>JAVJGJ010000047.1:84910023-84942120 GCA_035590215.1 Microhierax caerulescens | reverse complement strand
GATGAAAAACTTCTCTCTTTGACCTCGTCCGCCTACGGAGCGCCGGGCCGCCCCCTGCCCGCCGGTCGGTGTCGGCCTTCGGCGGGTGGCGGGAGCCGAGGGAGGGAGCGGGGGGCGCAGCCCGGCCGCGCGGCCTGGAGCGGGGGGCTGCCCTATGCTGTTGATTCCCCCCCGAACGCCATGGCGCGGGGCCTGGAGGCAGCGCCGCCTGTGCTGCAGCCACCGCGCGGCTCTGGCACGGCGTTGCCCGAGCTTCACCGCAGCAGTCCCGCAGGGAAGGGACAAGAGCAGCGCGCACCTACAACAGACGAGTTTCGTCTCGGGTGACCGCGACGCTCAGGCTTTAGGTGACGCTGGACCTTTCTCTGCGAGGCCCGTGTTCACTGACATACACGCGTTCATAGGCTCAGCGGCACCGCCACGGGCACCTGGCAGTTGGTTCGGGCCAGCAGAAGCTCTCTGGTGGCACTGGTCACACGGGGTTCGCCGTCATCCTGCGCCGCTTACCTCCTCGGCACCGCACGCTGCTGGCTGGGGAGCTGCGTGTGTCTTAGGATTTAAGCACCGAAGGTGCTCTGGCCCGATAGCACGCAGGCTGGCTTAAGCTGCAGAAGGAATACCAGAATGTGGACCTTCTGTCATTTTAGCCCCTGAGCAGCCTTCTCGTTCAGTACCGTGCTGCTTCATCATCTTTTGGGTGAAAAACACTGCATGGTGAGTGACATTGGTAGCATGGATGCACCAGATGGGAAGCTCACTTTCCTAACGCACTCAGCTATATGCTGGTGTGAGAAAAGCAGAGCCTTTAATCTCAGCTTTGCGTTTTTCTCCTTGCGATGGTAAGGAATTACCCTGACTAACTGGTAGTGTGGGGGATTAGGATGGTGATGCCCAGTGGTGGGAGCAGGAGTCTTCCTGAGTGTTGTAGGAGAGGGGACAGCATCAGCTCACCATCAGTCCAAGGCAATGAAAGGTTGGGCAAAGTTGTAGCTGCGGTTTAGGAGCATACAAAAGATAATACTTTGGGGAATTGGTGTCTTCCAGCTACAGCTAATTGCAGCTGTCAAAAGCAGAACCTGGCACTTGAAAAGGGTTAAAAAAGCAAAGGTAGGTTTGGATGTGAAATCTGCTTTGTTTTTGCAGAAATCCCTGGTAGTATACTTGCTCAGTGCTGGTAACACTAATTTTTCTTGTGAAAGAGAACTGTGAATTCCTTGTTCTTTTGTATCTGGCTCAGTATACAGAAAACATCCCAGGACGATGAGTTGAAGGATGAAGGCAGAGAGGAGATGGCAGAACATCTATTTTACATAATATATAGTATTATATATATATATGTATATAATATATACATTGTTGTCAAATGGGTAAAAAACATACCAAGGACTTTCTTCGAAGGCCTTCTGTAGGCCAGCCATCCTTCTTATGTACCTGCTTTAGATCCCACGCTTAGTGTTCATTTTTTAAAAGAGAAAATAAGCCTTCATTTACTGCTGATCTAGGTTGACTACAGCTTTCCAAAGTGAGAATTGGTATCGGACAAAGGTGAACTTCCTTAAATTTTTTATTTTAAATTTCTTTATCCAAAGAACACTAGCTATATTGCAGAATAGTTCAGCTCTAATTTACTTCAGATTTAATTCTTGAATGAATCCAAATTCAGAGACATTGTTCTGTGGCAGACCTGAAATGAGTTAGTCAATAATTTCTAGCCCTGTATTCATGTTAAGAATGTCTGTTCTGCTCTGCTGTAGATGAGTATGCTATTTTACAGTGGTTGCAAATGTCTTTTCCCAGTATCAATGGTGGATGACATTCCTTGTTACAGTATGTCAGTTGCCAGCTATTTCTGCAGCTTTGTTCAGAAAATATCTTTGAGCACCTGAGTAGCTGTATATTTGATAAAAGATGGTGTTTGGGCTTTGTTATGTTCAAAAGTATGAAGCTCCTCTGGGGAAGAAAAATATCATCATCTGTACTGCATTAAAGTGTTGTAACTACAACTTTTGGTGGTCTTTGAATTTTTTCAACTGTGCATTTCATTGGAGAAGGCAGATGCGAGTGTACATTTTCTTTTGTTTCTGCATGTGCAGAATCTGAGGCATTGTTCTAAGTATTTCTGGACTTGAACATACCTTTGAGTATATTTATGTGTATTCATATTTTTTGTTACATATGCATATTTTCGATCCTAGTACTATCCTGACTTCTGTGAGACTTTGTGATGAGTGTTTTGGGGTGCTTTTGTTGCTGTTTTGTTTTGGTTTTGTTTTGGGTTTTTTTGTTGGTTTTTTTTTTTTTCATTTAACAGGCTCCAGTCTCATCAGAGAATTGTCCTTGCCTGCCTAAAGCCCCAGTGAAGACAAAAGGACTTTACATAGGTTGGGAAGTCTGTTCTGTACGCTTCTGTACACAATAGCACACGTTTCCTAAAAATGGGAGCAGCTTTCAGAAGCCCTCAGTGCACTGCATAATTTCTTCCTCCCATCTGCTGCTGTGTGGAGCAGTGAGCACTGACTCACGTAATGACAGCTAGAGGTGTGCGGGGCTCTGCCGTTGTCATGGCAGGCAATGCATTATTAATCCCTCCATTTGATTTCATAAGCTTCCATGATTGCCATCTGAAATTCATCTGGCTGATAAAAGGGCAAGATGCTCTTTAAGTCATTGTCTGAAACGTGAGACAATTGGAACAAAGTGCTGTGTATGAAAGTTGTTTGTACAGAAAGCTAGAAGGTGTGGGAGTGGGAGAAAACAAAATTTGGGGCTGCTTATTTGCCTTAAAAGTAGTCACACTCAACGCTGCATATCAGTTATCTAGGTGGGCTCTGCTCATGTATTAGAAATTAACTTTTTTTTTTTTAACTATATTGCTTCACTGGAAGTGTCCTGGACTTGAATTGCTTCTGGTACTTGTCTGAGAAAGCTTAAGGGAATAATTAATCAGATGGCATTAATTCTAGATTAATAAGAAACAATTTTAGATGTAAGTCTTTGTTTAAAAAATAACATTTTTTTCAATTAAGTACGTATCCTGTAGCCCTTCTTCTTTTGGTGTGGATCCCACAGTGATATGGATCCCATAGTGATACCTTAGCCTGAAAAAGTACATCTAGGTTTTACCTCACAGTGATCCAAAAGTTTTCAAAATGGGAATGTAGATGGTGGAGAGCTACAGAGCAGTAATGGATTTCCTGGGAAGAAAAAGGGTGAGGAGAGCTTGCTGGTAAGGTGGTGATAGCTTGTTCAAGGACCTGGCATCATGGGTGACCCACCTATATCAGCCTCAGATTGCCCACCATCTTCAGAGCCACCACAGCTCTGTGGTTACATCCATAGCACAGCGGGGTGTGATTTGGAAGCCACCTTCACACCATCTGTGCGCCAGTGACTTGGGAACCAAAAGCCGGTCGATACTACCTGCTTATCCAGGGGAAGGTGGCAGCAACCCTGTGCCTAGGCAACCTGATGTGGATTTTGTGTGTGTGTGTGTGTGTGTGTGTGCAAGAAAAGCACCCTTGGCATCAAGACATACTTGACATAACAGGTCAGCCTGCAGTTTAAGGTTGTCTGGATTTGTTGTGGAATCACAGGACAGTCTTTGACAGCACTGCAGCTGGATTCAGACTTTATGGATAGGTCACTGGGATGCCCAGACAGTAACTTCTTTCTTAGGCCGATTCTTTCTTGGCAAGTTTTCTTCTGACTTGCCATAATGTTTTAAGAATATTAGTAAAAAGGGGGAGTGTTCTGACAAATGTATACAATATACTTAATTAGGCTTTGCAGGGGGCTCCCTTACAGGGGAACCTGTTTTAAAGCTAATGATGCTTGTTGGCAAAGATTATCTCTTAATGGGGATACAGACTATTTACTTAGATAAACACTACTAAATCACTCAAAAGATTAGTTTCCTGGTGCTTTCTCAATCTCCTCTTAGTTCTGATAATTGCTTCCATGTGGCTTTTTAGTCTTCCTCCTGCTTTAAAATATATTTTTTAAAAATATGTGAAGTTTATTGTCATTGCCTCACTCTTCATTCTCTTCCCTGTGATATTTTAAAATGTTTTTTGGGTTGTCTCACTGGGAGCAGCAAGTTCTCTCTGTTCTGGGACTGATTCTGCAGTCACTTAACGCTAGTGGGAATCATACCACCCATTGCATTGGAGGCAAAATTGACCCTCCGGAGCCAGTAAATATTTCTTCCCACTTTTTTTGCCAGAGATGTGGAATAGGATAGCTGTGTTTATTGAGATTGCGACTTTTTTTGCTATTTCCTGGCACCCCATCTCAGGTGCGTGCTATTTTAATAGCAGATTCTGCATACTGCAAGTCATGTTTCTGTTGACAAGTTTGATGTCAACAAGTTTTGTTGACAAGGACAGTTTGGTTTGCTTTTTGTGAGTCTTCATTAAAATTGTGTCTGAGAATCAGTTTATTGTACTTCGCTGCCCATGACTAACTGATGGCAGTTAGTGTACGCAGCTTGAGAGGAAGAAGTGCTGCTGTCCTACAGCACACATCAACACCAAGTGCCGCTTAGTGCTTTGCTGATGCTTTTATATTGAAAGCCTCTCCTATTACTTAGGCCACTTTAACCACATGTTTATTTGGTTTTAGTCAACCAGTTCTGAATGAAGATACTTTTTGGAATCAGAACCCAAGTTCTGATTAAATTGTCTCATGTCCATCCGCTCTTCACGGGGTTCTAGTTCTGTCTTGCACACCTGTTTGTGAAGGAGTTGTTTGGCGGATTGCGTGAGCAAATGCAGTAACAGATACTTGTTTTCTGGTGAAAAGAAACTATGATTGAGATCTAACTGTACAATACTGATATGCTGTCAGGTTCAATATCTGGAATATATCTGCTCTCTGCACATCAAAATAATTTAGATGGTATTGGTTTTAACTTTTTTTTTTTTTTTTTTTTTTGCAACTGTGGACTACCTAAAAATGTCCCAGGTAGGACAGAGACCTCTGTGTAGTGAGTGACTTCAAATCAGCCTCACAATAGGCTTTTATTTTCTTTGTTTTCAAGAAGTAGCATGCTGGTGTTAAGCTACCTGGAGGACCAGTGATTTTTAGTGTTGCTCTTTTGCTTTATCAGCCTCCATTTCCCCAAACATAAGATGAAGTTCCTCAATATCTGTTAATCACGTTTATTTTTGTTATAATAATCTGAAGGTTTTTAATGACTCTTTATGATGATGTAAATCTTTAAGCTTTGGGGGTTTTTTTGCACCCTAATCACCAATGAGACAAACAGCTCCTTTTACACACAAAGTCATTAGAGGCAGTCTCTTGCTTTGAACAATTCTTCCTGTAAGTTGAATGGATTGCCTTTTAGTGCTGGTCTTCACACCCTTCCTTGCCTCTGGGGTAGGGTGATGCCTGCATTTAAAGCCTATTCCTAAATTGGCATTTGGAACAATGTAGCTATTAATTTCCCTCTCTCCCTCCCTCCCTTCCCCCTTTTTGCTGCCGCTTTTTCTTCTTCTTCACCCCCCACCTCCTTTTTTGTCTCACCCCCCCTCACTGTCTCATATATAGCACTAGGTGCCAGATCACTGAAAAACATAGCCATGTGTTCTACAGACAGCAGTGTTTCAAGTCACTTATTAAGTATGTGGTTTTGCAGAACTGGCATTTGTTTCTGGAAGGACCTAACTGAGTAGTAGCAGAGAGCTGTGTTTAACTGTTTCAGAGGCTGGGTGATGAGGTTTCTTAGTTTCTGGTATTTTCAGGGAGGAAAAATTGATTTAGGTAAAAACAAAGTAAAATTTGTTTTTCTGTACAAAAAGGCAGGTCACTTCCCAGCTGGCTTTTGTGGATTTTGCATGTGGGATCTTAGTGCCATTCCTTCTGGTTGGCTCTTCTTGCAGGAGCTCTGTGGAGATGAGCGTGAGACCTCGTCATGCTTCAATAAACCTGTGCTACAGTGCATAGGTGTGAAACTTGGTACCCAACAATTTTGGTACGGCCAGGATTTCTCCTTTCAATAGTGCTGCAAGTCACCCCCCACCCCATTCTCCCTTACCAGTGTGCCATGTCCCTTGTGCTGTCTTCTGGTTTTTGAATGAGTCCTTGCTGCAGTGCCCATGAGCTGTATTTTCGTCTCTGTGAAATGTACTTTGGCTGAAAGAAAAGCCAGAACCATGTTATGTCTCCTGTTCTGCACATCACCAACAATAGCCGCTTTTCTATGAAATCTCTCTCCTTAACCTGGGTTGAACTGAGATGAAATCAAAACATATTTTGCTTGTTCAGTAGGTACCACTGTGCATATAGGCCATCTTGCTGCTTCTGCAGAATCAATTGCTTCCTTCTTCAGTGTAGTTTTGTGTATAGCATCAGTCCCCCGAAAGCTGAAGAGAAGTAAAATAGGATTAATAGCAAGATGGTTGTTTTGGGAGCTGGTGGTGGCAAGAAAGACTGGTAGGCTGGCAACTTGTGAAGAAGCTGAACTCAGGTCTCCATTGCCCTGCTGTGAGTTTGCACAAGATACTTGGCATAGATGTGTGATGATGCAAATAAATGCTGACAGGTGTTTTTGAAAAACACATCGGTATCTAAATGTCTTTTACAAAGGCAAATGAGTTAACTCACCCTGTGTCTGTCAAAACAAAGTATTACTTCTAACCACAAAAGGAGTGCCATGAGGTCTCACGGTTGCACTGTCAGACTTACACTGTGATACCTGGTCCAAACGTGCATGCAAGACTTTAAATTATAGGCTTCTCTTACCTACCAGAAATCACGATATAAAACACATACATAGCAGCTGCTAATTACCTCATCTGCTCTGTGTGCTGGCTTGTTTTAAAGCCACAGCTTGAAAAAAGCTGGATAGAGCTGTAATGGATCACTAGGTCAGTAAGGGTTGCTATGGTATTGTAATATCAACTGCAACTGAAATGTGCGTTTCTTTTAGGAGATTTTTTTTATTTGCATCGTGGAGTATTTTTGTAACCTGTGAGTGTATAGTTTTAGTGCTGGGTTTACCAAAGGTGGTGATTTAAGTTCTTTTTAGGAACCCTGCAAAAGAAAGGGTAAGGAAGCAGATAAGGGAAACGTGTATTGCTGACAAGGACAGCATAATTTGGACACTGTCATTAGTGCCAGAGGTGAGCAATGTTACATACACGCTTACATTCCATACATTTTTGTTGGCTTTGAAAGGCTTTGGATTAGGATGTAGCTTTGCATATTGCCTTGCTGCAATGGAAGCAGTGACATGGTTCAGTTATATCACAAGATAATTTGCAAAGCTAACATATTTGTATTTTCTGCACTACTTTAGTTTCATGCTAATAACGAGCCTTTCTTGTTACCATAATCAATAGGGTGCGGGGTTCTGTTGGGTGTCACTGGTAACGAGCTCTTATTTTTTGTGTTTTGCTTTTGTAAAACTTCAGCTGTGGTTAGGATGATAGCAGTTATTTTTCCTGCAGCAGCAGAGGAGTGATGCAGCAGTTGAATTCCTGGAGAGAGCCTTTTCTAGTTAAAAATACTCTTCAGCTCCTGTTATCACACAGTCTGGTGTGAACCAGGAATAAACATGATACTGGATTTTAGAGGTCAGGCTTCCTGGTTTTTATTTGTCCCTACAGGAATAACAAGAGTCACCTGCAGAAAAGGCTGAATGCCAGCTGGGATCATCCTCATGAAATGAATGTTTCTCATGAAAATCAGTCTGTGGTCAGCACAAATTATTGTGCTTTATACACAGCTGTAATGCCACAAGATTCCTTGGAGGTTTATAGATCTTCTAAAGCCACCTTTCAACATTCATTTCTTTATGTAATTAGTTTGTTTTAGTACATGTAAGCATCTGTTATAAGGTGGTAGTGGAATCTTATCAAATAAACAGTGACAGTGCTTGGTTGTTAAAGCTTCAGAGCAACCAAACCCCCAAAAAAAGAAGCCGTGGTGGAGTAGGTAGCTGGGGAGAACTTTGTTGCCACTCATAACCTATTCACACTGGCATAAGCTTGGGAGTAGCTTTGTTTGGGTCATAAATAATTATAATAGGGTTTTTTTAAATGCTTTCATCTGTGCTTTTCCAAGCCTTGAATCAAGGTAGGTAAGTTACAATTCCTGTTTTAGAGAGAGGGATGTGCCAACCTGAGCAAAATAATTTTTATGGGACTGAGGTTTCAAAGCCGAACCCAGGTATCCTGATGTCCTAGCACCCCCCTCCTGCTTATAAATAATTTGATCTGGTGTTTAATAAAAAAACCATCCTGATTTGGTAACAGCAGGTTACCAGCAGGTATTGTCAGAACAAAAAGATAACCAGCCTGCTTGTGATGTGCAGTAGGTAAATAAACCAGGAGTCTGAAACCTTCCTTCGCTCTTGTCAGATAAGCAGAACACTATGCTTAGGTGCATCCACATGGATATATATCCTCATGCTGTTTCACCATATGCCTTAGCACTGGCATAGCTGTCTTTTTGAAGGAGAGAAGCCCTGTCCTTGGGAAAGGTTTTGCTTTGTGTTGAGATTTCACTGAGCTAGTCAAAAGAATGGTGGTGGTGTTTGAGCATTGTACAGTTTCCTAACAAAGAGATGCTTAACACCCTATTAAGGCTCAAAAGCAATAGACATCAGATGCCTGCTGTGTTTGGTTGCTATTTCTAGAGCTACTGGAGAAGGTTAAAGGCTCTAGCTCTTCCTAGTGGTATGTGTGCAACATAACAGTGGCACAATTCCCTTCTCCCTTCCTATCCTACCGTCAAAAAATGGGTTTGAACCATTGACCCTGGAGACTTCTGGTGTGTCAGAGGACTTGTGTAATTCCTGTTATCTTTCTGATTTCTGAATTTGTTGAATGGATGTTCGAATTCACTGATTTTTATTTGAAGTTCTGCTCTGAACAAGACTACAAAGGGTGATGTATTTTGAGTAATCAGTTGCATGGTGGCATCCAGGACCTGGGAGCAGGCTGGGGAAGCAAAAAGCGGAAGGAGATCAAGCACTGTTCAGAAAACAGTAGCTTATTGTCACTGTAAGCTGGCAAGTAGCCAAATTGCATAATGCCATTTTTCAAATGACCACTGTGTTGTGGTTCCTGGTTTGGGAGCTAAGGGAGCGCTGGCTTCCATGTTCCTAGAGAGTTTCTCTTCTGGCTGTTCCTGGATAATTCTGGCTGGCAAATGATGTATGCCTGGGGCTTTCTGTAGATGTTGGATAACACATTCAGAAAATATTTTTGGGTGGCACAAGGTTTGTGTACATCACTGTTTTATTAGAATGATGCAGTTATCTCAGAATGATAAAGTTTTCTATAGCCCAGGAAGGGAAGAGGGTTTTTGTTTTTTCTTCTCTAGCTCTGTAGTAGATAAACTGTAGTACTATAAGGAAACCTAGCCCTTAAGCTCTATTTAAATACATAAAATAGTTTTTAATAAATATGTTAATAGGAAAAGCTGACCAATAAGTGATACTGTTTAATAAAAAGAAAAAAAAACCCACCAAACAACCCAGACATTTTTGATTGTTGTTCCTGATGCTCCCACTCAAATGTAGAATCATGCTCTGAAGGGACTACATGAATGAATACTCTTTCCCAGGGAAGTTAATAGGGCAATAAATTCTAATTAATTGACTATTTCCATGTTCCATAGGTTTAAGGGAATAATCAGTAATGTATCTTCCCATACAGTTTGCATATTGAGGGAGTAATGTGGGCAAAAGTAAAGTATCCTCTGTTATATTTCATATATAACGTCTGGGTAAACCTTTCTTGGTCAAAAGTAAATGCAAGCAATGTATAAAATTGAAGATTTGTTTCTTCACCTTCATGCATGAGCTGAAGCTGCTGAACTACTTTTGCTTGTGTCCTCTTTGCGTCTAGCTCTTTCTTTCAGTATGTCATTGTATTTAACAGCCTCCTCTCATGAGAAAGTATGTCAGCCTTAATATTGTTTTGGGGAGAGGAGAGAGCAAGAAGCAGGAGAAAGGGCATTTAGGTGACTTGCCTTCCATATAGCAATCACAAACTGGGACATCAAAAGAAGGCTTGGATTTTAGAAGAAAATGTGACTACATCATGGATATTGAGCACATCATTAAAGGTGGTGTCTTGACTTTGACTTGATTGTCTCAAATATGAGCATTTATTTTCCTTTAGCTATTTTCTGCTCTGTAGTGACACAAAGGATGTGCTGAGAGCAAGCACTGGTGACACGGGGCTGTGTTTGTAACATGATGTTCATACCAGGACCCTGGAGGGAGTACTGGCCACATGGAGTGGCAGCAGATGGTTGTCTTCTGTTTGCTTATGTCCACCTTTTTCTCAGCTCAGAGGAGCTTTGTTTACTGTATTTAGAGCCTGAGATAAGAGGCAACATGCAATTCTGAACTGTGACAGTATCCATAGCTGCTCTTCATGTGACTTTAAAGCATCCCCAGATAATTTTTTTCTAATGTAGATACTAGTAACTTACTCTAATGAGAATGCATTACATGGGACACATTTAAGATGAACCACCTTGACACTGCTAATGGCTGTATGTAGTATCTATTCACTTACTATTCTTTGTTTAGTTGTTTTGGGGTGGGTTTTTTCCCAAACAAGAAAGCGGAGCAGATAGTTTGCATTCTTGCATTCTTTCCTTTTCTGACTCTCTCCCTTTCTTCTGTCTCCTGCTTTCAGGTCAGTGCTCGGTTCTCAAAACGGATCCAGGCAAAAATCAAGGACCTTCTGCAACAAATGGAGGAAGGGCTGAAGACAGCAGATCCACATGACTGCTCTGCCTATACTGGCTGGACTGGTGAGAAAGCTTAAATTATGTAATTGGGTTTATTCACAGAGGAGGTTCTGATATTCTCAGAGGAGCAGCAGAAATACTTTGATATGGGCATCTGTGTGAGTTGGTTTCTTTTAACTCTGGACCCTTGGTCACCACTGTCTGGAATGACTTCCATTGACTTCAGCAGGCAAAGTTGCAGAGATAATTGTTTTGTATGTGGAAATCTTTGTCTTGCAAAAGGAGTGGATTTTCTAAAGCTGCTCTTTATTTCAGCTTACGTCTTGTTTCTTTAGTTTTCTTAAAATCAGTTACTTTTGCATTTTCTGTTCAACTGAAATTAGTTAGTTAGCAGTTGTCTAATAGTAACATTTCCTAATCCTTCGGGGGTGGGGGGAGGGGTGATTTGTGCCCAGGAGCTTGGAGCCTTACAATCTGGAATACGGACAGTTTCGCTGTGCTTGTGCTATCTGTACAAAAATGTTAAATGAACATGTGAGGAGGTGGGATATGGAGGTGGGTTTGTAAGATTGTGAAGTTCATGAAGATAAGCAGACATGTGCAAGCGCTGGTTATTGCTAGGCACTGTATCGTTCATTTAGCGTTGCATCACTGATGCTGCCCAGATGTGAGTGAGCCCTTCTGATCCTTTAGGCAGAGCCTGGTGTTGTCAAGTCTGATGCAGCCGCTGCTCTTCAAGCTGCCAAAATGCTTTTCCATCTAGGCCTCTTAAGTGCCACTTTGCTATTACAATGGTATGTTCTATTCCTGCTCTGCCTAGCTCTTGCTTCAGGCACGCTTACACTTTTAGCCCAGCATGTTTGAAAAGTGCCCTGAGGAGATCTGTTCCTTTATCTTTGTGTTGCGAGGCGGAGCAGCTTGGAAAAACTCTCAAGGCTTTGCCTGAGCTCAGGCTTAATTCAGGCAATGAAAGGGTAAAATTTCTTTGCTTTTTTCTTGCTGTTTCGGTACAGATGGTACTGTGGGTGGATGAGTAGGGAAGTTGTAGACAACTTGGACTTAAAAGGTAGATGCATTTCAAGGTCTGAAAAGTGAGTGGCTGCTAAGTGAGTGCAGAAGGTCTCCAGTGGTGGGCTTTTTTGCACTGTTGTTATAAAACATCTCCCAGGGAGCTGGGTTCTGACACTGTGACCGACAACTGACGTTACAGCTGATAAACCTGAGCATGCTGAAAATGAGTCATAAGGTAAAAGTGACACAGCCATCGTTAGCTGAAACAAGAATGTAGATGAACAAGTAATGCAGTCTAATGAGAGTGGGGTTTTTCCATGCAGTAGAAGGATCGCCAACTACGTCTGTTCTAAGTCATAAACTTCTTTCAAGGCTCATGTGGAAATAACTCGGAATAAAAATATTTACATTATCTGGCTTTGGAAATACTTAGTGCAAATACTTTCTTCCCAAACTTGCAGCATTTTGCTAGTGTGCAAATGAGAAGGTAAAAGCAATGCTGAAAACAACTGCCTTGCTTGTTATGTTCCAAGTCTAGACAAATCTTACTGGTAATGCAGTCCTGAGCATTGTCTTGTACTTTGTGGAACGCCTTTAAAATCTTGGGACGTGTACTGTTGGCACGTAACAATCATAGGACTCATGTTAGAGTCCATCTTGCTTATACTAGTGCTCTTTGTATGTGCCACACATCTTGGAGGAGACATTTTAAGGGTGTTGCACAAAGAAAGATTGGATGAACTGGGCCTCATGGCTACTTTTCTGATCATCCTTTGGTCAAGCCCAGATTTCTACACGTGTTGCAACATAAAAAAGGGTTACAGAAATCCTTGTAAATAGCCCATAAGCTCCCATACCACTGAATTGGGCTGACCAAGCTCCACAGCTCTTCTCTTGGACTCATCTAGAAGGGCATGTTCAGAGCCAGCCTGGAGAGCATCTGAGGATGTACCAGCAATCTTGCGGTGCTGTTCTGCTTGTGCTCCTCAGGTAGCCCTCGGTGGAGTTAAGTGGGCCTTGTGTATTACTCAGCTTTAGTTGTGGCTTGGAAGAGTGCTCTCCCTGTTCAGAAATGAGGAGTTTGAGATGGAGTAGGATCTGGAGGTAAACATTTTGTTTCTGAAACATGTATGTTTGCAATTGGCCAATAAACATCCACTTAGATGGATTTGTTCAACTTTCTTCAGCCTACGCTGTTGCGATTTTTAAGGTTTGGTTTGGTTTGGTTTGGTTTTAATGGAGGACTATGTAATGAATTTAATGGAGTGAAGCTCGGTATTACCTTCCAGCATTCTCTGAGGACTTGTTTGCTTTCTGGCTTTTTCAAAACAGCTTAACTTGTAGAAGCTCATAATCTTGTTGTGAAATATGTTTAAGGATTATAGAGAATTTGGCAAATTTAATCCAAAAACTCATAAAAACATCCTTTTACAAATCAAATGGAAAACAAGTCACTTCTTGCATATAATAGGTAAGTATTGTACAATGTACTTGGTCATACACATGCTTGTTATTCCAAGTTTTTGAAGCTTTAGTGATTTCTTCACCAAGCATTGGTGCCTATGTCATGAATTTTCTTCATTCTCTGCAAATTGTGAGTCTGCTGTTGGGCGTCAGTCTGATAGCTTTTTTTGGTCACAATCCAGACTGAAATGTAATCAAAATAGATGGTCTGATGCCTTCCCATTGCATGAGCTAGGACCCTTGACTGACGTGTTTTAATTGTCCAAATACTTCTTCTCATTTGCACTATCGTTTCAGAGGCACTAAAGAGGGGAACATGGTATAGTTAGAAGAAGTAAACAAAACTCTCTTTTTCATGTGGTTGTTCCAGGTATTGCCCTCTTATATCTGCAACTGTACCGTGTCACGAAAAACCAGAGCCATTTGCAGCGATCTCTTGATTATGTGAAGAGAATCCTTCGCAATCTGAATGGCAGAAGAGTTACTTTTCTTTGTGGTGATGCTGGGCCACTGGCAGTGGGTGCAGTGGTTTATCACAAGCTGAAAAATGACAGTGAATCTAAAGAATGTGTTGCCAAGTAAGTGGTTGATGGTGGAAAAAGCCATGCCTTTCACTTCTGGAGAGCATTGGTTCAGTAATGTTTCCAAGCAGAGTTTTGGACAACAGGATTAAAAAATGGAGATGCTTTCTCCTCTAATAAGTTTTCAGTAATAGAATAAAAAATAGGATTTATCTTTATTAAAGCTGCCTTACACTTGGTTCATATTTAACAGCTTATCTTCAGTCCTCCGTTGCTGTAAGGACAGGATGTCCTGGGCATATCTGTAATGCATGCACATTTTGATTTTGTCACATTGAAGTGACATTTAACAAAAGCTGCACACTTGTCACTGGCAATATGTAGTGCTTGTGCAGTATGTGATGCTTCCTGTAAAGAGTGGGTCTTAATTGTAGATTAATTACAAAATACGTACACTGGAGGGATCTGGAAATACCAGACAGAAACATGGCACATTGGATTGATATGTAACAGATTTAATAAAACAAAGAGGAGGTGTTTGCTGAAGGGGCAAAGGCTTTAATTTGGTCAGAGCATATGAATGGTAGCCCGAAAAAATTCCATCCCCTTTTCAAAGTAATTAAATGTAACAAATGTCTTGAGAAATTCCATTTAGATTTAGAGCTTCCTTGGAGAACTGACTGTCCGTTTGCTGATACAGAGCTGATTTGCTGTCTTGGTGAGGGCTGGAAGCACTGGAGCCCTGCAGGGTTTGCATTTGGCACCAGCAATCCACCTTGTAGTGGTCCAGCAGCGTACCTGAGACCACCAGAATTTGCGGATTAGCCTTATGTCTTCATCTCCATTCTGGTTTATATTTAGAAATATAATTGAGCTCTTTCTGATCTAGAATACTAGTGTGGCTGTTCCTGAATGAATATTTCAGTTTTGAAATGGGTGGTAGGTTTGGGATTTTTTGCTTTTAGAACTGGCATTAAACTTGAGATGTCATTTTGGATGCAGCTTGGAAAGCAGTGTTGCTGTAAGGCATGAAGCATGAGTATTAGCAAAATTACATTAACAATACATCTTTTAATCTCACCTCTCCTTGGAAAGTCATTTTTAGGAGGAGGACCAAAAAGGAGGTTAGTTTGTTTATTTGCTTCTTTTCTTCCTTTTTTTTTTTTTTAATATACTCACAACACCAGCTGAGTGGTACATTATAGATGCCAAAATGTACTCTGTGATTGCACTTTTAACTTTTTACCTTGTAGCTGTCCAGCTGTATGATTTGAATAATAAAACCTAACAGTGGACAGTTTAGAAGAAAGTAATGTAATTCCAAGTCCAATGCATAGTTCCAAGAAAGGAATGATAATATCAAAAGTTTTTTTTGTGAGTGGCTTTTCCTTGGTATTAAGCAGTGACAACGTAAGTGAACTGTTGAAGTCAGTGTTTTTGCTCTAGTATTCTGCTGAGTAATAGTGGCTGGGGGAATCTGGGAATTGAATTTGGTCTTAATGCAGATTGCCTTGCCCCTTCCCCAGTTTAAAATGTGATCATCTCCATGGTTTCATCTAATTGCCAATTTAATCACAGAAGATAGGAAGAGATAGGGAGGGCATGGGCTGGAAAACAGATCTTTGTTCCACCTCAGTGCTAATGCAGACTGGTGAAGTAGTAACGGGGAGTCTCTCCAGAGAAGGTGAGAGTTGTGATGGCCAGCCCAAGTTTTTTTTTTACATTGCTAAAGTCAAGCAAAACATTTGTGCATAATAACAGTGCGCTTTTCAAAACTGAGCTGCTAAATGTTTGAAACGTTGTCTAGGGAGGGGGAGTGCTGAATGGTGGTATTAGAGGTTTTGGTTTTGTTTTTTCCCCCCTCACACACCTACAGTTAAGGATCCTTACTTAGGTGAAATTCCCAGAGGCCCCAGGAGGTTTCCCTATTTGTTGGAGTAGCTTTCCAGCCTCCTCCAACCCTTGACCTACACCCATACATCTGTCTTTTTACATACATTTCTGTCTGCATGAAAACCTGATGGTTGCCCTAATGCTCACGTGGCTGTGGCTCGGAGGAGCCTGCCTGTCAGGGACGGCTTCTGTGTTAAACCTGGCAAAGCTGAGCCGGGCTTCAGCATTCATTCTGCTTCTGGTGTATTGGCTTGTACAATACATAGTCTAGTATGACCTCTAGAGATGTTCTCTCTCTCTTTCCACATTCCTTGTCTGATGCAGGCTGTTGCAGCTCCAAAGGACAGTCATAAGCACAGATGCTGAACTTCCAGATGAGCTGCTCTATGGCAGAGCAGGTTACCTATATGCCTTGCTGTACCTGAATACTGAAATCGGTCCAGACACTGTCCCACAGTCTGCTATCAAAGAGGTAAGATATTTTTCTCTCTCCAGTGCCATAGCATCAGTGAGGTTGAACTGGAATCTCTCCTTTGCATAATTTAAGGGATTAGGAGAGGGACCTAGAACTGGGAACTCAGTCTCATCCATCTTTCTAGTCTCTTCCCGCTTTTCCTGTTGCCCAGCTGGGTCTGAGACAGGCTGGTGCAGGTGGGTCTGTGGCCAGCCTTGGAAATGGATCTAATATGTGACTAGTTTGGGAGCATCTGAGCATGAGAAATTGTTACAGAAAAATTTTAAGACAGAAGCATGGAAGTCTTAAGTGAAAAGAAGGAGAATTCAGTGTGGGGAAGATGCTTTCTGCAGATACAAAAAGCAGAGAAGACAAGCCTGGAAAAAAAAGAATGCTAGAAATATTTGCATATTAAATTTGTACTTCTAGAAATATAAGTGATTCTATCATTTAGGAAAATTGCCATTTCTACCTCAACGCTAAGATCCAAATTAATTGAATATTGTTGTCCTATTACGGTTCATTGTAGCTTATTCTTTACTGTAGTCATGACAAAGCAAAACCCTCCAAATCAAAGCGAGTGAGATAAATGGAAGGGGTGTGTTCTTTTTCTTAGGTAATAGATGCTATTATTGAATCGGGGAAAAACTTTTCGAAGGAGGAGCGGAAAACAGACCGTTGTCCTCTGTTGTACCAGTGGCACCGGAAGCAATACGTTGGAGCGGCCCATGGAGTGGCTGGGATCTATTACATGCTCATGCAGGTAAGAGCATCTTCTGTGGGCTGGAGTAAAACACCAGAGATTTCTTGCTTTGCATCAGAGGATCTTAAGTTCTCACGCACATGCTGGTCAGGGTCTCACAATTCGGAGTTAGACTCTGCAGCACAGAACTGTGCAGAGATGCTAGTTCAGGCCCTGGTATCAGAAGAAAACTGTGACTCGAGTATCTTTGCACTATAGTGAATTAACCCTTGAGTTGTGGTTCAAAGCATCAGTGTTGCAGGAGATAAAGTTTCCTGTCCTCAGCAGGGACAGTGAGGTGCCTTCCCTTGTCCTCATACTTAGTTCTTCTGGTGCCAGTGTTTTTGTAGTTTTAAATGAGTGCGCCACTGGTAACTCTCCTGCCCTCCATGACCGTCCTCTCTTCTCTGGTGACTGTGGGTTTTGTGGTTTTTTTTATTGTATTGAAGGTTTTGGAAGAGTATTATTAATCACACGTTTGACTTCAGTATGCTTTTATTCTTTAGATGTTCTTCCTCTTCCTTATCCCCACTATCTGTCCCCCCAAAATCTGGTGTTCCTTAGTGCATTTATGGCACCTGCCCTCCTCTTTCTGTTGTCCTGAGTGAGATTCCTCCCTTCTGTATACCTCCTCTTTCCCACATTTAAATCCATTCCCTCCTGCCCTGAGAATCTCCAATAGGATTACAGTGTTTTTCAGAACAGACCTGTATATCTTACTTCTGTTGTACAGTCTGGAAAAAGAGCCTTAAGATTCATTATAGAAGGTGGCCATAGAGCTGCAAAATTTGATTGTACCTGTTTGTGGTTTTTAAAGGTGCTGCTAGTCTGTGCGTCTTTTCAAATGTTAATTTTCTTACCAGCTCCTGCAGAATGACTTTCCTTCAGGCAAGTGGAAGGACTTCATGTCCTCAAAGCCTGAAGCAGAAGTGACTGAGCTGGTATTTGGTGTTGCCACTGCTCAAGCGTTCCTCATTTGCAGAAGGTGCTGTGACTTCTCCCCATCTGTTTCAGATTAGCTCCCACCACTTCCACCAGTAACTCAGGCTAAAGCAGCTGACTTTGCTATGGAAATGGCTTCTGCTCTGCTACCTTGGAGCTTGTCTGAACCTCACTGCGCCCATTTTCTGCAGTGACGGTCTCATTGGGGCCACAGGCTGCTCTGATTTACTGTGCTCTTGTCTTTACTTCCTGCCTTCTTCAGCAAGGTGGTCTGTCCCCTTCCGGCTCCCTCATCTTCCTGGCTTCCAATTTTTCTTCCCTGGCTCTGCTAGATTTTCTGAGAAACATCCAGTTTTTTAAAGAAGCCTCTTCAAAGGCTCCATCATTCATTTACTATTCGAGGCTGACAGCAGAAATAATTGCACAGTATTTCTTGGTTTAAGCAAAAGCTACTCTGTGTACATGTTAAAATCGTAACTATCTTTTCCTTTACATATAATTGCTGCTTTTAAGAATTACCACAAAGCCATTGTTTGTGCAGCATTGGATTACTGTCTTTTCACTGTACATTAAATACTGTGAGTCATGCAGAGTTGAGTCATCCACTGCAGGAGAAGATGGCATATTGGAATCCATCCTTTCCCCATCCCTCCCACGCCAAATGAGGACAGGTTTTATGTATTTTCAGCAAAGAATTCAGGAGACGATTTGGTGAGGGATTGATTTATAACAAAAAAAAGGATGTCCAACATAGCACCTGAGATGAGAAGGTCACTAATCCTAATTTCTGTGCAACACATTTATGAGGAAATGTGTATTGCTGGATTTATTTACAGAAGACTACTGGAAGAACAAGAGCTCAGCAGTGTTAAATAACTCATCCAGGAGGCAGAGGGGGAATTCTGAAGTGCTAGCTGGGGAATCTCTAATCCTAGCCCTTTCCACTAACCCTGAGTCAAAAATGTCTGTTTGCATATCATTGCTTTTGGCCAGAGAGTCAGGACACATGCCTGCAGGTTACTTTTATGCTGTTGGAAGTAGGTGCTGGGAACCTCAGCAACTCAGGCAAAGAACTCATTTGCACTCGGATCTTCTCAGAAGCACAGGGTGAGAAAGATGTTGTTAAAGAACTCTGTTTTTCCTGGATTTACCTCCCAAGGACAGATGTGCTGGGCTGGACTTACCTTGGACAGCTGAAGACTGAAGCGTTTATTGCTGGTGCCCATCCACTTTGCCTTCTGCTGCAGGGGTGCAGCATGAAATCAGAGCCTGAAAACAAACCTTCCCCCAGAGCCTCCCTACCCCACAGGTCAGCGTCTGAGTGAGGGCTGATCGGCTCCAGGGTGTTCTTCGTGATGAGCTGATCTGTATTCAGGTGTACTTCTGGTTAGTAGCATGAAGGTTTCTGTTCCATTCGGAAGTGCAGAGGTGGTGTTTGCTTGAAGGACTGGGCAGGTAGAAGTCTGGCAAAGCTTTCCTGGCTGAGGTGAAATAGAGGCTTTTGTGTTTTTCAGGTTACTGAAAATACAGCTATTGAAAGTCTGCCTTCATTTGGCTTTAAGGCTGGCAATTGTAGCAGTGTGCTCGTCTATTGAATGCAAACGTGCTGGAGCCAGTGGGAAACAATTGTATGACATCGAGTCAGCCACAAAGACCAAGTTATTTAAAACAATAAGCTCAGTTATTAGGCTCCTATAGGTTCCAATTTCTGAAGTTGTTCCCACAGCTTGCAGGAATTCCAGAAATCATGTAGGCTGTGTAGAAACAGCGAGCTCTGTTATGAAAATACTATAAAATGGGCTGGCAGAGGAGGGAATGCCAACAAAGCACAACTACAGATCCAACAGTCAGCTTCTAAACCTTTACTTACAAGGAGCATGCAGGTTGATGGATATATTCTCCTTGTGGAAGGACGTAAACTAAACACAAGAAATGAGAAAGAAAATTCAGAAGAGAAACATAAGGATGAGTTTGTAGTACAAAGATGTTTAGGTACCTGGAGAAGTAGCTGTTGCTTCTGGAATTGGAAATGAAGATTTATAGCCTATACCTTCAGGGAGTTTTGTTTATGATGTGGAACTTTAACCTTCACAAACCTTTGCTAGGTATGCCACTACGTACACTCTTCTTCATTTATTGGGAAATAGGACAGGTTTGTTTACGTTAGTTATTTTTAAAACAAAATGTGTAACCCATTGTGTTTTAAGTGTGTATTATGAGCAAGGTAGGTATAAAACCATCTTTCTCCCATAAGTGTTCTCTATTTTAAGGTATCAAGAGAGGCCTGGAAGTCTTGAGATCCATATTCTGTTCTCAGTTCTTCCATGCTCTTTCAGTGTCACCTCCAGTAAGACAGGTAACAACTTGGTGCCCCAGTTTCCTTTTCTCTACAGTCGCTGTAAAAATGTGCTTCCCAAGGGTATTGTAAGAAGACATTAATTAAATCTGCATAAAGTGATTCGAAGTATTTGTATCAAGGGCACATATGTAGGATACTTGAAAATAGATCACAGAATTAAGTGTCGATACACAATTTGTTGCTACTCCTGTTTATGAGTTTGGTGGTGGTTTTTTTCATGCTTTCTTTAGCCAGTTGCAAATGTAGACCAAGAGACCCTGGCAGAGCTGGTGAAGCCGAGCATTGACTATGTGCGTCATAAAAAATTCAGATCTGGGAATTACCCATCGTCACTGAGCAATGAGACTGACAGACTGGTTCACTGGTGCCATGGTGCTCCCGGAGTCATCCACATGCTCATGCAAGCTTATAAGGTGAATCATTCTGTGTTCATACAGACTTGTATTTTTTCCAGAGAGACCTGTATGTGGGCCTGTTAAGATTGTGAGGCTTGCATTTTAAGTCTATGTAGATCTAGACTTTCAAACCAGGACCCTAGGCTAGGCATCTAAAAATCCCAAAATAATTACATAGTTATGTTTGTAAAGAGGAAGTAAGTGGATAAAATTGCTTCTCAGGGTGCTAGTAGTTACTAGACTTCAGGCTTTCTTGGGAAAGGGCCATGTATTTAAACAATTTGGTATTGAAATCCTGGATGTGAGAACATTGACCTAAATTCTTTGAATCTCGATCCCAAGAGTTCTAAGAATTACGTTGGTTTTCAAAAGCGTAGGTTCATGTGTCTTGCCAAAGAATGTCTTCCATAAATTCCTCTGTGATTAAGATAGCTATTGAGAACTTAACGTCAGAGCAAACGTCCTCGGCCCCATCTAGGGCATAACTAGAACCACTGAGCCTACTGTTTGCTTTTCTCTGTCCTTAACAAGGTTTGCTATCTCTCTTGCGTTGTGCAATTCTGATTTGAATGGCATTTAAAAGTATGCTATTTAATTAAATATATGCAAATTGATTCTTGCTTTTGACAGCCCTCCTTGGCAGATTCCCTGGTCAGCCTCTGGGTGGGCTGATGAAAAGCAGGCTTGGTTATTATTACTCATGCTGCTACCTGAAATGCGAACTGTAAATCTCTTACAGCATTGCTGAATGTAGCAGCAGTCACAGTTGCTTTTTCTTTGGACTGTGGTAGGAGGTTGACTTAACACAGCAGACTTCTCCCCCGCCTCCCCCTTCTTTGTCAACGTGATGCTTTCCCCAGCACAAAGTGTTTTGCAAGCAGTAAGGGGGATAGGACCAAGTTCTGTTTAGCAGCCTCATTTCTGGCCTCTTTTTGTATTTAAGATGATGGGGCACGTGCTGCTTTTCTTTTACTCTTATTATTCTGCTTTTTGAAGAAGCAGTAAGAAGAATAGCAGGATGTTTTGCTGGCTACGCTTTCATGTCCAGCACAGGGACTGGCGATTACAGACAGCAGTGTTTATCCTGGAAATCAAATGCTGTTGCCAGGCCTTAATTCAAAATGTTACAGCTAAGTAACTGACAAAGCCTGTTCAGAAAGAGGGACTTTTTCAGGCATGTGGGTTCAAGAGTCTTGCATGTTAATTGCTTCTATTACCTTATTAAATAGCCTGCCAGGGGATGCCATCCCTAAAGGACTAAAGTCTACGGTAGTGTATCAGTTACTAATTTTTTTTATGTGTCTTGTTGATCTGTAGAGTGACTTAGGCAAAGGGGAGCAAAAAGTAGCCTTATAATGGTGGAAGTCTGGTGTTTTTCAGCTGTGTTACTTGCTCTGGTTTTCCGCTCTCTTGATGGGCTGTCTGTGTCCAAAATGCACTTCAGTTGCAATAAACTTTGCAGAATTGGTCCTTTGCACAAACTGGCTTAGTGCTTCTGAGTATTTCTAATACAAATACTAATCAAGGTGATGGAGTGTTCCTGCTTGTGCTTGTGACAGAAGAGAGAGAGCCCTGTGCTATACAAAGAGATATTCTTGTGTATTTTTGACATGGAACTGCAGGCAGATGGTCAGTAAGCAGGAAGAATGACACTGGGGAGACCAGAACCTGACCCTTTAAGACCAGGTTTGATGGCCAGTATTCTGTGTTACATTTCTTGGAGGCAAGAATTACATTTCTGTATTTCAAATCAAATGATGTTGTGGTTTGGGAATGGAGGGGAGAGGAAACAAAGGACCATGTAGCCTTCAAATAAATTACAGGTTGTAGATCCAAGGGCCTTGAAATTGAGTTTTTCCTTTGGAGTCCTCATTTCAGAAACAAAAACTTGACTTCTTTCTTTTTCCACTTGGGGAAATTTAGAAGAGAAAGGCAACTCTGTTGAATGGATTATTAAAATAAAAAATAAATTTTATATGGAAAACCGCCACACCAACAGCAAAACATCTCTCAGTTCCAGCTTCCTTTATTTTTTTCCCCATTAGTACTTAAACTTACATGTATTTATTCTGTTTTTATTCCACAGACTTTTAAGGAGGATAAATATTTGAAAGATGCTATGGATTGCAGTGATGTCATCTGGCAGAGAGGTTTATTGAGAAAAGGATACGGGATCTGCCATGGTACTGCTGGCAACGGCTACTCCTTCTTGTCTCTCTATAATCTAACTCAGGACAAAAAGTACCTCTACCGAGCTTGCAAGGTGAGCTCTACAGCATCCCAACAAAATTACCGTTCCCTTTCATGTAATAATGCCTGTGCAAGGGTAAACTGTGTTCCAAGTAGGCTGTTGTGTGCTAGAACTGGAGCTGGCTGGCTGGTGGGACAACAGGGTCCTGTCACTTGCTCCGCTTTGGACAGTTTCAGCTGTGTATATGAGGCATGCACTGCCTTAATATGCAGAGTGAAATGCACAAATGTTCTGTAAAGAGGGGAGGAACTAAACATGTATTCAGAAGAAAGTAGAGTCTGAAAATCAGCTTGTCTGAACAATAACAAACTACTGTTAGGTGATGCTAATTATTCCCTTGAGAAATCATCCACTGTCGTCCTCAGCTCCCTCAAGCAATACTGTTCGTAGTCTTTTGTAATTATTAGTTTTCAGACTGGTGTCTGTTTGGGCCTTTTAGAGCTCTGAATCACAGATCTTAAATTGTTCACTTCGAATTTTTTCATTAATTCAAATGGCAGAGAAAGATACACTTGGAATTTTTCCACTTGATAGCAGAACCTGGATGATTCAGCTCTGGCTATACACTAGCAGTTACCAAAGGACAAGGCTTTCTCCGACTCTGTTTCATCATCTCCTAAGACTTTGGTTTGGGTTTGGTTTGGTTTGTTGGGACTTCTTTCAGCTTAATTGACTGATAGTAGGTTTCATACCGCATATGTAGCTATTTAGCTGAGGCCTTTTTAAAAGTAAGTGCAATGAGGAATTTGAGGAGTTGCTTCTTAGGCGCTTTTAGATGCGCACTGGCCATGTGTAGAGCTATTGTATTCATCTCCACTGTCAGCCTGTCTTCAGTCAGCAGAGCTTTAAAAGTTGCTGCTTGTCTCACATTTACCAAAGCATCGTGCCATGAGGATACCTGTAGGCATACCTGCGGACCTGGTACACGTGGAGTCCCCCGCCGGGAGGCGTGAGCCGGAGCACCAAGCCAGTGCCGCTCTCCGTGTCTCCGTGCTAGTACATCTGCTGTGGCGCTGTGCAGCGCTGGCACCTCCTGGTGGTGCTCCTCTTCTAGAGGCCCAAGGGACTCCTGATGTTCTTCCATACCAAGCCAGAGAAAAGCAAGCGTATATATTTCAAACCCAAACCAGGAGACTCGGGTACCTGAAATCCCTTTGAGAAGCAAGATGTGGCTCGGTGGCTAAAGACTGTTTGCTGGGGGTGCCCAGCATAGTCAGGTCTGGCAGCATATTTGCAGCCATTCTGCATTTTAATATCTCCAGCGTTCAGTCAGGCCCTGCAGGCTCTTGCAGGGAAATCTTGAAACAGGCAGAGGAACTTGCTTGTCTGGCATTCTTGAAATCTTTCCTTTTTGAGCAGGAGCATGCAGGGAAGCAAGCATGCCATGGTGTTGGTACCTAAAGGCATGTAACTGAGAGAACTAGATGGCTCCCTTCCCAAGAGTGTTTGCTCCAAAACCAGGAGGTTTGGGGAAAGGAGTCTGCCGGGGAATCCCTGGTTACCTCTCGGGAGCCGTGAAACTGTTTCACAAATGAACCAAAAGAGCTGGAAGGCCGTGACTCTCAGAGACTCTTGGTTTGTGCTTCTCACTTTCAGCTTTGCAGCTTTTCTCCAGCATTACCAGACAGGCCCCCAGGATGCTGAGCCGCCCCTGGCTGGCCTGCCTGGGGGAGGAGAGGGGCCTGTAGCATTCTGGCTCCAGGCAGCAGAGAACATCTGAGCCCTGTGCCGCTCAGCGCTGCAATTAAACCGCTGCAGATGGCAAGCATGCCCAGCCTACGTGACAAATAATGGCAGACATCTTCCTGCTAGAAGATAGCTCTTTTTTTCTTTCGTTTTTTTTTTTTTCTTCCCCTTGGTTTAACAAAGATATTAGCGTGGTTTACCGGATCTCTGAGTTGTGCTGAAGCTATGAATTTGTGAATGATGGTTGTGCTTCAGTAGCCTGGGGTGCATTTTTTTTAGTTTCTGTTGCAGTTCCCAGGCTGGCAGTAATAATAAAGGCTAGTATGCAGTAAGATGTGGATGTGGCAAGAACCGATTGTAGTTTAGAAACATGGCATAAACTTGTTCAATCCTCACGTGTAAGACAAGATTACATGGAGAATTAAACCTTGGTTTGAAGATTCATACCTGGGGGGGGGGGGGGGCAAAAATGTTTCGTCAGTTGTTGATAGTGGTATGGAATGCAGTGTTTCTGTTTGTGGGGTTTTTGGTGGGTTTCCTCAAGGCGTTTGCACATGTGCACACACACCTACCAAGAGAAGAAAAATCCATTCTCCAGTAAACATTTAAACAGGACAGAATGGGGAGAAGAAGGGAGGAGATGCCATTATTTATCTTCCTGTTGAATAGATTGATGGCTCTGGGGGCATGCTTGCACCCCATATAGCTCCAGCTCTAGAGCTGGGCCACCCGCTAGTTAGTAGGGTGTTCTGTTTGTTAGCAGGTTGCCCAAATTGCAGGGGGAGCAGGGAGAGACCTCTCAGTTCTTTGCTTTGCAGGAATCTCTGCATCATATTTTGAATAAGCAGCAGTTTGCTTCCAAGCACAGAAATGCCAGGGGAAGTTGTGGCCCCGTTTGCTCTGGGGATCCGTAAAGGAGAAATAGGTGGTGGCTATTCAGTTAGACGCAGTTCATAAGTCACATATGTCTAATGTAGCTACAGCAGCAGTGTTGATTAAATAGAAGAAAGACACTGTTAACTCTTTTTAATGGTATTCCATCATCTGCAACAAGATTTTGATGGCGCTAATTGTCTAACTGTATTTATAATATCTTGGGGAGAGCAAATAAATAAAACTAAGTAACGGCAGCTGGAGATTTAATACTCTAAATTAGTGCACAGAAGTGAAAGAAAACCAAAATGCGATTAACAACCCTAAGTCCTGAGCATGTGGATAAATTAAGTGCCAAGACAGATAAGAAGCTGATATTATAATGTTAGAAAAATTTTGCCCTTGAAAATGAAAGTATCTGCTCTCACAGCATTTTTATTGACATGTAGCAAGGCTGATGTACAGAAAACAAAGTGAAGTACAGCCCACGTAATTACATCGTTATGAAACTTGTGCTGTGG
Organism: Microhierax caerulescens; assembly: GCA_035590215.1. Classification (NCBI taxonomy): domain Eukaryota; kingdom Metazoa; phylum Chordata; class Aves; order Falconiformes; family Falconidae; genus Microhierax; species Microhierax caerulescens. The sequence goes on along the minus strand of JAVJGJ010000047.1, from coordinate 84,916,295 downwards.
AAATACATATCCTACAACCCAATGGCAGCCTCATGGCTGAAGTGGGACAAATCAATCTCAGACAGTGATTTCTGTGTTGTGGCTCTGCTTACACTATTTTATGTGTAGTACCTGTTAAAGATAAGCAGATACTCAAGCTTGCATTTAGCAGTCTTAAATAAAAAACAATTTCTAAATTTTTTTCCCCCAGTTTGCTGAATGGTGTTTGGAGTATGGTGCACATGGATGTCGTATTCCTGACCGACCTTACTCTCTCTTTGAAGGTAAAGTGACAGTGGTGTTAATGTTGTTGTGTTATACAGGAAAGAAGGTTTTGGCATATGCTTAGGAGTTGGGAAATCTTTGGTGGGTTCCTCTACTATTAAAAATAGACCCACCACCTACCACCACCTCTGCTTAAAAGAATGGGGGGAGAAAAAGACAAAATTGCAGTTGCGTTTCAGCAATTGCCAATGTAAAGCCAGCGCCACTGTTACTCTGGAATAAAATTCTGCTGTGCTGGTGCCTCTTGGCTTAAAACAAACAGAAGTCTGGGCAGCGGTTGTGTCACAGACGTTGTTGCAGAGGGACTGGGCAGAGGAGCAGCTGTGGGTAGGGGGTCTCAAAGTAGTTCCTGGCTTGTCAGAGCTAGGCCTTCTTTGCTGCAATACCAAAGCAAGGAAAAGCTAGATTTAATGCGAACCCAAATCACTCAAACAGAAAAACAATACAAAGTTCTTAGGGAATTTTCTGTCAGTTCAAAGTTGCTCCTAAATACTGTCCTAGAGCTTTGTCTGTTCTATAATTTGTAGTTTATTTTCTATTCCCTATCTCATCCTTATATTTTAGAAACACAGTAGCAAGGAATCAACAGACCCAAGTAAGGTTTGAAGCAGGGCTGCTGCTTCGTGAACCGTGAGCCTAGTGTGCCACCTATCACAAATGTGTGAAACAACAGCAGACCAAATAAAGACTGTTTTACAAATAAACCAGTCCGAGGTGTAAACACAAGAGAGCGGTAGTTATATGCATCCCTTCTAAGTACGGAGTTAATGTCTTAATGTTTAAGTGGAAAAAGTGTAAGTATTCTTACTCCTGAGAGTTCCCGTGAATGCACTTTTCGAGGGAAAAAGCAGCCATACAATCTGTTATATAATAGCTTGAAATTTGTTGGGAAGGTGAAGTAGTGCCAACAACAGGATGATTTGTGCTTTAATGCTGACATACAGTGTCTATTTTATTTTTTTAATAACAGTGAATTTTTTAAAGAAAAATCTAAAGTCTCAATTTTGAGACAAAATGTCTTAATTTGGGGGATTTTTTTTTGTAGCCGAAACTGTGCATGAAGTTGTCCAGTTCTGCGTGTATGTGCACACTTTCAGTGGAAGTTGCATGTGCATCTTATGGGATTGTCTTGTTTCATTTGCATGGGATGCTGTACTTCAGGAAGGATCCTTTTTTTTTATGTGCTTAGCTTGATGAAATAGAATTTTAACTTGATCATAAAATTGAGCTAGTATTTGTATGCCTTCCTGCTGTAGCGTGCCTCTCCTAAGGTGTCTGTCCCCCTGAGAGTTTTATTAGGTGATGAGGGTGTTAGTGCTTCATACCTCTATGAGTAGCGAACAAATTACTCTGCACATTACAAGTATAATCAAGTTTTGCCTTTGTTTTTAATCAGTAAAATGGCAAGCAAGAGCTGCTCAAATTTGGAGGGACAGTCCAAATTGGGATTTACTTTTTCTTTAATTGAAGTAACGTTGAGATTGTGCAGCTGAAAAGATGGTAGCAGAGAGATCTTGGGTTTTGCCTTTGATCTTTTCGAATGAAACTTCGTTTCCCGGGTAAAATACAGATGAAGTTGCCTTTCTGTAGGCCCTAAGTCCACCTGTTCAAAAAAAGATCTACTTGAGGAGGTTGTTTGAACAGGTGCCATTGCTTTTGTTGTCAGTTGTGCTATTTGAACGTCAAAGATGTGCAAAGATCTCTTTCTCATTATGTTTTAGGCATGGCTGGAGCTATTCACTTCCTCTCAGATATTTCAGTACCGGAGACTTCCCAGTTTCCAGCATTTGAACTTGGACCTCAAAGGAGGGAAAACAAAGTGGAACAGGATGGTTAAAAGATCATTTTGAAAGGGGACTGATGCCAAAAGAGATGAGACTGTTTAGTGCCTCTGATACTGAACCAACTCGACCCTGAACTGACGGATGGATAAACCCCTTTCCTCACCCCCCTTGCCCCAAAGGACCATGAAGTCATTAGAGCATGAACGGGAGAAGCCACATTTGAGTTCTGTTAAAAGTGACACCTTCAGATGCAGGACAAGAGAAGTCAAGTTTTGAACTTTCTTCTGTTGTATTTGTCTTCTTCAGGTCTTTGACATGCTCTGCATGTTTATTGGTGTTGTGTGTTGATTCGAGTCTTTTGTTGTTAGCAAAAAGCTGGTCTCCTTGTGGCTCTCCGTCCTGTACCTTCGTGCATGACTCACAACAGCAGTGTTGCTTTCTGCAGCGTGGTTGCGCAGAGAGTTCCACCTTATGCCAGAGAGTTTGCTGCAGGACAGTGTCCATCTTCACTGGTGAGCTGGCAACTTTAAAAAGAGATGAAGAACGTTTTTATGTTCACATTTTTCTGCATTTTTCTCCACATTCCCTAGAAGCTAAGGTGACGGAGATCAGCCCTTTTCGATGAAGAGGTGTGAGGCCATCTCTGTTTTCAGAAACTTCATAGGTTGGAAGGGACCTGACTTGTCTCTTGCTGCTCTTGGGGGAGGTTGTTTAGAAAGCCTGAAAGAGAGGCTCCCTCTGATACCTGCACCTGGTTAGTGAGTTAAGCACTTGGAGCAGGTTGGAGGTGCTTGTCCCCACCTCTGCAAAGCCCCATCCCGTGGCATGAGCTTAAACTACAGGTGGAACTGCCTGTACTAACCTCCTGCTGCCAGCGACAGGAGAGCAGGGACAGCCTAACTGCTTCTCCCCTGTGCGAGGATTTGTAATAAACCTGTCCTGCAGCATCTAGTATACAAATGAGTAAGGGAGGGCGTCAGGGTAGTTTCTCCTGCTGGTATCTCGGGATGACTGTTGCTTCCGAACCAAGGTGGTGATTTGTTCTGGGCCCTTCCCTCCCTCTTCCAGCCCTGCTGCATTTAGCCTGTATGGTATGACAGGAGTGACAAATACCAGCTGCTTGTGGAGGCTGCAGAAAATTAATAAGCAACATGAAACTATTGCTAGAGGCTGTAATTGAAGTTTATTTCATCTAAAAATGGAAAAAAACCCCAAACCCGAAACCCAGAAAAAGCTCTTTGCCCTTAGTTTTAACTGTGCTGCTAGTGCTTTGCTTCCCCTTGTGGTGTGGTAGGCTTGTGAAATACTAGACCTGCCTCCAGGTGCTCCTGAGATGGGGAGAAGTGGGACACTCCGAGTACACTTACAGTGGCTTAGGCATTCCAAATAGTAAGTACACTTACTGCTTGAGAAAGGTAAGCGTAGCATACTCAACTCAAGCTCTGTTGTCATCTTCCTGCAGGTCTCCCTGTGCTCTGTCATTCCAGGTGGTTATTTTAATTGGTCTCTTTTGTCAGGCAGAGTGTGACAAGTGACAGAGTTTGACCTTCGAGGTGCGCATCGCGATACGTGACCTGTGGGCCATGTGCTGAGCGGCAGCGCTTCGGTCAGGCTTGGAGATGCACCGTTGCTCCTGCGACAGGTCTCTGAATGGTAGCAGCTGCCTGCCTTGAACTTTATGGTGTTGGTTGCCACATCCATTGGGATGTTAATAATCTGCAAATTCAGTTCTGCTGGGCAAAACAGCAGTGCCAGTGCAGGGACAGCGTAATGTCACAGTGTAGCTCCTCTGCTGGTTTGTCACTTAGACTTAAAACACAGGAGCAGTGGGAGAGGGTTTTTCACTCCTCTGGCAAAGGGGAGATGAGGTGGGGGGCACCAAACCTGGCTGCATCTGTACAGCTGGAGATGAGGGGCAATGCTGAAAAGCCAGGGGGAGTGAGGGCTGCTGCTTGGCAAGCAGCTGGGGTGCAGCACACTGGAGCAGCAGAACGCGGAGGGGTGGGTGAGGAAGGGGGAGAGCTGGTTGCGGGAGGCAGTGCAGAGTGTGTACCAGTAGAGGCCATCACCAGGGCCGTGTTCCTCTGTGGCCAGCTGAGGTCTAACTCTGGGTTTCTTTCTTTGGCCTGTGGATTGCTGATCCTGCTCATAGACAGAGAGGGAACCTGCCCAGGGTGAAGTCTCACAGAAATTCTAACAAAGGAGGGAGATGGCAGCTCTGATCCTGTTCTACATCACCCCCCACCCCTTTTTTCCTTCCCCTCCCCTGCGACTGCAGAGCATGTGGGATGGGCTAACAGGGAAGGGGCTTGCCAGGTTTGCAGGAACCACCTGCAAACGCAGAACAGAAGCCACTGGCCTTCCTGGCAAATCCCACATGTGTCGTACTGACTGCTTAACCAGGGGGTCAACAGGCAGGGCTTTTGCACTCAGTCATTATACACAGATACGCCTGCTTGGTGGCTGAGCTTGGAGTGGCACCCGTGGGAGGTGAGATTTGGCAGGTTGGAGCCCAGGGGGAATTAAATCTTGTTGGTTTAAAACATATATAGGTATATACACACTTACAGCTTAATACTGAGCAGATCTCCAAGATGCTTGAGTGCACCAGTCAAAACAATGAGCAAGTCAGCTACCAGCTCTCTCTGTACCAAGCCAGCCTTCTGCTGCGGTGGGGCCTGGCACCAGCTTCCCTGCAAAATACTCTTGGAATTGATCAAGACTGGAAATGGAATGTATTGAGTTGTGAAGCGTCTGACTGTGTCTGCCTTGTCTTCCTGATGTGACTTTCCCTGTGGCTCCTCTTTCCTGTTCGTCACAGTGCTGTGATACCTAGGTGGCCCATTAAGAAAGGATAGTGTGTGAAGGTGAAAAAATGCATTTCACCAAGGCATTGTTTTCAGAAATCACATCGAACTAAGAATGTGGAAAATGTCTTAATAGTCCCTGGTTTGCTTTGTCTGTGTGTAATAGTCCATCTGTTGCAAAAAGCAGTAGTGTTAAAAATGGAGATGCTCTTTGGGCAGAAAAAGAGGAAAAAAATGCTGATTGTTTTGTTCTTTGGCTTTATTAGTAAAGATCAAGCTATGTGGTGGTAATTTGTGCAGTTCTTCTCTCCACCCCCACCCCCTCTTGTATTCCTTCCTTCCCTCCAGCACTGCGACGATAGCTGTCCCACTGATAGGACTGCTGAACTGCCTCCTGCAGGATAAAACATGCTGGAGAGTGGGAAAATTGCTTTTTTTTAACCACCTTCTTTTACAAGCATTGCAGGTCTCTACTGCTGCTTCTCCTGGGTGATTTTTAGTGTGCATCGCTCAGTGCAAAGTGTTGCTTTCCTTTCTGGTCACATAGGTCCTGCTGAACAGTTTGCAGCTAAAGCCTGACTCATGACTAGCTGCTTTTTAAGAAGACGTGTCTGTCTCCAGCTGACTGACATCTGGTTTCCAGCTCTGAGAAGTCTTCATGTTCTTCTGTAGCTAGGCTTTAACAGAAGGAAACTTCAAGTATGCTGCAAACAAGGGGCAGCATTTCTGTTTCATAAAACCCCATGTGCACCTCGCAGCCCTCTGCCACTGAGAGCAACTGCTGCTTTTTTGAATTAATAGCATTATTTCTGGTCTGTAGGTAGGCACCTGAAAATAATCTGTGTAAATCCAGCTGCATAGATAAAAGTGTTAGGGCTTTTCTAGCACAGTCAAAATAGGGTAGGTCAGAGAGGTAGGAGGAAGCATGTGTGCTGCTAGGCAGCAGCCTGCTGCCTGAGCCCTGTCCCGTCAGTGTATTTTGACGCAGCAGTCCTTTTCCTGGTGAAAATTGTTTGCTTTCCTCCCGTTTGTTTTCATGTCGATTCACAGGTGCAGGAACCCAGTCTCTGCTCAGCACAGCAACTGTGATTTGTACGCAGGGAGCAGTAGTGACATATCTTTTGCCTTCGCTTCTCCGTGACACCTGCAAATGGGCTGCTGGAACTCCAGCTGCAGCTGTTAAGCTCAGGTTAAGCAGCAGGAAAAAAGTACGGAGCCAGAGACACGGGCAGAGATACATGCACCTACCCTTGTGCCTTCTCTCACCACATAAAGCAAAAATAAGACCTAAGTGCAGCTAGGGAGGTACCTTCCTCTGCAGGGCTGGGGGCCGAGGGCTGCTTAACTTGTCCCTGTTCCCTCTGTTTTCTCTGCTGTCCCCTTCACCTTGCAACACGAGGCAGCTTGGGGCAGTGGC
>JAVJGJ010000047.1:84894200-84909923 GCA_035590215.1 Microhierax caerulescens | reverse complement strand
CTCCCAGTTGTACCTTTTAATAGCGTTCTTACCCAGCAGCTGCTTTGTAGAAGCTGCTATGCCAGAGCCTCCCCTGGATGGTGTCAGTGGAATAGTTTCCCTGTCAAAGAGTACAAATAACTGTAAAATCCTGGAATACAATCCTAGAAGGGAGCTCAGCTCCCCAGCAGCAGGGCATGAGAGAGGAGAGCTGCCACAGCCCCAGGGCACGCAAGGATCCTGGCCCATTTCATTCACCTCCTGAATTAGCAGTGATGCATTAGAAAAATGGAGGGGGGTGGGGGGGACAAGTAAGGTTCCGCTGTCAGACAAGGTGTTTTATCTTCTTGTATGCCAAAAAGTGACTTCTTGGGTAGATGCCTATAAAACTAACCCATCTGAGGGGTTTGGCATTGGTTGGTTTGTTTGAATTAGGGAAGAATGAGCAATACCTCCTTTGCTTCTTCACACAGTCTGAAAGGCTTAGAAAATGTAGTCCCAGCTGGTTGTTTTCACAGCAGTGTGAGCTGTCACAGCGCCCTAAAGAAAAGAAAAAAAAACAACAACCACAACCAAAAAACCTACCTGCCAAACAAAAAGAAAAGCTTGTCACTAAATTATCTTTTCCCAAAGTGATGAAACATGGGCACAGCTGCCTGGCAGCCACATACAGAAATGGCAGGACCCTCCTGGACAAGCTGGGTCCTATTTACAGTACAACTGCTGAGTCAGCCTGCTAATTGCTGAGAGGCACAGAAAGTGCTGCAGGATGCTGCAGGTGATGTTTGCCCCGCTCCTATGAGCCATGGGGCAATGCAGTCACACTGGTGAGGAGGAGATGGAGGGGAGATGAGGAGGATTCTCATCTGTGAGTGAAACAGTACTACTGCACCAGCTTCAGCCCGGCAGTGCGGCCGTGCCGGGCTCCCTCGCCCACCCCTTGGCAGGGATGGTTCTGCCCGACAGCGTGTGCCGGGGCTGCGTATCTGCTGGAAGGCTGAAGCAGCAGCAAAACTTGATGAACCCTCAGACCATGATGAACTGAATTCACCCAACACGGAGCCTTCCCTCAGCAGCATGTAAGGCAGCAAGCACGCTGGAGGACGGCACTTTCATGGGGAGAAAACTAACTTCTGTGGGAAAATAAGCATCTCCTGAGCACACAAGATGCTCTGGTGAGAGCCAGCCCTTGCTTTCGGTGGGAGCCTGCGGAAGTTAGAGCAGTGTCACCAGTGGCAGAAGGGTGACCCTTAGCCTGGCTGCTCGGAGGCCTTACAGCCCTGCTGGAGGTCAAACAAAGCCAACCCCATCGCTGCTTTTGAACGAGGTGGGAGCACCGTCCTGCTGCAGGGCTGAAAGGAGACGTATGGAGCATACAAGGGAGGGGATGGGAACCAAAAGCTGAAGGAAAGCAATTCCCAAAGTCTCCTGTCCCAAAGCAGGACATTGGAGCATCTGCAAGGCCATCCCCACTATTGCTGAGTCACTCTGTACCCCTGCTTACTCCTGACAGTAGCTAGTTTGAAGATGGTTTTACAAGCATATTCTTCCTCTCCTCCCCACTCAACCCACTGCAAACCCCCAACAAACCCTGGCTGATAACTGATGTCTGCCCAACCCCCTGGAGCTGACCCCAGGCACGGAGCCTCACGCAGGACACCGAGCAGCAAGTTTTCAAGCTGTGCCAGTTTACCGACGGATGTGGGATCACTTCTGTGCCTCTGCTGGTGCTGGGTCACACCCACCCATCTGTCACCCACCAAGTCACCCACATCCCACCCTCCCAGCCAAAAATCTCCCCTGAGCAGCACCTACCCCAGACCTGCCAGCACTTTCTACACCAACTTCCCTGCCAGCCCTCCACAGCCACCATGCAGTACAGGGCTGCTGGAGTCGAGGGCAGCCATGCAGGGATTGGAATTGATTTTATGCCAAACCCCATCAAGCTGAGCATTTACACACCACCCAGTCTGCAATACACTTGACAGGCAGCGCGTGACCAGCTGCACGGTACCACCTGCATCTGTCCCCTGTTGCTGGGTTTTGTGGCTGCAGCTGGTGGCAGGGTGGTTCACACACGACAGACACAAGGGGATGCAGGCACTGCCCTCCTCACCCTCAGCTTGTCCCCTAAACCACGATTTAAGCTCTGTTCCACCAAAGAGGTGCATGACTAGGTTGTGAAGGAGTCAGGATACGCCTGTCACAAGCATTTACCCTTAGCAGTCATCAGGCAGCCAATCGATTTGACATAATCCCCAAAAAATCTCAAGGTGTTCCACGATCAGTAGCCAGACTGGTTCAAGTAAAGACCTGAAAAACACTCAAGGAATAAACTGTTCCCTCCACACGGAGAGCAGAGCCCTGCACCCCTCTGGCCTGGGAGCCACACGGCTGGTGGGATGAGGTGGGGCAGCACTCGCTGAGGAGCTCATCAGGAGGCAGGTGGATGACGTGTTGGCCACGCGTGGCTACTTACAGCTGATGGCAAGGGAAGCAAACAGGACTTTTCGGTCTCATCAGCGATGGTGGCAGAAGAAGCAGCAGCTGGCACCTGCTCAGAAACATGGCCAGGTCCGCAGCCCCACGAACAGCTGAGGTGGGGAAGGTCTGCTGCATGAGGAGATGGCCAGCTCCCCGTTGCAAGCCAGAGTCTCAAGAGTACCACCTTTAACAGAGAGACCAAGCTGATGACAGCACACCTAGAGGCACAAGCTGCACACGAGGATCCTGCCAAGCCTATGAAGACCCCTGCCAACTCCCTCCCTGCATGATCCCCAAGGAGGAGACAGCAGGACACAGCCAGCCACAGCATTTGCTCTTCTTCATTGAGACTGTACTGATGACAAAATCTCTGGCTGAAACCCAACTGCTCAGCCACAGAAAGGGCAGGTTCCCTCCCTATCCCACCGCACAGCCTGTTGCAGAAGCCTCGGATGTACGAAGGACTGGTCCCACCAGAGCTGGGGGCAAGGTACACCAAAAGCCTTTTCTCTCAAAGCACTGTTGGAGATTTCATTGTGGCAGAAGGCGCCTGACCCTCTTCTCCTTCCCATTTCTGCCAGGGTCACAGCAGCAGACACCTCAAAGGTTTCCTTACCTACCTAGGCATGTTCCTCCCGATCACTGCCTCCTCACAGGTACATCAGACACATTTTGAGGACACACAGCTGAAGAAAGGACCTTCAGGTGGTATCATTTATGTTCTGGGCTCCCACCCACCCCCAGGCTCTGTGGCTTGGCTCAAGCATCTCCATTCTGCCCAAGCCCTGTTCAAGCCATTTAAACCTCCTATATCAAATGCCTCTGCAAGAACCAGGGGACTGATTCCTACAACATATTAAATCGACTTCCTGGTGTAGATGGCAAGATCTCAAAGACAGGTGGGGGATTAGCCCCATACCCTGGTCCGGTGCTCCGGGGAAGGGGCAGGGCAGTGCTCCACACATCCCTAGAGCTCCCAGCCACCAGCACTGACATTTTGCAGTCCAAACACCACCTCACCTTGTCAGTGAGGCACCAAAATCTCTGCTGGGTTAGAGAGGGCAGAAGCGGCACCCAGAGAATCAGACGCGGGCATCCCAGCGGATAAAGCATCAGCGCACCGCAGGGAAGCTCACGTTAGCTGCTGGTAGCTCCCGGGGCACCACTGCTGCCAAGTAAAATCCTGTTGGAAGATGCTGTTTTCCTTTGCCTGTGGGACTGCATGCCTGGCCTGTCATCTCAGTCTACTGGTGAGAAGTAGCTCTGCCCTTTCCAGCGGTGTGCCTGTGGCCCATTTCATAGCTGGCTTGCTAAAGCGCTGTCGAGTACAAACCTCTCGGTGGCATTAGCCCTGCCTTTCCTCCTCTGCACACAAGAGGTCTTTACCTGGTAATATAAAGAATTTTAAACATACAACTCAGGAAAAGGCAACAAAGAGGGCTAGAGATACAGCAGCATCCAACCTTACTTTAATAAAATGTATTTCAAAAGAAGTGCCTGCACAAGTTTTATGTGCAAGAGACTGTAGAAAGATCTATTTCTGCTCCATCCACCCTCCAACCCAACCTTGCAAAATGTGCAATGTACATTCCCAATCAACCTCACACTGTTGATATCACCCTACCAAAAGTTACAGGGGTTTTCCCTTCTTCCTCTCCACATTTTTTTTTTTTTAAGCTAAGAGGGAGGAAAAAAAAAAAGAAAACCTAAAAATTTCCAAAAGCGTGGCAGTGAGAGGAAAGGCACATAAACAGTTTGCAAGTAATTCATATGGATGCCCACACAGGTGCTGTGTTTTCAAGAGCAGACCAAGCACGTTTGCCAGCAGAGGAGTGCATGTGCTGCAGGGGGTAGTGTCAGCCACAAACACTAGCAAATAAACCAGCCAGACTTCAGGAAAACTTTACCAGAAGTTGAATTTCAATGTACAGCATAAGAATTCACTATAAAAGGTTTCTATTCAATATGTCCAGGAAAATGCCAACTGTCATAGATACATTTCGTAATACAAAAGGACTTAACACCTACCTACTAACATGAGGTCTGTTGTAACTTCTATTGACAGGAAAAGAAAGGTTGGATTTACTTTTAAAAACCTGTCATGTATACACACCCATATTCAGTGACATATGCAGCTTTAAACCTCAAGTGCACACTAATTTAGAAAATATATACAGTTGTGGTGTGCAGATGGACCTAGTCATCATACATGAAATGTACTTTTTTGTCAAGTGCCTGCCAGCCTGCACTGCACACACACAAATACTTCACTTTGTCCCTTATTATGATCCACAGCCAGGGAAAGCCTCAGTTACAATTCCACCCAAGTCAGGTCTGGTCTGCAGGAATGAGCCTCCCACAAGCCAGCTCTGCTCCAGGTGACTCCACCAGCGGCTTTTACGAACAGTGACCCTTCATGGTTTTTCTGTCAGAGACACACGTTCATAACAAAAGGGATACTCTTTTCTGCCAGTTCTGAAAATCCAGTTTGCTGCTTAGGAGCAAGTCCTCACAAGCCACTTGCTTGTGAAATTGGAAAAAGAGTCTTCTGACCACCTCGGTGAGCTCTGTGCCCTGGCTGGAGCGACACAGGCACCATCGGTGTACTGGCAGTGAGTAAGCACTCACCTGGTACCCAGAGAACCATGCCAGACTCCTAATCCTCAGCTATACAGGGCTCTGCAGGTCCTTCAGCAGCAGAAGGTGATGGCATTTTCTTTTTGTCACTCATTACTGACGTGGCTCAGAGAATGTACAAAGGGAGAAGGTCCCATCAGTCACGTCTCAGAGTAGCTTCACATTTTTGCTAGACATAGACGAGTGTGAGAGCCCGCGCAGGTGAAGGGGCTCTGTGTTTCTTTGAAGATGTTGACTTGTGGTCGCTCAGTCGCCCACGAGCGTGAGACAGTGAATTGGGAAGCCTGGGGCTGCTCACAGCAAAACACACAAAGAACTACGGGTTAATGAAAGCCAAACCATCTGCGCATCAGGTCAAGGAACTGCTCTTACGCACCAGTCCCACAAAGTTATTTATTTGCCTGACCTAGACAGGAGAGAAGTTTTACAGATCTGTCACCTGGAGATGACAGCTCTACTCAGTACCCTTTGTGGCAGCAGTAAGACCGCGATGAAACCTATTTCTCAGGGACACAACTCCCGCCAACATCTAAGGGAGCAAACCTTGAAGTGTGCTCCCATTCCCTCTTACTGTTATTATTTTCCAACTTGGGGAAGAAAACTTACCTACGTATTTCCATGTTTCTAACTGTTCTGTCCCGAGGCACAAGCTCTGAGGTTGTGTCGCCTCCCTCTCACTACCAACATTCAGGTCATCGGCTGTGTCAGACAAGGGGAGCCAGGGCGCTGCTCACACAGGCACAGTCTGGGTGCTGGCCAAGGAACACTCCAGTCCTGCTCCTTCACTTTTTAGAGGCATCACTTAAAGTAATGACTCCCTCTATCTAGGGCACTTGGCAAGGCCCCTGCCACGACTCGACCAGCACTGGTGCTCCAGTCACAGCAACTTCTATCACAGCGTCTTTCCGTTCTGCACCAGAACCAAAGTGTACAAGAACATCGTAAAAAGAAGATGGTGATCACCATTTCTGGTAAAAGCATCGTGCTGCTTCTTCTACTTCTACCCTCTTTCTCTGTCATTCCCCTTAGATGAGGGAGTCTGTGCTACAGGGTCTTAGGAGAACACACATCACTCTGGGGCTGCATGAAGAACTGCTGTCAGTAGCCCGCCACAATGCAATTAAACCCCTGATGGAAATGAACAATAAATAAAGAGAAAGACATACAGGTTTTAAATATAGGTTTCCATTAAAAGCATTACAAAGACAACTTCTCTCATTTTGAAGACAAAGAAAAAATCCACTTCTACTAAAAAAAAAAATAAAATATTTAAAAATCACCCCTTTGCAAGTAACTTTAATGAGGAAAGGTGCAGGGAGGGGAGGGAGAAAGGACTTAGAGAACTAGCAAGTGTTCAAAAGGGCAGATGCCCTCCATCTCGGTCATTTTGCAATGGCACCTTCTTCTCACACAGTCAGGTCAGAGAGCCAAAGAGTCTTCACGTGGAGGATTTCACCACCTGCTCGTAAGGGGGAGGTGGCGTGTTGCAGTAGGAAGGTGGGGGTGGGTAAACCGGGTTTCCTTGTGGGGAATTGGGCTGGACATGGAAAGCCATAGCCATGGGATTCATCACAGGTCCACCTGGATCTGTGTAATACGGCACTCCGGGTTGTTGTGACCCTGAAAGGAAGGAGAGGAGAGAAAAGGCATCAACAACGGCAGCGACATAAGCTTGCGCTCTCCCAGCCTGTGCTCTGTACCCCCAGACAAGTTTTCTCAAAGTGTTCATCAGCGTAAAGACAAGGCGTCACCTTTCTCCCACTCCAGAGAAAACCCAGGCTTGCAGGACTTACACTCACTTCTTGGGATTTCACCAAAAAGTTTAAAATTCCCGTGCAATGACAATCATTTAGTGAGACACAGGACGCCAGACCCCCGGACAGAAAAGCCGCCGTGCCGGCAGAGAGGAGAGCTGTGGGGTCCCAGGCGGACAACGGGGCTCCCACTGCAGCCCTGACTTGGGTGTCAAGTCTCACCAAAGGGCTTCACAGATTCTTTTGTGGGTACTGGATCTGCCTGTAAGCCAAAGTGCATCTCAAACAGATAATTTCCCTTCTAGGCATGACACAGCTAAGGAGTAAACATGTACGAAGCAAAACCCCAAGCTGAAGCCCATTATGGCTAGCTAACGCAATGGAGCAGGATTGCTTCACACAGATTAAATTTAGGAAATTACGTTGGAGCCTGCAGGGACAAGGAAAGGAAACGTACGATCAAACGCAAAATTCCTTGGCTGTGACACATGAGGACTAGCAGAGACTGCTGCCATGAGGAACAACAAAGGTGGCGTGCAACCCTCCTCAGACATCACAGAGGGTGGTGGAAGACTATTTAATGCAATTCCAGCGATTTAAGTCACAGGCTGCCTCTATCTCAAGATGTAAATTAGTTTTCCTCTCTTTTCCTATTTAAATAAAGCTGGACTGGGAAAAAAATATAATCTTGGCTGAGCATGGGTTTTCTTTTGGTGTGAGTCTGTTTTTCCTGTAATGACACAGCCTCTAAGGGATTTTCCCCTCAGTCACTCCCTTCTGTGACTTAGGGACACTGGGACTCTCTTGCCACAGAAGGAATACAGGCTTTTTGAAGCCTTAAGCATCCTTTAGTACTTCACGAGTTCAGGAAGGAGCTACATACCAAACCCAAAACCACGTCCTTACAATATTAAATCAGATGGGTTGAGCCACAAGGTGCAGGGATGCAAACTGTCCCAGAGCCTGGGGTGTCTGCCTAGGAGCTTTGTTTGGGCACTTGGGAGCAAAAAGGATGGGAAGCAGATCAGGAATGCAGCTATTTCCTTCTTAACACAATAAGTTTCAACACCCCACCACAGTAATTTTTCCTGTCTGAACCAAGAGGGCTGCTCCACAGTCTCTCCTCCTCTGATCCAGCAACCAGAAGCCCCCGTTCTGCTTCCATGTACAGCATCAGCACACGGCTGTGGGACAGCCAGCCCGGGAACAGGAGCCAAGTCCCACCTCTCCAAAGTTTGGGCTAATACTCTCTTTCTGTAGCCTTTTTCTTAAGCAATTTTGTTTTAAAGTTAAATTCTGCCCAGCTCTGCATTTCTGCCGTTTCCACCTGCATGGGGAAATGGGACAGGTGGGAGGCAGCTCACTGCAGCTCGTTCTTTAGGAAAATTACGGTTTTCATCAAAAGTTCCAGGTATAGTTATTGAACTGGGGGGAGGGGGCAAGTGTGGACACCAATCTTTTGCGATATTTTTTAAGTTCATGAAACCCAGCAGAAAACAACACCCTAATACCAGCTTCTTTGGGGGATCAGCTCAGTAAGTTCTTGTAAAGCATCTACAAAGGGACCCCAGCTTTTCTAGCACCTGAACTGCCATTTTGGGGCTATGCAGGCCAGGGGTGAAGTGAAAGATACCACGAAGTCTGCAAACTTCTGCTTGTAGGTGAGGTGTTCAATCCATTTTCCCAGTCAGACCCACAGAGAAAGTGCTCCCACTTCCAGGCTGCTGCTGGGGCAGCAAATGATGCTGCCATTGTCTCTTCAGGGAAGGAGGGAGATGGGGCAAGGAGCCACGTGTCAAGGGCTCCACCTCAACAGTGAGCTGGCTACTGCTACCAGATCTGGAAAAGGAGCTAGTGGGAAATAAGAACTTGGTTGACTGTTAATTTCCATTGCTTTTGCTGTTGCATGTTCCCACAATAGCAGAAAAAAAAAAAAAAAAAAATTGGTGAGATTAGCTCAGAGCCCAAAGCTCTTTAGTAACAGCAGTAACAGTCTGGAAGCAGGTAGCATAAGCAGGTCATCAAAGGGCTTGTGCCTGTTTTATATTTACCCACAACTTGTGTTCCATGAAGTGTCATGAAAAAGTAAAACCGTGCTCTAAAATTAAATCTGGTATTTGCCCATCTAGCCAAAGACGCTCCCTGTTCACATCATCTTGAGGTTATTTTTCAGGCTTAAAAATATTAGTTTAGTTTGGCTCGCCCCCAGCCCTCCGCTGTTGAAAAATAAATACTCTCCGTGGAAATGCTTATTCAGTCAAGCACAAAAACAGATGCAGAATGGAAGCCCTCAAAAAACCTCTTAAGGTTTAAACAAAAAAAGGGTGAATAAAATGTCAGCTTGTGTCCATAACATCTTTTTATCCATTTAGACCTGTGTGAGAGAGAAGCATGTCCTACGACTACATGCTCAAGGATGCGAGAAAGGTTATTTTCGAAGCCTGCACAAGGCACGGGGGTGTGCAATAGCCAGCAGGACAGTGGGGAGAGCCCAAATGCTACGTCTCTGTGCAATGCTCACAGGGAGCACAGTGAGCTAGAAGGGGTTTAGGATGCTTTCTAAGGAGGCTGTCTTGGTGCAGCCACAGTATTGCACAGAAAGGTGATGGTTCAGAAGACAATTTTTGATAGAGTGTTTCGAGGCACCAAAATTTCAAAGCGATCCTCCTTCCCATTATAAAATATTGAATTGTATTTCCACTTCCAAGCCAGTATGAAACAAAAACGAATTGCCAATTCCCCCAAAAGTTGTCAGAAAAGATAATTATCCTCTGGCTTCAGCTCTCTAATACAACGTGCAGCAAGACGACAGCCCAGGAAGAAAAGTGTCAGCATACCAAGCATGCCTGCGTATGTGTGTGTACTTCCAGTGGCACAAATTAGCACTGGCTTATGCAATCTGGACAGTGGTTAAAAATGTCTCCATTTGGCCTTGCTGAGGCAGGGAGAAAGCAAGCACCAGAGCCCGTGCTCAGATAAAATCTCAGCGCTGTAGAAGGTTTTCCAGCTAGAGATAGCTGGGGTCAAAATGCTCCCACACGGCACAAACATCTTCTGCTTACAGGTGAGTCTTATTTTGTAGGATTCTCCCAAATGGGACTGTCTAATGGCCAGAGGGGAAGAAATAACAGAGAGCAGTCCTGCTGTGGGAGACATCACCAGGTAGATCGTCCTGATGCTCACAGCCATCAGCGATCAGAGAGCCAGCAATCAAACTGACAAGAGGAGGACTGCTTTGCTGCAGAAAAACTGTAGCACAGCAGAGAGAAGGCAAACCGAAAAGGCCAGGCTTGCAAGATAGGCTGATTTTGGAAGAAAAATTCTAGGCTTTCCTTCACCTCTGCCCATCGTTACCATTAAGCCCCTATATTTAAAACTCTGTCTTCAAGTCACTGTTCATTTTGGATGCCTATGGTTTTGTCTACACTGCAAAGTGAGAGCCTGCTAGCCTCCTCCCATGCACAGACACACAGCTGTAAAGGTGCTGGGAACCACAAGAGAAGGGAGCTGAAAGCCCTGTCATGCTGGGTTTCAAAACCACTTCTGTACACAGCAGCTGAATTACGCTGTTTGAAAGGCAGGAGACCTCACTCCTCACAGGAGGCAGCTGCATGGTTTAGTGCAGTGCGATCCCCCATCCACATCCCAGTTTCTAAAAATGAGCCAAACAAAACCCCCAAACCCGCCCCTTTTTAAATGCCTTGGCAAATGTAAGAAATCAGTGCAATGTGTTTAACAAGCTGTTTCTGACCTGATGCAGTGTTGACTGGTTGTCTGGTGTAAGACACGTTAAAAGTAGGTTCTTCTACTAGTGGAGGAGGGTACATCCGCCTTCGGATAAAGAAACCAGCTCCACAACAGAACAGAACTCCCATCATCAAAAGGAACCTAGGCAAAGAGAAGAGGGACGTCAAAACCCACCCACATCCAGGCAGCTCTCAAACCCAGAGCGTTCAAGAGAAACAGGAGTATCATCTAGCAATCATCACCCTACAACCTTTACCAGGGTTTCTTAAATAGGTCTGTGTCATCTGAGATAGCACTCGTGGGGCACTTTGGGTCTATTACAGACAACTTCAGTGATTTAACACTATTGTCTGATGTTTTCTGCCACGAAAAATACAAATCTGGAACTAAAACACCCTTGGACTTTTGGAAAGTTCAGGTTCATACCTGACCGTTGCCACTGGGATGCTGAAGTGAAATTCCAGGTCAAACTGCATATCTTGGACACAAGCCTCGCACTTACAGCACCGAGGCCGGCCAGGAGGTTTGTGGGGGACAGAGAGGAAAACCATTCTGCAGTTGTTCCTTAAAAGAAGATTCTTGGATGTTCTTAAATTACTCAAGACTCTAATTCTGTCTCCCATGGGAAATATGGTAGCTGGCATTTAAGCTCAAGCCAGAAGACTGAAGCACTCAGCACTGAAGATGACAAGCTTTGCTTTGTACTTCCTAGACAGGGTACACATTCCCAAGGAAAAGGACATAATTTTGCTTCAGTTCTTCTCTCAGTTCCTTTTCCAAACTGACTAAACTGTCCTCGTCATTCCCTTGGTGCTGTGGAAACAGGCACATGCAGCAAGGGCAGGTCAGATGATTTTCTTCTTCAGACAGTGGCTTTCACCGTGTTTCCTTGATACCAGACATGCTGGTGGCTGGTGCAAGCTCCTGTAAACCCAAACAGTTCTCCTGCCTGTAACGGCCACCTCATTTCAGGGCCTTTTACTGGAGAACGATGACAACGGTGCTCTTCTGGAAGGGATGGAAGTTGGCTAGAGGCCACCGAAGTTGGCCAGAGGCAAGCCTACACACCACGCTCACCACCCCAGGAGCACCGCCAGGTGCCTGGGACACTGCGCAGCAGCGAGAGGTATTGCATGCAAAGGGTCAAATTCTCTTCTTGTTTCTGCAGTGGAAACGAGAGCAGAAGGAGGTCCTGTTTCCCTGAGCCAATATTAATACATTCTCCCTTTTGGCAGTGTTCCTGCCAAGGATTTGTTCTGAACAGAAAAACAGAGATTTACGACGTCACCCCAGGGATTGAGATGCAGAGCTCTTCAGTTATATCAGTAAGGATTGTACACCAAAATCCCACAGTCAGCTTTGGGAAATCTCTGTATTATAGCATATATCAGGCTTCTGTTTTTCAGTGTTTATTTGTTTCAATTCTGAAGGCTTTTTTTTTTTTGTTTTTTTTGGCAGTCTTCCAATTCTACATAAAAATGCCTGAAATCAGGTTTTCTAGGAGAGCTTTTGCTTTCTCTCCACTGTAATAGGAAGGTTTTATAAAGGTGCTTTCTTAAATTCCTCTCCAAAATGAATTTACCTTATTTTTTCATTACACATATAACAGTGATTAGTTTAAGCTTTATCCAGATTACTGAGCTGCTGGTTTCACAAGCTCAGATCTTTCTGCCTTCTTTTCCCTTGCTGTCATCTCCAGTGAAATCCTCAGAGTCACAAATGTACTTCTCTTCCTTTTTAATTGAAGCCTCAATTCAGCTGGCAAGAATATCTTAAACCCTGCCTAAATGCACAATTCTCCTTATACAATCCTCTTTTAAAACTCAGTGCCCAACAAAATTGGACAAACGCTGCTGCTTGGTCATAGCTGGGACAGGCATAAGGAATTCAGCAACTTTGTATAAAATTGCAGAAGACCAGCAGGACACAGAGGCAGGAAAGATCAATGTGACACAAATGACCTCCTTTTTCAGTGTTTTCTCACTACATCAGGAGAATCTTACAAGAAAAAAACAGAAGTCCTTGCATTTGTATGTACACACGTACATCACTGCGTACTTGTACCGACTTGACTTTAAAATACCAGGGCTAGCAATACCCTCATTTAAGTTCTACAAACAAGACAAGAACAGGACAAACATAAAATTCCCAAATGCCCTGACCTACCAAAAATACCATAGTCGCTGGATAGAGAGAGCTCTTACACAGCATCTTGAACCACAGCAATCCTCATAGGAGCGACATCTGCAGAGAAACAAAGAGGGAAGGGCGTTAGGGGAGTGGGTGTCACTCAGACTGAAATGGCATCCCCAACCCTGATGGTGTTCCCACCCCTGCCCAGGGTGTCACTTACAACATCACCATCAGCCGGGGAGGCAAAGCCTCCCAGGGGTGTTCAGGGCCAGGCTGGATGGGGCTTTCAGCAACCTGACCTAGCGAAAGATGTCCCTGCCCACAGCAGGGGCTGGCCCAGATGATCTTTAAAAGACCTTTCCAACCCAAACCATTCCGTGGGTCTATGAATAAGAACAGATCACCCTTGGCTGGGTGAAGTTGTCCATCACACATACACATCTGTGACACACTCTATCATCATTCAAGAAGTTTTTGCATGTTATTGGAACTGCTTTCCTATACACTTCTTTCAAAGCCAACTCAGAAAGCCTGAATGTAGTTTAACTCTATATAAAAGGACATGTTATAAAGAAAAGCAGTATTACTCTGTTTGCTTTCACAGTAAATGAACACTGCAGACTTCAAACATGAGCCATCTGAGGTTTTATTCACTGCAACAGACAAGAATTGCAAGGTCAAAACTGCCAGATCACTTACCCTCTGCAAATCAGCAGCTTTCAAACAGAGAAACCACCAAGCACAGAGAAAACTTCAAGTGTACCATTATTTGCAAATTTAACAGCATTTTTTGCTTCTTAGAAGCTTAATTGGACCACAACTGCCAACACCTCCCAACATTATTTAATTAGGCTTTCCTCTAAAAAACCCCCACTGCATTTCAAATTCATATTTCACATGGCACAGAACCGTTTTAAAGGTGGTACAGCACCAACCACTGTAAGCACAAAGCACCACTTCACTACAAGTCAGCACACACATTAACAGCAGCCTCTGAACAATTTCTGTGGTTACTGCCGCTTCCCACACTGGTGAAACGTATTTAGTAGGAAAAAGGACAGAGGTAACACAGAGACTGGTATGTGACAGAATCAGATGAAAACATGCAGATATCCACACACCGAAAGAAAAGAGGAGGTTACCACAACTGCATTGATCTTCTTAAGGGTGTTCACATCTGTACCCTTAATGCACATATTAAATTAAGCATCTGGGTTTGGAAATTTTACCCAACTGCACGACTGTGCTCCCGTATTTGTATGCAAACTAATAAAAACCTCAATTGGATAACTGTACAGACAATTACACATTTGCACGCTCAATTAACACGCCTTCACTCACAAAATAAGTTGTCACAGAGGCTTCAGCCTTTAATTGGGGCCAGAGGAAGATGCTCTATGGATACATAATCTGCTGTTTTGCAAGTAAAAACAGTTACACGCTTTGCTGATGACAAGCAGGCAGGATTTCAGCAAGCCGGAGGACCTGATATGATCAGCATGGCAAGGTCAATTAATATGCTCAGGCACCCAGTTTGAGACTCAAGCAGAGTAAGTTGCTCATGCTAAAAGAGAAAATACCTGCTTTGCCATCCCTGGAAGTGACCCATCTCCAACATTCTTCTTTAAAGGTTGCCAGGACCCTAACAATTCATACTCAAAGCTACCAGACCTCACAAAACTACTAACACGGCTCGGCGAGTTAGCATTGATTTCAGTTCCATCAGGACCAATAAATGAAGCATTCCTCCATGCTCCCCAAGTGGATCAACCCAACAGGAGCTTTCAAGACAAACATTAAAGGCACGAACAGAACACTCTTTTGAAATGGGGTGGCAGCCACTGCCTTCTGTTAAACCAGTGGTCACAGTACCCCCCCATCTGGTCTTCAACGTGCTTTTTGGTTGGAGCACCTCATCCATATCGATGGGCACTTGCTGTGCAGCATCAGCAAAAGGGGCAAGGACTTTGCTGGGCCAGAAAAGCAGAAAGAAAACAAAGCCCATAAATCTAGAAGCCCTTCCTGAGGCAATTAAGGGGAAAAAAAAAAAAAAAAAAAAAAAAAGGGATTTTAGGGATGTGAGCAGCTTTATATCTGCCTCCACATACTGGCTCTGTCAGCCAGACACCTACACTTGACCACAAGCAGGATGGGGAGCGGATGCACCAGGTTCGCCTCTGGCTCCAAAGCAATCGCCCAGATCAAGCCCCAAAAGCTTAACTTGCATTGAAAGTTAAAATAAAACAGAAAGCCCAGGGAGGCTGCACGTATGCCTCTCTTGTGTCCACCCTTGCCTTGCTTATTTTGCATCTGTTTTCTCTAGAGCCAGAAGAGATGGGAAAAGGCAATTTGAAATACATAATTATGGCGTTTCAAACAACCAAAATTAAAACAGCATCTGCATGCGGAGTACAGAACCTGAATTTACTTTTATTTTTAATTTCTAAACTGTCTGGGCTACAAGTCAGCACCATTTTTAAATTCTGAGTGGCTGAGCTTTTCTTCCTGCAGAAGAGGGCTAAAGTACCGGTTGTAAGCCAGAAAGGCTCAACTGCTCAATCCTTATGAAGCACCCGAGACCACTGAAGGGCAAACAAACAGGCTGCCAAAGAGTTCTGCCTCCTGCGCAGATGATTGCACCTTCAAATGGCTGAAAATGATGCGAAGGAAGGAGTCGTTCCTCATCATGGCTGGATTCAGAGAAGCTCTGTTTTCTAAGAGCCAGCAAGTTTCCCGAGGAAACTCATGCAAAGACAAGCTCTGCACTTGCTGGGTGGATCTGTGAAGCTAAACCAGTATCACCCCCCTAGGAAAATCCTTTGGGATCTGAGACTAGTAACCTTCTCACTTTTTACTCATAAAACCAATCGGGCACTTTATTTTAGGTGCCTGCGAGTATGGACACAGGCACCCGTACGCAGGAGCCTGGAATCAAGGCTGATGCCAGGGTAACAGCCCGCTCTTTGCATTCCCCACCACTGGGTAACAG
>JAVJGJ010000047.1:84843172-84874217 GCA_035590215.1 Microhierax caerulescens | reverse complement strand
CCGATCTCCACTGGCATAAAACCTCACCCACACCCGCTGCTTCACTCTCCTGTGTGCGCAGCAGTTGCACCTACCAAAGAGCTCGTGGCATCTGTGGGTGCTAATATGAGAAATTAACAACAATTATAGAGTATCTCAAGTTGGAAGGGACCCATAAGGATCACTGAGTGCAACTCCCTGCTCCTCACAGGACAAGCTAGCACTAAACCACATATGACTAAGAGCATCGTCCAGATGCTCCTTGAGCTCTGACAGGCTTGGTGCCACGAGCACTTCCCTGGGGAGCCTGCTCCAGTGACCCAACAACTCTCAGTGAAGAGCCTTTTCCTAATGTCCAGTCTGAACTTCCCCTGACCCACCTTCATTCCATTTCCTCCTGTCCTACCGCTGGTCACCAGAGAGAGATCAGCACATCCCCCTCTGCTGCCTCCTTTGAAGCTGTAGACTGCAATGTGGCCACCCCTCAGCCTTCTCCAAGCTGAAGAAGCCAAATGACCTCAGCCACTCCTCCTAAGTCTTGCCCTCAAGGCCTTTCACCATCTTGGCTATCCTCTGGACACACTCTAATGGTCTGATGTCCTTCTAATTTGAGGCACCCAAAACTGCACACAGTACTCAACGTGGGTCGCATCAGTGTGGTGTAGAGTGGGACAGTCACCTCTTTTAGCTAGCTATGCTGTGCTTGATGCAGCCTGGGACACAGTTGGTCCTTTTGGCTGCCAGGGCATGCTGTTGACTCACATTCAACTTGGCATCAACCCAAGCCCTCACTGACTGCCTTGGATAGAACAACTGTACTGAATCTTCTTCAAACTGTTCGGGACACCACAGTTACAATAGTTACTGTAGTTACATGAAATATCCAGCTTGGACCTACACGAGAACATCAAGCCACATGCTCATGAAAGTGCCAAGAGATGCTCAGTACCAGAGAAGGTCAGGACTTGCTTTAGCTTCTTATTTCTACACACATCAACTCAGCAGCATTTGCACAAATGTAAAAGCTGGGTGGTTTTTTGGTTTTTTTTTTTTACATCTTCCTGGTGGAACTGGCCTCACACTGAAAGTTCTAATGCCAGATCTGCAAGAAAGCATGAGGCATGCCACATATTGAAAGCATTTTCACCCAAGAAAAACAAAAAAGATTCAACATTCCACTGGAGTCTCTGCAGCTTCAACGGGGTACTGGGAGCCTTTTTTGTTCCAACTGGAAGGAAACAGATGTAATATTTTCCCAACTCTGCTATAAGTGGTTAATGTGTTTCAAACAGTACTAGGCAGGTTCCACAGCTCCAAAATTGAATTTAGCTTCTGCAATTACTACGTTTCCTTTTATACATGCATGAGAAACAAAACCAAGGTTATTACTTGCATTCTTTAACTACAGAACAAGTCATAAGTCACCTTATAAAACAACCCATAAAGTAGGGTGCATGGGGGAAGGGATTATTTGTCAGCTATTGAAAGGAAGACCATGCCAGGAGTGAGGATATGCACTATTGCCAGCCTCAGTCACTTTAAAAACTGAATAAAAACAAATACACTTGATTTTACCAGCAAAAGGATTTAGCAACACAGTAATTTTAATTTAAAGCCTCTAGATAAACACAGGTAATGCTGGAAGTGTCACCATCAAGACATAGATACCAGACTTTCTTTCCTTTGACTAAGAACTGGAAGCTTAGTTCATCTTCAGCCTTGACCCCCAGTAGGCACTTACACCTCGCAGGAATTGATATATCTAGAGTACTATTAAGAGTAAAGTCTAGATTAGGGTTCCCCCATTTTCATCTAAAACCATGCTGGTGTTCATTCCCTTCAGTTCATGCTGAGCTGGCAAATTTGCCCGTTTCCTATGTACATTTCATTATTCTGCTTTACCACCCCAAGAATGAAAACAGCCTGTAAATTACCTAGTACTTAAATCTTCAGGGGCTGCCTTTCATCTCCCATAACAATAAAACCAAAGCAAAGAAAGATGGATTCAGAACTCTATTTTCTCAGTCACTTGCAGCACAGACAAGATCAAGCCATTAATAGTGTTGTGCTACAGAAGCTGGTTAGTTAAGCTATGACAGCCCATCGAAGGCTGCAGGAAAATAAGATTTCTTTGATGGTCACCAGGGCTCAGGGCAGTTGCTTTGGGAGTTCCTGGGCTTTGTTCTGCTGATGTTATGCATCCCCCACACGCTCATTCATTCCACAGAGAGAGAGCGTGAGCTGACAGGACAGAGTGCAGCTGCATAATCACAGCAACTCTCGCTCCCCTCCCTACTACCCTTTTTTTCATTCTTGACATTTAATCCAGTGATGCACACCAGCCTCAGATCCTTCTTATGAGGAGTCATTGGAAAAAAAAAATATTTTTTTATTGAAGTAAGACTTCTGCCTTTTCAGTTTTTCCGAGATATGTATTGCAAAACTGCAAATACTGGATCAAAATCCTTTGAGCTTCGAAGTCCTGAAAACATCTGTAAACACTGAAGGCAGTAATTCTTCAGTCTCAGGAAACAAGATGCAGAGTTCACAACCAATCACACACCTAGTGCAGGGAACAAAAGAAATCGATAATAATGAAATATCATCTACGTGCTGTTCCCCTGGAAGGTATGCAAGGCCAAGGCAAGTTGTCCCGTTCAAGAGTTTTTTCTAGAAAAACACTATGTTTAGAGTTAAGTTATTGTTAGAAACATCTGCTCGTTTTAAATCACATTACATATCATGTGTGTATTAAATGAGCATCTCAATACAGTCAAAATTAAAGAGGTTACCTTGGAAACATTCTGATATTTGAAAACCAGTTTCTAAAAAAACCCCAGCAAGTCAGAATCCAGGTACTTCTTTGAGCAGAAGCATTTACTTCAACACTCTGCTGGAGGAAGCTTTGTTCTTGATCAGCTCTTGCCTGCTTAACAGTGAACTGTCAGATGCTTACCTACAGATACTTCTATTAACAGCCATCATTACTGTGTCCCTCACATCCTCACGAGACACCTCAGTCTCTCAAGGGAAAAGCACAGATGTACAATTTACAGTACAGGTCCAATCTGGTTTAATGACCAGACCAGGACTGGAGAAACAGCCCTAAAGGAAACTTTAGTTCATTTGCTCCAGCTATATTAGAATTACTACCTTTAAGTAAATGCACGTAGTAACACAGCAAAGGTGAACACGGTCTGGTCTGCAAGGATAGCTCAATGAACAGGTTGTGATACTGTGAATATCAGAATGCCAAAATATGATCATCTCCATGTTCCAGTCCAGAAAACTGTTCATGTTGGGACTCAGTTCCTGGAACACTGGGAATTTATGGGTTTGGGTTCATCCAGGCTAATAATCAGGTTTTTCTATTCTTGCGCACAGTCTATTAAAATTCCTGCTGATTGGCAGCAAGCACGTCTCAGGCCAAAACTCTCCTCAAAGATGCAGCAGAAGAGTTTGACTGAGCGTAACTTGTATTTGTTTAACAAGTCAATTCAAGCTCTCAGGGAGAGCTCTACTGTGGCTTTTGGGCAGGTGCTCACCAGGTAGACTGAAACATCAATGCCTTTTAAATTAAACTAAGAACCTAAACTGGCTCCTGCTCAGAGTGTCTAATACGCCGCCACAGTGATAACACACGATTACCAAATTCCAGAGAGACAAATCCAACAGCTGTACCTCACAACTACTTATTTGAGCAGGAAGAAATACTAATCATTTGTCCTTGGATTATTTCCCATGAAAGGACTAGAATATCAAACAAGTAGTCAACCCTTTCTGGCAAGTAAGGATGCTTCCTAACAGAAAAGCATTTTTCCAAATGAAGTAGCTTCCTATGTAAGACTGTAACATTTGCTTTTCTTCTGTTACGAGCCTGAATGTACTTAAACAATAAACTCCAGTGTCCCAATTTATCAAATGTCAACATATTTTAGTAAGAGCGTGGAAAAATCCCTTCTTTAAATCAAAAATCATACCAGCATTTGGAATTTTTCTAAAAGGATAGTTTCCTTGCTTTGAGTGATCACTGAGTTTTTCCACATTCAAAACAGTTTCTTGGAAGGAGGGGGGGAAAGAAAACATATTTAACAAAATATCTAACTCGTTCCAAAGATGACTGTCTACATAGAGATACTGGATACACAATAACCAGACAAATTCAAATAATCTCTTGGTATAGGAGCCATGTCTTGGCTCACACTGCCTTTCAGCCCTCAAACCACCCACTTCACAACTTGATGAGGGACATGCTGGACGTAGGTGGGTTTTTATATGCTTCCTCTCTTGTTCCATCAGTGCATGCTCCTTGCTCAAACATCCATCCATATACCTGAATTTCACTGGGACCACATCAAGCTTTCAGCTTTCTCCAATAGTTAACTAGGAAACCTGCACTGTATCACTGTTGGACGCCTAGTCACCGCTCTTGCAGTCTGTGGTTCACCTGAGCTTGTATTCTTCTTTATTCCTGCTTGCAGGTGACAGATCATATTCACGTGCAGGGAAGTTACTTGACAAGACACGCAAAAAAGTTGGGATGCTACAATGAACTCCTCTCTCCCCTTTGACACAGACTACACAGACATCAAAAATCTCTTTACTAAGGTTATTAACTCAGAAAGAGTATCTGTGGTGACCTCGGGGATGTTCTGCAACTGAGAACTGCAAGAGTGAGATGAGGTATAAATGAAACATTCGCTCTCCATTCACATGTGGTCTACACTCCAGAAAAGCTCAAGATCCCTGCCTGGAGGTATTGCGACCGATGGATAGTAGCATGAGATATGGCCATACATGTTTAATTTATAAACCTAGCAGCTTGAAAATTATTCAACTAGACTGAAAGTGCTGAGAATTTTAATAGTGCCTGCCCACATTAACAGATGGAAATAGCAGCAACAGTTCAGAAACAAGCACAGACACACTCACATACTTGGTCAGCATTGACAGCATTGCATAAATTGAACTTTTTGGAGACAATTCAATCCCCACACAAGCAGTGGGCACCTCTAGAGGTATCAAGGGCATTGCTCCTTCCTCCACAGGATACGCCTCGGCTTGATGCCCCTCATTTCACAGATCTGTCAGCTGCTCATGGGTTCATCCCAGAGGGGAAACAGCACTGCAGAATGAAGGCACTAAAGCAGCATCACTGTTCCTATGTTTTTCCAGAGCAGTTCCTTGCAGGCAAAGGGCCCTTTAGCTTGTAACCACAAATGTAAACTCATGGATGGGAGAAAGGAATGGAACAGGAGCAGCAGGGCAGAGAAGCAAGCAAGAGAATGATGTATCCAAGACAACCGGCAAGATGAGAAGTGAAATAAAATCTGGGGCTAATTCTTCTTTCACCACAGCACATGACAGCTGGAGTTAGCAGGTAAGAAGTGAAGAACCAAACCAGAATCATTCTGAGTCATCTCCTGTGACCCCACAGGTGTAGTTTTCAGGATATGGATTATCCAGAAAGACATCAGACCATGGTCCAATCACCTCCCCTCCCCTCCCTTCTGCTCCTCAGAAACAAAACCATCAGGCAGCAGAAGAGGCTAACTGGAATAAATAGCACTGACTCTGAGCCACAGTCAAGGCTTCTTCCCAGCACTTTTCCAAACAGGCTTCAGAGGTCGGAAACCAACAGGGTGTCAGCCAAAGAAATCACAGAGGCAGCCTCTGAATGACAGGCCACTGTATTGGAATGACAGCGTCTCATGAAGGGTATTGGTGAGGGGATGATTCCACCAGCTTTGTCATTTTTATATTGCAGGCAGATGGCTCATGCATCTCTCCTCCATGCAAGTCAGCAGTTCTCATTTTTCACCTACAACCAAGTTTCAAACCAGGAGCCCTTTCTGACACAGAAGTCTGATGCCATGAACATACAGCTCCTCACACCAGCCCAGGGCAGAAATCTCATTACCACCTTCCCATGGTGCAAGGCAAAAAACCCCACCAAACCAAACCGCACCAAACCACAAAAAAACCACCCCTTTGTTTTGTCACATGCTTAGCCTCCTTAG
The DNA here is from genome assembly GCA_035590215.1 of Microhierax caerulescens. Lineage (NCBI taxonomy): Eukaryota > Metazoa > Chordata > Aves > Falconiformes > Falconidae > Microhierax > Microhierax caerulescens. Next base: position 84,868,218 of record JAVJGJ010000047.1, on the reverse strand, counting down.
CCTCTAATCTGGGAAAGGAAAAGCCTGGCACCTCACCATCGAGAGGCTGTTCACATTTGCCATGACATTGTTCTTTTTTCATTGAAAATGATGAAAACTTTGAACATTTTAAATGCAGCGGTGCCAACTCATGTCAATAAAGCTATGTTTCTCTAAAGCAGCAGCAATGTTTACCCCAATTAAGACTCCCAAATCACACAGCAGATACCAAGTAAAGCCTCACTCCTTGAAATACGTGACTAGGACTCCATGGATGAAGAGGATCCTGTGTTACTAGTCACGGTAATGAAGTTCAGTACGTGCACAAGTTTGGGAAAGGTTTGGCTTTGCCAAGTAGGTACAGGAAACTACCTCCCTTATTCATTTCCACTCAAATCCAGAAATACACCAACACATTTTCAACATTTTTAAAGGAACGGCTATGGATTCCCACAGTGTTATGCATTTTTCTAAAATTATGTCCAGCCTAAGGAATGGATGTCTGGCCATGAGTTGGGTCAGATAAAACCACAAAAGAACTGGACCACCTCTGACTTCAGTTAAAGGAAAAAAAGCATTCTTGCTACATTTCTTGCGAAATTGCTTTTAAAGAAAAAGCAAACAATGCACTTATGTCTGGTTCCTACAGTTGCCTAATGGCAAGGCTTTTAAGGATCATAATCTTGTATTCTCAGAAAGGGTAATGCTTCAGGATGGTCTTCCTTTCATTCACTCTTGCATTCACCATGTATTTAGTCAGCATGTTAAAAAAGCCACAGATGAAGTGAAAACCCCATTTCCCCCCCTCAGTGACCCTTTCAGCTGCTGTTTCTCACTAGGTTTCACACATCGAGGCAACATCCTAACTCCTTGTGAGGGACATGAATTCCAGGTGCTCAAAAAGCATCACCACCAAACACTGGGGCATCCACCCTCACCCAGCATCACCTCCCCATGTCCCCACTCGCACCCGCAGAGCCACCTGGTGCGACAGGGGCAGGAGCAGAGCAGGAGCCTGAACCCCTTTGGTACCAGGGCAAGGTGCCAACTCAGGGATCTACACTGGCCTTTCACTTTAAAGCATGGTCTCTGCCTTGTCATTCCTGATGCGGGATCATGCAACTTCTGGGAAGCAATCTGAGTCACTGGACTATTAAAGGGTACTTAAGAAACCCTGTTTTACAATCATCCTCTTAAGCTTTCTTAGATTTATTTTAGAGCCTCATCTAAAGACTGCTGAACAGAGCGGCTGCCATGGATTTAGGTGTCTGGATAGGAGCATAAAGCATAAATAAAACAGAAAATTGCTTTGCTGCCACCAACTCTTATGAAAGACTAGGCAGATGCTACTAACAGTAGGACTCTTAAAGGAGAGGGCTGACTGTGGAAGGTGCTGGTTACTTCACCATGTGCCAAGGTGCCACTAAAACCCCAGAAAGTCATACCAGCAACCAGACTAAGAGGCCCAACACAACACTGAATAAACTGCAAGGCTGCCCTCGGTACTATTTGTTTTATGGATGCTTTTGTTCGACAGGGCCTTTTTTTAATTAAAAACAAAAATTCAGCCTCTTGGGGGATCTATTTTCCTTTCCTCTTCTGACTTCAGCACAAACACACTAGAAAAATTATAGCCACGATACAAATAAAAATAGCTGAAGAGCTTGCAGCTGTTGTTAATTTCCCAAGTATTCAATGTTGCCCATTTAATGATGGAACAATATGCTCCAGTTTCAGACCTGGCACAAGGCTATATGAGCGGGAGGCAGATACTTCAGCTCGTGTGAAGGCTGGAGGCAAGTCAATAACTACAGCAAGCAGAGACAGGGCAGGAGGACGACACAATGTGGATCACTGGATGTCCACACCAAACATTTTCTCCTGCATTTTCTTTCTCATTTAAAATTATTAGTTGACTCAACAGCTGACTAGATCAGGCTTGCAGACTTACTAACGTGTAGAGCAGGAAAAAACCGTGCTTAATAAAAATTCATGAAGTGGAAAACATTTTTACAGCTGAAGAGCTGATTTTTCTTTCTGTTTTAAGTATTGAGTGTTTCTGGTGTGGAATGCATTAGAGAGGTTTTGCTTGCTTATCTCCCTGAATAAAGTCTTTAACCAACTTTTCTTATATCTGGGTGAGTGGATTTCCCTAGTTTAGTACAGAACAAAGTAATAAAGTACTTGGTATTTCATAGGAAACAGAAATGAAACAAAACATGCCTCTTAAGCTTTGCCAAGGAGAATCGAAAAACTAAACCCACATCTAAAAACACTTCTGAAGCCCTGAAGTCAGATGCAGCAGAAATGCTTATTTAGTTACATCACTTGCAGCTCTGTCTTCCGTTGCTAAGTATCTTCTCACGCTAACCTGCTTACAAACTAGACCGAGCAGAATTAGTAGAGAGACAATGCTTATCAATTCACACACAAAATCTATGAGTAGTGATGAAGCACAAATGAAAAATTAAGACAGGTACAGTAGTAAAAGTCAAAGCCTCAGAAGTGACAGGGAAACTGGGAAACTTGGCTATAACTGGAAATGCAGAGCTTCTATCTCTATTTGGCTTCACTCGCCTCATTGACACACATAAAAGCACAGTTAGAGGTCACAAAGCCAGAGCATTCAGCAGGTAATATTTAGTGGGAAAAAAAAAATAATTCTGTTCTCCTCTTGTTAAGGGCCCACTGGCAGAGTGCAATTGAAAACATTCTAAGTAACAGTTTTAAAGGGGGCGAGGAAGGGGGAGAAACTTCAAAAAAAGTCAAAGCTTGCAACATTGCCAAGGCCCCCTATTACGGTCAGATACAATTTATATCTACTCCAGGGAAGAAGAAAAAAAAATAAAATTGAAAAAGGCCCCAACAACCCAGCCTTCAGTGAGACTTCACTGCTGCTGGCCAAGGCAGGCACCACTGTCCTTCCTTGTGAGAGCAAAGGCTCAATCCAACACTCAATGGACCATCAGACTCTGGTTCAGATCTCTCTCTAACATCAAATAAACAGCCTGATGAACATGATCGAGATGAGGAAGAAGATGGGTTGGCTGGCTTGAAAACCAGACACGAAGAACAGTTTTACACATGGCCCCGTGTGTTCCTGCAGGTAAAGAACAGGATGAGTTCAAACCAAAGGCAACCGACGGTGCTGATGTGGCAAAGCACATCGCTGCTGAGTGCCTAAGGGCAAGCAGAGCATGCAGGCACTGCCAACAGAGCTGCGCTCCTGCCCTCAGCCCCGGGGTGAAGAACAGCAGCCAGGTGGATCCCAGCAAATCTTCTGCCAAGGGACAAAGCAACGGTGAGAGCCATGGAGAGCTGCTGGAGACGGTTCAGTCACCAGCCATCCCTTAGGCTTCTGGGCTCTCCCTCACCTCATCCTGCTTGTCAAAGGTGTCTTGGGTCCTTCCTGCTCCCTTCCTCTTGCTGCTTAACTGAGCAAAGCCATATCCCCTCTAGTGTCTACAGAGACATCAGTAATACGGCTGAACTCATTAGTCATGATAGATTAATTGTTCTGGCTGTCCGCAGCTTGCTCCCTGCATGCACATCTGCTCCTGTGACAGAAGATGCTTGTACGTATTAGGTCACATCACAGGATACTAAATATATCAAGGCACAAGGACACCTATCCAGCCAGGTAAAGGCCTATAGGCTATAGTCCCCAGTGCTAAAAGACTGGGCCTTCATGGTTTGAGGCCGACATGGCTGCTACCCGGCACTCAGACAGGGCCCATGCAGTACATACTCCTCCGAGAAGATACCAGCTTGCTGAAACATTTCATTTTCTCTCCAAAGAAATAAACTAGACCTCAGAAGTGATTTTATGCAGCTTTTAAATTTAGTATGAGAGATACCAATAATGTGAGCAACCGCCTGTGCAACAGAGCAATTGCGGAACTAGTTAAACGAGATGAACAAATTAAACAGAGGCGACATCTCCTCTGAGATGACAGAGACAGAGACTTGCACACCTGGCACCACAGCAATGCTCCTGCACACACTGCAACATGAAGGTGATGCGTGGGAGGGGCAAAACCAGACCCTGGTCATCACTGAGCTCCAACAACCTGCTTAATATAGATGTTTCAGAAGGAGAATTCAACTGGTATTACACTGATACCAACGGACCCTACATATGCACAGACAGGCAGTATCTGCATCTGTCTGGACTGGCTCACGTGCCATCAGTGGTACTCATACGACAGTTTGGAACCCTTTATGCCAAGGATGTTTTTCACACTTCAAGCCTAGTCCAGCCAGGAGCTTTCAGTGAGACCTCAGGGCTTGCAACTACACCACCAAGTAATTCAGCTAAAGAGCCAACTGTTTTCCTTTCAGCGGGGTGTGTGGTGGGAAAAAAAACCACCAAAGAAAAAAACCCACCATAAAGCTGTTTTACATGGCCCCGTGTTCACAAAGTATTTTTCAGGGAAAAAAAAACCAAAACAAACCTGAACTTTACATCTGTGAGATGACTCGACGACTCTTCCAGGCACACGCACATGGACCAGCTCTTGGAAGAGTACAATATTTATATAAATAAAAAGAAAGGAAAGGAAACATCATCAGGAGAAAGTCTTCACTTTGAAACCAGAATTAGTAGGGCTTTGCAGTGGGTCACTTCGAATTCTTTACATGGTATGTTTTTGTGTTGGCTTTTTATAACTCTCTTCAAAGAGAATGAAACTTTTATCTGCAACCATCAGGCTACAAAGCTCCCTGTTCACTTGTGAAAGTAATCATAACCCCTTGACTCTGCCAGCTGATAAGGAGGGGAAAGGAAGATCACCAGTGTGAGACTGACAAGTAAATGGCAAAGATTACTAAAAATAACAAATCCACAACACAATGAGAGCCTAGGAATGATCATTTGGAAATTCTTGTCCTGTTTCAGAACAGCTCTACCAAAAAAAATGTAAGTTTAAAAAACTAGCTGCCATACTAAAGGCATTCTTACTAGGTTAGAAACATCTCCTTTAAACCAGAACAGACATCAGGAGATGGGAAACAACAGGACGAACAGTCTTCAAAGGTTCACACTATAAAGGTCAGTCGAAAGAAGCAAGGAGAGAAGGACATGGGACCAGGACACCAGGTCATGAGCTCTCAGCTTGTTGCCAATGACACCGTTGAACACAAACAAATCACAAAATAAAATAAATCACTTTGTAACCACATCTGCCTAGATGATTGGCAGATGTTCTGCAGGGACAGCGAAACAAATCTTAACAGAGAAACACAATCTGGACAGAATGTGATGGTGCTGTGCTGTTCACCCAGTTCTGCAAAAGTAAAGACATGGAAGGGAAGAGACCACACGAACTTAGTAAATGCCATTCCATGTTAAAGGGGCACAGAAAGACGGTCTCCGTTCCCTTATTTGTACCTAATGCACAACTACCAGAACATAAGACACAATAGAGGGATATTAATCCCTTTCCCAAGCTCTGTTTTGGGATAATTTCATCTTCTCTCCTGTCCTCTCACTCACACTGAAGTCATCCACCTCTCTCTTCCAGCACCTTGTTCTAGCTGATATTGCATTTTTAAATTGCTCCAGCTGACCAGACGTTTTTGGGAACGGCCAGGCTCAGCGAATGTCTTAGGAGTATTTGAAATGCTGAAAGCTTTTCCTGGAAAAGAGTGATCACAACGTCTTTGAATTCAGCAAGTGAAGTTAAAGAGCTGGGTTTTTTCCAACTTCAAGAGACACGGAAGAGGGGACCACATCTCTCAGAACTACGTACTCGATTTAGGCAAAGCCTAACTACAGACTGCCCAGAAAAAGGGTGCCAGCAGAGCCAAGTCTTCTAACCTGCCCAGCTGGGAGTTTTACCCTTCATGAGGAAGTCTCAGGGTGCAACTACCCTGACAGGCAGCCACGGCTGAAATCACACCACTGGCTTCCATGCCGGTACCAGAACGTTAGCAGTGCTTTTGTTTCTTAAACACAGCAAAACCCTAGAGGATAATATATAAACAGATGGTACTAGTTTATATTCAGTGAGGGTTAGTAGGTAGTTTTACTGGTTTTGTATACTTTGAAATACGCAATCTATCAATTGTAGAGGCACCCGTCAAGGCACACTTAAACTTCAAGCAAACAGAGGGCCCCCAAGGATTTTATTTTTTTTTTTTATTCTTGCTCAGTACCAGAGGCTCCATGTCCTGGGGCCCATGAGATGGGCATGCTTCCTCTCCCACCTCCCCACAACCAGTGAGGTAATCAGGGGCCTTGCAGCACTGACATCTGGGGGCTCCTTTGGGCCTCGGGGAGAGACTCCTGCTCTTCAAAGCCAACATACTGTACCTGGCATGTGGGGTGTAACATTGCAAATACATCAACTGCCAGTATTGCAGGGGGCAGAGTGCAAGAGGTGGCCAGATGAACCAGTCTCACGCATAAAATGTGAAACCCATCAGGTCTCCATGCACGCAAGTTAACTGGAAAAGCTCCTCAGGCATCTGGGAAGTTGCCAGCATTGCTGGAAACACTGCAAAGGATATTTACAGAAGACAAAGAAAAAGCCAGAATGTAAAACAAATTATGAGAAAGTACCGACTTCTCAACCTCAAACAAAGAGCTCACAGCAGCCAGCATGCCATAAGAGTGGGTCTCTGGATTCACTGGCACTTTGTCGATGACTTCTTGGAGCAAATTCTTGGATCTGTCACTGCTGTTTTTCTTTGTCAAGAGTCAGTAATGTTGTTTTGCTAATGGCTTATACAGGAGTACTGGAGCCAGCAGCTTGCACACTGGTTGCTTTTATTGGTCTATTAAAATGAAATGAAGCCGGTGCTAAAGCTTTTATAATCATTTAGATTATTTCATTATGAGTTCAGGGCAGAAAAGCAAGCAATGGTGTGTTATACAACTGCACAGGCATACTGCTTCTGCCCCTAGTTCTAAGGAGAAATCCATATCGACTGGAGGGAAAATGAACAGTGGGAAAGTCAGTTCTCCCAAGTTTCTGCTGGTAGAAGCAGCTGTTTGCTGTGCTTAGTACCACATGAAGAAATAAAGGGGAAATAAATTCACCAGAAGTAGAGTTTGATAGAAAGTATGTCAGGATGGCTATTATTTCATATTTATCATCAGTTGCATCTAGAAGCCCTAATCAGGAACCAGGATATTGCTGCACAGCCACTACAAAAGAAGGGAACAGGGACTATCAAAGTATAAAAACCCCAGAAGTAACAGAAAGCAAGATGCGAACAGAGGGTAAAAAACAAACAGCAAAGCAATATTCCTTGTCATGACAGCAAAGTCTTGATACGGCCACTCAACTGCTGTCAGTTTTACATTCATGGCTTAAAGTCCATGGTAGGACCCGCAGAAAAGCAAGGGAAGAAACTGCAGGTATTTATTAAAAGCCTTTCCCAATGGTTAGGAGAAAAGTCAGCATGAAGGAGGCTTATTAAGAACTTCACAGATTTATTTGAAGATTAGGATGGATTTAGGATGAAAGCACTAGGACAAGGACAATGGGATAGGGATGCAAAAAGCCTTATTCTGACTACCCTAGTTATGTTTTCATCCAAACAGCAGCAAAGCAAGAACATCTTGCAGCAGCAAGAATCTCAAGGAAACATTAGGAGCATCAAGGAATCTCACACCAGTTTCTTTTTTGATACTACATCCAAAGTCAACACTACTGTTCGTGTCCCTGTGTTTCTGCAAGTCTTCCTTGGGAGTGTAGTGTGTAGCATCAACAAATATCAAGTACCCACAGTGACAGCATTAGCCTCACAAACCTACAAGTATTTTTATTTGGGATCTAGTTTTCAGTGTGTCACCACTACCAGCATTCTTACAGAAATGTTAATTTTTAAAACTTTTTTTTAAATCCCATCTGCGTTGACAAGATTACTACCTGATTTTCTGGCCCCATCTAAACAGTCAGGACTTTATTTTGGCATTAGGCTGTGAGTTAATAATTTCTTCTCTCTCTCTCTTTTTTTTTAAGCTTTATTAAATGACATTCTTGAATTTGTAGAACAATTTTGAAGACACCCAGGTACCAAGGAAAGGATTGTTGGTATAGTACTATTTCTAATTCATCACAAAGGGAAAAGAGTAAGTGTATCCATGGTCCAAAGTCTCAGAAAAATTTAGAGCTGAGCTCAAACCAAAATTTCTACGCTTGAATTTTACACATCATTCATTCAACTAGCTCAGGTCTGAAGTGTGGTCATAAAACAATCTTCATTTACATGACATAGAAACCGTAAGTCTTTGACTTCAAGTATCAGAGATGCTTAAAACAGTCCTTAAAAAAATACACCTAGCCACACATCAGCAAAATACAGGTAAACTAAAGTCTGCATTGACTTATGTGAAACAGACTACACACATCCAAATTTAAAAGAATGATTAAAATCATGGACATGATTTACAAAAAAAAAGAAAAAAAAAATCTGTATCAATGAACAAACTTACACTTACTATAGGCCCACACTTGGAGCTCATCTGAAAAAAAACACCAAAACCAAAAACCCAACAACCCACCATGCAGCAGCAGTTGAACTTTGATTTACAATATTTAATGTAAGACAGACTCACAAAGTATTAGTTTTTAACAGCCCAACTATGTCATCTGACTGATACAACACAGATCAAAGCATATAATCCAGTTCTTTCTCCAGTGGTTTGTGTCCAGATAACCAAATTAAGGTTCAAAAGGATCAATTTTATTTATTTATAGCAATACTGACATGGACCTGAATGCTAACAATCTGCAGATGATTTTCCGTCTACCTGCATCTCAGCGCTGTGATCACAGCGGTACTGCTGTGGTGACAGGGTTAGATAAGGAAAGCAAAACAGGCAGCAGAATGTGTTTTGAGAATTTTCCATTCATCTCTGACTTTCCACACACATCCTCAAGTGGTCAAATTTGCCTGCAGTTTCAAGGGCAGAGCACATTTAAAAGACCCCAACAGCCTGGAGGTCCCACTTCATCCTGCAGACCATGTCTTGGCATGGGTGACTTTGCCATCCCTTAGTTCAACCACAGCACTAACAGTTGTTTGTGATATACCATAAAGGCATCAGTGTCTCAGAAAATCCAACAGGCACTGAATCCCGAAAGTGCATTCCCTCAACAACACAGGCTACAAAAAAATGAAAAGAAGAAAAAAAGAACAACACACCCATACAAAAAAAAACCCCAAACCCCACCACAAACTAAACACTCCACTTTCTTTCCACTCTCTACCACAAAGTTTCATTCAATACAAAACTGAGCTTAAGAAGCTTCCCATGGCCTAATAAGCCTCTCATCTGAAAAATCACCCAGGTCACTGGAAGATCACCCAGCTCGTTGATCTGGCCCAGCTGACCCTGGGTTTGTGTCTTCACCCAACTTGGCACAAGGCTCTCCAGCAGGTCATCTTAGCTTATCTTTGAGAAAACAGAGTAAGACAAGCTTCCCCTGATAGTCGTCCAAGTCTAAACCCTGTGATCTCTCAAGTCTTCCTCTGAAAGACAGACAGAAACCTTTACTAACACCACTGCTTTTCTTTCCAAACGCACAACGTATCTCCCTGATTTTGCCTTTAGAAACAACAACAAAAAAGTGCAGAGATATAGTCATTAAAAAAACAACACACCCAACCAAACCAAGAGCTGCACCAAAGCCTTCTACCTTGAGACACACAACCACCACTGGGAAGACGTTAGTAGTGTCTCTTGGTACACCACTGGCAGACACTGCAGCAGTACAGCCACAAACGTGGGACAGCTACATAAACCAAAAATTCCTCCTTAACAATAGCGTGAGCTAGTAATCACACGATAAAACTTCCATTTATGCAGTCCAGCTCTTACGAGTCGGGTGTAGATGATGAGCAGCCCTCCTTCTGATGTTCGCACAGTAGAAGGCAGCTGAGCGCTCGCTGCAGAAGCAGTACACGTATGCCCACCAGCTTTGACAGCTGCACTGATCCACAGTCCTTCAGGCTAAAAATCTGTCCATCTCTTCCTACAGACACAGTTTCTCTCTTTCTCAGCGTAGGAACACATACTAATGTACCCCTCAGCCAGCCCCATCAAAAGCAATGAAGATTCACGAGGCAGGAGTCCATATGTACTGTTCAAAGTAGGTTTCACGGTCTTTAGCTCTCTGTGTTGAGAAGTCCTTTACTAATAACCCCATGCAGAGTAAGTTACAACTACAAGTCAGTAACACTACTGGAATCCAACTCAAACCAATGAATTATTTTATTACAGCCCCTTAAAAGCTTAGAAATTAAAATTAGGTTTATTGTAAAGATGATTTTGAACTTTTTTTCCGAATAGGATGGCAATCCCAAACTTTCGGCAAATTCCAGTGACCAATTTCTCCCTTAGGAATGTAAAGCACACCTCCAAGTCCTTATTTCTGCTTCCCAAGAGGTGCCTGTAGCTAGGAGTCAGAAGTACAGAGAAAGGGCAACCACAACAAATAATGAGATGGAACAGCTACCTTTCTAGAAAGGGCTTAAAAGTTTTGGGAGCCTTCAACATGGAAAACAGGTGACTGGGTGATGGGAAAGAGCAAGGTTGAATGCAGAGATGAATGAAGCTAAATACAGAACTGTTTCATTTGCCAAACCCCGTAACATTAGTTTCAATGAATGTCCCTTGTCCTAACAGGAAATTAATTTAAGAAGTACTTCTTTCCACAGCAGACAGACAAAATCTGAAATCTGTTGCTGCAGGAGATTGCAGAAGCGGACAACTTCAAAGAGGGCTAGACAAACCCATGGAAGACAGATCTGGAACAGTAATAAAGAAAATAAAAAGGGAGCTACACCCTAATACCTCTGATGCAGAGTGGTCCATACGTTGGAGAAGTATGAAGGGAGCGGACCTCAGACAGCGGGCAGGCCCATGGCCTTTCTGGCACAGCACCTGCCACCATCCAAGACAGGTACAGGCGGCCACTTGTCTCACCCATCTTTTTTCTTTCAGTCTTGTCATCGCATATATTTATCAATCTGCAATTAGCAAGAGCTCAGTTAATAAATGGTGTGAACAGAATATGACTTTGGCCTGCATCTGAAGGTGACAAGGCACAAAGCCTTTATAAAAAGGTGCCAGAAGCATCCTTACAAAGCGAGGCAACAAAATCCCTTTAAAAAGAAGCCCTCAAAGAAATATTTGCATTCTTCCAGCAGAATAAATTTAGGACATTGAACAGATTTTAAACACCCTAGTCTTGATAAACTCTTTTGAAATAAAACCAGCATGGCAGAAATGTATTTTATTTCTTATTTCAAATGAAATAAATTAAATACTCATCATTCAGTATAATCATCACTTAATTGAATTTCAACCACTACCACATATCTCAGGGGCAAGCATAAAGTATTAATTACCTAAAACCCACACAACATGTATAGAATATTTCAGACACATGATCTCTGACCCTACAGAGTTTGAGAAACAAACCAACCAATCCATCAAAAAACCTTCTGCAAGTTCATACGTTAAAGTTATGCAGTATTCAATACTCCATTAAGTATTCAGACTCTACCTATATAGCTACAGTCAAAGAATACAAAACCCATGACTATGCAGATTTAAAAATCCACGAACAACCACAAAGATGATCTTCCTCCTGCAAGACACATACTTTTTCACACAACAGCTCTCCGAGTAGGAGGAGCAACTCCTCTCACCCAAGCAAGTCCCACTGAACTCCGCGGCCTGAGAACTGGCTAGAGGAGGATTTAGAAAGGCGTCGTATTTTGACCAACACTTCCCAAACAGCAGCTTAACGTATGGATGGGTCTGCACGGTAGCTTATCAAGGGTGCTCTTCATGAAAGCATTATGATAAAGCCACAAAAAGTATTTCAGGTTTCAAGACAAATCAAAAAACTCTGGAACACCTTTCTCATTTAAAAGATTTTTCTGACAAACTTGGGCAAGCATCTGGAAAACGACAGGGAAACCATAACTTTGAGGCAATATTATGACTGGACTTTGCTTGGAGTTAGAATTCATTTGAAAATTAATCTCAAATCAAAGCTGCATGGATTTAAATAGGAAGAGTTTTCTCTTTCCTTGCAAAGCAATGTTTCCAAGTTCCAGAATAGACACAACAGAAACAGGACAGCCCTGCTCTGATGGATGTTGAAGGAGAGTTTAAGACTACTCGGTGGCAATGCCTGTGGCTCCTTAAAGGAACAACCCTCACTGTATCACAAGTCAAGCACTGCCTAAGGCTCTTCAGGCCAAGAGGAAAGTTGACGTGACCACGGCAATGAAGCAAAGGGGAAAAAAAAAAAAGAGAACACCAGAAGTTAATCCTCTCAACAGAGGGAAAGAAACTGACAACCAGTTTGTTTGAGGTTTTTTACTTTGTTGTTTTTTTTTTTTAAAAAAGTTTCATTAAAGACCTTTTAAGTTCATCAGCAAAAATTTATATAAATTATGGAAGAGAGAGAACCTACTGAGACAGGACCCCCAGCCCTGTCAGTGAGCACTGCTTGAGGCAAGAGCCAACACCACAGCAGGCGATAATTCTGTGGTCCTTGGTCCTCCTCCTTAGTACTCAGTCAAGTGTTATCAGAAAGCCCTCTTCCTCGCCTCTGTTAACGGCAGAATCTGCTTAATTTTATTTAAACCAGATTTTAATTAAACCAGTTCAGTTGAACTTACCTCTTTCTTTCCTACAGTTTTTAATCCATAGCTTCCAAGACCACTTAAGAATAGAACTCAAATAATTTCTTAAACACTAAAAGAAGAATATGGGACAAAGATTACAAAGAAACGTAGCCAGGTCTGGCAGCAGAGCTGACAGCAGAACCCCACCTTCCTAAGCGACACTGCCCTTAGCCACGGGGCCATACTTTTATATTGCTCCCTATAAAGTATGATAGGTTACACATAAAAACATTTGTTGGAAAAAATATCTTCAAATATATGAAGAAATGAATGAGGTAACTGATTATTTTTAACATAAGCCGAACTCTAAAGAAATAACATTGTTTTTTTAACCATCTTTATCACCATACTGGGCCCTTCTACACCCAACAAAAAAAGTCATCCCCATCACCGGGATTCATTATCAATGTTGCCTCAGTTGAGGGACAGAACACTGGGGACATGGGAAGCTCAGGCTGTGTCTCTACCCACAGATGTATTCCCTCCAGGTCAGCGGGTTTGAGGCGTATTTGCAAGATACACGTCGGCAGCTTGCTCCAACCCTGCCTGTGCTGCATCTGCCTGAGAGTAGAACAGAGAAGTCCTCGGGGACGTTGTTGACTCCAGCACTACTTATGCGCATAAAACTGTGATCACAGGCTGAAGATGCAGAGTCTCCTCCGAGCCTAAATCCATAACAAGCAACAACAAACCTGGAGTGCCAATTCTACACATCAGTACAAGGAACTTTAGGACTGATGTTACTGATGTGCACAGCCTTATTGGAAAACTGTTTATCTCTTAATTTCACTGTGTAGAGCCCTTGAATGGTCTCTCTTGACAATAGAGCTGCCAGCACTAAATCAACCCTCATTTACCAGCCCTGCCACCAGCCACAGAAATGTAAGATTGGAAAACTGGACCAGTCCAGAAAACAAGTAAATCATTGGATTATTTCACAATATTGGAAAAAAAAACCAAAACCAATTAGAGCAGCAGAGCAGACACAGAAGAGACCTATGCAGGAACGTATAAACTCACCACTTTATGTATTAAACATACAGTAAACAAACATAAGTTTACTTTACATAAGTAAACGTTGGGGTTTTTTTAAGCATGTAAGATTGTCTTAAGGTTTTCACTAAAGGGAAGGACAGCCCCAAAACTGGGGTCCACATGAATTCCCTACCTCAGTCCCCATCAGACAGGCAGGAGCTGAGGAAGGTACCATGAAGTAGCACAGCAACATCAGCACCCCACAGCCCCACAGAAATCTGGTGCTTAGAAGACACTACCAACGCCCTAAGCCCAAACATTATACAGATCTGTTTTACAACAGTCTTTAAGGTTGTGAAAGGCATACTAGGCATTGCCTTCTCCACAGCTTTCACCATACCACCTTTCCCATCTCCCCAGTTACTGCAGAGGAACAGTGATTATTTGAAATAAATCTCTCCAGTATTGCTACACTCCTTGCCTAGATACACAACATTCATAATGCTGCTACAAGATGTTCTCACCATAAAAGGAGGAGGGGAGACAGATTTTTATGAGCTATTTATTAAATATAAATATTTCTTATCAGTACATGAATTAAATATGTAGCAGCAGGTGAACTCCAGATGGTGCCAGCTTGATCTGAAACTTTAACAGAAATCTTCTGAGAAAACAGACTCAAATTAGGGACTCAGGCACATAACTGTATTTTGAGGGATTCTAAAATCTAATTGTTTCCTGCAGTCCCAAAACAAACAAAAAAAACCCCACAACCCCCAAACCTTTGTTTTCTTGGCATCTATGAAGTGTCCCAAAGGGCACATCTGCAGAACAGAGAGGTAAGGGAAAGGAGGCGGTAGCGATTGTCACCCAGCAGTCAAAAGCCACCCAAAGTAGTTAATGTGCGCTGCCAGGATATGGCAAATATGTGTTCAAGTCTCCCACCTAGAAGGACTCAAACCTCTCTGTGTCTCCTGGAAGCAAACAAACATCAAGCTGCAGGCAGTCAGAGGAAACATTATCTCAGATTTTTGTGGCGGTGTTGCTGCTACTTGCATGAAATGCATAAATATAGGAGCAAATGCCCATCTACACTAGCATCCTACCTCTATCAGGAGACAGCAGCAAAATTTTTGGGACACTGCATAAAACCCATCAAGGACAGAATTACCTCTTTCCCCAACAGACCCAAGCAGATTCTCCAAATCCCTTTAACATAAGGCTTCTCAAGTCAAGGCCATGCTATTTAATAGCAACCAAAAGACCTAATGTCTCATCCTTTTTTGTCTTTCATTTCTACGTTCTGTCTCTGAAGGGGCACAATTGGAAGAAGCACTGCATAGGTCTCCCTCTCCAAAGAGCATCTAAACCACTGTGCTATAGTGTAGCTTTCCATAGTCCAGCACATATTTCCTTTGTATTTTACACAGTGGAAAAGAGGGATAATGACAACAATTGACATAAATCAATTCCAGTGCACCCTGTCTCCTGCAGGCTACGAACACTCCCAGGAGAAGTGATACACATTCAAATAATCCTGAGGACATAAAGGAGAAAAGAACTGGCCTCCCACACTGTGGGTAAATGCCAAGCTTTTCAGAAAAAAAGTTCCACACTCCTCTGACCACATATTGTAAACCTATAATTTCAATTCCCTAGCTTTTGGAAGTACTTAAAGCCAGCCTTTGAAAGTACTGAAACTGTTTCAATGTGCTGTTACTTCGGGTTTGATCGAAACTACTCAGTGGGATTGATCCAATTTTGCAAAACTTTAGATTGTCCTAGGACTGCATATTTCAGTAAATGATTAATTAAGAGGGAAAAAAAACCCACAAAACACTCAAACACAAGCATTAGCTCCTGCAGCATTTCAGTGCATGTAAATGCAGCACTAAAAGGACAGCAAGTTAAAGAGATTTAATCCACTATCCAAAGAGGTGAGAAGCAGGTGAAGACTTGTGTTAGTTCATATTCTGCCCAAATAATTATTGCCATCACTAACAGTCTGAGATTATTTAGATCAACAGAAAATCATTAAGTATTGAAACAGAGTACAAGCATAGCTCAGTGGTAAGTGTCCAAGTGTGTGAATCAAAAGATGAGGATAAAATGCCTGCAAGGTAAGAGACTGGATTGTACCTACTGATCTCAGCTTCACTACTAACAGGACACACTGAACAAACATTAGGGTGACAATTTGATAATTCCACAAGGAAAGGAGTCCCAATCAAAGCAATTTTCCTCCAGACCACTTATGTGCCTGTATGGATTCATCCCATCTATGAGATGTCTATCATGGGGTGTCTGAAAATGCCCATGTTTGAAGTTTGTGAAAATGAAGGGCTTGCTGCAAAGAAGTCAAAGCAGTTTCCTTATCCTGCACTGGAGTGGGAAACTAAGAGTCAGGAACATTAAGCTTTTCATTCTGCCACAAACACTGTGCCCGACACTTTCACTGCTTTCTGCCCGTATACCCGTCTGTACAATGGCTATACATCTGGCATGGATGCGACTGGAACATGCCATGGCATATCTGATGTTTCTTAAGTACTATGAAACCATCCTGTGAGAGCTGCCAGACAAGGACACTTTTTGTCATTACAAATGATTGCAAAGTTCTGGTTTCCCATAAAAATATAAGTACTAACTGTCAGAGACTTCTGAAGCATAACAGCCTGATTTGTTCTTTATTTGCTTACTTGTGTTTGAATAAAGCATGAAGAAATACCATAAAAATACAAATTAGATTAAACCTATTTGGAAGACAGATATTTGGAGAAGCTGGTTCCATGAATACAGCACATATCAAAGTCTAGGACGTCATCAAGAAAGAATTGCCCCTCCAGAACAACATACAGCACTGACAGAGAAAGGAACAGGTTTTTTTGTTGTTTTTTTTTTTTTCTTCAGTTGAAGAGGCAGGTACTAAAGTCATGTACATGATTTAGTTTTGCTGCCGTCAGTGCTTCACTTCTGTGCCCAGCTGACATACATGCAACTCCCAGGCACAAAGATGGCATATCCCTGCCATGGACTGGCTGCAAACACACCCAGCCAGGCTGAGGGAGGGCCAAGCCCAGGCAAGTGTGGCAAGCCTGCATAGATGCCAAGATCAAACATCTTGGAAGAGTCATTTGTTCATGCAGACGGCTTCACAGCCAGGTCTCAGTCCTCCCTCAAGAACCACACGTTTACAATCCTTACAAGCGAGGCAGTCACCTTCCAGGAGACGTCCAGGGAGTCATTAGCAGTGCTAGAGTAACACTTGGAAATGCTGACAATGGAATTACAAGTGCCATCTCTACCGCTGTGAAAAAGGCTGCTGAGCTTCCTCTAGGCAGTGTCACGAAACCCAGCACTAGTTGTTCATAGCCTTGCTTCACATCATGTTTAAATGCTCGCACTTGAAGGAAAGACATTGTACAGAGTTCCTGTTTCCAAGTCTCTCTAGATCTTTTTTCAAAAGCTTGCTGCAGGAACATTTCAGAAGAAAACTTCTTCGAAATTTATTACTTGGCTCCAACAGGTACTTCCAGACAGTGGGATATTTGCAGATACAGCTTTTTTTTTTTTTTTAGCTCCATCAGACTTGCTTTTGGAAATCTATTTAACTGAACTTAAACCTTATTTTCTTGGAAAGGAGATCACCAAACATCAACACATGGAACCAGTTCTCCCCCCCACCAGCCAGAGTGCTGCCGCCAAACCCAGTACCACTGGTACATTCCAGCTGAACCCCAGGGCTTCTTCCACAAACTAGCAACCTGCACCCGGAGTCAAAGTCTGCATCTGGAAGTCCCAGAAAATAGAAGAATATATACTCATACTAAAATTAACCAGATGATACACGCTGTAGGTAACACTGGCAATGTAGACAAAAGCAAAGCAAAATCTTGTACAGTGTTTCTGCTCCAGATATGAAAATTGCCCTCATACCACCTGTTTACACTACATTTATATACTTTGAGCCTTCTTATCCATCTGAAACCAAGAATTTTCCTTTGGTCCTAGGCAGGAGTTTACAGACATACCTCATTAATGTTGATTGTAAATGAGACATTTCAGTTTCACTGGTTTTAACAAGATAACATAGTACATGATTATGGTCCTTCTCCTCTTTTCACTACTTCACACTTGCCTATCAGTCCTGTTAGGATTATTCTTAATGTATCTGCACAGATGCAAATTAAACAGTTTTCATGTTACAGAAGCTCCCACGAAGAGCTCACATACCCTTACATGCTCTTGCACAAAAACTCTCAACTTAACTCACATCCTTCTCCAGATATGCAGTTTGAGACTGAAAAAATAAGTTCATTAAGCACCTGAGAATTTAAATGGTTATCATCATAATTTCATATTACCCCTGGCTTGTGCCTGCCCATGTTCTCTGCAGTTCTCAGAAAGCTCACTAGCTGCAAGCACTGTCCCCTCTGCCTACTTTCCATCTTTCCATTATGCAACAACCGTATGTTTATTAAAAACATTCCCCTAATGTTCCTTTTCCCTGACAGCAACAGCAGCATATCCCAGGGTTGATATCCTACTAAAACCAGGAGGTATAAATACAAGGGAGAAAGGTTTTGTATGCAGGGCAGCCTGCTGCAACGAGGGGTCACCCATGCTGCAAAGGGAATTCTACAGAGAAGCAGCAAGCCAAACCCTCAAATCTCTAGCCTAACATGCAAAAAGGAGAATAAGCATGCAAGGAAAAGGACATTCAGGCAAGAGGGACACAATGGAAATCTGTATCCTTTCAAGTAGAAGGGATTTTTAACTACATTCTTTTGAAATCTATATTCAATACCTAATTGCAACACACAAGAAACGGATTTACAGGGCACTTGTAAGTGCAGATGGCATGGCCCTTCCCTCTGCAAATAGGGGAAAGTAAAGAAATGATGGGAGAAGCAAAGTCCACATGTTAAGTGGATGTGCCAGGGCTGATTCATAGGTGGGACTGAAGGAAGCCTACAAAAGAAACAGAAAACAAAAAGTACAGGAAAAGTTAAAGCATTTTAAAAAGAGAATGGGGACTGAGCAGCCAAAGAGGTGGAAACTATTGCAAATAATGAAATTAGTAATGCACAAAAGAGAGAAGAAAGCCATTCCTAAGCCAAAAAAGGGTGGAACAGTCCAGAGCAAGGCCAGGAAAAGGAAAACAGATCAGAGCTGTAGGTGGAGAGGGGATTATGTGGCAGCTTGAAAATAAGGTTAAACAGCTTGAGCTGCAAGGCAGCAAGAGATGAGGAGCCAATAGAGCAATTCAAAGTAGAGAAGATGATGTGGCTGGAGCAACAACAAAAGGTGGCAACTGTACCTTCAGGACAGTGTATAGAAAGGGAAATTAAAAACCTATAAAAGCAAGAAGAAAGGAAGACAGGGGAAAAAAAAACCAAACCAAACAGCAGCCCAGCAGCCTCCCAGACTTCAGCACTTGAGCTGAGAACTGCAGGAACATTTTCAGAGCCAGGATTGATGTTCCCAGATGAATCACCGGCGCTCAAAGAGCTCTTTTTGCTCCCTTCCTCCCCCCTGCTGCAGCCTCCCACCCCCTTCCCGCCGTCTCTGGAGCTATCCTTATGGCACCGCTGCACAACCTTCACGCGGCTAAGAGACTGCAAGGAATGGCATCCCATCTCCTGCCCAGTTTCTCCCTGAAGACTTCAATTAGCGCTACAGGAGCTCTTGCTGGCTTTGGCTGCATCTGAATTTTTTTATGAGTCACCCTCCCTTCTGCAAGCGAGGGATAAACCCACAGAGATGCAAGCAGTAGGAGCCAGGCTGAAGCACACGGGGTCTTCTCAGTTGTCTCAAGCAGCCCAGGAGGTTCCTTGCTTCTCACCAGGATCCTGGAAATTGTCCAGTCCTGGAAATTTTCCAGCAGCCCCAAACACCTCATGGGAGGTACTGGCCACTTCATCATGAAGAAATATACCGTGAAGCAAGAGAAAGCAAAACCAGCTGCAATTCATGGAGAAGCAACATGTGTTCCCTCATCCATCATCTGCTCTGTCTATGTATTGCACACCATCATCAGGATGCCACCAACAGCTAGCACAGGTTCCTCAAGAGCCAAGACAACCTGCAGTCAGAGCAGTTTTATACCTTCACCATGACTGTGCAGCAGGTCACACCACTCTGTGGGACAGGGGGAACAGGAGCTGACACAGCCTTGCCAGAGCAGCGCAGGGGTGACGGAGGTGGGGGAGCCTTAGTGCAAACACACACCCAAGAGTCAGGTATCTCACCCCACGCCACAACCCAGCACCCGTGGTTTCCAACGTTTAATCGCTGTGGATGGCTATCACAGAAATAAACGCATATTCACAAGCTATTCTTAGCATTCACCGGAGAGGCAATTACCAAATTACCCAGTTACATAATCTCTTTTATATAATCACTACGATGCTCTTCTCCTTATGCAACACGGAGGGCGACCGCGGCCAGCTAAAGCAGCTCCTTCCCCAAGGAAAGCTGCACCAGCAGCACCATGAGCGGGACACGCTGATTACCACAGGTGTACGGATGAGCAACATTAAGAACCAACTCAAGGCAACCAAGATTTTCAGAAGCAGCAAAGTATAAACACGGGCCCTCAGCCCAGGGAAGATATGAGCATCCCTGCTTGTGCTGCTCCAGAAGATGCACAGAACGGAGACCACCTGCACCTCCAGCTGGTCGAGATGTCAAAGGTGCCCAGCACCCTCTGGGCAGCCCGACCCAGCACTCACTGGAAGCAAGTGGGATGTTTCCATTGACTTTTAATGAGCTTTGGATAGAGCCCAGGATTAGAGCTTTAATAAAAATAGGACGTCAAAGATTACTACAGAATTAAAACAAGCTTAATCCAAATGCCCCTGGCTTTGTGCCATGGCTGTGCCTGTGGTTTCCGTACATGGGGAAAGCCAGGTGAAGCTCCAACCGAAACAGGTTCCCACAGGGCACCTTGTGATGGGCACACATACGGGGAGCTGGCAGTGTGGGGCAGCACAGCCACCCAAGAAAGTTTCATCCACCAGAAGGTTTTGGGCATACCCCAGTGTGTCTCCTACAGCATTTTCAGGATCTCGCTCAATGCCTTCTAGGAACGTTGCAGACATCTAGGCAGATGATTGTCACATATAGTGAGACCCAATTTACTAGTGTTCTCCCGGGACTTTAAGAAGTCAGCATCAAAAGCGTTACCTGCAGTAAAGTAAGAAGTACAATTTAAACCCTGGATTTCAGAAAATACAAGCCTGTGGATCCTGAGATGCTTTTCCATTACCATGCTGCGAGATCAGCGTTAAGCTCAGTTAGCTGTGCGTGTTATGGAAAAACCCTAAACAGTGAAGCCCCTCAACAGCAAGGTATTAACACTGATAAACCCCAAACACTTAGTTGTGTAAATACCAAAGGAACAGAAGACAGAACAAACTTTGTTCTCAATTCACCTCTTCTGACTGACACTCAAATCCAAAGGCATCCTTAGCTTTATCTCGAGGTTAGGCAACTAGCAGTATTTAGCCATTATTTGGCACCTACTGCCTCCCCTGCTCCCTAGTTTCACTAGGAACACAGATCATTCCAAGCAATATACCAGCAAGCCCCCAGCCTTACTGTGTCACAATACACTTTATGCAGGGACACACACGCACAAGTTTAGGAATAGAAACCACTATCATTTCGGCTACAGAAAAAAAAAAAAAATAACGAAGCAGCTTAATGTTATCCTTACACTATCACAAACTACAGGATGACCTAGTTCTGAAGAGGTTTAACCCAATCCCATACGCTATTATTAAGTCTGTATGAAAGCCGGGAGATGCGGGTTGCCATAGTCGACAAGCAGATGAGAGCAGAACTGGGGTCCCCTCACACAAAACCCCGCTGCCCACATTAAGTGCCTGCTGTGACAGCGCTGCTGATAGCTCGGGACTGGCAGGTGCCCTCAGCACTGCTGCTGCTCAAAGCACTGAAAAATCATGATTCTCATTAGGGATATTTGTTTGGGACAGACAAGACAGCACTCAAAATAGGAGCAGCTCATATCAGCCTTAAAAAGAAAAGCAAACCATGTAAGAGTAGATTTAAAACTTCTCACGCACCCTTACTCCCCCGCTCTTTTTATTTCATGCTAGACAACCAGCTGACCATTTGAAAGCAGCATATTCAGAGAAGAAAGTTTCCTCCTCTGTTTTGGACTGAAATCCTACCAAATTTAATGGCATTTGAACAAATGAAGGTGGACTTTTACAGCCATAACCCTTCCTGTACCAGGTAGAATCCGTGGCTCCAAATGTGGAGGGAAATTAGGGCCCTGAGCTGGGAGCTCACACTGTGAGAGAGTCAGCAGTGAATTCCTGGATCTCACTTACACCAATATTCAGATAATTATCTGTAGCAATGAGCAATACATTTTTCCCCCTGAGGAGCAGAAATGAAAGAAAACACTTGCTTGACTCATCCTTGCCCGGTTCTTGCATCGAGAGCCGAAGCATGCTTACAGTCACCCACCACAGCGAGCAGCGCCTGCACCAACCTTCCACATTTACAGAGATATTGTGGGGGAAGTAGAAAGGAATTTGTTGTGTTAACAGGTTTTCTATCCACTTCAGTGAAGAGATTTAATAAGATAGGGAGAAACGAAACACTGAATTCCACCTGGGCAATTCCCCAGGTAGAGACCCTTAGGCTGTTACACCGTCATGCCTAAATAGGAGTCAACGCAGCACAGCATTTTGATAGTAGTCTGTTGTGTCGACACTAAAGGGACTGTACTAAAACGAGCACACTACAAACAACTAAACTTCTCTGGTGAGGCAAGGAGCATCTCCTGTCCAGAAAAGGAGAAACACAGACTGAGACCAAGACAGACAAGACAAATTTTGTTGGCCTACCTACACCCATCAGACATGCAGAAAGACACAATTGTCACCACAAAAAAAGTAGAAGTATGCAGCAACTTAGAACAAGCCTGCCTTTGTTACTACAGTAATTGGATTATTTTTTTTTTCTGCTAGTACACATTCCCTGATGGAGCTCCTAATGTCTTGAAGACTAAACCTTTCAGATCACAGGCACAGTACCAGCTCTTCGCCACATAAACCTATCACTGCGACCACAGGGCTGGCAAGACCAAGCTAAGCAGGTGGGTCTACAAAAACATCACCCTTCCTTGGCTGGCAGTGCTGTTGAGACCCAAGAAGAATATGAACACGTATAATAAAATACTTGCCCCACATCAAGTGTAAGGCTCTTGAAATACATGCTGCCCATGGTCTCTGGTCTGCCATCGATGAGACTCCTGCCACCCTCCCATATACCCACATTCTTCTCATATTAATTTAATTTAAGGTTTCTCCAGTTCTTCTTCCTCTAGAGGGAGAACCCAAACCAACCGGAACACATTTAATTAGAAAAGCATAAAAATACATTAAACGTACAAATCTGTCTTTTCTATACACTAAATTAAGGCAAGTACAGGTATGGGCTGTATACTTGGGGTCCATGACCCTTGCCTCTAATTCTATCAGCACAAGACCTGAGAAGGAAGGATCCACCCTCAAAACTATTGCCAGCTGTTCAGCTGCATGATGCCCACCAACATCAGAGGTGGGAGACCAAGCTAACTGGCACACCATCATTCCTACTCCAGCTGGAAAGGACAAGCTGCTTACAGAAGGATCGAGTGCAGCCAGGGCTGGAGTCAGGGCATGCTCCCACCGCCCTGCTTCAGTATTCCCCAAAAACACCCATTTTCCACTGTCATTGAACTTTGAACTTAAGGCCCTGATCACTTCACAGTCACTTCCAAGAAAAGGCAAAGATATTTTTTTTCAGACCTCCACATGAAAGAGACTGATTGAAGGGTGTGCTGGAGGACTGCTGTGTTCACAGTTACCCATCAGCTGGACTCAAGGGAAATGGTCCTTCTCATGCTGCCAGCTGGTGGTGGACCTTCCCCAGAGGTACGGTCTCCAGCCACAGCCCCCTCCCACCCCACAGATGGGAAAGGCCAGGGAGGTCATTTGCTCCAGGTTGAGAACTTCTGCTCTGATGGACATTTGGCAAGCAATGTGGGGAAATGATAGGACACCATCTGGAAAAGTTAGTTTTATCTAACAGCATCTTTCAGTGGAAAACAAAAAAACCCAGACTCTGCTAGTTTTCCCTTCTAACAGTGCATGGAAAAGGTCTGCATGATTGCCTTCTACTCCAGTACAAATGCACTATTGTCTAGGGACTTGTTTTAACGTGGGACTTGGCAGTGCTAGGTTTATGGTTGGACTCGATGATCTTAAGGGTCTTTTCCAACCTACACAACGCTATGACTCCCATTAGGTGACACTTCACATATTGAAACAAGAAACGTGCTACCAAAATGAGCAGCCTTGCTCCAAGCCATATATTTCCCCTCCTCCTCTGCAGCAAATTTAATGATGCTGCCACAGCACAAACCTCTGCTGAAGCAATGGAAAACTATCCCCTCTCACATTTTTCACCATCCTCTTTTTGGTGGCTCATTCATCCATAGCATCAGCAGGATGATCCAATCCTTCTGCAGCTGCACAGACATTAGATTGTTGGACTTGAGTGATCTTGAAGGTCTTTTCCAACCTAGATGATCCTATGATTCTAGACCTGCAGGAGCTGGCAGAGCAATAGGCTAGGGACCACCCTTGCCAGCAACAACCCACCTCTGCATTGGATGAGACATAGATTAGAAACCCTTTCTTGCCAATTCCTTTCCTTCTAAAAATCTACCAGACTGAAAGCTGAGTCATTGAGAAAGAGGAAGAGATTTTTAGTAGAGTTATTTAAAACACGGGTTTAGTTAACACCTACTTCGCACAAGGCTGAAGACATGCTTGAAAGGAAAGACACTTTTAACTCAGCAGTGAAAACTTTCTATTTAATATGCAAGAAAACCGTCAAGATACATTGTTCTCAAAGAATGCTTTCTTCTTTCTCCCTCCCCAACACCCCCCCCCCCAAACCCAGACTCCCCTCCCGTGCCCCCCAGAAATACCAGCCATGGTATTTAGTCTCCTATATTACCTTACTGGTATCAGGAAAGTGATACTATCCACTTTTTAAGACCTTATCTTTCCCTTGTCTCAGAAGCACTGTTCAGTGCTCAATATCCCAGGCTGCATCCTCAGCCTTCAGACAGACCTGAGATTCGTTACCCAAAAGGCACCACCAAAGAAAAACAAAACAAAACAAAAAAAAAAAGATTGTTTTAAAAAGGCTTCGCCTCTTGCTAGTCAGAAAAGAGTTTGTATTTGCCATAATAAACCCTAACAGGTTTTCAATAAAGCATTCACCAAAACACAAAAACAGTGGGAACAGCTGCATCGATGAGGACACAATGCAATACAGCATCTTCAAAAATTCAATGTTGGTTTTCTGTAGGGGTTTTTTATTTACATGGATTTTACTTTATATCA
>JAVJGJ010000047.1:84813174-84837208 GCA_035590215.1 Microhierax caerulescens | reverse complement strand
TCGAGGCGCGGCGGGGGCAGCGGGGAAACTCCTGGCCCCGGGGGTGAATAACGGGCTGCGGCGCGGCCCCGCCTGGCCCGCTCGTGATGGCGCCCGCCCTCCGCCCCGAGGGGCTGCGCGGGGTGCCCGGGGCCGGGCCGCCCGGTGGCGGCCCTGAGGAGGAGGAGCAGCCCCGTGCGAGCCTCCTGGAGCTCGACACGGCCGAGTGCGGGTGGGGGGACGGTCCTCCCCTTGTGCCCCACGCGTGACACCCCACCCCGGGTCCCAGCACAGGACGGGCCTGTCCGCTCCGAGTCCCTCCCGCGGGCCGCCCGCCCTGAGGAGAGGGGCCGGGGGGCTCCGGGGAGGCCCTGCTGCGGCCTCTCCGTGCTTAGAGTGGGCTTGTAAAAAAGATGGAGAGAGACTTTTTACCTGACCCGACGGGGGTGGTGGTTTCAGACTGAAAGAGGGTGGATTTAGGCGAGTTATTCGGAGGAAATTCCTTCCTGTGAGGGCGGCTGCCCAGAGCAGCAGTAGGTGCCTCATCCCTGGCAGTGCCCAAGGCCAGGCTGGACGGGGCTGGGAGCAGCCTCGGCTGGTGGCCGGTGTCCCTGCCCGTGGCAGTGGGGTGGACCTGATGATCTTTGAAGGTCCCTTCTAACCCAAACCGTTCTGTGGTTCTGCTGGCGACAGGCGCTGGCGTGGCAGGCTCAGCCCTTGCCAGCACCTTTGGCACATCAGGGGAAGGCTGCGCTCCCGCCCGGCTCCCCGGTTCCTCAGCATGCTTGGGAACAGCCCAGGGCCATCATCTTACAAAAGTCTTAGGACTGGTCCTAGACCAGAGTGGAGCTGATCGCCCATTCCAGCCCCATGACAGGTGGCTGGCAGAGCTGTGCCCTGGGTGCTTCCGTCACTGCGATCTTGTCCTGGTGCTTTGATCTTCCTTTTGCAAGCCCTTTCCACCCTTAGCACAGCTGGACACGCACCATGTTCCGTGGGAGGGAGGCACAGCTGTTCTTTGGGACCCGGGTTTACCGAGGTTTCTTGTCCTTGCTTTATAGAAGAGCTAGCTACTCATCCTCAGGGGAATATCAAAATAGATAAGGGCGGGGGAACTCTTACCTTCTCCTATTTCCCTCTGAATGACAGACCTTTCCCAGGAGGATTTCTGAAGGAGGTGTACCCTCCCACTGTCCTTTTGTGGGCTACCTATTTAAAAAAGATTAGCGCATCCTTGCAACACACAGCTCCTTCGCTCAGCACTCCCCTGTTGTCACAGTCTTCAAGGAAAAAACTCGCCTGTCTCCTGATGCCTTGCTGCCCAGTGAAATGTCATCAGGCTGTTATCATCTCCATGCAGTGAACTTTGGGGAGTTCAGGAGTGACTGTCAGCTGGCACGGTTAATCATATGTCCTCTCAGGCCCGGGTCACATGCTGTATGTAAGGAGTGACTGTAAACTTTAGCAAATTCCCACACGCTGTGTGACACTGTGTACTCTGAAGCAGCCTGTACAAGTCTTTCCTAAACGACCATTGATTTTAATAGCTCTTTTTGTCTCTATTTGGTGCCAACCAATCTGAAGCCGTGAAGTGCATTTTTCAGATAAATACTCACTAACTGAATTTGCTCACAGATGTCTAAGGAGATGTCACAGCCATCACTTTGTCCAACAGTGAAGACTGAACGAGGCAACTATACACACAAGTCGCCATATATACAGTCTGAGTTGAAAAGTCACACTTTCTTACATCTGGGGTATAAAGGCACATTGTACGCTGGGTATCATCTAAGATGGATCAGCTGATGTTGCCTCAACATACAAAGTCAGGCATCACTTCAAAAAAGGCTCCAATTCATAGAAGTTTGAAAAGGACAATATGCAGAGCTGTCCTGACATATGGCTTTAACGCTGAACTCCCTTCCCATTCCTAATTTCTGTGTTGCGTGACCCAGGAGGTGGCATTTTAGAGACACACCAAGACAGGATGACTTTTCATGGAGAAGCCAAACAACCTGACCCTTTCAGGGCCACCAAATGAATCTGAATGTCTGTGCTGAGCATGGGTGTTCCATGCCACTGTTGTATTTCCTGCCAGGGGTGCTCTGGCAGCCTGGACATGGACAGAAACCCCGACAGCACAAATTCTGGGAGGACTGAGGAAGCACTAAGGCATAAAGAAAAAGTAGGAGAGGAATCCAGAGTCTTGCAACCTAAGACTCCACCTTTGAAGGCCAACACTACCTGCACTTCCAGCTGCTGGTCCACTATCAAATATGCCCAAGCAAGAGCCAGATATCAGATACATTTCAGTTAATTATTAACAAATACATCACTACTGAGTTTAGGTCGGGAACCAAGAAAGTATTAGCTCTTTTTTTTTTTTTCTTAAAAAAAAAAGGCTTTAGCTGGGGCAAGAAAGGGAAAAAAAATTAACACTGATTTTATCCAATAGACCGATTAGCAAGAGTGAGATGGAAGCAGTGGGCTGTGAAGGAAGAGGAAGCCACACAGTCTGGAAGCATATGCTTCCCAGTGCATGGTTTGTTATCCAGCTTACATAAAGGTATGGATATCCTATGCTATAACATTCTTTCCAGGCCAAGAGATAAGCTGGAAAAGGGAAACCCGCTCCTGCCCCAGGAATAAATGGTTTCGTATTTCATTTCAGTCATATCTCAAGTCCCTTAAGTGATGTCATCTTTCATTTCCGCCTAGTTTCAAGGAACCATCTTCATCCCCAGGGAAAGCCCATTAGCTTTAATGGAGTTCGAGTACAAATGAACTTAGCCCAGCATGTGGCATTTTCTCAGCAAAAGTGCAAGTTGCAGCGGAGCCTCTTAGAGCTTGTCTAGGTGATAAATGAACACTTGCCATCCACCACGCTGCAGCTCATCGGTGAGGCAGGCAGGGCGCATGCACCATGCCATTTCGACACAACAGTGAAATGAAATAAGGCTTTTGTTGGTGGCGAGGTCCCCAGGTGAAAAAACAGCCCCTTCCTTCACATCCTGATTCCAGCCCTTTTTCAGATAGTGTTCAAAGAGCTTAATACTTCAGAACACCCAGAATCCGTGCATAGAAACATATATTAAAAATAATAAAATAGTTCTGGGAGCAGTAGCGTTAATGATGCTTTATTTTATCTGATCGAGGCTTGCACTGCAGCTGGAATATTCACAATATCCCTCTCCTCTGTGGATTCTTAGGTGTTCCCCAAGAATATTGCTGTCATTGTCTCAGTGGAGGTGCCAATATTAACATACTACTTTCACTCAGCCATCTCTTTCTCCTGAAACTTAAAAGCATACGTTATTTTTGAGACTGCCACTTCTCTACCTTTTTTTTTTTTTCCAAATGAGTAACAGGTATAAAACTTCCTAGAAAGGGACTCATAGTACATATACATGTGTGCTTTATGTAGAACTTATTTACCAGTCTGGGTCCAAAATAAATATTTTCAAAGGCTATAGTGCTTATAAACTGTCTTATTGACAGTTTTCTTGTTTATGTTGAAACAGTTGTTTCTAATACTATTGAGAAATACTCAATTCCACAAGGGCTGTGTGTGAAGCCCTTAACACCTTTATTCTCAACAAACAAACAGAATGTTCTCATTTGCTTCTTTGCATGAACTGTAAATAATTATGTACATGTACAATTTTGTATTTATTAAAAATATACCACTACCTCCTTCACAGGTGGTATTAAAAATTAGTCAAATTCTTGTTTGTTCTCCAAACTCTGTATTTTAAGTGTAGGATCACCTCAAATATATTTTGAGATTTTTTAAAAAAGTAATTATGTAAATGGAAATAGCCTTTGTCAGTAAGTAAAACACTTTTAAATTACATTAAATATTCAGTAACTGTTTCAGCCTTCTAACATCATCACATATCTGTTGAGAAACTACATTAGCATTATTCATTTTAAAACAGGTAGAAAAAATATTCATGAATGCAGCAATAACCAGCCAAGACAAACACAATGTCATATTTCTGCAGCTTCCATATCTTGTTCAAAGCACTTTGTTTATCTATGCTGTGTTTTTTTAAAGATCTTATGCCTCTTTTAAGACATGTGGGACATTTTCTGAAAAAACACAACCATTTTTTCTGTCTAGCACTTTACACAAAGGTGTAGTCTCTTGGTGGAATAATAGTTAAATTATAATCCAGCTTCCCAGAATAAAGACTTTTTTTTCATCACTTGCACCAAAAACTACTCGTTGTGATTGACTTCAAATGAAACTTTAAAGGAAAACTGGCCCAGGACACGCTTAAGTTTTAATGACCTACTCCAAATTCAGTAGCATATTAGCTCCAGTGCTTCCATCTTCAATAATTATATCTTCAATAAGAGTCTGTGGTGTTTCAGAGAGATGATCCAGACATAGAAGCCCTCCTTCCAATGGTAACGTAAATATTTATACCTCCTACAACTTTTGGGGTTTTTTTTGGAAGGATATTACTGAGCTGAGTGACACCAGTCAAAAAAAAAAAAAAAAACAAACCAACAAAACCTGATTTGTATTTTAGTATTACAATACATGCAAATATTAATTTTTTTGGTCTTCATTAGTACCTCTAAAGCGTAGTTCCTACTATGCTGGAACTCTGTAGCTATTTCAGACACCGTGTCCAAGAAAATATAACATGTTTAACAGATGTGTTAAGAAATGAAGGGTGAAGCGATTACCTGTAAGCCACCCTACCTAAGTTCCCAAAGAACAGTCCTCCCACTGTTCACACTCTGTGATTTTCAGGCTTTCTTGGTGGAGCCAGATATTTGTCCATCATATTAAACAAATAATTCTATAGCAAACAGCTATACTTTGAGAAGCAGCATGGACAAGATAAGCATTCGTATTCTGAAGGGCAAAGCTTATTGATCAAACATACTACCCAATGCAGCTAGAATAGCTGTGTCAATCAGATCAAATGCTTTTTTCCTCAGTTTTCTCAATCAAGAATGGCGTTTTATCCCCTCAGCAAAGATACTAATGTTTTGTGTTAGAGAACTCAGGAACTCAGAGGGATTGTTTTTTTCCTGCAAGATGGATTATTTGTAAATGCAAATTCTTTGTTTGCCATCCACGGTGGAAGGACAAACATCGGCTTGGTGGAAGGATTAAGGAAGGTTAAGTTCAGAGTATTGTTATAGGGCCAAAGCTCAGTGCCAGCGAAACGTTTAGGCTTTGGATCCCTGTTTGGGCTCCGCTTATTGATTTCAGTGGATAGTTAGAAGTCTAAACACACACTGTTGGAGCTAGATGTAGCCTGCACCGCCTCAGACCTGAGCACGCTAAGTATGAAACGCTGTCAAATCAGAGCAGTAACCTTCCAAGCTGCCTTCAAATCGTTTGTAAGGAGACAGAGGGAAAAGGTCCTGTGGGAAGGTGAACACATCTGCCAGGGGAGGAGGGCAGGGCTGAATTGCACCTGTAGGAGATGGGGAGATCAGAAGAAACAGCCTAACTTTGGTCAGACCAAACGGACAGCTCAGAAACAGAGCAACAATTTGTCAGGAGGGTTTGGAAGCTGGGAGAGGATGAGAGATGGAACAGGGTGGGACCCTGAAGAGAAATGCACAGTGAATATAGGCACCGTGGTGCACAAGGGTCCAAATGAACTGAAGCAGAGGTTCCTAGTGGTGATACATGTATCAGTGATGGCCTGCAAGCTGTAGAGCGGTGGTGGTGTGGGGCAGATAAATGAGGTTTGCATCCTACCTTGGGGAAGGGAGAGCCTGGGGGATGGAGGCAGGGTAGGGGAAGAAGAGGTGGTAGCGCTTCTCCCCTTGTGGGCAACTGCAGAACCAACAGCCACTGCCTGCTACCACCAAGGCTGAGTAACCCAGCTGTAATTTATATATAAATATAATACACCAAACCACTCTATGTTCCAGAGTCTTTACTGGGCAGTACAGTAAATTGCAAATGGAAAAAATAAGATGCTTTGGCTGAACGTCTATGTGTTCACTGTCAGTGCTTGCTTGCCCTCTGCTTTGCTCACCACTAATTTCTTCTACAGACTATCCACTTGATTTAAAAACATGGTTATTCTCCCTAAGTGTTAAAAGAAAAGGGATGAGGAGCGGAAAGGGATGCTGGCAGAGACTAAGAACTAAAACTGATCATTGCCAGGAGTACGTTGTGTATCCGGGCACTGTCAGTGAGCTCTCTTAGCACTCTGGAGAAAATGCATGGAGAATGCAATTCCAGGCACACAGTGGCATAATGGAAATGTGAAGCCGTCCCCTGTGGCCTGTGAGGATGAGCCCCCTGGCATGAAATAGTCTGAAGGACTTCATTTTTGCATTGTCTTATCTCATCTTCTTGTCTGTGGCATGAACAATCTCTCAACCCTCACAGCATCCTCCTTGCCAGAGAATAAAAAGCTCTACGAGGTCATTGGTTACAGTCTGGAATAATGAGACCTCTGTGATCCAATTCTTCTCATACCAATGTAAATTAGGATTAATTCCACTGAAGTCAATGGGATAAATATAAAACCTGTGGGAGTGGAGAATCAGTTTTAGATTTCAGCTTTAAGTCAAACAAAAAAGATGAAGTTACCTAATAGGGATTTTCCTTCTTCATTTAAAGTAGTAACCATTTCCTGGTTTTTTTTTTCCTTCAGTGTGAATTTATCTGTAGCACACTGAGAATCTCTCCACCACTATAGACTGGATATTTCAACGCGAGAAACAGCTTCCCATTAAATATAGAAAAATGCATCAATTGCCTGTGAGCTACAGGCAATGTGTTTATTAACTAACGTCCCCCCAGCAACCTTAGTTTTCTCCTATTGTAGTGAGATGCGAAGAGATTAAGCTGTTGCTGGACTGAAAAAAATCAACACTAGATGTATTCTAGACATCACAAGGGGAAAAATGCAGCTGATGTCAGAATGACAAGAAATCATAACAATACTAATGGGGCATCTGATCTGTACAACAAACCCTTTTCACTCATGGAAAAGACGTAGGGCTGCTAAAAGAAGTGTGCAATGATGCTCTTCACTCAGTCTGTTGTAGCAGCCTTACAGAGGTTATGGACCTCATGGGGTCCATTATGAAAAGGAAGAATATTTAACTTTTAATCAACCTTCTTTGCGATGTGCTGTCTCCACCTACATTCACACAGAAGCAACACTGTTAGTCGGGGAATGTTTGCCTTAATGGTACCCCCAGTGACAGCTCCATCCACCTATTCTCCCATATTTCCACACTGGTTCTAGTACCAACACCATTACCTGGGTTGCATACAAAACCATAAGAGAGCATCAAGTGTATCTCCTGGCTTCCTGACAACGCAACAGGGATGAAAACAGAGAACAGGTGGTCAGTGGTTGTAAATGAGTAGTTTTCCTTCTCACTTGAGTGATGGTCTGCAAGTGTGCCTGGTGGGTGACCCTAAGCCCTTCAATAATACAAAGCCTACCTACCAGCAGAGGCCGTGAAGCAGCCTTGATGGCATGGATACACAGCTTAGATAAAAACATAGGGCAGGCCAATATGCAAAGCCAGCTGGCCTACGCCAGCATGAGGTATAACAGAGTCATGACTCATGTTGTTTAAACTCTGGACAGGGTTGTCCACTATGCACTCTGGTGAGGTAATGAACTGTCAGGCAAGGAAATTTTTAGGAGAGATGATGAGTCAAGAAAGGCAAATGGGGAATACAGTAAGTTGAATGTAGGTTTTGTCCCTTGGGCAGGGTTTCCAAGCACTTGTCTCAGAGTTAAGTTTCATAGTGTTAAGAGTTAAACCATTCAAGCACAAAATTCAGCGCTGATATGAGTGCTGGCATCTGGGTAGCTTTTGCTCTCTGAGTGGATCCTGAAAGCTGTGGACAAGTAAGCTTTAAGTTTGCTGGAATATGCACCAGTGAGGTGATTTGTATGTCAAGAGTGAAGAAATAAGCCCGACAGTTTGTAGATTCAATAGGTACAAGATCTCTTCAGTGGGGTACTAGATCGTGGAGGTTTTCACCCTTAAAAGGAGTATCTCCAACCGCCTGCTCTACCTTCTTCAGGAAACCTGAGGACCAGAGCCAAGAATTTCTTCATGCAATTGTGCAAACGGGGAGTATGCGTACAAGCACTGAGGCATGAGGAAACTACCTTGATTTTCTTTTGTGTTCAATACCGCTTATCACATAAATCAAGCTAACTCTGTCAGCTGAGGAGTATCAGTTCACTAACTCAAGATGCATTCTGGCAGTCCGGTTCACTGTGTAAATCTAAATGTAAGGACTTCGTAAACAGTAAAGTCTGTTGAAATCAGTGATTTATTATTCACTTGGCCTTAATAAGCTGCTAATGCTATTCAGTGCAGACAAATGCCTCATACCTACCTAAACTCCACTCCAGCATTTATTATCTGAGACACTCCTTCCTGGCTGTTCTGAACCACTGCAGTGTGCTGTGCATTGTTAAATAACTTCCAAGCAGCTCTATTTTCGACTATGCTAGATTTTTTTATCAGCACAACTTGACTTATGTTAGCGCATATTTACCTGGCCCTCAGTCAATTTCAGGTTTGATCATTAAAATCTGCCCTGGTGCTCCCATGCCCATTTCTTGTAAAGCTCCCTCTTCCAACTAGCCCAGCCTTGGAAAAACGTGCTATGAGCATGCCCCGGTGCATTCTTATGTTTTAGGAAAGAAGACTTGCATTTTCTAAGCTTGCTGATATTGAAGAAGAGGCAATGTGTGCCCAACCAAAGAAATAAAGCTGTTTCTTGAGTACAGAGTCCAGGAAGTGTGGGAGGCGGGTAAATAACACTGCTGGGATATAGGGATGGAAACAAAACCGTCCTACCAAAAATCAAGGGAAGCTGATAATCTTGCACAACACTCTGTAGCAACCACTGCTGCACAGTGCTGGATGCTATGAGGGGCAGGTATCTCGTCACCGCTTCTCTCTGACAGTGAGGACTATGTGGCATTCGGATAGAGAGATCCCAGGAGCACAAACTGGTGAAATATTTGAGGTAGAAGCCCAAGACAACGCAGGCCCCATGGAGAAGTGGAAACTTTCTGCTGCAGCCACTCAGAAATGGCACAAAAAGATGGGTTCCTCTGAAAGAAAAACCAAGAAAAAAATGTTTCCCTATTCTTTGCCCCAAGTCTTTCCATCCTCAGTCAATCCATTCCTCTCTCCCTCCTCTCTTTTCAAAATAGCAACTGACTATGCACAATGAAGGACGAAAACAGCAGGTCTGAAGTGTATTAATACCTTTAAGATGACAGCTATAATGCAGCTGTAGCCCCAAAAATAATAAAACCATTCTACAACCAATACAAAACCCCATTCCTAGGTGCATTTTTTGACAGAGAGATTGAATTCTTAGTAACAAACAGCAAAGCATACTAAAGAGCAGAAAACAGGCTTAAAACAATAACAGTTTTCACATTGAAAAATGGATACAAAATAGAGCCTCTTCAGGCTGCGGCTGTGTTAAAAATTGGCTTGAAAAGAAAGAGTTATGGTCTGATACAGAGTTGTGGGGAATTGCTCCCACATATAGGAGAAGTGTTGGTGTCCTACAGCTCAGTGTAACGATCTTTACACACCCATGCATTAGAGTGGAGTGACAGACAGCTAGATATCATCAACACGCCAAAAAGCAATACAGCTTTTGCAGTGGAGCCAACCATTTGGCTTACAATGCACACAGCAGAGCTATATGCAGCAGCAAATGGCAATGTCAACATCAGTTATTTACTAATTATTACCTATGTATTATTATTAATAGACCTTGCTTTGACATTTGCAGGGATTCTGCCTGCAAAGAGTGATGCATTCCCAAGGTGAAGTGCTTCTGGGCTTCACTCAAGATGAATAGCCATTATCCTCTTGTCCTTTCTTAGGGGTGGTGAGAGGTATTTACAGAAACAAAAGGACTGACAGGAGAACATAACCTTCTCAAGGAGACATCACTCTGCTTTCCACTATACGAAAAGAGACAAGCAAACCAGGCTTAAGACTGAGCCAGCCCTTATTTCAGCCATAGCTCAGCCTCAAAGTCTTTACACTGTGCCTAGGAAGAGTCAAGTTGGTTGTTGGTAGATGAGGCTGGTGACATACATAGCCCTTCCTGGGTCTGCTGTATCCGTACCTCGTGAACGAGAGATCTTGGACCTGTGCTAAGAGATGGAGAGCAAGATATCCATTTCTTGCAGTCTCCAGAGCTTGGGAGAAGATATTCTTTTTATCTCAGGGTTGAGAGTTCACGATCTAGATGGTCTGAAGAAGGTAGAAATATCCTCACTTTCAGTAATAGTACTACCTTATTACTAACTAGGTTCATATGCATTTCAAATGGAATATGAAATCTCATAGCTAAACATAAAACAGTGGAATTATTATATTTCTAGTTGAAATAACTGATCACTTGGTCTTGTTGCATCCTAATTGGATACCATCAGACCTGTAATTACAACAATGTAAACCGAGTAGCTCTAATAGCTGTCTCTTCACCCAGCCATTCTTACTGGCAGAAATAAAGACAAACACAGCACGTTACAGTGCTTTTTCAGATCACTAGACCAACCTAATCTAATTTATACTGGCAACCTTTAATTTTAAGTAGGTCAATTCACTCTGTGAAACCACAGAGAAAACTATCCTGACAATGCAAAAATATAAAGTATTGGAAACAATACGAGTCTGAAATTGCAAATAGAACAGCAGCGTATGAATGAAGGTAGCCACAATGGAAAATATTGTGCGAAGCTGCCACAGGAAAAAAAGAAACCTCACTTCAGAAAAAAATTTGTCATTTACTCACGTTGGGTAAGATCCAGCAAGCTATTGAAGTCAGCGGGGGATCTTTGTCTTGGGTTCAGCAGGCTTTGGCTTGGAGCCATTGTTTCCCACAGTTCAGAGAATCAATTTGGTCCTTCAACTCTCGAGACTGAATTGAACAATACTTATTTTGATAATATGGAAACCCTGCTTGACTAATTTGAGGACATTTTGAACAACAGCGTGCAAGCCACCTTTATTGCTGGCATTGCTGAGCTTTACTGGGTTGGGACTCCAAGAACTCCTCCTGGCTGTCTGCTCCCCCCTGCTTGCTGAGAAGCATGACACGTAGAGGGGTAAGGTACTGGGTGATGCTGCTTTCAGAGACCATCTAGAGCTAATACACATCTTCATATTCCTAACTTACAGATTTTAATTAAATCAACTGTCAATGGAATCATATTACTTTCTGCGGGTTAGATTTTAATGAAGTTTTAAACTGATCCTTCAGTTTAATGAAATAATTATATAACGCAGGGATGTGTGCTACTATTCATCTGAATTAATAATGCATTTGCTTCATGTGCTGTCATTTTCTGCCGAGGAGGAAGAATATCAAGCAGCTTTCCTAGTCTGCAGATAAATGAAGCAGAATTCTCCCTGTCAGTGTTTACTAGTACCAGATATGTGCTCTCCATTGTAGACCATGTCTTAACTTTCAGTGACTGTTCTCCTTCACCCTCTCTTATTCCCAGAACTCATGGAGACTATTTTGTTCCTGGCTGAAGAAGCCAAGTTAGCGTTGTTGAGGCAGATGACCATTGCCTGGCTGCTTGTAGCAATGCAAGCAGAGTCCAGAAAGCTTACTCAGTTACAAGGAATGAAGCATTAAAGCCTTCTGTTGCAGGCAGTCAACAGAAATAAACAAGTTCAAGCAGCTTTGTGAGTTAGGAGTGTTGGTTTAGGATAAAAAGCTATTTAAAGGAAGTGGGCACTTAATGCTGAGATGAAAGGGCAGGTCAACAAGAAAGGAGGAGGAGATGGCAGCCACGTTTGACCTGGTGGCATTTTTCAAGGGCCTCTGTACTTCATTTGGGCTTTCATCCTTCTTTTTCTATAATTATTCTGTATGCAGTGAAGTAATTAGAAAGATGCTTGGCGCTCTGGTGAGCCTTCGTAAGCCATTCATGTCCTGCAATAGTAGCAAGGGACACAGACTCTTCAGAGAAACGATGTAGAAACGCCGTGAGCACACCCCAGGGAGAATTCCTCCCTGTCCTAGCAGGTGCACATAGCATGCGTTGCACTTTAAATTTTGAGCTTTAACAAGGAAACAAAGTCAGCAGAAAAAACAAAATGGGTTTACAATCTAGGTACACATGGAAACCAGCGTTGCCTCATTGCACCTGAACGTGGTTAGCCACACAGGATGTAGGGTCTCATAGGCATGTTCCTGAAAGATAATATTTCTATATGACACCAAGCAGACGAATTCTCAGTCTAGCCTTCTCTTATTACAGTGCCGTATGCAGAGATTGCTTTCCTGAGCAAAGCAGAAGATATTGCCTCCTGTCGCATGCCCAGTCACAACTGATTATCACTCCAGCAATGCCAAGCCCAAGAAACTTTCTGCTCCCTCTTAAGGTCATGTCTTCCTCACCCTCCATGCTCCAACCTGCAAACAGTCACCCCCAGCAGCTTTGGTTTAGTCTGCTTTTAGCCTAATGCCCATATTCTCCCAGTCCCTGCTGCTTTTACTGCACAAAGGGGCTTGTTTGGCCTGAAAGAGAGTTTGGCTTCTGGATCTAAGGTCTCCCGTTGCCACCTTTCCACACAACACTCCACATTAACCCTAAAGCAAGTAAATGAAGCTGCAGCTCCCACACTTCAACCATCAGCAGACTCCCTGGCAGTCCTTACAGGTTTTCACAAAGCATTATCCACCCAAATGAAGGAGCTTTCAAGACAACTCACTGTCAGATTTAGTATGGCTTCACACATCAACCAGAAATCATTTATTTATTTATATGCCATGGCTTATCAATATGTATGGGCTATACCCATTAACCTAAAAGGAATCTCCAGAGTCACCAAGCCCAGTTTCTTGCTATCTCAAGAATCTCACTCAATCCAACTACAAGTTTACCAAAAGACATCTTTCTACTAATCAAATTCTGTTGGAAACCAAAGAAAAATTAATAATTCTGGAGTTAGCCGAGAAACGCCTTCCAGTGGGGATTGCCCCCTTCCAAAGGCTGCAATATTCTTCCTCCTGGTGCCCTACATCTGATTGCATCAACAGAGGAATTCATTATGGACAACTGGATGCCATTTCCAACATGGTGTAAAACACTAGTGGTCTGAAAGTGCCAGAGAGCTTGATCCCTGCCTGATTAGTTTCTTGAGTCATCCTGCAAGTTATTCCTTAAGCAGTTAATGTCATTATTTGTCATCCCTGGGTCACAATCCATAGCTAAGTAGGGCAGAGGAGAGAAGGAGAAAGACTGAGGGTAAGATATCATTTCTATGTGGATAGATTAACAACTTTGTTAAGAACCTGTGTTTAAATTCATGGCAAATTTCAACTATAATTCATCTGTGACACCTCCAAGATACTTGTCTCGTGTTGTTGGAGCAGATGATTAATGAAGCTCTGCTTGTTATGTAAAAGTGAATAAGACATTTGTTGCCTGATTTGTACAAGGAGGAAGGGAGCTATTGTAACTTGCCACAAACTGCATGGTTCTTAAGTGCATTCCTGTCTCATACATTTCTTCACTTTTAATGAAGTCCAAATCAATTGTTTGTCCATCAATGTTCTTGCTCACTGGATACAGGTCTGCAGTTCCAGTGCAATTTCCTCTTTAATTGGATACAAAATCCCCAGTCACTCTTTCCCCTTGCGGCTGAATAGGTAGTTCATTTCTAGGTCTCTTTAGTACTATGACAATCTATACATGTAAGTAAGAGTCCAGACCTGCTGCACACTTCCCAGTTTCAAGAACTAGCCAGTTTGCTATCAAGCTTGTTAGGTGCCTCAGCTTAAGCAAAACCCTACCTTCTGTCTCTGTCCCATTTTCCATGTTACTTGAAGGACTTTTCCCTAAGTGCTTCTGATGCTTATCCCAGGATTATTTTATATTTCAAACAACCCTCCTGACTGTGACTAATTTTGTCACAGTAGTAGTATTTCCCTCAGTTGCTTCTCTCTACTTTTTCTGACTGTCAGCTTCCTGGTTTCAACCAAATTTAGTGCTTCTTTCCAAGCACTTTAGTCACCATTAAATGAATGAGAATCCCTCTTTTCCACCCAGCTTGGCAGAGTCCTGCACTTACAGTGCTGACTGTGATGGAGTCCCTTACTCCTTGCTTTCACAGGAGTTGGCTCTTCTCTTGCCAGTGCAAGCACTGTGATGAATATCACTGGTTCCTAAAACCAGACTTGTCAAGACCATCACACTGAGCTCTACAGCCAGCCTGCCTCCAGCTATGTTTGCCTGTTAAACTATGCTGCAATCCCTCTGTCGCTCTCTGGTCCAATACACCAAGGTACCTTTTCCCCAGATAACATCTTAAAAATACCCTCAAACCATGATGGCTTTTCTGGTTGGAAAATTACAGTCCAAATGGTTCATTCTTGTTAGAAGCAACGGAGAATACAACTCCTGACTTAGGCATCCCCCTGCGGAGGAGAGCCGGCTGTGTCGCACCGTAGCACGTAAAAGCTAAAGTTACAGGCAAACACCCGAACAGGTCCCATCGGAGGGCAGGCTCCCAGGCTGCCCTCCCTGACCGACTGCTGCTCAGTCAAGCCGTGCAAGAAGCACGCCCTGAATCTGAGCTAGCTCCTTACAGACCAGGAAAAGTACACTGCTGATGCTTAGACCCAGCTGAGGATTTATTAATTGGTCCGATATGAGATACCCCATACAGTCTATAAACATATATGGATACGTGAACAGCACAGGGCTGCTCAAATCCTCTGTTTCTGGGTGCATCACTTCTTTCTTCTAACGATACACCAAAGCTGCTCAGCATCACAAGGATGTAATCAATCTGCCCTACCTTTGACGTTCAGCCTGAACAGATGCAAATAAGTGAACATTTTCAAAGATTGAAAAGGAAGCGGCTTTGATTTTCTAATCAAGAATCGATTGCCTAATGCCACTAACATTGAACATAAGGGCTTTTTTCAAGCCTTAAAGCAGTCTTTTTCAAGCAGGCAACTCTAGTCAATAGATGAAAAAACAGGGAATGACAGGTTTATACCAGGAAAAAAAAATGAAAGACAGTATCACATGTAGTCTTCTAAAAACTCCAAGGTTGGTTGGTTTTTTTTCCTATAAGTGGGAATTCTACTTAAAAAAGGATTTCAGACTTTGTGCCTGTATGAATTAGAATTGGCTTTCTTACCCACAGCCCTTTCCACACAGGGTTAAATAACTAACAACATAATTTGTCTTTTCTTTGATCAAAGTTTAATCAAACAGTAACCATGGGGATGTGAAGATGTAAAGGCAGAGGGAAAAAAAAAATAATCAAACACCATGCATAATACCTCTTAATAGAGGTTCAGCAACCATAAAAATAAATAGACTGCCACCGTTTCTAGGCTTGATCTGAACAGATGAAAACATGAGATTTTTATCTGCATTGCTAATGTCAGAAGATTACAACTAGAAGAATACCTGGGCATGTGATGTTCCATAGAAACTATTATTTTTGACTAATTGCTGCATTTTCCTGGAGGAGGGAAAGGCACTTCCCTTATTTTATTTCATGCCCCAGGTCCGTAAAAAATAAATAAAATCTTGTATTAGGGACAGAGGTTTGAGTTACATGCTGAGGGCCAAATCCTGCAGTCCTTGTTCAAAGCAAACCATCTCCTTACCGCTTTAGGAGCTGGGACTAATAAGCTGGCCCTACTGTCATCACACAAACACACGTAGAAACACAGAAATCTGCAAGCTTCGTACTGAAAACGGAACCGCAGACTCAGCAAACAAACAGCACGTAATTATTCGCTCAATTACTCCCGGAGTACAACATCCCATTACCCTTGAGCTGGCAAAGGAAGGACAGTGCTCAGTTCTGGCTTTTTGAAATATTTTTTTTCCCATAGGTTTATAACATTGCCAAATCTTAGCAGATCACCACAGGGACAGCAAATACCACGTTCCCACTTCGAAGTATTAAAAAAAAAGTTTAAATTTATAGAGACAAAATAACATTTTCCCTAGGTAATGCCTTACAAATACCCTCAAACCACAATGGCTTGGAAATTTTCCAAAACTGCTCTGCCTGAGCCAGGTATCTGGTGTGGAAAATTACAGTCCAAATGGTTCAGT
The DNA here is from genome assembly GCA_035590215.1 of Microhierax caerulescens. Taxonomy (NCBI): domain Eukaryota; kingdom Metazoa; phylum Chordata; class Aves; order Falconiformes; family Falconidae; genus Microhierax; species Microhierax caerulescens. The sequence continues at coordinate 84,821,126 of JAVJGJ010000047.1, read as the reverse complement.
CTTGTTAGAAGCAACTGAAAACAGCTTTTCCCCAAAGGAAAGCGTTGGGCAACCTTACTGATAGGCAGCCTTACAAGTTCTGCATGAAATAATAATAATAATAATAAACAACCCCCAAATAAATAATGCTTTTGTTTACATTGGTTCTATCTCCTGCTGAGATGGTGAGTGATAGCTACTTAATGACTTACTATAGCCACTCAAGGGACGGATGGCTTTCTCTTGGAGTAGGGTGGGGAGATGTTTGTTACCCCCGCTGCTGCGGCGGTGGAGAGTGAAGTAAGGGACAGTGGGCTGCAGCAGAGGGTACACTGAACATGGCACTGGTAGCTCAGTCTCATTAGCAGCCGTAGCCTGACAGCAATTTATACCCTTGCTTTTTGAGGCAGCAGGAGGGGGGAAGGTAGCAGAGTCAGGCAATTTAGTTTAATTGCACGAGGCGGGCGGCCGAGCTGCTCCCTCCTGCCTTGGCTCGCCCGCCCCTGCTCCCACCCCACGCAGGAGGGAGCTGAGCTCTGTGGAGACCTGACACGCATCACCCTCAGCCAGCTCTTTGCCTTTTATTCTGCTATTTATTAACTGACGCCCACAGATAATTCCGATGTACTCTGGCCTCATTACGAGAAGGCAGACTCTCAGTTCAGCAATCTCCCAAGATAAAAGAAAACAGGGAAAGAGGAGGAGAAAGTCATTTATGTACTTCATGCACTGCACCGAGGCTTAAGAAACATGGGTTGCTTTCACAGCTGCCACAAAAGGCGTCCGTGGGCAAGGAGGACGGTCAGCCTTTGGCAAGACGTGCCCCAGCCTGCCTCGGCTCATGCCTTGGTGGTAGCACACACGTAGTCTTCTCCCTTCCCTTCCCAGCTGTCTCTTGGTCCTTGACCACCTCACTGCTACAAAGGGATGGATTTAGTGCAATGTCACACCGGCAATTATAAAGAAATACGATTATTATTGACTTCAAAGCCAGGCTTTGCCTTCTGCCTTTTTTTTCTTTCTGTTGCCCACCCTACAAGCCTCCAGCCCAGCCTCCCCCCGGCAGCTGGGCAGGGGGTCAGAGCACAGGAAATCAGACATGGCCATCACCTTCTTCCAGCCTGGCCTCCTCCACTACCCCGTGGCAGGGCTCCCGCCCTGTAATTTCTAACCTGAGCTCAGAGCAATTACAAGTTAAAACTCAGCCTTGAGGTGGGGGGAAGAATAAAATATAAAAAGAAATATTTTTATCTTTTCCCAGCCTAGGAGTCTTTAAGAAATAAAAGTAGGGATATTCTTCCTGGAAAAGCAGCAGCCTTTAACGGTTACCTTTTTCTGTTCAAATCCAGAACAATGCAACACCCTGAGTAAATGCAAACACCCTGAGACCTGCCATGTTTCCAGCAGCTGAGCTCGCAGCAGAGGTTTAAACCCCAGGCCCCACAGCCCCACCGGGGGCAGCTGAGGCCGTACCCCACGCTGCAGCTTGCCTCCCTCCCAGCTGTGCCTTCCTGACTTTGTACGGCTCTCCTGTTAAGCATGAATAATGAACTGATCTGGGTTAAAAATAACTTTCTTTTTCACAATCAGCTTTTTTTTTTTTTAAATTATTTTTAAACCAGATCATCCTCACAAATCCACTCCACAAAGTAGCTCTGCAAATCATTCATCCAGCAGAAGGGCTGCTGCCCAAGTGCAAGGGCAGAGGGAGCAGTCCTGGGCTTAACACAGCATTTGCTGGTGATCCTCCCTCAAAAACTATTCTGGCTGCAAAACCCCACGGGTTAGCCTTACGGAGGAACTGCGGGGCACCTGGTCAGAGGAGAAACTGCTCTCCACTGCTTGTGGTTGCTTCTTTCTTGAGGCCATTACTCCCAAGTATCCTTGTCTTCATCTAATTCTGCATCTGAAGTGAAAGATAGACTCCATGCATGCATCCAAACCCTCCTGGCATCCACATTACACAAACACAGCTGCAGCTTTTGGGGAACACCAGGTCCCACAGCCACCTGTAGGAAGGACCCAAGCCCATCTCTTCCTGCGTGGCACTGCCTGGCAGGTGGGCTGGCTGTATGTCCCAGTCTAAGTTACTTATCTGCATCCCGCTTGTGCTTCCACATGCTGTAAGGCCTTCCCCAGGATCGTTCCAAGTGGATTTCTTGGCAAGCAGAGCCCTGCCTGCCCAGCGCGCCTGTGCCGAGCACAGAAATCTGCAGAGCCATGCCAGGGGATGCAATAAGCACGAGCCTGATTTCTGGCTCCTGCCATCATTATGAACGTGGCTTTTCATCTCTTCATGCTTATTACTTCCCAGTACCACCTCCTGGTTCCCTCTCACAGGTTATCAAAGCTTGTGACCGTTCTTCATTAATGTCAGGGCGCATATTCTATAACGATCCTTTGGTTTTATCTGCAGGCAATTGTTAAACTGCCCCTTTCTTATCTCTCCTTTCCTCCACTGCTAAATATGTCACCGATCCCAGTATCTGCTCCACCATACGGCCTTACTAACTCTCTCCTTCCTTTCAGTCATGTATCAGCACTATCTGTTCTACACAGCAAAACTAGGGGAGAGCCAGGCTATGGGGCTCTTATTTTTTCCTTTTTTTTTTTTTCTCTCCTCTTTTTGCCATTTTTACCTTGAGTCCTTTGCTAAGTCTGCTTGCAGTAAATCAAACCTCTCCCCACTGTATAAGCATCTTTTTGCTGAAATAGTCTCTGGGACAGATGGATTCCCTATCGCTTTCGCATAATGCCCTTCTCAGAGCCTGTACAAAGTACTTTGTTATCCAATGTGAGACCAATTTAAATATCTCCTGCCGTACAAATATCTTTCACACTTCAAAGGTTGGTGTAGACCTTCATGCAAAAGCAGCCGTGCTGGCTACCTGTAACTGATACTGCTTCAGCTAATTTTACAGGAGAGGCTGCTTTGTAGTATGTACCGTTTCTGGCCAGAAAGAATATCCAACAGCCACCACCTGGTACAATTGCTTATTCTTCCCTACAACAGCACTGCTTCTTCAAAAACTATTTTCCTTTTCTGTCCACACCCACTTTATACTTCCCTCAGTTAAGACAGAATGCAGAACTTCCATCTCAGTTTTATAAATGTCCCACTATTTCTTTATTATTTTTGTACTCTTTACTCCTGTGCCATAGAACACCAGGCAGCAACATTTATCCTGGAAGTCATTAATCCATTATTCTTAGATATATAGCAAACGCAGCAACTATGCTCTAGGGTAATTGCTCACACTGAAATAGTCCCTCGTGTACATTCATTGTTAGAAACTTATTCAGCTCTAGTTCCAATACTTACTCCTAAGACACACAAAGTAAGCACAGTTTAGTAAGCTCTACCCAGCCTCCGAGTTTTGCAAATTAATACATTTAGGAACAAGATATTGATTCATTTCAGCTGGGATTTATGGTGGCTTTATTGCACCCACAGCTCCTTAAGCTGCTGGTACTCCAAAGAGTGATGGCAATTGGTGTAGCCCTTTTCATAAATTCCAGAGATGAAATTATTCTTTGCTTTTATGATTTATCCAAGTGCTTTTTGCCAGGCTTTTGCAGCACATATATTACAGATGTAGATCTGAGGAATTCAGAAATGAGTTCATCAGTATGTGACTGCACTAAATACAGCTCAGCATTTTTCTTTTAAATGTTTCTCATGTCCAGCACGTTTGGATCCAATTTCTACCTAAATACCATTACTTCTAAATACCTTAGGACAGTTACCCTAACAGGAAGGCTGCTTCAGCTTTGCTTTTTGCTGTGATGCTGTAAAATCATACCCACCTACCTTCAGCTTGACCTAGTGCATTTTTGTTGTCCACTGCAACCTGGACCCTTGAAATTCCAAAGCTTTGCTGCTCCTACATCTATCTCCATTTTCAGTACCGTACTGTGAATACTCACGTTAATGACATATAGGCATACTGTCCCTCTTTATACACATATGGTCCTGGGGAGCAACTCCATACCTTTTCTAGCCATGAAACACTTTACTGACAAGCACATCTATTTTTGCACCTCGGCTGGGTGGTAAACAGGGCCACCCCAACCCTGGGCCAGCTGTTGTACGCTGCAGCTTTTCCTGAAAGTGCTACCAAAACTCCAAAGCGCTAAGCTCTAACTCCAAAATAACACGGCTTCACCCACCCTTCTGGAGCCCACAGAAGGGCCTGACCCATATTGCCACACACACGCCCCTATTTTTATTGCAAAGCCTCTTGCCGAGGCGTTCATTAAGCCAGTGATGTTCTCAGTGTTGGAGACTTCTGTGGGCGGCTTCAGCCAGAGCTGTCCCCCACCTCCTGCTAGTGACAGCTGCTTTTGCTACACAGGACACTTAATACTCTCTCAATTCCAAGCATTTTAGCCCGGACTCCAAATGTTATTTTCCTTTTATTAAAACAATAAAAATCGCCAGGCTGCTAGCAGGCAGTTTGGTGAGCTTGTCAGAACTAACTCCTGTTTCATGTTGTTTGTGACACTAATCTTAAGCTGTGCTGTTAAAAACTGTAGTAGGCACACAAAAAAAGAAAAAAGTACACCTTTATATTTAATTTACCTCCAAACTCACTCTTCTCGAGGAAGACATGTCTTTAGCTTGAGAAACCTGCTTTTTCCACTCCGTGACCAGCTAGCAGCTCTTTCTCTGGCTTCATCTCCTGTTGCAAGGGCTTCTTCCACCTGCATGCCAGGTCCACTCTCACAGCATTTAATGTCAGTCACAGCACAGTCCAGCAATAGACACCTGCCTCTCTCTAACACCAGGTGTTGAACGCTCCCACCTCACCTCCTACCCTTCCAGCTCCTCCTGCTGCAATGCAAGCCCTACCTCCGTTACATGTGTATTTTCTTACCCTCTTCACACTCCTTGCCTTCTTACTGACAATTTCCTAAGTGTTTGTATAAGATACTACAACAAATTTGACAGGTGTTTTGCTTGCATTAAAAAGAGAAAGTACTTCTGGTAAGCATTATTATTATTACATTATGCCTAGTGGGATAATCATATAACCATTTCAACCTTTTAAGCAATACTGTTGGGGTTTTTTTAAATCATCTTTTTTGTTCAATAAAAGCAGGTAGAGTAAAGCCCTATTTCTATACTGACTGCATCCCACAGGCAAGCGAAAGTTTGGCTGAGCTTTTCCTCATACAGACTATGTTTTGTGTGCAGATTATAGCATTGAGTGTGTTCCCCAAACCACGATCAGAAGAGACTGAAGTAACCCCACTCCCCTGGGTTCCCATAGTGAGGTATCCACTCTTATCCTTTCCATGCCAATACACGTTGCATTTAAGAAGCTACAAACCCATCGATACATTTGTTGTCGGACAGGGAAAACCAGGATTCTGAAATCATTACCACTACAACGGCAAGACAAAGTCCTGCGCTGACTCTGCTGCTGGCCACAACATTCATTTTAGCAGAAGAGGAGCAACCTCCTCATTAAAATTAAACAACATGGATGCTGCCTCAAGAATGAAAAATTTATGTCCAAAGTAATACTTCCTCCTTTTTTATTTATTTTTTTTTTATTTTTCAGTTGCGAATAGGATATACTTGCTTTGCTTTTGTAGATGCTCAGCAGGTTGCTCTCTCCATATTGTTTAAAGCCACGTTAATCGTCAGCAAAATGCAGGTGCACTCAGGCTCCTTTGGTCAAAGCAGTCCTGCTGCTACCCATTATAGAGCAGGCCCTGCTTCTGGCTCATTATCAAGGGAAAAAAAGCTGGAGGATCCAGATTTAGGCATCATCTAATACAAAAAGGTCTTTGTCAGGAACTGGCTGTGCTGTTGAAGACAACATATGATGTAGGATGAACTTTTCAAAAGGTCTCAGCAGCAGCCTAACTCCCCAGCCTGCCAGCTTCAACTTCAAAAGGACTGATGCCAATCATTCCAGACACTTGGAAGATCTCTCCTATAGGATTTCTAGCTAAACTCTTTAATACAAAATGTTGTATTGTCTTTTAGGAACCGTAAGGAACAAAACATCTTTTGATAAATAATTGCATAAATGGTGACACGAAGTTCCATGTCTGTTATGTTAGCAGCTTCTCCAATAAACTTTTCCAATTGCATCTAACTCCTTTCCTTTGGCTGCCAGCTTAACAAACATAGTCTGTGATGGAAGAGCAAACCTGGCTATTGGTGGTTCTCTTGTCAATAAAATAAAAATGCAGCAGATCAGACTCTGCCTCCAGATGAATTTGTACACAAGGGAGCTTGCTTTCATCCTGAAATTGGCTGCTAATTAGGCATGCTAGACTAAGTAGAGCATAAAGCAGAAAGAAAATCTTACAGGATATTTGTAATTAATGAAAAAGTATATTTAAGTGCACAGCCTGAATTAAAACATACACAGAAGAAGGAAAAGCTTTCTTTGACAAATTCTAGACTACTATGATGAGTATTTTTAATGAGCTGAACCAAAGCATTTGGATGGTTAAGATCTGGATTTACGTTTTGAGGCACAGATACACCATTATTTATAACCTTTGGGGGTATCTTCATAGCTGAAAAATATTTTTGCAGTTGTTATATAGTGCTCATATCAGCAAGGAAGAGCTTCAAACGACTTCAAAATAGCATGTTGCAACCAAGTAAGAAAGTTGTACAAAATAAAACATCTTCAGAGGACATGGCATGCCTCTCCAGCCTGGTCATGGGCTCTGAGCAGTACTTCCCTGGGGCTTGAGCAGCTTGCCATTTCTGCTTTCTGTGCAGGTCTCAAATAGGAACACTAAGTGAAATATGACTAATATTTTTATCATCTGAAATAGAGAAAGGGAAGGAGAACACTGCTGAAATCTGTTCTGGTGACAGACAACACACTAGGAAGAAGGTACCTGCAAAGTTGGAGAGGCAAAAATAGAGGAAGTGTCAAAGAAAATGGGTAAAGCAGAAAAGGAAGCAGCATGGAGGGTCGACACTCTTTAAAAAAGTATTAATATATTTTTAGAATATAATTACATTCAACTTATGACTGCAGTTCAGTTGTAGCTCCATCATAAAACAGGAGCATCCTGGTTTCTGTTAGGGTCTTAATACTGCAAGCAAGGAGTTTTGTATCTAAGTGCCAGATGTATCTAAGTGCCTGTTTGTATCTAAGTGCCAGATGAGCAGATGTAAGGTGAATACCCTGTATTGTTTCCCACACCTTGTTCCCCACTAGGAAGATTCTCTCTGCGTGCCAAGATGCATTCTCACTGGCTTGAGTGCAGTCAAACAGGTTGCCGATGCCCAAGCAGCAGCAGACCCCACCTCCCTGCTAAAACCTCACCTAAAAATGACCACAAGTTTAGCTCAAGTCTAGCCCATTATTTTCAAATTTAGCATAAAAACTTTAAAGAGGGTCATTTTTGAGGAGAAAATGTAACAGCTAGGTAGCACACGTGTGAGACCAAAAATAAGCCCCCACTACAACAAGCATGCTAAACATCTCATCTACATTGGAGTCAACGCAAGCAATACACAGCAACCAGCCCACAGGATGAACATTCGTTGTTGCAGGGCATTACAGCTTCTCTTGCTGTAGCAGTTTATAAGAACTACATAAATAAACACCAAGAGTAGATAACTAAAGGTCTCTGATTTGGAGAGCTCGGTGCTTTACCAAAGATCCTGCAGGTGCCAAAGAGTCTTTAAGCTGCCTTTCAACTGTCACCACGCAGGCAAACTAGCAATCTGCAACAAGGCTTTGCCATGGGTCAGATCCTACTGTCCCCAAGTCCAGCTGCTGCCACTACAGCTTACTCACCACATTGCTTCTCCAGAGGTTACACCACACTCCTCCTTCTCTCTGCTTCATCCAGACCCTCTTTCATCCACCATTTCCCCCTCCCTCCCCTCCCTTAGTGCTATTTAACCATTTTGTGGGAACAAGCTACAGGTGCACGTCATCCATGTTAATTCACCCACTGCCTTTGAATCAACGCCACAGCTGTAT
>JAVJGJ010000047.1:84782825-84813074 GCA_035590215.1 Microhierax caerulescens | reverse complement strand
ACCCACTGCCTTGGAAGCAAGGCCACAGCTGTATATTATCAATGTCAATCAACCTGCCTTCATTCCTCTACATTCAACTAAGTATCTTTTTCCTAAGACAATTTTTCCTGTGTGAGGAAGGAAACTCAAATTCAATATTATTATTGCAGCCTTCCAGGAGGAGAGTGGTCTGACTTTTATGTTCATAAATGCATTAAAAATGTCAGACTTTCAGAAAAGAAGAGAACGCAACTTGAACTCTGGAATTAACTTCCCCAGCTATCTTCAAGGACATCAGCAGGGCAAGTGGATTTCGGCACATGTATTTTGAAATGCTAAAGGGCCAGTTGCCCTTGTGAGCTGGATTCTCAGAGATCCTAAACTTAACTTTAAGGATTTTGGGGAACCGTCTAGTCAGCAAAGAGATAATAGATATTTAGCTTATTTGCTGGCCGTCCTTTTATTCAAATTAATAGTGGAAAGTAATTTCAACAATACAAAAATTTCTTTTTGGTTATACACGACAACCCCTCACCACCACAATACACCAAAAATACTGTATTGATTTCTACCAATTTAATACGGGCTTAGATCGCCAGGATACTGGTTACTGCACACATTGCTCCTTTCTGCATTGCTGTCTTCAGAGCACTATGTTCCAGGGTGGCATTAAAGATTTAGCTGGCACGCTTACACAATGTATAATCCCATGGTTTATCTGTTATATATGTGACTCAGAGCTGACTTGCCCAGGGGAGAGGTTTAGCAAAAATCTTTCCTACCACAGGGCTTTGATGCCTGATACAAGTCAGACCTTACCCCATATTTTTCTGTTTGTGAACATCTTGTGTTGCCCACGCTTCCAGCAGTAGCACAGCTCAGTGTCCGTGCTTTCATCTTCACCTCCACAGCCTCCTCACCCCTGGCAGCAGCACGGCTGTGTGGCAGGCTCCTGGCTGCTGGGAAGACCTGGGATTTACTCCCAGACAGGAAAACCCATGCAGTGACTGGAGAATTAATTATTTCCTTTTATTCTAACTTTAAGAGAAATTTACGGTTTTTGGAATCCTGTAAATTGATCGGTTTTACCTGCATGGTTTCTCTGCCAGCCTTGTATTTACCACCTGGCCAACACCCCTCAAACTTCTTCTCAGGTAGCCTCTAGCAGAGAGGATTGCAGAGATCGAGCCTCAAAGTCCCTGGGGACTTTATAAGAACTCTTGCTTATAAAAATCGGTTGCTTTTAAAAACTGCTTTCTGCTTCAGTCAAGTCATACCCAGGCCACAATCTTCTGCCTCAGCCCCTTTAGCTGAATTACTCCTCCGGCTTTACATGAGCTCACTTGCCATCAGTGGCACATAGCTCACGTGCCCAGACTCCATCCCTCTTTGCCGTAGACAGGTGCCAGGCTGCCAGAGGAGCCAGGGCTGGGCCAGGCTGCTAGTTCAAACCTCAGCCACATACTTCACAGCTAGGGCCTAAACCCAGCCTGAAGAACCCCAGCATCACTGTGATAACCCTATGTGAGATGGGGGCTTCCCCATTCCCATGACAGCACCCCCATCCCCGGACCCCAATGTCCTGCCACGATCACAGTTCCCTTCCTTGTCCTGTATTGTTTTCTGCCGCTTTTATGTGAAATAAGCCATGTGCACTTTTTCCATACAAACTGGTGAAACTCTATGACAGCCGCTTTGTCTTCTTGTCTTCTGCATCCTTCTTCGTCACACTGAAGCTTGCACTAGAAGTCAGGCATTATACTACTGAGGTACCCCCCAGCCGCTTTCTCCTGCTCCAAAATCTGCAGGTGTTACTCCTGCCTGAGGCCACAGAAAGGACCCAGAAGCCCTGGCTATGGCATTGACAGCTGCATCGTGTCGCCAAGTAATCCTTTAATATTCACAAAAAGAAGAAACTAGTGGGCAACTGCTTATACTTCTCCACTTCAGTGCTTCTGGTGTGTCTTCCCAAAAGCATTACAACCCAGAAAAATAAATTCAAAACATGTTAATTCTCTCTGGCTTAAAAAAAACAAACCAAACCAAACCTTAAATCAACCACTAGGTTTATTTTCTCTCATATTTTTATTTCCAGCCAGTTGGTATTTTGTTTCCAAATTAAGATATTGCTCATGGGTTTATATTAATTTAAAACTCTGATCTCCTTAATACTGAAATTTCACATCTGCTAAAAATGAGAGCAGCTTTAACCCTGTACATAGTTTTAATTCTGCATATTAAAAAAAAAAAAAGTAAATCTGAGCTAATGAGTATGTCCTCCTTGCTGTTATGAATGAAAACCCACACAGTTATTTGGGACATAAATAACCAGCCTTGTTATTTTCAGCACAGCAGGAAGGTGACAACAGCCTAGGGATGACTCCAGGGACCATGGGGGCTTTTGCATCCCAGGATCCTCTTCCCCTCTGGTGGCTGCTGTAACTGGCTTCCAAGCTTTGCACCCTACAAACCACCTAAGCATAGGGGCGGCTTGTCCTGTGAGGCAGCACATGAAGCACCGTGCCGACAGCTACGCTAAGGCACAGCAATCGTGCCGCTTCCTCAGCCCAGCTTGGTTGGGCAGGAGGCCATGCCTTTGGGTTGGATGCCTGCTCCAGTAATAATAACAGTCCATTGCAAGCTGCCAGCTACGTTCCCAATCCAGCTCTTCACATGTTCTTCTCACACAAGCACAAATGTTTATCCCGCTTAGTTGCTATTCTTTTCCAGTTGGCAACTTCCTTCGACAGGCCCACATGTTCTTCTAGATTTCCACCATAGCAAGGAGAGCCGAGGATGCTTCTTCCCTCACGGTGTGTACGTCAGGGCATACTCAGCTCTCTGCTAAACCATATTTCATCTCAGATGGTGCCAGGCTAGCACGTCTCACCAACAGTAGTGCTACTTTGATGAGGAACCTGCTCATCTGGGCATGAGCTACTGCTCAGTGAGTTCCTGGTAACCTCAATACTTTTGGAGGCCACTGACCCATTTCAATCACATTTGAAAGGGAGAAGAAATGGTTTCAGATATATCTGGAATCCTACAAGTTCTGGGGAAAAAACAGGGAGCTAGAAAGAGATGCTGCAAACCACAGCATGCTTGGTCTCTCCTGTGTGAAGCATTTTACAATGGGCTTTTCTGTGCAGAAAAGAGAATTAAGGGACAAAAAGCACAAACAAGGTGACAAAGCAGGCTTCATTAGCTCTGCCACTCACAGAACAACTTGTATTTGATTCTGGGCAATTATCCAGCCAATAACGACATCTTCAGCTCAGCATAAAATCTTAGGTGAAGGCAGGGGAGGTTGAGACGCTACTCAGTTACATGCCATTCTACATGTATCATTGTGCTCTACAACAATTTAGTGTATTGGGATATTTTTATTTAGTTGTTACATAAAAGCATCAAAAGACAGCTTAGGTGAGGGAATCAGCTGTGAAAGTGAGGAAGATAATTGTTTTCCAAAGCGGATGAAAGAGCAAAGTGCCATAGTTTAAACAGCTTGCAGTGAGTGGCTGAGTTAGTATTTTCTTCTTCCCCCCCCCCTCCCCCCCATCAAGAATAGTCACACAATATGCCATAAACTTCTAATTCTCACAGCTTTCCTGGTTTTAGACCTTGACACTATTTTGTTTATTCACTTTTTTTAAAATTTAATGGAAAGAATTAAGGAGGGCCTTAAATGACTTCTATTCCTTTTGGCTGGTTTCATCCTCAGGCTTGCACTGATAGAAAGCAAAACTGATACTTCTTAAAAGTTAATAAAAGCATTAGTTATTTCCACAAATATGGTAAAAAAACCCTAGGGGACATTCTTAGTTTCTTTGGGGGGGATTGTTTAGAGATCACTGGAAGCTTGTAAGAGTGCTAGCACATGAATTGCCAGGCTGTCCTGGAGCGTGGTCCTCAGCTTGCTGCAGAGCACACGCTGTCAGCTCTCCCAGGATGGATCCAAAGGGAGCCAGGTGCGCTCCAGAGCAACAGCCATGCGTCAGCTTGGCACCTCACACCTTGTAAACAAATGTCGGACATATTGTTTACAATGAAATTGTGTGTTGAATCTATATGGACCCTGTCCAATTGCTCTGAGGCAAGAAATGTCATTTATATTCATATCCCAGAAAGGAGGAGAAAATTATTCTAAAAGAATTACAAGCTGCTGAGCATGGAAGAATGCCAGGCTTTCTGACAAAATCTGCATTGCTGAGTGTAGGCACAAGACAGGTATTGTTTTTTCTTGAAAAGCCACTTATTTCTGCGTGGATGTTGTTTGTCATCAATACCCTTAGGCTTCAGGATGCCGCACACCCATAGTATAACAACCTTTTCCCGTAGGATAAGCAATTACTGTGAGATGCTGCAGGGCACGGGAGAAGGACGAACAATGAGTATGCTGTTGGCTTATTCCCACTACATCCCTTAGCAATGGCCTTTGTCCTCATGATCTGTTCTAGACCTCCAAGTGTTCTTTCTGGCTGGTGCATCAACCAGTTCTCCCTGACTGCCCGGAAGCCCCAATGCAGAGCTGGGCCAGGCCTCAGCAAGCCTGCTGCTCTCTCAGCCTTCCCCTGCTCTCAACAGAGATCTCCTGATGTGTTCTTCAAAGATTAATGCACCAGATCTGTTCTTTTGGCCTAAATCATTTATGATTTGCATTATGTATGTCTTTCCCTCCTCTGAGTTATGCTGTTTTCCTGCAGAGCTCTCAATAACTGAGAGTAAGTGCTACGCTGCTGATAGGGTCAAGTGTATTTCATTTAAAACCTGTGAAAATACACACCTCGCCACCATAAAGCATCCAGGATCACCTTAATTTATACCAGGAAAGGGCACAGGCTGAGACAGACACAAGCAAATCTCCAGCTGCATGGAATAGTGAAGTCTTCATGTGCTGATATGAAATTGTCCAAATAACACCGTACTCAGCTGAACGTTGAAGCTGAGCTGGGCTTTGGCTGGCACGGGCAAACGTAGAGGGAAGGCCAGCCCTGCCCCACCTGACACCCTCGTAGGTGCTCAGAGGGCTACGGGTCACGTATGTAATGCTCTGGCATTCAGGCTGGAGCACTGAATCAGCAGGACGCAGGGGGACAAGCCTACACATATGTGCAGGATTAGGACAAATAGGGACTTGACTTGTTCGAGTGATTTTACCATTTTCTGCTAAATCCATATTTCAGACCCTGCTGTTCCTGCCACTTCTAATCCCCCTTTCACTGCTTTGGAGGAGCACCCAAGGTAATCCACGTGCCAGAAGCAAGCCACGTTCATGTGGGTATCTCTGGAGGGTACAGGTTACCCTCAGAGCCTAAAAACTGTAGCGGATGGGATTCAGGAGACATGCTCCTTTCAGTCACCTAACACAAACGCACAGCAAGCCCTCGTCACCGAGCCACGAAACCAAAACCCAGAAAACAAATCAGCAGTAATGTGAACATGCAACTGTTTCATTCTGCAGTCAAGAGTTTGCCAAAGACTATATACGCAAAGCAAGTTGAAAGACTCTTGTTTTCTCTAACTAGTCATTTCCCGCATTGCCACATGCCAATGAGATTAAAGACTGATGGGGTTTGTTCTTTGCTGGGATGCCTCGGTAACGTTATCCTTCCTTCCAGAGAGCAGGCGCTGGCCTGCAGGCATGATGAGCCTGGGAAAGAAAAGGCACCTTCTTCCCCACATGCTGCTCTCCAGCCTGCCCGCCTCAGTGAGCGGCAATACACAGCAGAGAGAAAAGGGGACAAGAGAGGCAATGGAAGAGACATGGGTAGTAGGAGCAGTGGAGGCACCAGCGGACAAGGCAGGAAGGAAACTCTAGTGCAGCAGTCATCTTTCCCTGAACAAAATGCAGGGATTCCTGGAGGGGAAAATAATTCACAAAAACAAACAAAAAACCCACCCCAAATTAAGGAAGGAAGCAATTTAGCCTGGATGTTGAAGAAGAAACAAACGTTATAGTGTTGGTCTGGCAGAACCAGCCATAACTGCCTCTCTACATGCAGCGGGAAACACACAGCTCCGTGTTCCCCAGCCACAGGGACTGAAGGAAGGGAAATCTGAGGATGGAGGCTAATTCAGTGGCTGGGGCTAGCACAGAGGCAATTCTCTCATCAGCCCAGTATTAGCTTCCCAAATTTGCTAGACCATTGCTAGACTTTGAAATACAGCACTATGCAGCCAGCAGAAGCATGGAAATATCGAAGCACTTCTTTGCATGCAACTGGCTTTTAAAAAATGTTCTCTCACCACTTCTGAGACTCAGCTACTGCACACACTGAGAGAAGAAAAAACACATCTGTGAAACCTTGCATACAACAGGAAAGTGGTAGCTGCTGGTTTTCTTACACATTCTTCCTCTGATTCTCTCCCCTTTCCCCCAGGAAAAAGCAGAAGAGACTAACCAAACTGCAGCAAGTGGGTCATATAAATAGTGTCTGAAGTCAGCACCACTCCCAGGTACTCTTTGCTCTGCGTGTACACAAAATGTCCAACTGAAACTATTAGCTGAGCAGAATTGGTCCCCAGAGCTCTTAGTACTAAGGAAAATATTTCTGTTAATCTCAACTAAATTGCAAAGAGATGGAGCCAGCTGGGCTCCTGCATCATAGCATCTTTGTTTTCCTACATGCCAACTCAACAAGTGCCATCTGCCAATCATAAAATTGGTTTGTTATTGTTTTTTTCGGCACTAGGATTCAAATTCCTTCAGGCTTAAGAGCGGATTTGGAGCGATGCTGGCCCATAGCCTCAACAGAGGATGCGTAATGCAAGGCAGCGAGGAAAAATCATGGCTAAAGGGGCATTTCTATGTTCCCTGAGCCCTGTCAGTGCTCTTGGGATTGAATGCCAAAGTTAAACCATTCCACGGGCCAGAAACTGTGGGGGCCAGTAAACTGGTTGGTGCTTATCTTTGTGAAGTCAAGCCACTGGCACTGTCCTTAGCCCAGGATTTGTGCTTCACGGGAACTGCTAGATCTCATGCTCCTGATCAATTGTTTTCTTTTTACAGGGGTACCAAGCTGGTAAATTAGGCCCCAAAGGGAGCAAAATATCAACATTTTCCAGGTTTGACTTTCATCTGATCTTTCCCAGAAATGCAGCCTCTCTACAGAGTCCTTCATTCCCTGTTCCCTACTCTTCCAGTCCGCCCCGAGTTCAAGCTTGTGTCCCCCTTCCTTATTTTGAACCTCACTGATACAGAATACCAGTCAGAAGGAGGGATGCTTTGCCTGGGAAAAAGAGCCAAAGAGGACATTTCCATCTTTTTCACAGGGACCGATGAGCTGCATGGAGAGTTCACAGTGGCTCCTCCAGCAGTGCTCCTTTTTTCTGCCTTTCAGTACAACAAGCATTAAGAAATAAACACCATCATTTGGATCCCTTGCCTATCTAAATGTTCTTCCTAATACTTCAAACCCCTGTCTTACAGACAACAGAGTCAACAACAGCCTACTATTGCACCATTGAGCAAGAAACATACCTCATAAATTTTTACTTCTGTATTTTTCAACATTCTTGGGGTAGATAAATAAGAGCAGAAGTTTCTTGAGAACAAGAAAGAAACAGGGCACTGACATACAACAAAACTGCTGTTTTATTCAGACTGCTTTCTGTGGGAAAAAGAAACTGGCTACCAGAGCTACATCTAAGCAACCAGATCGTCATGAGATTCAGAAATGCCTGTCTGAGGAAAATATGCATCCCAAGTGCAGCTGAATAGGAGATGTCCAGATGTCATTCTTTTTTTCCATTCTGGGAAAGGGGAAAAGGTTTCCTACAAAAACATATTTTTTCCCCTGTCTCAGGAAAAGCTGCATTAATAAATAAGCATCACAATATGAGTCTTTGCCATGGCTCCACCCGTTAAGCCACTACAAGAATCCGAGAGCCTTCATACAAATAACACTAAATATAAATTTCAGGCTGCTCTTCATTTCTTTCTCAGAACCACAAAGCCAGGAAGAACAGCTACATCCATGCCAGGGTGAAAAACATACCCTGGACAGCTACACTTGCCCCGGTTCCTTCCTTGGTAGCTGCTAGTGGGCCAACAACCTGAGCATTGGTCAGATTTTTTACTGACCAGGTCATGTTTTTTTTCCATTAATGGATGAAACAACCACCAAGGAATTACCAGGCAGTTTCTGCTCGTCCCAGAGGAGCAGAGAGGTTATCCTGAGGCATGCTTTCCGCCAGGACACAGCTAACAACTTGCAAGACAGACAGCATGCACGAGGCCCAAGGCTGATAAAGCCTCTGCAGGGGAATCGCCCTCCAAAGACTCTCCCAGCTCTGTTTTCTGTAGCACCGTCCTGATGCGCCAAGGTTTGGCATAGCTAGGTGCAGACACTGCAGTCACAGGACAAGAGGGTGATGAGGGATAAGAAGTGGATAGCAGCACACTGGGCTTTTTGGAGGTGACATGGCCAGTTGCAGTTGGCGGATAAACTTGGGTGAACTTGGCCCTGGAGCATAAACGATGCTTTGGCAAGGCTGTAGATTGCTATTTCAAGAGAAGGAAGGGACGAGTTTTGGAATAAAGTTCACTGTGTGAGTTACAGGTAACATGTTAATGGGTGATGTAAAGTAACCCACAAGAACAAGCTAACATCAGGAGCGCATTCCTCTCGGATCAATCCCAGGGATTCCCTCTGGGATCAATACCTCCTTGACATCCCAGCCCTTTGTTATATTAACAATACCTGCTTTCTACAAATCCTTCATTTCCCTAATTTTTCCACTTTTTTCTGTTAATTAAAAGCCCTTGCTAGTTCACATCAGTTTCAGCTAATTTTCCAAGTGTCCCTTTTCCTCCCGAGTTTTCTAACTTTTCTGCATCCTCACCTCTATAGACTGCTTTCTCTCTATACATCAGTCTTCTAAAACTTTGCTAACTTCCATTCATGGGGTTGTTTTTTTTTTTTCGTAACTGTCCAACAAGCTCTCATAATAATTCTCAGTATTTTGGAACTTCCAGATCCTTTCCAGGGATTCAAGATCTGTTCTTTCCATACAGTTCAAGTTTCTTTCTAAGCTTTCAACTTTGTGCACGAGAATGACCAGCAGTATTTCAGTGTCGTTAGAAAGAGCTCCCTATATTGCTGTGCACAGTGGATACTGTGATCATGTACGGAGGACCTCTAACCAAACAGAGTTTCTTAGCATATCTATGTTTCTGTGGAGACAGACTTCTTAGGCTATCAGTTCCTTTAGCTATCTGCCCATTAACTTGCCACATCCGACCAGAGATGAAGGACTCAGTTCTGCTGACCCGCAGCTTCCAGAGTAACAACAGCAAAACGTCAACAGCTGAATGCTGTGAGACCCGTGACCAAGGACTCAGCATCTCCTGCTTGTGTTATTTCTTTGATTGCTAAATACACCACCACCACCACCACCCAGGTTATGTCAGTGGGCTTGTGCCACACACTGGACACACTCTATACCACAGGTTACCTGTTCTTGCTTTCTTCAACCTTTGCAGCTCAGACATCACCCTGCCTCCACCAGCTGCCTTGGCTGCAATGTGTAGTCAGGGGGCTCTTCACCCAAGACAAATCACTTGCCAGCAGTGCACTCTCCAGCACTTCAGAGCAGCATCTCCAGGTGCCACCTCCCTGTGAACACAAAGTATCCAGGGCTTCCCAAACTCCATCATGCATTCCTGCTCGTATCTGTGGAGGACGTAGACCTGTACAACACACCCTGGAAGCACCTCTGTGGTGTCTGCAAATACGCAGGGTATCCAGCACTGCCACAGGCATGGAGAGGAGTCCTGTCCTCTTCAGCTCACTCTCCTTCCGAGCAGAGTCGACTCTCAAGGACTCCTTTTCCCCCCATCAGTTCACATTTATCATTTTGCGTTGTTCCAGCATTTTATGGTTTAGGAACTCAAATACTTCCCTCCCTCCCCACCCCCATGCTGAGCTTTTCTACATCCTGCGTGTAACCTTGGTACTGAGGAAGGTGCTGTATGATATGCAGGAGCTTGTTTTTCACGTATTGGCATGGCACACAATGCTCTTAACAGCTATTTTTATGCTTCTTAACTGGATGTCTTGCCACTTGCATTCTGAACAGCTTTTAAGTCTTTTTCTATGTCCTCCTGCTGAGAACTATTAATGTCCACCAATAACCTCTTCTCCTGGGCTCTTGTTTCCAGCTTCTCCTCTCACCAGTTCCTTCAGCTCATAGAGGCTCCAGTCTGACATCCTCGCCAGCATCCCAAATCTCTCTTTCCCTCCACTTTGTAACATTTTTCCTTGCAGGAGGCCAAATTCCTTCCCTGCCCCCAATACCATCCCATCTACTGATTACTTAAAACTCACACATCACTTCTGTCACCGTTTCTATATAAAAAGATACACAGTTTTCACGACAAAGCTGTCACGGCAACTTGAAGTTTGTTGGGTTTTCACATTATACATAATCTGCAAAACTGCACATTATTGAACATGTTCTGATGCTCCCAATTTCTTACAAATTATTCCATTGCCAGATCCCACTGCTATATTCAGTCAACATCTGTCATCTGGAAGAAAACTTCCAGATTAAGTTGCCATCACTTCAGGGCACTGAGGAGGGAGGGTGCTTTTCTGTCATGCCTGGAGCAGACTTAGAGGAGATCAAAGTCTCTAATACTTTTCTGGCTCAGCTGGTGGACGGACTTTTAAGAGCTGCAGTAGAATGGGCTGCTAGGGAACACGATTACTTCTGCGTGCATCTACTGCACCTTAAAAATGTGGTACAATAGCTGTTGCCATCCCTTTTTGAGTACATTTTGTGTTAACGCTCACATTTTGGTCAACTTGGGTCATAGAAACGTGTGCTGACAGACCTAGACACGAGTTCGATAATCTGTAACGTTACGCTGAAAGTCTAGCGGGTACTAACCATGCTGTGCCCTGCTGCTCCGAGCCCACAGAAGTGCCACATGAGCCTGGCAGAGCCAGACTTTCCATACACATCTGTGCTGCTGTAAAGACATTTCATTCACTATTTTCATTGCCCATTTCATTTGACTTACGAACACCTATTCTAAGTCTGGCTCAGCCTCCAGCTGGTGGCAGATGGATTTTCCTTATTTTTTTATTAGGCAGTGAGGCTTAGGTTTTTATTTCCTTTTTATTTCCTTTCTGATCTTAATTTTAAGTACATGCAAGTATTTTTCCATCTGTTACCTGATTTTCTTCTTCATAAACTCCAGACATTACTGGAACTACTTAATCTTGCAAAAAATTCTTGCTCTAAGAAAGAATACAGAGACTGCTAAGGCTTTTCCCTGTGGAAACATAAAAGGCTTAATCAGGTATAATGCATTAACTGATTTCTAATTTTTAAATTCCCAACTTTTTAACTCCCAAGAAACTTTTCTTTTACTGTACAAAACCTTTATCGATGAATTAATAATTAATGAATCAGTTGTCAAGAACTAAAATAAAAAAAACTGCTTAATAAATAATTTAATAAAGTAATACATCAGCTTGCTTTTCCCCCTCTATATGCAGAGTGACTTCTGGTTTATTCTTTGCTTTGATGAAAAATCACATTTGCTCTGCATTCCCTGAACAGCTTTAGCCATTATATTTTATATTTGATCCCACTGGGACATTTTATCCTGGGATAAAAAGTTCATGAGAATCTTTTAGAACTGTGTATTTGTCCCTGTTTCTGGAGTAAGGTCAGGCAGAATCACATACATTGCCTTCCCACAGACATTCATTCTCCACCAAGCTCAGCAGCATCCCAAGGTCCTTCTCTGGCGTAACTGAGGGGGACTGTCACAGTGTTCTCCATCATTTCTTAGGAGCTGCCGCTATTTCAGAGTAGCTGCAGGATGTCTGCTGTGATGTGTTACAAATCCATTCCTATGTTAGTGGCTATGGATAAATTATTTTCAAGTCATGAAGTTAGAAATTCAGTTTGTTCTCTGCACTGCATTGAAATGCTCCAGGACACACTCTGTGGCCTCATCCCAGTGACAGGTATAGTCCCTTTTTCCCCTCTCTGATTTTACCAAGACAGCAGGAAAATAATGATGGGAGTTCTGGCTCACTGCCTAAGGAGGTATCGCTTGACAAACATCCATTTCCCAGGTGAATGCCTTTATCTTCTGGCACTTCTATCTCAGAGCAACTTCTATGAACTTCCCATCCTCCACATACTCTCCAGTAACTACCAAATTACCCACCTGCTTGTTTCATATGTTGCAGCATTTCTCAGAGCTTTTACCGCTAGGGCATCAGAAGCTGTAGCATGTGTCAGCTTTCGGTTCTGTGATCTTGTGCTTGAGTTTCTGATTTTCACCTTCATCTCTTTCTTTATCTGTACACTGAACGTTTCACATCCTCTTTCAAGGCCTCATTTGGCTCTACTATAGCTGTAGTAGGTGTCTCTCAAACCCTGAACAACTGCAGCTGTGCTCGTCAATATTTTGTCATTAAAAAAAAAAAACCTGCCCCCCACAAACCCCCTCACCAAAATAACCCCAAATCCAAACTACCAAAACACCCCACCCCCTGCCAAAAAAAAAAAAAAAAAAAAAAAAAAAATTTAGGGATTTCCAGCACCTGTTTGAAGTACATTCTGATTAATTTCTACACAACCTTTTTGAGGGATTCAGTGCCAGGTGCTGCCAACTAGATACCTCTGCATCTTCCCAGAACACCTAGTATTCTGTATCTCTTACCTACCACTCACAATAACTCTGATTATGGTTTCAAGATAGCAAGAGCCCAGTCCGCATACTGGCTGCAAATAGCACTGTATTTGTCCCTCTGGGATCACCAGAATCTTGCCTTCCTTGAATTTGGCAAACCTTACAAACTCTCTCAAAATCCCTTCCTACATCTACAGTACTAGCTTCCAACTTTCTTAACTGTTTCAATGTCACGGTAGGTGCCATTAATTTTGATCAGTTATGGTTATTTTGCATTGCACAGGCTTTTCTAGCAAAAGATATAGTGGCATCTTCCAGTGTAAGTAGGGTTCTCATTCAGTGGTCCACTTTCCCCTGTCTTTCACGATACACTGTTTCCTCTCATTTGCAACCATTGCCTTCAGATTTATTGATCCTTGTACACAAATGCTCTCTTTTTATTGCATTTCCCAGTGACCTACGAGGTTTCCCCAAAACAAGGATTTCCAGCTGTTTGCAGATGTTGTAAAAAGCCACTAACAAAAAAGAACTCAAGAATCCAGCATTGTTCAGAAGAAAAACACCTGCCTCAAGTGAAAAGGCAAATAGAGACGTTTCCCAGGAAGTAAACCATACGGTACAGTCAATAGGAAAGCAGATCACTTGATCTATAATTTACCAGAAGTCAAACCTGCAACTAACCATCTGCCTAAAATATCTGTTGAATTCAACATGAGGTCAACATGACACAGAGAGGTACCTCCTTAACTTCTTCCTGATGAGCGTGAATGGATGGATAAAATGGCAAAGGTTGGAAGAGCCACGGAACAGGAAAAAAGGGTATCAATAGAATGATGGAAGAGAATGAAGTGCTAGCAAAAAGGAGCACATCCTGCCCTCTACTCTAAAATCTCTTCCTCTGGACTCTGCTACTTTGCTCTTCCTTTTATACCTGGTTTATTATCCTCCTCAGGCTTTGCTCCTCCCTTTCTGCTCCCTGGATGATCCTGTCTCGACTGCAACACACGTATTCTGTCTTGCCATTCTGCAAGCCCCTTCCTCCTTTCCCTGTTTTATTGTCTCTAAAATTGTCTGTCTCTGCTGTCTGTTATCGGCACTTCCAAGCCCATTACATTCCCCATTCTTTCCACAAGTCTCTCTCTCTCTCTCTGAAAAGGTCTTCTTTTGAGGACCACAAACATGCTTCTTCCCAACCCCTTCTCTTCACCAAGACATGTACTCTTTCCCATTTTTAACTGGTGGCTACTTTTATGCAAACCACTCCAGCTTCAGTTCTTCCACCTTGAAATTACTTGCTGTCTTCTTCCATTTCCTGAATAAGTCACTCTCCTACCCCAACAATCTTGCTCACACTTCCCCTCCCTCATGCTCCCTCTCCTCTTCCAAACCCAGCCAAACCAGAAGGATTCTCTTTCCTACAGGTCCCTTTCTCCTCTCTCCTCTGAGATCTCCTCCGATGGCTTTTCTCCTAGCCATTTTTCTCACTGTGAAAACCCAAATTCCCCCTGCAAATCTCATCTTGCTCTAGCTCACCGAGCCCTCCCTCCCTCTCGCTCAGCTTTCTTCAAACCTTTTGCTGGTACAAGGCCAGCCAGGACATTTAGTAGCTCATATTGAGAGGCATCCACTTCATCAGTCTCAAAAGAGTGTTGACAAAGGCTTCTCAAAGGATAAATAAGTCACTGTTTCTCTGCCGCTATTTTATCCCTGCTTACTCTAGGACAGCTCATTTAACAAACAAGTAACCATATCAGGGGATTTGCTCTACTGACACCAACAGCCAGTAGCAAGGTACAACCAAATGAAAAAGAAGGTATTATGAGGGTAGTCTTGGTTCAATACAGCATTTTGCAGCCCTTTTCCTTTGGTTTAGAAACCCCATATGTTCTAATAGCACTGAACGTTTCATGCATTTTATTTGTCTCTTCATATTTAAGCCCCTCCAGCCAAAGTGTAAACTTTGTGCTTCAACAAACCACACTAAGTGGGTTATTAAAAGTCAATTCTACTTAAACTTACATATTGCTACAGCAGTTACAAAGGATCTGGGTTGGGGGTTGACCCTGGCTGAATGCCAGGTGCCCACCAAAGCTGCTCTGTCACTCCCCTCCTCGGCTTGCCAGGGGAGAGAAAAGGCTCGTGGCTCGAGGCAAGGACAGGAGATCACTCACAATTACAGTCACAGGTGAAACAGACTTGATTCCTTGATTTGAAGGAGAAAATTAATTTATTACTAATCAAATCAGGAAAACACCTCACCCCCATCCATGCCTTCTTCCTGAGCTTAACTTAATTCCCAATTTCTCTCCCTCCTCCCTCCCTCTCAGCACAGACAGATCCCCTCCCCCCCTTAACTATGTCACCCTGAGGCACTGCCCCCATGGCTGGTGGGCTCAGCCCTGGCCAGGCGGGTCCCCCTCAGCACCGGTGGGCACAGGCTCCATCGGCCACAGGGGCAGTTTCTAGCATCTTCTCACAGCAGCTGCCCCTGTAGCCCCCCTGCTACCAAAGCCCTTCCAGATAAGCCCACTGCAACCTTGCACAAATTGAGACAACAGTCCTATCATAAAATTCAGTCTAAGACAAGTGAAAAGACACCAGCAAGAAGAGGCAGCATGCCAATACAAGCTGTGAGGGACGTTTGGAGGACTCACCATCTATATTCAAAAGAAACTGGATTCACACCTCAGACGAAAAAAAAAAAAAAAGTCCAGTAAAAATAATCTTAATGCAGTGGGTTAAAACCGACTACTTCTTTATATTGAACTAACAGCTTTCATACATTGCTTCCATTCAGAGAAGAGGTTTTACCCAGTCACGACAGAGCAGAATCTAGTGCCCACAGCACTTAACATTAGCAATTACTAGTCAAAACCCAGGAAAACTAGTCAAAATCCAGGACTGGATTGCATACAAGTTGAAATAGGATCTATAATTTCAGACTTACATACTGCAGGGGAAGCTCGCTGAACTGCAAGAAAAATTTTCTTTTCATGTGACAGGTGCAACAAATTGAATTTGCCAATCCATGATGCCCTTGTTTCGCATGGAGCTTTGAGATGCCATTTTTACAGCCAGTCAGGGTCAGGATGAACCATAACCGTGCCTCTGAGGATGGAGGATCGGTCTGTGGGCTGAATTCCCAATGAGGTCAATATAGAAAACTCAAATTAATGCAGTGGGCAGGGAACAGGGCTACCATACCTCAATTCTGATGTTGCCTAAGGCCAGAGTAGTACAGCTCAGGAGGCAAGGAGGATTTAGTAGTACTGGACACATCTCTTTTCCCAAGGAAAGTAACTTAGCATCATCTAGGTTTATCTAGCTTTGGATAGTGCTTTTCTCACTAATGATTTCTGGTGACACGCCGGTGATATCAGTCACAAGGACCATATTTCCAGGGGAATTTAATTCTCTTCTGGTCTCTGCTGCTGAAGGCTGCATCTTCCCTGAGTCTCCATCACACTGCTCCTTGCTCTTCTAATGTCTCCACAGCCACAAGCATTTCCAGTTTCTCTAAAGCTCTGCTGATTTGGAGTACCAATGCAGATAGAGAAATATGTCCCCGGGGAAAACAGTCAGCTCCCAGCTTGCAAGGAAAGCTAATTTTCAGATGTCCTTCTTTTTTCCACACAAGGAAGGGGGCATCATTCCCTCCCTCCACAAATACAATTTTTTTTCTGTGTCACAAAATAAGAATTAATAAAGATAATCAAATTAATCCTTGTCCTAGCTGCACCTTCTTGCAAAACAGTGAACTGCTGCTGCTCAGGGAGAAAACTCAGTGGCAGACTTGCATTTCAACTCATACTATAAACACTAATCCTCCTATGGTTTGGCTTTTTTTTATTATTATTATTATTATTATAAGAAGAAACAAAACAACCCTGAGATTTAGGAAGAAGTATAACATCTTTTTGGACTTCTCAAAAGCAGCTTTTCAACAGAAACCCACACGAGTGCCAGAGCTAACAATTAGAACAGCGTTTGAAGTCAGCAATATCTCCATGGAGAAAAAAATATATCCAAGTTGCTGTTGCACAGGGAGCTTATAGCTATCTTTTTTTTTTTTTCCCCCCTTTGTTTTTTTCTCCCATTTAGGTGATTCTCCAGCTTTCCCTGTTCATCCACCCTCCTTTCTTAGGAAAACTGTGCTCACAAACAAACACCCCAAAGATCCTAATGTGAGTCTCTGCGCTGAGTCTTGCTTCAAAACTAGGGACACCTCCCACACAAAATAATTTTGTGGGTTTTTTAACCCAACTCAAAACCACAAGTACGAGGAATTACAGGTAAGAAAGCACCACTCCTCTGTCTAACACATCTCCTTACAAAACATCTGGAAGGTATTGCATAGCTACAGCCAGCCCAAACCTACAGAGGAAATTTTTTTCTCACAGGTCCCAGAGGACTTGCTTTCTGTGCTATGTTTGCATCAGTTACAATCCTTGTCTGCAAATCAAGATGGATTTGCTAAAAAAAAAAAAAAAAAATAATGAGAGGAAGAAAACCAAAATTAACAAAATTCCCCATCTCTCATCATGTCTTCACTTTATGTCCTTACCTTACATGTTGCCTTTCTCAGGCTTGAGAAAAGGGTCTTGGGGTTGGTAAATGAGGGCATTGAGGCAGCTTGGTGTCCTACTGCCTTTCCCTTCAACACAAGAAATGCTCCCTCATCAAAAAAGGGTTCAGAGGAAAGCACCCAAGCCTTGTCTGGGCTGAGCCTGACTAACAAAGTGACAATCATCTCCCAAGCCACCTCCCAGCTGCTGGGCCTTTGGAGGAAAAAGGTTCTCTAGCACAGCTGGCCCATGTTAGCTACAGGCAGAGGGCACAGCTGGATGCAATCCGTGGGGTGATGTCTGGCAGGGATGGGCCAGGAGGGAGGCACCTGGGAGATGGTGTAAAAAGAGCAGAAGACTGAATGAAATAAGCAGAGTTGATCTTGGAGAATAAGGGCAGGAAACTTGGAAATCCTTGATGCCACAGTCACTTTACAGAGTGGAAGTGTATTGTTAAGAGGAAGTATATCTTTTAATTCGTTAATAAATACATAGGCCACATATATATTTAAAAGCATACAATTCCAATTTCTCAAACAAGATAAATAGCCTCCCCAGCTTTCCACTTTTGCTTGGCCTGGGTGACACGGGCAGGAAGTGTTTTTACATCCTTTCCCTCTACCAAGTTCTAACTTCCATTGTTCTCTCTCAAGAGTCAGAAAGAGTTTGTGATGCCTCCTAAAAGCCCGTGTCTTCCCAGAATCCTGCCCACACTCACTGCTTGCTGCCTCCTGTCATTCCTCAAGTGAACAAGAAGGTTGTCATACTTCCAGAATAGCAAATTTTACAAAAAAGCAGGCTACAGTCTGCAACATTTAACCCCTCACTTATTCTCCTAAGCTTTGCTGCTATGAAAACTTGGATCACGACTGTTGTCAAAGCCATCTACATAAACACCTGACTGTCCAACTCCATGTTCAGCTCCTCACCAGCTCACATCCCACTTCTATTTTAAGACCTCCTTATGGTGCTGGAGGGATCCTGGAGTAAGTGTCACTGGCGGATAGGAGGGGACAGAAGAAAGTTATGTTTCACCTGTGATGACACCTTTCTTATATGTCATGCTATAGGGATGCATTCAATTTTTCCAAACAAGTATTTCCATGTGTTGGCTGTAAGCACGTCCAGACGCCTCACACACAACCTCTCAAGCTCTACAGCTTTTCCGCTGGAGGCAATGGAAATATCCCCAATACACCAGACCCCAATACCTCATGGTGGGTTCAGGGATACGGGGAACAATGCAATGGGGTCAAAACCCAGAGTTCAGGCTATCCCTGAACAGACTCTTTTGAAGGGTTTTCCATCTTTTTTGCATAGCTGGAAACCAATGTACTTCAGACATATCACTGGCTCCTGTAATGAACCCATTGCTCCCTGCTTTATTCCCTGCACCATTTGTACCTTCCCAAATGTATAAAAATACTATTTTGTTTAGAAGTTTGTTCCAGCTTCCCAAAACTATGACTACCAAGTGCTAAAGTACCAGAAAAGAGGTTTTTGACTAAATTTATTACAGTAGAACTATAAACTGCATTTCCAAATAGGGTGGGTTTGAAAATACTGGGGAGTGTTTGTTTAAAACATGAGAAAAAACAGAGCTCAGTGAAATGCAAGTATTAAAAATAGACATCAGACCTTTAAACTATTTGACAAAACTACATTAAGCAAACAGTGACCCCAGGAGCTACAAATATTGAAGGAAAAGCTCTTGACAGTGCTGGAAAGATGAATTTGAGGACATTTATTTGGACAGGGGAACAAACACATAAAAATCCCGCAAAAACAATAAAGCACGGCAGAATCCAGTGTAAAATTTCTATTAAAAAACTGATTTAAAAAAAAGCCCTTTGTTGCTGATAGTTCGGCTAGGCTCCTCACTGCACACAACAGGGCAGAAATTGGGCACTAGTGTTACCTACCACAGCTACCGCCTTGTCACTGAGCAGCGAAACGCACCCTCCCAACAGCAATTCCTTGGCAACACCTTCGTCTCTTGGCCCCAGCCTCTGCTGTCAAGAGGGTAGTAACTACAATCTTCATTTTACAAATACTGGTCATCTCTTCATAATGTTATGAACACATGTCGCACCCTGGACCAAGCATGACACCGAGTAAATCTGAACTAGGCGTGTGGCTGGGCCCGGTTTCTGTAACGGCCCTGCCCAAAGAAGATATAGGACAACAATGCAAATGCTCATATACCTATAGTGTATGCACTCAGATTCTCATTGATAACAGTTTAGGAATTTCTTATTTACAGAGCTACTAATACTTTTAATTTGCTTTGGATAGCAGGTGGACTATTCTGTTTTATAAAGGCAGCAATTAAAACCATGTTGAACGGACTGAATAGAGAAGAAAAATAGTACCTTAAATTAAAAAAAAATTACCCTCAACATGTGTTGTGTTTAAAACTGGTTTATTACAAAGGAAGGATAATCTGGGGTTTGAGCCAGAAAATTTAAAACTTTAAGATAGCCCCTCATACCTGGTTTGTAAGCAGAGGCCCAAAGAACCAAGCAAGTATTTCTGGTTTTTAAACTTCCAGCCATTTTGTTTGTTATTGCTTATTCTTTGGAGGGAACTATACTGAAATAAATACAATAAAATGAAAAAAGCATTCTATGAGAAGTTAGAAGCTAGAGAAAACTCTAGCCCCAGTCATTCTGCTAAGAGCTTCCCACAGTTTCAGCAATTTATCTTAAACTTAGGTAGAAAATATGCATCGCTTTTTTTTGCTGGTTTTATCACATTACTTAAATAACTACAGGCACTACATTTTCAAGTGCAATTTTAACTAGATGTAGGTTTTAATTTTTTATTATGGCTTTGCTTCGTTTTTTAAATTAAAATCTGGTTCAACTCATTTAACTATTTTTTGTCTACTAAACCTGAAATACTAACTAGATTGGAAAAATGAAATTTCACATGGTGTTGCTCAATCCTGCAAAAGCATCCTTCAATTTCCAAACAGAGCTGTTTCCTATTTTCTGTCTCAGTAAATAAGCGTATTTTCTGCTGGAGGCCTGGAGTCTCCGCTGCATGGCAAAAACACTGGCCTGTGAAGTGTTGGCTCTGCCTGGCTTGGAGCGGCCTGAGAAAAACAACCAAGCAACCACCTCTGTTGTGAATGAGGTAAAAGCATTACTCTGGGTTTTACAGATTTCAATCACTATTCAAACTCACTCGCTGCCTGTGTCCACAAAAATTGGTCAGAAATTCTGCTTTCTCCCAGTCTGGCTAAAAATCAATGCTGGTGCCACAAACTGGAATTATCCTCGCACCAGCGCTGCCCCAGACGTGTTCAGGTTGGCCTTCCTTCGCTGGGCATCGATTCTGCGACAGCCATATGAACGACGTGGTTCTATTTCTGCATCCACACACTTCCACTAAACAACCCCCTTGAACAGCTCCCACTCCCTGATGGTCCTGGGAGCAATTTTGTCTCATCTTCAATCAACAGGTGTCCCTTCAGCTTTGCTCTTCCCTCTTGTTGTGATGGGTTAGCAGAACAGCTTCTCTGAGAGGGTCTTAAATGGAATTCAAATAGACAAGTACCAGCTCAAGAGGCTCTCTGTTGTTTTGCACTTTGAAGAAAGCGGGTCAGACGTGGTACATTTTGATGTGGTTGCTCTTTGTATTCTTTTGCACGGGTAGGAATTACTACATGAGGCTTAAGGTATGAAGACTGTTTGCTTTTGCCTGAATAAACTGAACAGTCAAAAAGGAAATAGCTGCAAGACATCATTTAAAACAAATCTGTTCCCTGACGTGAATGGCTAAAAGCAGCCAGGCAGATTAAATAGTGATTATTTAATGCATTAGGAATCAGTGGGATACACTCACGGGATAGACTGAGTTGTTGATACATCTTAGTTTGTGTCCTGAATTTGCAAAAGATCAGAGCTGCGTCAATTGAAAGACATTACACTGTCAGTAATAACTGCCTGACTATGATTTACTGCAGTTTTCTGCCTAAATAAACAGGCCTTAACATACTCGGTGACCAGAACATTGCAAGTGACATCTTATTATAAGCTGTGGCAAAATGAATATCAATGCAGAAAAAAATCCTTTCAGCTACATATGCAGAGGATACATCAACCTTCTATTTTAGTGATGTGACTAAAGTAGGAGGTAAACATTTCCCTATCTTTTCTTTATTGGAATGATTTTGGTTTTCCTTTTTTCATCCTTTTCCCATATACCCGTGTTGTAATAACTTCTCACCCTCCAGAACAACTGGTCATAGCTTTGTACCAGGGCTGGCAACTTGAATCTATACAAAATGCAAACAAAGAGAGGAGAGAGGTTTACACGTGATGGAATTGTGAAATAGTCGGGCTCACTTCGTAGCATACGCAATGCTACAGAACAAGCTCCAATTCAAATTGTACTTGCAATGACCAGACACTTACCCAAAGGTGTTGTTAGAGCGTAGGATTTGCCTGACACAGCAGCATGGCCATCCAAACTCGCACAGCCGGTCAAGGCACTGCTTCTTCCTTCACAGGGTGACTTTAGCAGAGCTGTCAGAAGGAGAAGGTACAAATCCTGCTGGTCAAAGTGACTGTGACCAGCCCGATCCCATATTGAGTGCAGAGCTTCACCCCATGTGGAAATTTCCAAGTTCTCCACCCCAGGCTTTCCAAAGCCAGAAGACAAGCCATTATGACTGTACACCACCTAATGGGAACTTAGCAGGCAGAAAAAGAGGGTACAGCATCCAGGTGAAACACTGCTCCTGCGTGGGCTTTCACTGCTCCCCTTGCTTCCGTGGTGAGGCGCACCTCGCGCTCACAGCACTGGAAAGCTGAGGCGGTGCTGGGCCCCACACTATGCTGCTCTTCCAACTCACCTCCTCTCCCAGAACCAGACAGTGCTCCAGGCTGGCAAGGAGGAGCATTGAAGTTGCTGCTGCAGGAACATGGCTTTCTGCTAAAATCCAAAAGAAAGCAAGGTATATCTGAAGGTGTACATGAGGGAGCCTTCATCTGTCAGGTTTCCCTTTGTGACTGACGTCAACCACCTTCACGGACACTTTCCCCCTTCAAAACCACTTCTGGTAGGACATCAAGGAAAAGATCAAGAGCCTGGGATGTGGGACAGGATCCTTGAGCCCTGTCCCCCACAATGTCAGCTCACAATATAGTAGATAGATGTCTAGTACAGAAGGATCCATGGTACACCCCGTGTGTAAGCCCTTGCCCACTTCAAAGTACAAAACCAGCTTCCCAATACCTGACACCAACCATAAAATCAGATGTGACAACAACTCCTGAGAGAAAATGAGCTACCAGTCAAGGAAAGCAGGCTTGCCTGCAAGAGAAACAAGCTCATGAGCTTTTTTTGTCCATTGTTTTCTCTTGCTTTAAAAACCCTCCTGCCACTGGCTCTTTATCAGCACAAGAAAAGGTGCCTCTGCATGGGAAAACCCTATCAATGCAGAGCAGCCAGGTTACGGTGGGACTTTTTACCCACGGGCATGTTACACATGAGAAATCCAGGCACCACCTACACAGAGATGTACTTGGTGGGGTTTGGGTTCTTGCAACTCTTTTCAACAGAAAACTGGAGCAACTCTGGGCCTTTCATATAAAACCACCAGGAATAAAGGTTATCTGTGTTTTCTGAGTTATTTTCCACCAAAAAAATTAATGCCCCTTACTGGATTTTTTCTTTTTCTTTCTTCCTTGGCATGGGAGTGCTCGTGAAGAGTGACAGCTCTGCCTCCTCCCTCCTCTCTCCCTTAGCAGTTAAACCCCGTCCCTCCAGCTGCTGCCCAGATTTTGGGAGAAGAATTGCTGCTGCTTGTTCCTCCCTCACAGCCCTCCCCAGCCCTGTGGCGGTCCCCCCACTGATTCCCTCAGGGATGTGCCGTGAGGTATTGGAAAAGGGGCCACAGCAACAGCAGCAGCGCAGCACATCTGGAGGGACCTCAACAGATAAGGCAGGAGGGGTAGAAGATGAAGGTGCTCCATCACATAGAGACAGCTGGGCAGGGACAGGTGCCATGGATGCTTGGTGCTCCTGCCCAAAGAAATGCACCTAAGTCAACCTAAACCACCATGGCTAAGCTCTGCCATGTACAGGGCTGAATTTCCAAGAGCACAGTGCCTGCAGGGGGATTAGCAAGCAACAAAAATAAGGAAAGCATTTTTCTTTACCCTGTCCTTCCCTTCAAAATCCATGATGCTAGAAGACATTAATAGACAGCTTTTTATGTGAAGCATCGGAAGAGACATGCTGCCTGCCATGTTTTTTCAAACTGGAAGGACTGCAGAGAAACAGACAGTGTACAAGCACTTAACAGACCTAATCATCTCAGGGCTGTTGGCAGATGTAGCCCACATAATGCTGTGCCCCAGGAGAAAAGGTTGGGATATCTGCAGAGCCCCCCATCTCCAGTGACAAGTTCACTGAAGCAGAATAGGAAAAAATAAAAAACAACAAACACCTAGGTGCACTGCCTGAGCTACACAAAACCTCATTATTTTCCAGTGAAAAACACCTCTGTGCAGAGAGCTTCTCTGATGAGTGAAATCAAGGACATTCCAAAATGATTCATGAGTGTGTAACCTGGCTACAGCTGCAATAAGATGACTGTGCCTTGACAGGCTGGGATGACAGGCTGAAAGATGAGCTCCAAATGAAATCAAGCTCAAAAGCAGAAGTAGAGAAAGCTCTAATGGCTGATAATTTAACACAGAAAAACTTCAAGATATAGGGGCACATGGGAGTGCTCTGGTGTGCAGTCATGACCTGCACAGTCATATAATAGAACTGGCATCTGTAATAAAGCAGATACGAGCAACAGTCTCGTGAGCACAGAGAGGTGAAGGGACACCAGCAGGACACGGTATTACAAGAGAAGCAAATGTTAGAACACAGCAGGTTTGCAGCAGAGGTGGACTGCGCTGCGCAATGCAAAGAGCATACCATGCGAGAGACAAGACATGCACGACAAGCCACAGGCAAACTCATTCTGCCTGAGCTCACCGCAGCTACACTAGCAGGCAGGAGCAGGGTGGACAGGGTAGAAACAGTGACATAGATGGTTTGGCTCTGGTTGGTTTTTGCCATAGGGCAAAAATAAGATAAAGATGGTGATAAGGCACTCATAACTCCCCATCTAACAGCTCTTAAAGAAATTTCCAGGACATTCAAAATCTGGACACAAACAGATTTCAGCATAGCAACAGAAAAAGTCCAAACATGAACACTGTCCGTGTAAATTAGACTAGGAACTTAAATAGTCCCCATAGGCTGTATTAAAATGCAGGCACAGTCACTGACAGGAAAACATCCAGGTCTTTTCTGTAACGTGTGCTTTACGTCAGTATTAGAAAGAAAAGTCTTAAAACTGTTGAACTCTGTAACAAATCCACTGACAGTGGAATTCATAAAATGATATCTCAGATCAGAGGAAACGGAGAAAAGGTGTCCTGATTCATTTAAAATCTTACTGAGACTTTACAAAGCCATGTTATCTACAAGTACTGCTAATAATAAGGACCAGAATAAAGGAGAGATGTCAACTTACAAGGGAATTGCATATTTTTGAAAAGGTGGAGGACCCATCGGTGTAGGCGAGAGAGAGAAAGAGAGATAGTTATAAACAGCTCCTTAAGAAGCACGCAGAACAAGGCTACTGCTGCCTACCCAGCCGAGGACACCAGCTATAAATACTTGCATCAAATAAAACACAAAACCCAAATGCTGCCAGTGTGCCACTTCCCTAACCATGGGAAGAAAGCTATGAATTAGAGCTGTACTTGAATTACACAAGAGAAAAAGAAGAGCTAATAGTTTACCCACTGCTTCCTACTAACAGAGAGCTATCATCATCCTCTCTGTTTGTTTCTGGGCTGCTTTAGAAATCCTGAGTGACAGATCATTCACAAAGGGACACCATTCCTGACATTATTTTTTTAAAATATAATTACTCCTCTATTGAGCTTCTTTCTTGACTTTCTGTTAATATTTAAGCTAGCATTTAAAAATTATTTTTACTCATCTACAACTTGAATAACATCCATGCACAAAACATCAGAAAGCCCCAATTCAGTGAAGCAGTTCTTCACCACATTGAGGTAATCTAGACATTTTAGAGATGTTACTGGGTTCTTTGTGAGTTAGCCTTTGTCAGGAAAAAAGGATGACTCGCTGGACACCAGGCAGGATGGGACATACACTAGGTGTGGTAGATAGGAACATTAGTAGACAGGTTGTGACATTAATGACAGCAGCAAAATCAGCTCACACTAAATGTGATCTAGGATGCCCCAAGTATGATGTTTTACAGAAGTTTTTTGAAGTAGTAACGTGAACCAAGTGATTTTTATTAGACCGGGAGGTGTTCAGTGTTGTAAGAACTAGCATGAGTACCCTCAGGATTTATTACTTTGAATTATTGTTTTTCGAAGTTTCCCTCCTTATTTATCTGCATGCAGCTGTGGGCCCCAGCAAGGTGTGTTTATTGCCAAGATGTGGAAGCCAAGCCCTAAGCCCAGAGATCTGCTAGCTGTAACACTGAGATGATTCCTACAGCTGCGTGGGCATCACCATGCAGCAGCCCTGTACCTCCTGAGCCTGATGTTTTGCTCAAGAAAAGAACTGTCCATCTTCATCAGGTTGGAAGTTGTATTTGGGTTCCCTTTTCTCCTAATTACATTTATTTTTGGGGTAGCAAGCTACTATCAATGCTGGCAGGCCAGGAGCCAAATGGGCACTTTGAGCTGAGCTGCAGGTATGTCTGCACAGCCAGATGAGTTAGCCCAGTACTCCATGCAGGCCAGCCAGCTTTGCTGAGGAGCAGGGCACATCTGGCCAGATGAAATTATGCTGCAAGCTGGCCCTTGTGATACCAGAGGTAGTTCAGCTGGTGTTTTGCACAGCACCATACTGTACTTGCATGAACATCTCCTGTCTTCCCATTGAAAGGCTTGGTTCTTCTGGGTTCAGTTTGCATGGATAATACCTGTGCTACATCCCTTCTTTAAAAAAAAAAAAATCTAACAGGTCACAACAGAGTCCTGTAACCTCATTTAACTCAGCCTCTACAGACACCAGCTTGCAGCACTTAAAGCTAAACAAGTATCTTGCTATCTTTGCCAGAGATCTGGAGTTATTTACTGGAGATCCTTGTATTCCTGGTACTACGTTTTATTACTATGGCACAGAGCATACCACATACCTTGGGGAGCGGTAAATGCTACTGCATGAAGCATCAGCACACAGTTCTGCGAGTCTCACCGGAGACATCATTACAGAGCCAGATGTCCAGCCAGGATGACCTTCGGTGGGTCACTCACCAGCAAACCATGAGGGTGCCCAAGGTCCCAGATCATATTGCCAACCTGAAGGAGTCAAACACCTTGAGTGACAGCTGAAAATACATGTACAGTTCAGTCCTTACAACCTTGACCGTTCTATGGACTGCTGGAGGATCTGCAATCCCTGAAGCGCTTTCTGTAACTCAGCCCTGCAGTTTTACTCAGACACCATACATACTATTCATTTTAAAACAGCCAGTTTTGACATATTAGGACCATGTTAAAAACAATCTATACAGCTGCCACCACTTGCCTTCCCCCTTCTTTGTCTGCTTGATCTGCTCTTGGGGGGGTCCAACGACATCCCCATATGTAATGCCAGCTCAAGCAGTTTCTGTGGTGTCTCCTGGTCCTCTTCACCTTTCCCTTCATCCCACCTCCCATGTTCCCGTACTGTTCCTGACAACCCTCAGCAATCACACAGTTAAATTAGACGCCATTCCCAGACCCCACAGGGCTCCCAAAATCACATCCACCTTCCTTTCCCCTTGGCCGGAGCTTCCCACAGCACTTTGCAAATCCTCATACCAACAGCTAGTTTCTTTACTCTTTGGAAATTTTCCATTCCCCTCATCTCCAGCCCTCTGAAAAGAACTTCGGATCAAAACACCTCTCCCAGGTTTCAGCTAGCATGTTGCCGTTAGTGACTCGGTGCTTCTGATCTGCCAAAGTCAAGCTTCAGCATGTGTCAGCAAACTGAGCATCCTTCTTTCACGTCAGAGCATTCTGCAGTACAGCAGTTCCCGTAACAACTCCACAGCATCAGGCGGAGTAAATGAAGTGCGCCGCAATGGACTTCCTACAGTGTCCCGCAGCAGCAGGGTGATTTCTAGCAGAGAAAGCAGAAAAGCAGCTACTTTCAAAGAATATGATATACTGACTTGCCCATGTCATACCTTATACTTACCTCTTCATACCTCCGCATCTCTAGAACTGCCTTGCTTCAGGCTATGCTAAACACTATCCAAAAAACTCTTCCGATAGTATTTCTGCTATGACAAAGCAGTTTATTAAAACCATGAGAAACCCATTTCAATACCTGTTTCAGATTCTATTTAGCAGATTCTACAATGTTGCTCAAATGCACCAGTTGTTGAATGGGAAACTGGAAGCGTATGGCTGAGATTTAGACTTGTCAGTACTCCTGGGCAGGAGTCAGAGGGGACCAGAGGGGCAGGAATTTTGTGGGAGGGCTCAGGAATGGAGATAAGGTGACAAACCCCACCACACTTGTATTCAAAACTTTGAAACAGAAGAGGGAGACAGCTGAGGGCTTTAGGATAATATCACAGCCTGTAGTTCCTGGCAGGATTTCACAGGGAGTGAAAGGGGGTAAAAGAACCAGCTGGGACAGAGCTACTTTCAGCACAGGCAATGGCAACAGCTAATGAAGGACAACAGGAACTGAAAGGAATGATTAAGAACTCCGACATTTTATTGGCAAGTTCGACATCTGGTTAAACGATGTGTACATTTGAAGCTTGACATCCAGTAGCTCTCGTATACAAACCACCACGGTACAGCACAGCGAATTCAGAGGGCTGAAGGAAAAGTCATTTCAATGCTGCAAGCTCCCAGGAGCACGGCAGGCAGCTGCAGGCGAGCAGGTTAGCTGGGAGGGATGGGAGGGGGATGGAGGGACAGCACAAGACACCCAGCTCTAGGCATCTGCCTTCCCTAGCTCAAATTAACCAGCTAATTTCCCCAGGCGCGCTCTATAGAAACAAGCTTCTCCAGAGGGTGATTCACTGCACACTGTTACACTGCTGCTCTACAGAGCTCTTGTGAATCTGTTCCCTGTGTCTTAGAGGAGCACTGCTCTCGCCAGCAACTGCGGTGTGCCCGGGGAGATGTGGTGGCTAATTTTGATTAGCCCGCAGATGGGGAGTGTGAATCTCCCTCTCCTTTGCCCTCCCTCCCCAGCTACCCATGGTGAATTAGCGTGTAAGCAAGTGGTGTTCACCCCATGTTCACAGCTGAGGAGTTTGTCAAGAAACGGGATCTCGCATGTGCTGTCACACACAACAGATAAACATACACAGCAGATTCTCATTTCAATCGCATCCCAGATGGACTTTTTGCACTGCACCACAAACCCAGTTTTTCCCCTCATAGAGCAGCAGATCTGCCCAGGCGATGCCCATCACATCAGTAATGAAGTCCCTGGGAATGCTCAGTAAGGTGCCCATTTGGGCGGACATGCGCGTGATCCACCTGCACAGATGTGCCGCCAGCCCACGTGGGTTTCAATCCATTGCAGTCAATAAGAAGATTTTTCACTCATTTTAACAGGTAGATCTAAACAAATTTCACATGCAGAATTAATTCACTTATCAAGCTCCAGTTGCTCCTAAAAATTTGGGAAAAAATACAGTCTTTCCTTCCCTGTTTCCAACTAATTGAGCTGTATCCAGCTTCTGAATTAACATGAAAGGAAGACTTTTCTCCCATCAATATTGACTGGCTGTATGTATGTATACATTCACAACATGTATGCTCCCTTATTAAAAAACTGCCCAAGTCATAAAATGGAAAAGAAATTATGGTTCTGTGTCTGAAAGAACAGCGGCACAGACTGCCGCTATATTAGTATAGCACGGACAGATGCTGTAATTAGAAAGTGAAAGGCAAACAGAGGATCTGTTCATAGTTTTTCACACTGTTTAGTCTTCTCCTAAAACTAAAACGCTTCTCTAGGGAAGTGATAGTCTTCATACATGACCCTGAGACTACTGTAAAATGCTAAACCACAGGTGTCATATGCCATGACCACATGGCTATATTTGCAAAATGCTCCATTTTCTACAGTTCCATTCTAATTTTATCACTATTTCTAATGAATTCCACTGTTTCCAGGAGCACAGTAGTTGTTTTTTTCTTAAAAGTTATTTTTAGCAGTAATCCATTCACATGCTGAATTAGATACAAAACATAAATGAAGGACAGCAATATGCTGCTCCAGTACAAAAACAGAAAAATATTTAGATTCATTAGAAAGCAGGCAGATGATGCATTAGTTTAATGTACTGTTTCAACCTCTGCTGGAAAAAGATTTCTGTGTTGGCACAGGACACCAGAGAAATTGAGTGAACTCAACATGGCAAGAGACAAGATTTTTCTTCTATTGTGGTTTGATACCAATATAGATTCTATTTGAAGGTAGATGATCTCTAATATAAAAAAATAACCAAAACCCAAACCAAAACAACCCCCAACAAAACCAAACCAGCACCATAACTAACTAGAGCAAACACAGAACAATTTGGAGCATCTGGAAGAAATGTCAGGACTGTGGAGGCACAAATTCTGCAGATCAAGAGGTGGAATTCTTACCTAGAACTTCATTCTAGCTAATAGTACATGAACATTACTAAACCAGACATGTCTCATTTTCAGATGTACCTAGAGGGAGAAAAAAAACAATGCAGGAGGAAAAATCCTATCTAGTAATTGCAGTCCTCCAGGATCTGCTCTCGGGGACATTTCCAAGCGAATCACAGGAAAGCTTGCTGCTGCTAGGTTCCTACCTGCCTGGAAGGACGGCAATGCACATTGCTTTTTTTTCTGGTGCAAATTAG
Organism: Microhierax caerulescens; assembly: GCA_035590215.1. Classification (NCBI taxonomy): domain Eukaryota; kingdom Metazoa; phylum Chordata; class Aves; order Falconiformes; family Falconidae; genus Microhierax; species Microhierax caerulescens. The sequence continues at coordinate 84,782,956 of JAVJGJ010000047.1, read as the reverse complement.
AAGGCATGGGGTATAGCCCAGGCTATCCAGCCTACCCAGAGAGCCTAGGAATCACAATTAGTCAAAAATAAGGAAGAACCCCCCCCCCCCCCCGGAAATAGGAACTGCTTTGATGGCAATGGTGAGCTCTA
>JAVJGJ010000047.1:84748035-84777107 GCA_035590215.1 Microhierax caerulescens | reverse complement strand
AAATAAAAAAATTAAGGTAACTTCAGGACTGAATGTTAGGCGTTAATCAAGAGCAAGCTTTGTGTGTTGGCCTTTCAGTAGTTTATTATAATTCTGCTTGAAATGTGTAATTTTCCCATAACTTCCAGCTAGTACTACACACGAGCACAAGCATTATAGTGCTATAAGCCAAGTATTATGCTTTTTCAAACTTTTTCAAACAGTCATAAATTTAAACCTTTGAAGAAAGGTTAGCTTTCAATGTACGTGTAGCTAGTATGTCTGATACTAAAAAAATATGCTGCCTCTGAACAATTTTTCAGAGTGCAAGAGAAGGGTCCTTCAGTCCTGGGCATTGTAAAATGCATTATCGGCCCATTCCTACGTCCAGACATGAGAAAAGGGCTTTTAAAGGTCCTTGTGTTCTTCAGCAGACATTGTTTGGTGGCACTGTTACCATGATTCCTATAGGAAGCACTTTCAGGTCTGTTTTGTACGCTTTCCTGCCAGCACCCACCCAGCCTGCTTCCACAAGAGGAAGGGAGGATGCAGGACTCCTGCAGACGATACCTGAGGAGCCTGGTTCACCTGCTGCCACCGCCATTACTCACTTCTTGTTCGCAGTCTGAAAGTGAACAGTCATTCTGGAATAATTCTTATCCTTCTGCTTTTCTCTGGTGGCAGAGGTAACAGTGAGGTCTCCAAAGAGGTCAATCAGCCAGGTCAGTCGGGCAATTCCACTGAAAGCTGGGAATCCTGTTTTGTTTTCATCGAGGACACTACCTGGTGCAACAGCAACAGAAGGTATTGAGAAGCAGGAAAGAGAACAATGCCCTCTGCATAGGAAAGGCTAAAAAAACTGTGGTGTTGCAGGCTTGAAGACTGAGGTGTAGAAAGGCCACGAGTGGATGGATTGAGTAGGAAAGTCAACAAACATGGTCAACCTTGAAATGGATCAACTGGTGAGCTGTGACAAAGAAGGCCGCACAAAGTACATATACAACAAACCCTTCAGGACACGTTGAGGACAGAAGGGTCTACGTGGAGTCAATAAGGGAATAAAGTAGAGAGAAAACAATGGTTTGAAAAATCTCTCCAATCTCTTCTGGGGCCAGGCACCAGTATGGAAGACTAAAGGTCCCCACTACAAACTGGGACACTTTCTCAGAGCTCACCCTCCCCTCTGAGACCAACGTGAGTAAGAAATTGGTCACTACCACTGAAGTACACAGGGGGTGAAGATGTACTCTCTCTCCTCCACACAAGGCATGGGCTTGCGCTCTCCACCAGACAACAAGAAGAGATTAGCATAGCAAAAGTCCGCAGAAGACAACCATTAAAGGCAAAGGTGCTTTCCAAACAGTTTTATAGTGTCATGGAAATATCCAGAACAGATACCTGTGTCTTTAGTCAGACAGACTCTCATCTAAAAGGGCTGAATGAAGCCTGGAAAGACCGAAGTCCCTGTGGAGCAGGCAGAAAAATCCAGATGGACTTTGACTTCTTCACAGCTACTGACCTGTGAAATGCAATGTTCCCTTCACCAGGTCTTTCCCAGCCACCTCTTTTTTCAGCTGCTTGTACTCTTCCGTCAGAAGCTCAATGTGCTCCACATGGAGTATTTTACCTGCCATTAAAAAAAACAAACCAAACCAAAACAAACAACCACACCAAAAATCAGGACAGATGAAATACGAGCTTTCTGAGTGAATCAAAGGCACATCTAGGCAGTAAAGTAGCTTCGCCAGCTGCCAGTGGAAACTCAGTTAGGAATGTTCTCACACATGGCTGGCAAAAATGATGTCATGAAGAAAATCAAACACAGGCCCTGCGCTGAGATGTCTATCTGGTTAAGGATTTCAGGAGACAACAAATAGAGAGGCTGCAGGAACGGTAGCCACCGTGTTTAACAGAAACCCTGTAGTGAAACCCAACACCCAACTATGGCTGAAACATGAGTCTTCAGAGTAAAAGACGGATTAATTCTTGGCCCCTTTCCCCTCGTATTTCCTTGTTCTGCATTTTTCCTCCCAGGGTAGTAGGAAAGACAAAGGAGAGGGAAAAAAAACATAGCGTAATACCCAGACCCAGACTGTAACAATATGTATGTTAAAGAGTACCTCACTCCATTGCAATTAATTGGGCTACTTGGGAACAGAGGCTATCTGATACTTGTTGAATGTGGCCCTCATTCAATGTGTGTTTTTCTGGAAGGTTTCCAGGAGAGTCAGTTTAGGCTGCTGACAGTAACTACTGCTGCTTCAAGAGAAGAGGCATAAATTCTGCTTAATGGGAAGCCATTTGGCAAGCAACAAGGCACTAAGTGGTGCTGGTAGAGGAAAACAGCAAATCAGAAATCCTATACCTCCGGTGTTTTAGGACAAAAGTCACAAAGGAAATTTTAACAACTAGTGGTATAAATAGCGCAGCTTGTCCAAATGGTTTGTACTCTGCTCCTGCCCAGCACTGTTCTTTTCCTTGCAGCCCCATACATCCCCGCCAGCCTCAAATGAACTGCCAGCTTCTGACCCTTGGCACTGCAGCGATGGGACTACATGCTTTCCAGAAATAAAAAGATTTTGCTTAGAGACAAGCTGTCTTTCAGACAGGGATGTCTTGCTGGCCTACAATAGCACAAGAAGCTGTGTGTGACCAGCATCTCACAAATGCTGGAAGCTAGGGGAGCTGTTTCCAGTTTTATTTTCAGGGAGGGAGAGGACAGGGAAGTGCACAAGTCCAATGGCTACACTCATTAAGTGCTTTAGTATCACTGCAACAAGCTTCCTTCTCTAACTGCTTTCTCAGCATCACCAGTGGAAACCAGCGCTTTGGTGAGGGCAAGTGTGCCTTTCCCTTAGTGTCAACATTTGTGTGTTTATTTCCCCATTGGCACAATCTCAAATCCTGGACTGATACATTTCTGACACGGGCGTACTCCCTTGTGCATTGTGACTAATAATAGACTGGAGCCCTGCCCTTGAGTGTGATGCCTTTGGTGCTACCCAACAGGTAATAACAACTACACCCTTGAGAACAAACGTGTTACCTTTCTGCTCAGCCATCTCCCAGAGCTCATGGGCCGCCTTAGCAGACAAAGCCATGGGGTACTCAACAAGGACATGTTTCCCAGCTTCTAAAAACATTCTGAAAGGGATACAAGATCAGTCTTTAAAAAGTGTATCATCGAAATCATCTCTCTCCACTGTGCAAGCTGCTTCTCATTCCCACAGTCAGCCCCACATGGAGAAATGCACCATGCAAACAAATAAATGGCAAGTTCCCTAGCAAGGATGGTGTTGTGCTATATCACACATTTAAACACCAGGGTTTTAATTCTCCGTTTGCCACAGAAATCCTTCACTCACCTACAGCAAGTCGCTAAAACACCACAGCATTGGGCACTGTAATTTCTAACTTCCAGACACCTGAATGGCTGCAGTGGGGCACTGGAGTGCCCTTCCTCTAAATAATCTGAGAGGAAAGGCTTTAAATCCTGTTTTAAAAGCTGTCTGTCCATCAAACACAGGCCTAGAGGCATGCAATTGGAATTACTTGGGAAATTAATTCATCTTAAAACCTACTCTCTTCCAGGGCTTATTGGGTGCTTTAGAGAATTTGCCATCATTCACTTCAGGTTTCTAGTCTGGCAATCTATTCTCCAGTGTCTGCATCTTCTCCTGCAACAGCTTTACAACAGGTCCTCTATGCTTCTAAATTACAGGGGAAAGGCAGGTAAAAAGGGAAAAAAAACCACCTCAAAATACCTGACGTTTTCTTCATGGCTTCTGTTCTCTGTGCTGATGAAGGCTGCATGGATCTCTTTGTTTCTTAGAGCATCTTCCAGGCTAATCTGCTTGGCCTCATTGATATCGCCGAAACTTCTCCTGTGTATTTAGCATAAACACAACCAGAGCACAACTATCACAGTCCTTTCTGCCCAACTGCATGTTGTGCAGCAGCACTCAGAAATTGTTCCCATGGACCACTGTCTCACTGAGCTCAACAAAGCTAGAACAAAGGCAGCTCGTTATCCAGGAGGGGCATGAGCACCTACAGACAGAAACGGTGCGCACAAAAGAACAAAACAGATGGGCCAGTGTGTAGGCAGGGGTATCAGGACAGAAATTGCCCTGCTACTGAAGTGTAAAGTGCTTCTGATTTTTTTTTTTGGGGGGGGGTTGTTTTGGCGTTTTGTTTTTTAATAAGCATCATTACATAAGAGTCTTTTTAGAAGAGCGAGTTGAAGGAGGACAGTGCGCTCCTGTGGGAAAACTTCTCCCCAGCATGCTGGGCAACACAGGCAAAAGCACTCTGGTTGGCAGGGCCATGTGTAACTGCAAGTACCAACAAGCAGAGGAGGGCCAAAGCGGATGCTTGGTTGTGACGGCTCAGAGCTTGCAACACACACCCCCTGTCAGTGCTAAGCAGCAGGCTCTTGGCCACCACCCCGAGCACATCTCCACCTGCAAATGAAACACACACAGTCCCCCCCAAAAGCCCTTTGCATTAGCAAAGACTGGAGAAGACACCTTGAGAGCGTTAAGATAGGTGACAGAGGGCTAAGATAGGTGACAGAGGGTATGAGGACAGGCCACAAGCAGGACTTGAAAGCAAAGACAGGTAATGTTGGCATGTGATTGGAACGCAGAGAGGATGGCAACACACCCAAGCAAGCTGTCTGTGAACTGTGCATTTCGACAGCACTGTTTCTCAACAGAAGTAGTGGAAACCCTATTTTCAGTGCTGTTCAAGGCTGGCTGTAGCGCCAGCAAAGGCATCAGGGAACTAAGAGTGTATTTGGCAGGGAGATAAACTGGATGACCTAATGGGTCCTTTCAGTCTCCAACTACCCTGACTGCATGATTTAAATATAGCTGGAAAAATACATTCACGCAGTCTGAGATCCACGCATGTACTGCCTAACTATTTAAAACCTTTATGCCCTGCTGTTATGGAGCAGACAGTCTAGCAGGAATGCTCAGGGAGAGGTATACGTTACATTTCCACTGCTTCAACTCCAAGAGAAAAAACTCTTGCTCTCTAAGAAGCAACCTTACTGTATGTACCAAACTATGGGATTTTCTTTAAAGACATCTACAGGTTCAGTCCCTGGTTTAAAAAAAGAAAATTAGAATTTTATGATGAAGTTGCAGTGCCATGAGCTTTATAATGTGTTTTTGTAAAAAAACTTCTTTAAAACAATGTAAAACTTCCTGTGTTTTTTAAACATTTCTGCAAATGCCATCCAGACATTAGCTCATGAGTGTAATTAGTGTCTGTACCATCCTAAACCTACAGAAAATTTCAGACACACTTGCTTCTTTTTTTTTTTTATCACACAGATCCTACAGCGAGAATGTCTTATAACTTTTATTTTAGTCATTTCTGCAAGGTGTCTCACTAAGGTAACCTATTTGTTCCCTCTTGCAAAGCTTTCTGTTCTCATTTCCTAGCTGCCACTCAGAATGACAGGCATATTTGCATAAACTTTCCTTTTTCAGACAGCCTTAATGATAAGAGAAATATTAAGACTTTGGATATTCATCCCCTGCCACCATCAAATCATAGTCCTCCACATGGTAAGGCATGTGCACCAGACACAAGAAAAATTACAATATACATACTAAACATGCTAAGATGACATTTCTAACCTGGATACAAATCCAAAGAGTTTCAGGTGCTCTGAAGGGCTGGAAGGTATCGGATTCATCAAGTCTCGGATTCGCGCTAAGCCAGCAATTCCAACTCCAACCACCACTGTCCCAAACATTTTGTTAATCTGACCAAAGGGGAAAAAAAAAAAAAATTAAAGCAACGTTTCTTGCTTCTTCAGAGGAGCAGCTGGGAGGGGAGTGAGAGGGTGGATTACTCTTGAACTCTGCTTTCATATAGCCAAACCTTATTCAGAAGTCAGCAAACAGCTAACAGAGATGTGATGCTACAGCCTACTGAGCTCACTCGCATCCCACTGAAAGGTGGTCAAGCTGTTCAGCCTGTCACAGGAGCGCTCTTGAGACTTGTATTTAACAGCTATTCCATCACACCTCCAGCACAAAGTTCTTCATTTCCAACTTGTATTTAACAGCTATTCTATCACACCTGCAGCAAAAGTTCTTCCTTTCCACAAATAGAAGGCAGGCTTCAAAAGTGAGACATTCTTCTATTTATATCGCCACTTCCGTGCTGGAAAGGCGCCAAAAGGTTCTGCAAACCCAGCAGAGCTTTATATAAACCCCCCTGACTTCCTGAGCATCCGCAGCACTGCTGGGCTGCTGCACGGCCATTCCCAGTGCACGGCAGCATAGCCGGGATGCTTTGGGACAGGAAGCAAAGAGCATCTTTTCTTCCCCCATGTCACCACTGGCACATCCTACAACGGCAAGGTCCAACCAACTATCTGATAATTCAGTCACGATGCTTGCTTGACATTTCCGTGCACAAAGAAAGCTCTGCCAGCTCTCTAATGACAAGCAGCATGTCCTCAAGATTTACATCTCCCCAAAGCGTGCACGCTGCTGCCACAACTGCATCATACGGAGGACAAGTTGGTATTGCACTCGCCGGCCAGGCTGCTGGGCCACGGGTAATAAATCCTGTTGGGTTTGGGATCTGCCATTGATTTGGGGAAGCACTGGGTAACTGGTGTAACCTTTCAAACCTGCACTATTCCACCACTCTGAGGACTAGTAACACTTTGTAATTTTAAGATTTACAGGAGAAACGGCCTAAAACCAAGCAAAGTCATCCCCTCTGCATTTTTTGTTCCTTCCATCCTAAGGCAGCACCCCTTCAAACTTTGTTTCTTCCATTTCAATGTTCTCTTTCCTGCTGCTGCCGACCCCCTCCACCTGAGCGAACTCTTTGATCGCTTCCATGACTTGGCTGCAGCCCTCCAAATCCCTCTGCGACTTACATGGATAAATGGATGACCCCACTTCAGTCCTCCTTGTGCCTCTTGTCTGACAGGATCACAGTGCAGCAGCACAGCCATAAGTGACTGTTCTGACAGTGCTAGAGATTGACAGCTGCTAAGAAGTTACATCAACTGGCAGAAATTAAAAAAAAAAAAAAATCAAAGAAAGCCCCTCTCCAATCACTTATCATGACTGGATATTGTTTTTCTATAAGCTTCTGCCTACGTGTATATTCCTGTCAGTGCTGAACTCTGCTTACTTTATACATGCCAAAAGGGTACAAGGGTGAAAAACACAACAGCATGTTTACTACGAAAGAAGAAATAAGTGATATTGGAAGAGTTCTCTAGGTGGATTACGGTGACATGGCATTACCAAACATCTGAGGTGTAACATGATGACACAGCTCATCAGGGAAGAGAGATGTATAGGGCTGAGTGGAGGGGAAAGGAAGGTGACATAGCCACACCACCCACTGTCAGATCCACCCACAGCATCCTGCTCTGGGCTCTCGGTTACACTTGCTTTTCTCCATGGCCAAAGAGAAAAAGAGACTGAGACTTGCAGAGTGATCTTGGCTGGAAGGAGCCCCTGGAGGTCACCCAATCCAAACCCCACTCAGTCAGTCACACTAGGGCCATGCCAAGCCCTGACTGTCCCCATGGAATGGGAGTCCAGCAGCCTCCCAGGACCCCTGCTGCATCATTTGACCACCCTCACAGCAAGAGCTTCTCCTTAGTATCTACTCAGAGTTTCCTGCATTGCCTTTTGCTGTGTCACTGCACATCTCCCAAAAGAGTGTGGCTCCAGCTCCTCTGCATCCTCCCATCAGAAAGCTGTAGGCAGCAATAACACCCCACTTTATCCTTTTCTGGAGGGTGGACAAACACAGTCCCCTAAGCCTCTCCTTGTTCATCATCTGCTCCAGTCCCCTGATCACCTTTGTGGTTCTCCACCAGACTCACTCCTGCATTTAATTTCTTCCTCACACCAGGGCACACAAAACTGGACACAGCACTGCAGGTGTAGCCAGGTCCTGTTGGCTAGGCTCTTGGTCACACAGTCCCGGGCACAGTTGGCCACCTTTGCCAGAACACGCTGTGGCCTGAGGGTCAGCTTGTCCACCAGCATCTGCAGGGCACTTTCTGACATTCCAGCCAGGCAGTCCCCAACGTGTACAGGTGCACAGGGTTATTCCACCCTGGACAAGGGACTCTATGTTTGCCTTTGCTGAACTTCATGATGTTCCAGCCTGCTGTTTGTCCAGCCTGCCCAGGCCCCTCTGCTGTATGGACCACTGCCCCTAGTTTGATTTCATCCACAGACTTGAAGCTGCACTCCATCCTGTCGTCCAGGTGGTTAATAAAGGCATCTGACAGTATTGAAGATGAGTGCGATACTTGCCCTTTTGCAGTCACCAGGAACACCCACTGATCACCAAGTGGCTTCACAGTGACATCAGCCAAGTCCCTCAGCACCCTTGGGTGTACCTTGTCTGGTGCCAGGGGCTGCTGGACGTTCAGTTAGCTCAAGAGCTGTATCACTTTCTTCCTCTACTGCAGATAATGCTACCTTCCCACAGACTCTGTTAGCAGACTCGGAAATCTGGGAGGTCTGGAGACAGACCTTACTAATGAAAGCTGCAGCAAAAAAAGGCATCAAGTACCTCTGATTTCCTTCACCCCAGCCCCACTGAGCAGCAGGCTCATATTTTCTCAGCCTTTTTTTTTTTTTGTGTGGCCAGTGTACCTATGGCTTGTTTCAGACCCAGCTGAGCTTTGCCTTTCCCAGCTCTGTCCCTGCAAGCTTAATCCCTGTTTCTCTGTGTGCCTCCTGGAGAGTCAGTCCCTCCCAGCTCGTACACTTCCCTTTTGTGGTTGAGCTCGGCCAGGACACCCCTGCCGATCCATGCTGGCTTTCTGCCACGCGTGGCTCTGCCTGGAGTGGGGTGCCTGTGCTCTGGGGAGGTCATCCCTGCAGGTGAACCTCAGCCCCTCTGCCCCACAGGGCAGTCTCCCATAGGACCTTACCAAACAGAGCCATCAGAAAGCCATAAAACTGCTCCTCTGAAGTGTACGGTTGTAATTCTTTAAAATTCAGATTCATAAAGGGCTCCAGTGTGACTCAGGACCAGGTCAGCAGAGGTTTAGAAGCAGTCAGGTGGAGAGCAGCTTACTTTAAGTTCAGAAATTTTCAAGGTTACCTGGGTGCTAAACTGTTAACATTTGCCTATGCCTTTCATGGGATTAGGAGTGGGAGTCACACAGCAGATTCCCTTGAACCTCCTACAGTCATCTGGTTTCTAAGAAGTGGGTTTTTTTGGTTGGTTTTTTTTTTCCCCCTTGGTTTGCTACTGACCTCTGCTCCAAGGAAGCAGAGAAGGTGGGGGAGCCGACTACCTTCTTCCACTGCCGTGAACAAAGAACATATCTCAGCAAAGGCTCAGGTTGCTGAACATCAACATTTTTGCCTCTCCTTTGAAAAAAACTTTCCTAGCTTCATCTGATGAAGAACTTCTAACCTCTCCAAAAGTCACATTTAAGAGCAGCAAGATGATTTCAACCTAAGAACAAAACCTGTTACTATGCAACCTGCTGCCATAGCAACCAGCCATTCAGCCCAGGTCAAGGTTTTGCAGGCTAATACGGCATCCACACAGAGAGAGAGACAGCTACTAAATGTACATTACAGAACCTTTGCTTATGCACGTAGCTAAGAGAAAAATCCCTGATGCAGCTTTTTATGACCCTCGTTTTGCTCACACAACAAATCCTGCAGCTGCTCAGGGAGAAAATTAAATCAGATGTTTTTAGAAACTGTCATGAACCAGGTAAGAGCAGAACAAAGAATACTCATCTGAGAGTCTGGATGAATAAATGAGATTTTATTCCTTATTTAAAACTTTTACATGAGGATAAAAGCTACAGTTATCTTTCAAGTACAAAAACGATGAAGGAGGAAGCCCAAACCATAAACTGCTATGCCTGTCTTCCATGCCTTTTTCTTAAAATTGGTGACCTTGGTTAAAGCTTTGCCAAAAAGGTTTCAGAGGCATTTTCAGGGGTGCTGAACTTTGGCTCCTGTCATACTGGAAAAAATTGTACAGTACATGATACAGCAGTAAATCAGTCACTGTCCAAAAGCTCCCTTTCACTCCCCTTTCCTAACCAGCTGTATGAAAGCAAAGGGACTAGGGAGATTAGAAAGGGATGTCCTTCAGGCTCACAGACTGCGACTGAGGAGTGCCTCCCACCACCCAGCCCACCACCTGGCCGGCCACAGGCAGCCCTGCCAGCCCCACCAAGGGTCCCCTCTGCACTAGGGCAGGGGGCACAGCGGCTGCCGATGGGTGCCGGAGCTTTTCCCCACTGACAACCAGCACAAGTGGCTCCTCTCACTCAGACGGACAAGCCCTGCATGACACAGAGGCAGAGCCAAGAAAGACATCTAGCTGAAAAGGATCATTTATCCTTCACTGATATATCATTGTCCGTCACCCCTCTGCCCTCTGTTGTGTTTTCTGTGCTTCTGCTGCTTATCTCCCTCCGTTGGCTCTATCTAGGCTCCTCCGCAGCAGAAAACAGTGCTCCATACCAAAGTATGTTTGCAAAATTTAGCAGTAAAACAGGAATATTTAACAGAAAAACAAGCAATGGTGTACGCACAAAGGGATCAGTCACCCGGTGAATGTGTTCCTCCCCAGTGCAATCACAGTGGGACTTCAGCCCCTACCTCTCAAAACGACTGACGCTTTCCTTTGTTTTGTGCAACATCGCTGAGGCCGTGCAAAGCCAGCGCAGAGGCAAGGTAAAAGGCAGAACTTAAGAATTACCTCCCCTTCAAGAAAGTTTTTCAGAGTATACCTGTAGACATTACACGATTAAGATGGGTACCTTCTCTTGTAATACACAGAGAATTTTAGTAAGCTCTGTGCATTCTCCCTGCAGTTTTCAAAGCCTCGTTCCTGTTAGCCAGGGAACGAAAACCCCATCTATGCAAAGTAGATAAGCAGGCACTTCACTGAAGCGCTGGGTGCTCAGTGGAATCTCCACATATCAAGCACATCTATATCAATTTCACCGTTACATCTATACACAAAAATCACAAATAGTACACACCCAGTTACAATGACTGGTTAGTAATTTGCAAATAATTATAATATCTGCTGTGTCATCCTCTTTGGTTACTGCGCTTACGCAGAGGAGGGGGTCTTCATCTGGGCAAGAGTCTGCCTGACCTGTGGGTGTATTCTTTAGTATTATAATGAAGGTAGTTCACCTCAGGACAGCTTAAAAGTAAGTTTTGTGGCCAGGTTGGACAACTAGATATCTGCCTTGCCAAGCTGTCCAATAATTCATCCTATACACAATAGAACCTAGCTGCTCTGGTTATGGTCTAGGATTAAAGACCAAGGTTAACATGGTCCAGAGAATAGGGACTTCTAAATATCACAGCTTAAGTGAAAAGCAACACAGCAACACAGCAACCCATACATCATTGGTTAATAAAGCGTTAACATAATACTCAGGATGTTCCTATAGTTAACATGTTTCACAAACAAACACAAAATATAGAAAAAATCAGTAAAACTTTAAGACAACCTGCAACATTCCCACGGGTATCAAATAAAAATCAAAATATTTTACAATTTATGTCGCCTGCAATAGCATAACACTGATGGGAGGCTTTCCTGAAGCACTCCCAGCCTGGTCTTTTTAAGTTAAGTGTGCTACTTCAAGTGACTACCATTTTAATGTCACTCTTAAGAGTAGCAGAAACCTTTCAGGCAAGTACTTAATCTGAAACTGCTGCTCTGCTGCTGTCAAGGTTAGTTTGCTTTTGCATACTCAACAGTTGAACCATTTCATTCCCACAGTAATTTTTCAGCAATTTTCACGCTCTCCAGCACACCCTTCTATACCTGTCAGATCTTTGCTTACATTACATCTATAACTCTACCAAACCTGAGTGCTGACAGATGTTGTCATTGCCGCCCCACCGCTTAAAAATATCAATATAATCCCCACCAATGTGGCAGCCACCTCCCACTACTCTTCGTGAAGAGTAAAGGGGGGACTCATATGGCCAGGTGCCAGCAACTGGGGAGACTGGGACTCAGTGGCAGCTACTGGACAGGCTGAGTGTCTGAGCCTGCCTGTTGCAGGGATCCACCTTGTACATATGTACATACAGATAAAGATATCTTCTCATTAGCAGACCTTCACTCTCCTCAGCCAGAGAGGGAAGCTGCTGGTGCTGTGTTTCTGAGAGTGCTCTGTCTGTGACCTGTGTGGCTGGCCACCTACACGTGCATATACATGGTGTACATGTGGGCTCTGTGTGTGTGGCTGACTGGGGGTAAGTTTTCAGCCTCAGTACTGGCTGGAGCAGGGGCCATGCAGCTGCACAGCCTTGCCTCTTTCATGCTGTTGGATTCAGCCTGATATTTTCCCCTAAAACAAGCCAGGCTGGACTGAGGAAGGTTTCCATAGTTCCCTTTGAGCAGACTTGTGGATTAGACATCACAGAAAACGTTTTCTCTGTTATGGCAGGAAAGCCCTGAGATGAGGGTTGCAGTATCTTCCTCAACAGAAGTTTGTTGGGCAACACTGGACAGGCAGCAGCAGTCACTGTAAAATCACAAGCTGAAAGCGTGAGGTTCCTTCCAGCCCTACATCCCGGATTTCAAATACCCAGAGACCCGGCAGATGCTGGACTCAGGGTGTCGGTACCTGCTACAGCCTGTGCCATCAAATCTTACTCTCATTGTCTACTCTTAGCAAGACACATCTGCCTGGAGCAGAGAAAGCATAAGCTGAACAGTGTGGCTTTTGTTAGTGCTGTTTTTTAAAAAGGGAAGAACTGCACAAATGCTCCAATTCAGCAGCCTATGCAAAGGCATCGACATCCATTGTTCTGCAGGAAACCACTTAGGCATTTAACCTCTCTGTGTGCTGAAGAAGTACCTTCGGGAAGGAGACCCAACACATCCTAACTCAAGGCAGAAGTTGAAGAAAAAGGAAAAACAGAAATGAAGGCAAAGAAAATAATTGTTCGAATGCTAAGAGGCTGGAGTGAGAGTTTGTGGTTTTGTTCTGCCTTTGCTGCAACCTAGACATAAAAGTAAAGTCCTTCTGCAAGAAAGAGACAGTCAGGAATGCAACCCCCAACACTCATTGTTACTTCTCTTTAAAACATTAATTGAACACACAATGAGAGTCAGAATTTTTTCTCAAAAACCTGCGAAGACCATTTATAGTCTTCACATTTCAGAGGAAAACAACTGCACCTAAAGTTGTAAAGCAACCATGTACATTTTCCTTGAGAGCTGTTTGTTACGGTCTTAGGAATCAATCCCCTCCAGCACCTCTCCATCTCCCACACCCACCTCTCTGGCTACCATGACCCAGGCCACTGTCTCTGGGCAGGCACGCAGGCTCTGGTAAGCAGCTTATAACCTCAGGGCACCAACTCTCGCAGAGGTTTGCCAGCAAAAAACAGTCTCTCATCCTGACTGGCACCACTGTACCTTAGAAACTGCCAGCACAGGCTTTTCCTCCTGGCTTTTAAATGCCATTTGAACAATACACCTGCATCACTTTACATTTATATGCAGGCTTTCTGATTAAATTCTGGTTTTTCAGCTGGCTGCCAAAGCTGAAGTTGATGTAGTTGTATTGAGATATGGCCAGCTGCTGTGTTAGAGCTGCCAAACACGCACCTTTACTCTATACAGTGGATGGTTAATAATAAATGACTGCACTTGTAACATCAAGTGGATATGCTGTCTCCAGTATTAATACCTGAGCAGAAAGAAAAACTTCTATTAAAACACACTTCTGCAACCTAATTCTGCTAACTCCAGAGTTCACAGCAGCCTCAGCTGCTGCCACAGTAAGGTTGCTCTCCACAGCCTGCAACTCCACACTTGCAGCAAAAACATTTCACAAAAGTAATATAAAACCAGGAGAGGTACTGGAAGAATCTGAAGATCTGGTTTTAATACATGACCTATTCCACCCTGTGGAGGTCTGAATCAGAAGTGCTGTTACATAGTGCACAGGCACAAATCACCATTTTGTCCTGTTTTCTGCCTGTAGTCACCCTTTGTGGTTCAGATTTGGTTGCTAGTCTGAAGAGGAAAAATAAAGGCAAATAACACTTTTAAGATGAAGTCCCAGAAATGCATAAAGAAGCTAAGTCCTCAGTCAGGCTCATTTTGTTTGAAACTCTAAGAGCCAAATTACATTTGGATGTACCTACACTGCTAAGGCTGAAACTACCCAGGAAATAACTCAGCCTGCTTTGGGCCCCTGAAAAAAATATCAAGAGGAAGACATGACGGGCTCCACTTTTTACTTTATAAAAGTTTCCCCTTAAAAAAACTCCAAACTCTTACTTCTAATGTTAAGTTTCCAAGAACTACTCTGGAGTAAATTACAGAGAGCCTTGTGAAACTTCTGGTGAGTAAGCAAACAATCCCACATATCTGCAGCCTCATCACAGCTATTCTTTAACCAAAAAGCTACTTGTATGTGGCTAATAAGTATATGAGTAAAGCAAAGAGCTCCACTAGAAGTCCCAAACATTTATTTCAGGCTTTAATGTGCTAAAATAATTTTTGAAAGTGCATTTGTCCATGGTGGTAGAAGAAAAGCATTTTAACAAGCGACTGTCAAATACTTTGGAGTAAAGTCCAATTTTAGATGAGCACTCAGGAGAATGAGCCATGGTAGGGAGCCATCAGCAACTCACAGATCTTAATTTTCCATGGGATCAAACAATATTATTGCTACAGTACCCGTCTGTGCCTGAGCACAGGCTGGAGAAACTAACCCTGAGTAGAGCTAGAAATGGTACTACCTCAATGCGGGGCTGTCACCGAAATCAGGAATATGAAACTGCTTAATGCCAATGCAGCATTAAGAAGCTGACACGCTTTATTGCAGTGCTGGATGCACGGGGGATCGTTCCACCTAATGTGCATGGCTTCCTTCTCTCAGGTAGCTCTTTTTATGCAGTGCGTGTATACATATTCCATAAATTTCCTTGAAAAAACATACATAATAATGAGATTCCCCAATTCTAATTATACTATTTGCCCGTCTCCTCGCACATGCCCAATTGTCCAGACTGGAGGAATCTTCAGTGGTCTTGGGGATCTGCAAACCCACCCGCTCCTCTATTCAGCTGGCTGGAGTTCTCCTCTGTAGTCCCATACATCATCTTAAACCAGGTTATCTCAGTCTTTCCTGGCCTGAAATTGCTGGCCTTGGGCCGGTTTCCCTTCATCGTCCAGAGCTACCTCTTTGTTAGAGCCTGAATGTATTGCTTACCAGTATACAAAGACTAGTTTCAAACAATCAAGATATACTAACTGATCGAGCCTAGGATGCATGACGACTACTTAAGATTAAATCTTAACCCTTCTGTAACAGGGGGAAGGCACAAAACACATCCTCCACCACTTTTTTTTTTTTACTTAACGCCCACATAAACTCCAAAGCTATCACAGAGTTGAACTCTGTCTGCCAGGTCCCCGTGGACTGTGAACCATGCCCCCTGGCTTCCCTGCAGAACAATAAAGACTCCAGAATAAAGTCTCCACATGGCTAAGCATTTGAACACTAACTAGTGACACTCTGCTTAAACACTTATTTCATACAAAAATGTTCCTGTTTTGTGCTGACTCTTACACTTCTTAAAATTGAGAGCTTTTCATGTTCCACTAAAAAAATTAGGAGGACTACTCACCCATACCTGCACAACTGGGGCAGCTTTACTCAGAGCTAATCACAAGAGGTGTAGCTGACAGGGCAGGGAGCTGAGACATGCCAAATAATCTCAGCGCATCCCCTTCCCTCCATTATGCCGCTCATTTTGGTTTTGCTGTGTCACCTACCGAGGGGAGAGGCTTCTCCACCTCACCTGAGAGGTTCACAACTGCTTTGCAGGTAAACTCTAATGCCAGGAGAGGCTTCCAAACCTTTGCTGTAATACAAATGAAAGTGATGATGGACAGTTACAGAAAAATCTTGTGAAATATTTTCTCAGTTACTACGTGTGCCCCTGAATTTGCCCGTCAATTACCACAATCCCTTCTACAAGCACTTCTTTCTTCAGAAACCTTAACAAACACAGAGCTGAGCTGAGCAGGTGCAGGAAAACTGTATTTCCAAGCTGCATTCTTACTTCTCCTAGAAGTTTTCGGGGTGATCTAAAGCAAATCACATCCCTTTCCCTGTCAGTTCTCTCAATTCTAGAACAGGGGATATCTCTCTTTTCCGTAAAGCACTCTCAGACATACTGATGATAAGTGCAGTGTAAGAAGTAGGTATTACTACAACCTCTGTTCTTTGCTGTAGGAAATCCCACACAGATCAGACATCTAGAAAAGGTGGCTAATACTAAGGTTTGTACTGAAATGTCTACATAAACCAATGCCATAAAATGTGTGACACAAAAATAATTTTTTTCTTTCCTTTCTCTTGCTATTAATCTGAAACCTGAACCCTACAAGGAATTATATGCACGCTCAGCTTTAATCGCAAGTAATCCCATTGATATCCATGAGAATTCTCCTACAAGTACATTAAAGAAACAAGAGCTTTTGCTGTTTACTGTAACATTAGTAGGCACACAAACAAAACACATATCCAGCCACAAGTACGTTCTTTTAATATCTTTATGGACTCAAGCCAACAGATGATACCTATCTTCCGGTCCACTAAAGGTCACTGCATCCCAGATCCGTAACAGGCTGACCTATTTTGAGAATTCCTCAAACAAAAAAAACACTTCTGCTTACAGGCTGCGGTCACCATAAAGATATTGCTTACCATGGATGATGAAACCCTCTGCCTCCACTGTTAGCATGACAGAAATTCGTAACACCAGAGGCCTGCCCCATATCCTCTTCAGAGCAAACAATATACACAAAAATTGTAGCTGGACAGACAAATGTAGGGTTTTTTTAGCCACCTTTCTCTTCCCCTACCCAGCAAACATGTTTTCACCCTTCTAAAATAAATTGAGAGTGATAGAATGTTTTGGGATTTTTTTTAAATAACTAGACTGAGATACCTTGGGAAGCAGATAGTTTTATGTAATGTTGTAATCTTAAAAACGATGCATGCAATGGCTAACAGCTCTGCCATTCTGTCAGTCTACCACTCCTCAGTAAGGCCTGAAAAATACAATGGATGCTCTCCATTCCCATTAAATCCTGGAAATCTATCAATGTCAGCAATTACTTGAGAGTAGGGGGAAAAAAAAGCTCTTGAATAGAGATTAACAATTGAGGTTACTCGAATCCTGCCTAATTTCAGAGCTCAGCATTTTTCACGTTACTGAGCATCGCAACACTCAAGGATCGTACAGGCCAGCCACTAGCCTGCTCTCTCATGAAGACTTAGCCTGCAAGTCAATGTGATCTAGCAGTCAGGTAGTCCTGATGCCACTCATCTGCTTAAATTGTCCCAAGAAACGAAAAACACCCTTACCAAAATACCAGCCACTAGAGGGGGCGTTTGGTATCCTACTTAAATCATACTGATAAGAAGGTTTATTAAAAATATACATTAAAAAGGTTACAGGAATGCTGTAAAAGTGTATTTCCCACAGTGCTTCAACTGCACGTTAGGTCCCATGCAAAGTTTTAGGAAGAATCACGCTTTCATTGTGTATAACCAGACACAATGCAAAAGCAAACTCCATGTCTCCCCTTCCAATTCCTAGGTCTACCCACATCAAACCCTGCGATTTCTACACACAGAGATGTAGTCTGACATGCCAAAGATGATGGCCAAATTACCCACTAGTTTTTATTTGTACAGTCAGACAGCTCTGAGCATGCCTAAACCTGAACCTTTAAGTGTGCCTACCTAGAGCCTGACACACTCAGGCTCACGCTTGGGCTTGACAAACAAGCAAAAGAATGACCTACAAAACAGTTCCTACTTACAACTCTCTGCCTCTTTACAGATCTGCTATCACCAGATTTATTGTTCCAAGAAGTCTCCAAAAGCGCCTAAAAAACCTGCCATCAAGTTGGGTCCAACAGCTGCAAGCAAAGCAGAAGATCCTACCTGGCTCAAGCCACTCCAACAACCACTTACATTTAAAACATCTAAAGAGAGATTAATATATATTGCAACTCTTGTACATGGATGTGTAATGAATACAAAACTCATTAAAAATGTAAACTGACTCGATGTTTGGGTCCACACAGTGACACTAGCTGAAGGAGGGAGGATACAGGATGGATTGTGCCAGTATATTAGGGGCACACTACATACTTCATTAGATCTTGTTGGTTTGGGACCAGTGAAGCTGCTGGCAGCACCTATGAAACTCACAACCCTCTCAAAAAATCTATGTAAAAATAATTGGCAGATAGGCTTAAAAAAACCAAGAACACTTTGCTCCTCACTATCTGTCTTCAAAGATGCAGAGCTGGAAGGTTTTAGTGAAGCTAACTGCCTGCTCAAAGAAGTATTTTAGATGCACATTCTATTCAGAACCAGCATGGCCATGTAATTGGGATAAAAGAGCCCAGTACCACTCTATTCATTTCTCTGTCAAATGAATGTGCTTAATATGGACCAAGATTTTATTTATAACAACTGTGGCTGAACAAATGGGTAATATCCCATCAAAGGCAGGATTGCCACAACCACCTAACTTTGCAATAACTAAAACAGCTACTGCAAAGGTTCAGGAGCAGACAATACTCAGGCCACTGGAAGAGGTAAAAAAAGAACTGGCTGGTGGAAACAGGAGATTTCCAAGAGGGAATACTTTTGTTTGAAAGATAATACAGATATTTCTCTCTCTTACCCAGTTTTTACTAGAATGTACCCCCTTCATTTTTTCTGTGATATTTTGGTCAAGTGATTTAACACATACAAGAGAAGAGTTTTGACCTCACCTCAAGTTCATGTCCTTAGCTGCACCACTCCTTTAAATGGCCAAACAGGTCACTGAGTTCTGAAGAGTAGCTGTACTGAACCACCACCATCCTATGCTACCAACAGTAACAAAAAAAGTAATTTTAAAATGTAACAGCAATTCTGCTCATTACTTTATGCAGTCTTGCAGCTTTTTAAAATATCAGTCTAAATCCATTCGTCTCTCCTTACCTTCTGCTACCATAACTCAACAATGCATTTCGAGGTTCTGGGAAAGAAGCTCACTCTCTAAGATTAATTTATGTTATTTAAGCCATCCAGATGTCAGAAATGACTGTGGCCTCTCCACAAAACGCATTTCAGACAAATCACCTCTTTATTTATCATTAGAAATGGAAAACACAAGGATCCTATACTAATATCATAAACACAAACACTACGCATGGGCAACTAAGTTGTCACTGTTTTATAGATGCCTGCCTTACATATTGGATAATACATCTCTGTTCTTCCCTCCCGTGGATGGACTTGCATACATAAAGGTAGCAATGAGGCCTTAGCAGCTCAGAACACATAAATGACAATTGTCTGCAGTGGTCAGTTCTCTGAGTCCACTTGGATGCATTGGCTTTGTTTAGGATTACAGTGTCAGAGAAAGTGCATAACAGTGTGGTTAAAGAACAGCTTGTGATCGAGACTTACAGGCCACAAGACATTTGACTACACTTGCTTTCAGGCTGGATGGTTTTTCCTCCTGGAACTGGATTTTAGTTCTGCAGGCTAGAACAGGAAAGTTCATTCCAGCTCGGCATATAAGCAAAAATAAAGTCATGTAGATGCTGGAAATTTAAAATAGTAACAATGAGCACCCTGTAAAGGAATGTACTTTGAACTTCTTATTGTTAGAATGACAGACTGGTTTGGGTTGGAAGGAACTTTTAAAGATCAACTAGTCCAACACTGCTGCCATGGATGTGATGTTTCCCTTTTCCCAGTCACTGGGGACTTCACCTGATTGCCATGACTCTTAAAAAATGATGGAGAGTGACTTGGCAACTGCATCAGTTCTCCCTGCTTGTGATGATTCTCTTGTCAAAAAAGGCCACCTCATGTCAGCATGGCAGTCTGAGATCCCAAAAGCAAAAGATGAAGAGCTGAAGCCGCATTTAGTAGTCATTTAACCGAAAGAATATCTTCAGGATTATCAGCACCTTCATGCTTCCTTAGGACTTGATAACTTAACAGCACCTAGGATAAAAAGCATTTCCCCTCCTGTGTTTTAAAAACAGGAACGTTTTGTTTCTGATATTACAGTCCATCTGATGGTGCAAAGTTAGCGGGCAACTGACAGGGATGGTAGTATGCTGTAGTGGTCCAGCAGTTCTTCTGAAAAGGTGCTCTCTCAACCCAAATACATGAAAGCAGAAAACCACTGACCACGTATTTGAGAAAAAAAGTGCCTCATGCATTTCCCTGATGCAAAATCATGCCTTCTTCAGAGTCAGCAGGGAATAAAGACTGTGTTCTCCATCTCTGCCCTCTTGAGAAAGCAGCATCCTTTCTGGTGGAGTTTAACAGAAAAACTGGGCTCAGAGCAGCCAGAGAATTACATTGCCACATTCCCTGCTTGGACAGCAAGAGGAGAAAGAATGTGAAGCTCTTCCCTCCCCTAGAACAGAGGGCCAGCTGCTATCCCACCACTTTAAGCCCTGTTTATATGATCATATGATATGGATATTTTCCTAGTTCTTTTGCAGTGTTTTCATTGTGTCTATATCGCAAATATTACTAGATCAGGCTGGTTGTCACCAGGACCTATCCGGGAAGGACTGGGTTGGAAACACCTGTCAGAATACTGTTGTTTTTGAATGGTAAGCAGAGTCAGGAAAATGATCTGTTCATTTTGAAGATTTATTCAACAGCCCTGAGTCTTAAGGTCTCCTTACAGATGCCAGGCAGTTAAGAACAGACAGTATGTCTTACCTTCATAAATACAAGGCTAAATGCAAGGATAACTATTCCACTTCTCTATGCAAGTAAGTAAATGTAAAAGAGATTTCAAAAATCAAAGTTTTGCTCAGCTGCTGCCATTTGAGATACAGAGTTCAAAGGAAAAACACATTTCCTAGTAGCAACTGGTATTGGCTATTCTGACTTCTGAATGATGAACAGGTATGGCTAACAGGTATGGCACTCTAGGTTACTCAGGCTGCAAATTCAAGTACACCATACTTACAGAAAAACCAGAGCTATTCTCTTACACTGGACACCAAGAATAAAAGCAGAGGAAGCCAATGGTCACTTCCAATGCCAGAAGTGTACCACTCTGGTCTATACACTCTCGTCACTTAACAGTGACTTGTCACCAGTACAGAATTCATCTTTATCCTTTTCTGCGAGTTCCTCACAAACTTTTGTCACTAGAGAATCATAGGTTTAGAAGAAGACAGTAATCAGGAGTTAATTTGCCTTCTCCATCCAAATTTTATTAATCTGATTTAATGGGGACAAAAATAATTTAAAAGAAACAATTTTAAAAAATCTCAGTCCTTCATATTTGTATCTGTCACCAGGATTAAGCACAGAGAGATCTATACAAATCCATACAAACACACTGATCCCACTTCCAGCTGCACACAACTGTGCTATGCCTGAGAAAAATTAGAAAATTACTCTGAAGACAAGTATGAGCAAGCCACCAAGGTCTCTAAATGCATCACCAAATAACAGACCAACCAGTCTTACATTGCTGATCTGTGTCAGAGCCTGCACAAGACAGTAAACACTGACTAAGAGCTGTTTGCCCTAGCAACAGAGAGGTTCACAAAGCTTTACAGCTTCTACATAGCTAAAAAACATCCACGGCGTTTCAACTAGAATGACTGTGGTCTCAACTCTTCCCCTCACATTCTGTACCACTTCTTTTTATTTAGGGATTATCTAATAATTCCATATTCTTTCTGGCAGCTTTTCTCTCATTCACAGAACAAAGGTAATGACAATACAATCAAGATCCCTTTCTGCCTACACATTTCACTAAGAGGGAAAGCTAATAAACACAGCAACATTACTTGAGCCATGAGAACGCCTTGCTTTATTAGCCAGTGTAGTGCAGCCTTTCATTTAGCATTTAAGATAGTTACTACAACAGGAACACTATTTTCCCCAAACAGTCTAACTGGTTTATAATACTGTACTAAGAAGAAAGAGGGAGGGGGGGGAAAAAAAGGATAAACTTCTTTTATGCTAATTGTTGAACTCATGTTGAAGTGGTGGATTGCACTCATCTGGAATAACAGGATTAGCGAACGCATTTTGTTATCTTTCCCAGTCAGGTGTGTTTTCTGCAATGCCTTCTAATTAGCATAGCAGAGTTCTGCCTAGGCTGCAAACATTAGTCTAATGAACACTTGAGTTCAGTTACACAAAAAGCCAAAGCTCTTTTTGCTTAGTAGAGAAGAAACAGGTCAAACATATATTTGTATTTTTGTTACAGCTGCACTTAAAAGTTTCAAGATGTAAACCCAACAGTTTGGCCTTATGTGCATATGAACAGTTTCCAGGGTTCAAGGCTAGCTCCAGAGGGACAGGGACAGACCCCCAGCAATTGTTCTACCAAGTTACAACAGGGTGGGTTTTTTTTAACTACAGGATTAAGCTGCTAAATGCCTTGGCTTTCACTGTTTTTTTCCCCTAAGCCCCATTCCCTCCCCTCTCAGGGAAGTAACCTTTCTGACGTCTTGCTTAATATAGTGCAGTACAAACATAATGTAAGTTCTTTTTACTTCACCGAGCACTACCTGCAAGTTTCAGAAAGACCTACGGTTGCCTGAAAATTAAAAGTGAAGAGTTACTGCCAGTCCCACCTTATGTTGCTGCTGCCGTACTGGTGTCAAACACAGCAACTCCTTTCCTGGGGAGTTATTCTCCCACTGCAAATGCTGCTTTATCATAGCTACCCAAGCTCTTTCTGTTAGATTCTCCACTTCTTTCCAGCTTTGGTTTGTTTTTATTTCCTGTTGCCTGAATGTTGCTTACCTAGCCAAGGATGGGGATGGCAGCACAGACAGAGAGCTTCAATGGACCACACCAGTAGTAATGGAAAACACCCACTGCAGCTTCCTACAACAAATGTGCACAATATACAGTGCAATAGCCTCTCTACAAGCCATATGGAACTGAGGTGACTTTAGGGTCATCATTAAAAAGCAAAAATGCTGATGTGCATTCCACTCCTGCATCTTTCTGAAGTCCTGATGCCAAAGTGCAAGATAGGAAGTGATTCCCATTTTAATTTGAAAACTGGTCAGTTAGCTTTTGGTGGGAGAAAGATCATTCTTATGTTCTCAAATACGGTACAGAATCCATGTGTAAAATACATGGATTTTCACTTGTTTGACAGGGATAGTTCATTTTAGTGCAGAGAGCAAAGCAGCCCTTTTCTTATCTTGTTCTCAACTGCTCAGCTTAGTTTCTGAAGTCTGTGGATACAGCAGATGTTCTTAAATAATAATAAAAAAAAGTTAATCCCTTTGACATTTAAAATTAAGTCTCTCAGAGCTGAATGTGGTGGTCTTTTGGTGTTTTTTTTTTGGGGGGGGGCAGTGAGGAATGAGTGTTGAAACATGCAATTAGCACAACAATTTGGAAAGTAATGAGGACACTAGAAATTAAAAGTTGAAAACTACACAGATTGATTCTCCTTTTTAGCTATACAAAACAGGCATAGTCATTCCTGTAAGGATAACACAAGCCATACTTCACTGACTCAAACTCCAGCTGCTCACAAACAGTAATCGTCTAAAGAAACTGTGAGGTTGGTATTACAAAAAAAAAGCTTGTTGACCACGTGCATGTAAACTCAGGAAGACAAGTCCAGAATCATCAGCCCTCCAGCGTAAGGGAGGTGCCCTGATCCAACAGTAAGAATCACATCAGTATTGCACTATCAATTATCAAATATCCAAGTTGAGTGCACTGCTTGCGACAGTAGTTTTTAGTACAACTAAGGCTTTCTTATAGGTGCTGAAAATAATTTATAATATTTACCTACTGCTCTTTATTTTGTGAAGATTAAACTTCAAGTTGGATTTATATTATTGAAACAGATTTCTTTGTTTTCACATTTATCGATACAAATGACAGAAAGATGCTCAAACGCGATGTTAGTGATTTTTGACAGGGTGTTGTTCTGTGTTCACATCTGTAACCAGAGAACCAACAGCAGAATGACTGTCCTCATTCCAGGAAAATTAACTTGGCAAACCAATGCAAAGAGTTTGATAAAAATGATTTCACATAAAATCAGTTCAATAAACTGTTGCCCTAATTAACACCAGCTTGGTTTTTTTGAACAAGCTGCAACACAGAACTTCAGCACAATGCCAGGAGAGTTATGTAAAGGCTGAGCTTGTCTTTTTTTTTGTGTGTGTGTAGATGGAGCCTTCGTGCATGTTTGTTTGGTTATTTGTAAGATAGAGACTGGTGATAGCAGGCACTGGAGCATAAAGTGATTACTAATAAAAGCATCCATGTATTTTACACATGGATTCTGTACTATATTTGAGAACATAAGAATCATCTTTCTCCCACCAAAGGCTACCTGGAATATGCCCCCACCATGTTCCTTTACAAATGGAAAAAGTCTTATCTTACACACAGGTAAACTGAGGTACCACAAGGTTAGGTCTGCTGTTTCAGAAGGGGATGTCAAACACCTGCAGTAAACATGGATTTTTAACAGGATTTGGAAGAAGCTCAGCACTTCTAAAAACAAGCCCAGAAGGCACTTTGTAGGAAAGGTTTTAAATGACCTCTCATACTTACTATGCAGTGCTCTGGCCACCCAGTGATGCTGCTTGGCTACTTCCACGTCACTTACAAGCTAATGCTCTGCTTCACTGCACCTTGCACACTACCTTCCAAACAAACAGCTTTTCTCTTTTTTTTCTTTCCCTCAGCTCCCTCCCTCCCCGAGGGCTGGCCTGTTCTGTTCTCTGTGGCGTGGCGGGTGTCTTTGGAGCAGCTAGGGCAAGGCGGCTTGCAGGGCTCCCCCACTCCTTCACAACCGAGGGGAAAGGCTGGTGGCAAGCAATCTGTGGAAGGGCAGAGGGAGGGTCAGAAGACGAAAGCGGTGCTTCCAAATCCTAATTACAGTTAGCACGGATTAAGTAATAGTCACTAACCTCTTCAGCTCACAGAGGAGAAACGTGATCCTGTTTAATTCTCCTCTGCTCCTTGCAGCTCCTTCTACAGCACTCTGCGGCTCCAGCGTATCGACGTACCGCTCGGGCTGCAGCTATCATTGCAGCAACACCCCCTCGGCCGGGAAATCCAATAAGGGCTCTATAGGGGCGGGCTATAGCCAGAACCGGCTGCAGGAAGGTTGGTACAGGCACCGAGCCTGGGAGATTTCATTTAGAAACCACCGAGAAAGCTGCACGTGGCTAGCAAGGGGCTGACACCCCCCCGGGACACCTGTGCGAGACCCCAGTTAAGCCCATGCAGCGGTCACCCCAGCCAGGCACTACGCAGGGCCCATCATGCATGGCTTACGGGCAGTGCTGACGTCTGCCCAGCTGTATCCGTGGGGTTTACATTGCAGGCTGAGGCCGTGCTCAGGAAATCGGGAGTTTCAGCAGTGGCAAGCAGAAAAGAAATCGTTCTGTGCCTGGCTTTGCCCAAGCAGGCAATATACAGAAAGCTGCTGGAACTGCCCAAGCCAGCTGTTACACAAGCTCTTACTCGAACTGTTTGTCTCCCTTCCTACAGGGATTGCTTCCTGGCCCACAATACACTGTGCTTAAGCACTAGCTTTGTTCCTTGGAGAGCCACTTTTTACCCAGATCCTGCTCCCAGCCTCTTTACTCATTATTTCTTATCTGCATGAAACAGGACTTTCAGCTGCTTCGTTCAGGACTTGGAAGATAAAAACCTGGGAGGGTGCAGCTAATTTCACCAAGGCCACTGGTTCCTGCAAAAAAAAAAAGTGTATGAATAGAGGACAGTCTGAATTTCACAATCATTCCATACCGTGTTGATGTTGGGCATTCACGGACTATGATAGCATCTAAAACTGTTACATTGGGACTTCGGATACAAAGGATCCAATCCTGTACTCATTCACCCCAGACATAAGGTAGAAATAACATCGGAGAAATCAATTAACTGTTTGGGGGTTTTTTGCACCCAAATGTGTTCAGTTGAACCTATTTCTGGCAAATCCTGGGGCATGCTATGTGTATGTAGTACCCTAAGTAGTCTGTCTTCTTCCTATAAAACTTAAAATTCAGTGCAGCTCTAGATTCCTTACATTCTTTATTCTGAAATTCTGCAGGTTGGGATTGTAAGAGAGATACACCCTTCTTTCCCACTCATTGCTTCTGAGCAGCTAACTTCCTGACCAGCAGGACTTCAGGAATCCACTTCGTCTCCTCCCAGCTACATGTGCTTTTTGAGTCACATTTTCTGAGCCAGTTACCGAGTTTTAACTTGTGCAAAACCTCTGCAGTCTAACATAACTTCACTTGAACATGGGGTTTAAACTGACATTACTATGCTGGATGTTTCAAATGCATCATGGGATGTTTCAGAATTCTTCCATTCCCCTCTCAAACACATTATATTACCTACCACAGAATAAACCACAGCTCCACATATCAGCAGCTCTAATTACAGTCCTCACATAACTGCAATAAGGAGGAGCTCCAGAGTAACTGAAGAATTACATGCAAGACTAACAAGCAGGAAGTCCATCAAAGCATGAATGAAGATCTACAACATACATGCGGTATTGCATAAAGGAGGACTGGCAGACCAGGAGATACGGCATTTAAAAATATATATCATGAGTTCAACATATGGGACTGCTAATGACTAGCACGTGACTGCATGCTTAGCATAAAGTAATGGATCAATTAGCACATGATAGGAAACAATAACAAATAGCAGAACATATGAAAAAATGCATATGGGAGTGATTAGAGACAGATGTAACTCAGAGCCTTTGGATTCAGCAGCCATGCTCCCATTTGTACAGCCATGTGTTCTACAGGATGAGGGACCCGTCTGATGTCATAATTAACCATGTAAAAAAAAAAACAAAAAAAACACAACCCCCCAAAAAACCACCCTACTTTTCAGATGGATCAGCTCCCAAAACCTGATGGGAGTGGCAACATGCAACCAAACAGGAGAACACAGCTGCCTCTCTCCACCACAGTGTAGTTAGGTTAGCTTAAACCAGTCAGGTAACGATTTGCTGTTTGATCCCTGTATACAGCCTCGAGCTCACTCTGCCATACATTTGTTTATTTATTCAGGTGGCTAGATAACAGATCCAACATTTAACTGAACTCCAGACCTAGTCAAGATTGGGGAACTGGGGGGAACAGTTCCAGTAGAGGTGGAACAAAACACGGGCTCTGGAGGAGCTGTTTGTGGCTGTGAGATGAGCAGTGTAAGAGAAGTTTGGATCCCCAGGGCGGTGAAGTGGGCAGGGGAAACACCAACCTTGGAAGAAACAGTAGCAAATAGCCCCCAGTGTGGATGTAGCTCTAGTGGTATACTGATGGCTTACACAGTCTGATTCTCTTTCCATACGGAAATAGCAGAGAGACTATCTATAAACAATGGGTAGTACCTTTCAATACCAATAAAACTTCACCAAAATTGGATGGCTATTGTATAACTTTCATCATTACAAAATTAC
The DNA here is from genome assembly GCA_035590215.1 of Microhierax caerulescens. Lineage (NCBI taxonomy): Eukaryota > Metazoa > Chordata > Aves > Falconiformes > Falconidae > Microhierax > Microhierax caerulescens. The sequence continues at coordinate 84,749,595 of JAVJGJ010000047.1, read as the reverse complement.
AAGGAGAAGGCCTGCAAGGGTAGTTAGGCTGACACAGGCATAGCTGGGAACCATAGACAAACTTTTGGCACAAAAGCCTTCTTCAGGTTCTAAAACATACAAAATAGATTTTTCAGAGAGCAATTAGATATATAGGAGTCAGACCACCCCGAAGGTAAAGCAAACCAGTTCCCACAAAGGGATGTTGGTGGAAAGGCAAGAGAAAGAGGTAGAAAAACCTGCAGTTTTGCATACCAAGCAGCCTCTTAGCAGGGCTTCTTTAGAGTGTAGGAAGGGTTCTCACTAGACTGGGATACCCACCCCCTCCCTTTTTTTCCTTGTATTTCTCATCGTCTATGTTTTGGTCATATTTGCACATCGTTTTGTTCTGCTGATTGTCTTTCCATACCATGTTTCTCCCCACTTTCACCTTCCACAGTCCCATGAGTGTTACAAGTCCTAGCAAGCATATGTATTAATTAACTTCTGCTACAACCTAGCAACCTCTCACTTCTCAATTATTTTTTCAGGAACAAGCAAGCAATGCAGAATACTGTACGTATCATTCTGATGACAGGAGCTGACCAGCAGCCACTAGAAGCCCTCCATGGAAAGAAAGTTTGTTGGGATAATTCAACAGGAGATAATAACCCACTAAAACACAATGGTAAGCTAAAAAGTGTCAACAAGAAGCTGGAAAGTACTTGGATAAGAGAACAAACTGGCTTGGCAACAGCCCTGAGAATGCCTGATTCAACTCCTCAGCCAGGGGAGGGCATGCAATAAGTATCAAAGCAGGTATGATGCACTAAGAAACAGCGGCAGAACGCACTCTGAAATTATTGGTACACTCATCGTTTAATTTCAGATGAATGAAAACTGAGAGCCAAGGCTCAGGATCCCAAAATCTGGCAGCGCTCTCACACTCTCCACACGGGGCACAGCCCGAGCACTGAGCTGTGGCAGCTTGGGGCAGCCCGCTTAAACAAACCAACAAGGACATCAGCTTATGTGGTACAATGGCGAGGGATAAATTTGGAATGAAAAAAGATAAGCTAAAGACAGCAGTAATGAAGTTAAATATGCATATCGGTGTATGAAATCAGATCACATCCAGAGTGTTTTCTTTGGGGATTGCTGTTCACAGATGTTCACAGTTCACATAAACTCGGTTGGGTTTTTCAATTTTCTTTTCATGCATAAAGCTGGCTTTATGGTGTTCCTTCCTTTAGGGCTTGGCCTGGAAAAATAAGGAACCACAGAAGATAATGGATCTCAGGACAATGCAGCAAACTGAATGTTGTTTGAACAAATTGTGTGGGGTGGTCAGTGTGGAGCTGACAGGAGCTGCGCGAGGGAGAGGCCTGCGCTTCTGCACGGCGGCGGGCAGGGAACCCGTCTCTCCATAGCGTCCCCCCAACTCACCCCCCATAGCTCAGGCTACGGCTGCAGGACACCCACCACCAACACGGCCAGGCGCAGCCCCAGGGGCCCGGCGCTGCCCCTGAGGGGCGGGACCCTTCGAGGACGCCCCCCGGCTCCCGCGCAGCCGGGCCCGGCCCTGCCCGCCGAGCCGGGCGC
>JAVJGJ010000047.1:84732701-84747843 GCA_035590215.1 Microhierax caerulescens | reverse complement strand
GGCGGGAGGGGGCGCGGCGATGGGCGCGCAGCGGGGGTGGCACGGGCGGGCTCCGCGACAGGGGGAGCGACGGCGGGCGGCAGGCGCCCGGTTACAACGGGCACCAGCGGGCCTGCGTCGCGACGAGGGAAGGCGTGCGGCAAGGCGGCCGCAGGCCTGCGGGGCGAGGGGGCTTCGGCCCCTGAGGGGACGAACGAGCGCGGTGACCGTACGCGCCCCTCGCAGCGCCATTCCAGCGCCGCGGTAAGAGCAGCTGCGCTTTGAGCGCGCCTCACACCGCTTCGCAGCGCAGCGAGAGGCGAGCTGATCCGGCAAGCTGCGAACAAAGCCCCACACAGAGAGTAATCAAGCTGCTGTAAAGGCCTGCTCCGCGTAACGCTGGTGTCAGCGACTTAAATATTAACTTCCAGAGACGGCGCTGCCAGCTCCCCGCCGGGTGCCACCGGCCGTGGGCACGGTCCCTCGGGCCAGGCGCAGCTCCCGGGGGGCACCCGGCACCGCGCAGAGCCTGCGGCAGGGGCACAGCCGGCGGGCTGGGGGCAGCGAGTCAGTTGCGGTAGTTAAGTCCACGTAGTAAGAAAACGAGTCACATTTGCTTCCTCGTTCAGGTGCAGCTTCAGAAGTGATGAAGTTGTCTTGAGCACGTTTAACGTTCTGACACCGCAAAGAAAAGGAGCTGCTCTGTTTCTTTGCCTAGAAATCCAAACTTTGCAGTTTAATACTACTCGTACCACTAATCCGGAGGAGGTTTCCCCTACCTCTTCTTACTGGCGAGGCTGGTTCATCCTGCCTCCCAGCCAGCTGGTGTGGGTTCACTCACACCAGTTCCTTTCTGCTGATCCCCATGAACTCTTGGAAAAGCAGGAAGGGAGCACGTAGCATGAGAGACAAGATTGGGCTGGACTGCTTCTTTTAGAGCCAGTTTTTTATAAACCGAAATGTTGAAACAAAACAAAAAAACCCCAAAAACAAACAAACAAAAAAAAGGCAAAACACCCCCCACCCCCTTAGGCTAGCCTCACAGGCTGGAGTAATAGCAGGCTGCGACAGCAAGATGGCCCTATTCCACTGCCCAGCTGTACAGCGTGCTGTACCGCTTGTGTCAGGTTTAGGGAGCAGCCGGCTTTTTGGAAGTTGGTTTTCCAGTGCATCGCGGCTTCCCTGACGTGGTATACACTGCGGCTTAACAGTCCAGCAAAAGGGAGGGAAAAGGGGCACGAGCACCCCTTCCAGCAGCAGCTCGCAGCTGCACTTAAGTGCAATGTTGAACTGTACCTACTCTTTGAGTCCAAGCTTTGACTCAAATTAGAACAGTAAACTTGTTTTTCATATTGTGCAGTGGCCCATGTTAAGGGTTCTCAAACTAGACTGGGGGTGTGGTAGAGAAAGACGTGTGCATGTTAACAGATAATAAAATACTGCCTTTCTGGCAGCTTAGTGCCTAGAGATCTTTGTGTTGTAGTTAAGACTTGACAATAATTGCTGTCCTCACTATCTGAACAGCATAATTTAAGGTGCTGAAGTATCCAGAATCACCAAATTCCATTAAGCACAAAGTGCAAAGAAAAGTTATCTTAAACAAGCAATACAGCAGTTTTAACGTTGTTGCATTTTATTCTCCGGAGGAAGAAAGGATTCTCTTCAGGAGGAGGGTGAGGAGGTTAGTCAAACTTGATGTGTCATTTTTTTTTGTTAGATGAGCTTTAATTTAGACTACTGTATATTGAATGAAAAAACATGGAAAATGGAGATAAGGAGCTTTTGGGATTAAAAGAAAAAAAAAATAAACCCCAAACCCTTCATTACTATCTTAACAGCTTTTTCTTTTCTAAGTAGCACTTTGCTGTTGCAGTTCTGAAATTAATGAAGTGTGCATGGATTATTCCGGCACGTATTACTTCAAAGCTGTTTATTCCCCAGAAGTCAGAGGCTTTGCGTATCTGTTAACATAGTACTTTCCAGGCCACTTTTCAAATACAAACTTCTGGGGTTTGACTCAATGCCAGAGGAGCAAAAAGAGCAAAATAACATCCTTACCTTTGCAGCTGTGACCACAATATAAAATCAAGCAGGAGGAAGAGCTGATGCTGGGGGTTGTTTTCACTGCACTTAAGGCACCTTAAGTGTCAGAGCTCACACAGAGACATGCCCTCCCTAACAACATGGCTGTTAGGGCTTTTGGCCTTTCTTTTGTACTTGTCACAGTTTAGCCAGCACAGGTGTATGCAACTTCTCTGTTAAACAACATATCTCCATGCAAGCACCGTTATTGCCCAGCAGTGTCTCTTATTTGCCCATACTACCTTACCTGCACAGCCCATAGTGCCGCTCCAAGGCTAATTTAGTCGCCACCCAACTTGTGGTTGTTCTGAGAATTAGGAGGAAGCTCTAGATGTGGATCTGAAGGCTACATCAGCTCTAGCCCACTTTTGTGCAGACACCTTACAGGTTGTCCAACTCTCAACTGTACAAGGGCCACAGAAAGAGAAGTCAACAATTGACATGTGCAAACACTTGATCTTGAAATGCTTGCATATCCACGTGAGGGGGGGGGAGAGGGAAAAGAAGAACTTAGCTGGATTTTTCTAATTTTTCTATAATGCTGTTAGTGACTCAGTCTACAGTTTTGAGCTGTGATCTTGCATAACTGAGGAGTTTGCAGAAAAAGGCTGTATTGTTTCTCGGTTTCTGGAAGTAAGCAGCAGATAAGTAACCATAAAACTAGTGTGGGAGCTAACCTCTTGAAGATGCAGTCTTACTTTTTTCTACTCAGCATATCACAAGGAATAGAAACTATTTGAGCATGTACATCTGAAAAATTACCCAATACACAAGGGTGAAATTTTACTAACATGGTTTCAGTTGTCAGTTCAACATTGCTTCTTAGTCTTTTCCCTGTTGTGAGCAATCTGAAAAGCATCACCAGCTACTTATACTGACATTTGCTTTTAAGTGTGTTTCAGGGATGCTTTCTGGTGTTAGAATGTCTTTAGTTAAGCAATAGAATACTTTCATCTGATGGGGTGGTGGTAGTGGGTTTTTTTGTTTAACAACTGTGCAGCAGTCATAACAGTTGTATTTAACTGCCCCCCCTTCCCCCAGGGCAGAGTAATTTCCTTTTCTTGGTATTTACGTATTTTCATTAAGTGATTGCACAGCATACCACCAGCTAAAATACATAGTCCCTGCTTCCGGAGCTGTCTCAGAGTACTCTGCGTATTCTCAGTACACAGCAGATAATTTTGGAGGGTTTTGCCCTGCCTTTCTTGCCCCTCCCTACACCAAATACAAAGTCATTCCTGCTATTAATTTGATCACTGTACTAAACATAGTAAGCCCAATTATCCATTACCTAAAAACAGATTCTGCCATCATGTTATCAGACCTCTTGTAGATCAAACTGGAGGCACGTGAACAGGGACTGTTTTCCTTTTTCATATCTGTAGCTGTATCTGCTTTGAAGAATGGCTTTGTAAGCTTCTCCCATTAACTAACAAAGAGATAGAAATCTTCCACATCCCTGTGTGCCTTCTCCAGATGCGGATTAATTTCATTAATGGCAGCAGTAATCTCCCAAGTCTGTCTGGCAGGTGTTGATCTATGCTCCAGCACTAGCACAGATTCCCACTTGAATGATGTTAAGTGCGTTAGAGCCAAGGGTGTGCTTTTCATAAAAGCAGAGTGGCTCCATGTACTGCACTTTGGCTTGAACTTTTCAGATGGACCACCAGAGGCTGCGTGACACCCTCCACAGCTCCTAGGTGGGAAAGTCCATGAGAGCAGGCAAGGGCTAGTCTAAACAAACCACACACACAAAACCCATGCAGTGGGAACACAGCCCTCAGCAGCAGGTATTCTGATTTACAAACCTGTACTTATTCCTGATGTAGATACAGCCAGCAGCAATTATAAGATAGATCAGTCTAGTATTAAAATAATGAGAAATTGATGCATTTAACTTCCACAGAGAGAAGACTCATAAGGAACTGGAATATCCGTAGGGAAGTTTGATCCAGCAGAAGTCTAACACAGTCCCAAAGACCTCAGGTCAGTGCTTTCCAGTCTTCTACCATTCTATGGGTGTCTACAACTGGTTGTATAGCATTGATGAATACTACAAATGGAAGGTGTAAACACAGGGAGGTAAACTGAGATCTGGACTACCTGAAAAGACATGTTCATCTGAACAACGTTCATTTTAATGTAACATGAAAAGTCATTCGCCCGAGACTGGGAGGTGTATGTAGGGTACTTAGGAGGTAGGAGAAGATAAGAAGATACTCAGAATGCAGGGGCATTTTTAGATAGAGGGTGACTAGACTGCCTAACAAGAGTTCACTTTGGCAGATTGTAGGCAGAAGGAATACAGGTCTTGCCAGAGACAAAATTTGACTGATTTGTGTCCTGTACATGGCATAAAAGAACCATGAAAGTAGTGTTAACATTAAAACCAGCACAGACATGTAAGTTAGAAGATTAGAGACCTGCAAGAACGTACTCTGAAAAAAGCAATTAAAAGCTTGATTAGATTTGTTTAGAGGCAATTCAGATGCTTTCCATATAGGTGTGATTTTTTAGAGATTGCTGCTGGGCTGCTCTTCAGCCCACTAAGTTAAAAAAAAAAAAAAAAAAAAAAAAAAAAAAAAAAAAAGCCAGAAACGCAAGGCTAGCCAGGTAAAAAGTCAAAGCTAATGTGAATGGACACACAGTGAGGAAAAAAAGGCATGAAATACCTTATTTAGCAGCACTGTTTTTTCTGAAATCTTAAAATAAGGTACAGTATTAAGAAGTCCATCCTGTCAGCTCAATGTAGACATCACTGAGTAAAGGTCTCTGACTTGCACACAGCCTTGCATACTCTGATCTCCTGTGTCATTTTCTTATGGCTCCTCTACAAAATTAGACCCCTCCAAAACACACAGTAAGCATCTTTTCAGTGGCCTTCCCTGAAAGCAGACCTTGGCAAGCAGTAGATAGAGTCATTTTTTCATCTATGCAGCCTGCCCACCATTATCTCTAGACATAAGAAAAGTGGACTCAGAGAAACATTTGCAGCGTTTGATGGGACTGCTTGTCCAGTATGTTATTAATAAATATTCAGAGGAAGAAAATACAGCTTATCTGTCTAAACAAGTGACACGGCACTGTTTTCACATGACTTAAGTATCAGGCATTTAAATTTCAGACAATAAAAGCTTTAGGCTTGAATTTTTGCCTTGGCCCCTTAGCATCATCTCTCTGTGGGATCCAGAGAGATGCAACATGGCATAGGTCATATGCCAGCCCATTTCGATTACTGAGTTTAGATGGAGGAATGATGTTACTTATTCCACTAGGACTGGAAAGCAACTGCCAACACTTAGAGCTATGGCACAAGCTGCTGCAAGAAGTTTATGGAAATCCTTTGTTAACTAGAAAGCAGAGAACTGCATATGAGCTATTACAGCTGTAGCTATTTAAGTTTAACCCTGACATCCAGGAACGTTTCCTTGAGTTTTACTAGATATATACATGTGTGGACACAGCTGCACAAGCACTGAGGGAAAACTTAAAAGCCTACATGCTTCAGAGCCTGCAGTACAGTTAGAAAGATACAGCCTACCTATCATAAATGAAAAGGGAATGTTGCTGTGCTTAACATCATTACATTTGGTCTAGGCAATTGCATAGATACAAAGCTGCTTTAGAAGTGCTGGTTTGCAGTAGTACATTTCTACGCGTAGCATAGCTGGAAAGCTTACCTTAAGAGGTGGTTTACAATAAATAGTACCTCTAAGATTTCCTGTGTTGTTCAGGAGTATGTTAAGAGATACTCTGTGGAAACTACCACACGCCACTTGGAAAAAGACAAGTAATGCTTACCAAGAGCCCCATATACACCAAATAACAGGCTTCAGTACTTGTAAAAAAGCACAGATAAATAAAAACTTGCATTCTAGCACATTTTCACTTTGTTTCCTACCTAAAGTAGCCGTAGACTCCTACTGAAAAATTACTCCTCTTCATACTAGAAGCTCCCAGATACCTTTTCTCAATTGTTGATACCTATCACCTGCTAATCTTTATAGCCTTTCTGCTTTGAGCCTCCCAGCTGCAAAGCTTCCAGTTGAAAATTGTGCTCAACTCTGCCTTACCCAAGAGTGGTGGGGGCTGTATTTCTCCTGGTCTTTATCCTGCTAGGTGTGGAGAACTAACTGAAAAAATAAGTTGTATATTATTTCTGTTACTGCCGGGGGGGCGGGGGGGGGGGGGGGGGGGGGGAGAACTAACTTAAAAAATAATTTTTATATTTTTTATGTTACTGCCTCCCCCCCCCCCCCCCGGAATTAATTAGAAATTCCACAGGCTTCTGAGTAAACTGAGTAAACAAACTCCAGGGGTGTATATGAGTTACAACCACTGTTAAACACAGGATGTTTTCTTCCCCTTGTATTACAAAATCTACAGTGATCTCCACTCTGCTTCCATTTAATTGGAGTTTTGCCACCAACTTAAATAAGTAGCTCAAGTCCAAATTCATTAATAGAATGGAAAGATTTACTCCAAATGTGGGGTGTAGTAGAAAGATGATTAGAAGCTGAATAGTTGCTTTTACACGGTGAGCATGCCCTAGCTTGATGAGATTATTTCCTGAACCTAAATTGTAAACAAGCAACCGTGCGAAGTCAAAAACCTGCATATGGGATGCTGGATACACCTCTTGGAAATTATGACAAAAGCTAACAATGTTCACCTTACTGAAGTTGGTGAAACATTTTCCGTGTGCTTGGCTGGAGCCAGGATTTCGCTGTAGGCACTTAATCTGACTTTGCAGGAGTTAATGCACACTGCAAAGTAAGTTCTTCTGAAAACTCTTTTAGCACCCCTCCTCCCCAGTTCTCCCTTTTCCTTTAGGATAACTGAGTTTTAAAAAGCTTTCTTAAGCCTTCTTCACCTTCATTCCCCTTTTCAAATAAGACACTGAATAGGCATCCTTCCAGCATTCTACTTGAGCAACACCATTGGCATCATTTTTACACTGTATTAGTCATAATGCACACTAGCATCACATCTTCCATCAGAATTTCAAAGCACTTAACAAATATTAATTAAGTATTGCGTCTCTGTGAGGTATGTAAGTAATTAACTTTATAAGCCAACACCATATAAAGGAGAGAAAAAGGTGGATTCTCACATTAGTGCATAGCCTTTTATTCATTTACAGTTATTTTCTTCACAGGTGTCTAGACCTAAAGTAAGTTAGTTATGCAGCTTTTGTAATGGCCACAGTAACGGGGACACCTGTGAAGCTGCACCACGAGACACCTCTCATATGTCCATTATGTGAAAGCATGTCCTCTCAAATTCATTGTAAAGTGGTCTTACGGTGTGTTATGGTCTGTAGAGAAGACAGGTGAAGAAGTTGAGCTCCAGCCCTGCCTCACAGGCATTCCTAAACTTCTGTTGTTAACATGTTTGCTTTTCTACAGGTAGCAAAGGGCTTTCTGGATGTTGCAGGCTTCCTTTTCCCAGACACGTTTACTCTTTCCACCTGGAAATCACATTTAGGCAGATTTTCAGGACTTCATAAATTTGTCTGAGCTTTCCGGATGTCTGGTAGCTGTAGGGAGCAGACACTTCTGATCTGGTGGCTGCACGTCTGGAAACTCAGGACATCAGCACTGTTGAGCATGCACTGCAGTTACAGAACATGAAGCAGCCTAGCAGGAGTATCTGTGTGTGTTCTGTGCTGTCCAGCCATGCATAGTAAGCGCAAAACTTCAGAAACAGTAGACGATGTAGGCATGTTCTGCAGCTACTAAGACTCTGTGCAGTCAGCCTTATGCTTTCAGGGGGGAACTGTGCAGTTATTTGCATATTGATTATACATCCCCTGGCTCCTGGGTGCGCTACAGCTGTTGCACATGCCCCTACTTTTATCTACCCACAAAGTCCTCTGCAGATGTATGGGATTCCTACCCCTCTAGTAGGCATCCTTATATCCACACTCCTCCAAAGCAGCAATGATCAAGGCCCATACTTGTTCCTTCTCCCTTTGATTCCCCCTTCCCTTCTAATAACAAGCCCTTGCACTAAGGCAGTGCTTCCATGAGACAATTTCACTTTTTTTTTCACAGTTTGCTACTGTCACAAGAGAGAGGTGGCAGTCCCCAGTCCTTTGCCTTCTAGCAGTCCTTGCTCTTCATCATCCTGCTGCTTACCTCCATGCATACATGTTCTGGTATGTGTTGAATCCATCCCTCCATTAGCCACTTTGACCCTATTAGCCTGGAAGAAAAATAGCAGAAGAGTGGATAGTTTTCTCTGGCATAGCAAGGTAAATTAGCTGACAATGACAGATGTAAGGTAAAGGATCAGAAGAGTACCCAAGCTGCTGTAAGTGCAGCTGGGACACAGACTGAGAGATTGACCTCGCACTTTTGCAACAGTGACTTGTTAGATCAGCTTAGCTGCCTGTGAAGCAGTAGTTTGATTTCTTTCTTTTATAGAACAGAGGCTCTAGTTTGCCTCTTTTTCTCTCCCCCTTGTCATTTATAGCTGTATCATTTAGTCTGAGGAAATGTGTGTGGATTCAGAGTTTTGGTCACAACACCATGTAAGAATAATTTTTGGAAGGGTTAGCAAGGATTTTCTACGTCATGGTCTTACAAGCAATTGCATATAAACTGTCTTTAATATGCTTCTGTGGCCTCAAACCAGTTGGGTTGTTTTTCCCTAGCTATTCATATGTTGGAGGCTAAAATCATCACCATCATCATGTTCAGAAACCTCTATGCTTTTTAAACATGCTTATTCTATTCTAAGATATTCTCAAAAAAAGCTTTGAATCCCTTGTCTTGCTCCCTTAAACTAGTTTCAAAATTGTACCTAAGGCTAAATACAGCTCCCATATTGTGTGGAAACTGCTTTGAAATTAAACAGAAATTTGAGAAGCTTCTGTTGGCTGCCTCAGTGAGTGTCAAGCACGTGATATATTCCTCTCAAACTTCTGGAAAATTAATAAATAATAAAAAGAACCATCAGTTTTTTCCCTACTGCTTAACATCCACATAGATTTGAGCTGGAAGAGCAGAAAATCAAAACATGATGACATTCTGATTATTCCTTCAGTATTGTTTGAGAAATGATGGAAGACTTCAGCACTTTAGTAAGGCAATTTAGACATCCGTCTGCCACAGTGGTGGAGTACAGAAGATCAAAAGAACATTCTCATCTGCTTGACACACACCCCCAGTGTTCGTTCATTAATGGCATACTTTTAGTGTAGGTTATAACTGTACACATTGTACAACAAACAGTGCCATGAAGTCCCCTGTCTTCAGGGAACAGAAGGAGCAGGAAAAAAAAGTCTGGTTGATTAAAGCATTCTCAGCAGCTGAGAACATCCCTAACTCTGACATAGTTTGCTGTGAACTTTGAAGGGGTGGGAAGAATAGCTGTGCACCACCGTCTTCATTTGATTGTATTGTTCAAAATGAATCCCCCACTGATAAAATAATTCCTGATAAAAGACATCCTAGCTTTCAGAAGTCACGCACTCAAAGCATACACAGTGAGTGTGTGTTAAAAGTACCAGTGCTCTGTAAAATATGCACAAATTAGTGATTTGGGGATGCCCATCTGTTTTTTTGACAGAAAGTGAAGGTCTAAGTAGATGTGTTTTAAACCAAATATGACTCATTTTATATTCTGAAGAAGGAAGAAGACAAAGGAAAAGAAGGAGGCAAACGCCCTTCTGTTTGTCCTAATACTCATTCCATAGAACCTCTAATCTAAAGATCTACACTTCAACTAGAAAGCAGAAAGCATTTGCTTATTGCTTTTGCATTTTTAGAAAATAAATTTCCTTACCTCCAATTCAGGAAAATTTCAATTTTAATAAGTCTAACTGGGCAGATTCCAGATCGAATCTGTTCCTGGTGTGGTGGTATTGACTTAGAGGTAGAGCACCAGAAACAAATCTGGCCCTTTCTCTCTCTGTGAAAGTGTATTAGTCAATTGTTTCAGAAGCATGCAGAGTAACACGCCTTTGGATTGTACACGGCTAATCCTCTTTATACTTTGCTCTGTGTAACCTGCCTGCTTAGTCTTACATGAAAGGATGACTTTCCCTTCGTTGAGGAGGCTTGAGTTAGATAGAGATCATTTAGGCATGCCTGACACCCACAAATCCATGGCCCCGATGGGATGCACCCCCAGCTGCAGAGGGAGCTGGCAGATGTTACTGCTAAGCCACTCTTCATCACCACTGAAAGGTCATGGAGAACAGCAGAGGTGCCTGAGGACTGGAGGAAGGCCGGTGTCACTCCAGTCTTCAAAAAGGGCAAGAAGGGCCCAGGAAACTACAGGCCAGTCAGCCTCACCTCCATCCCTGGAAAGGCGATGGAGCAGCTCAGCCTGGGGGTCACCTTGAAGCATGTGAAGGAAAAGAAGGTTATCGGGAGCAGTCAGCATAGATTCACCAAGGGGAGCTCGTGCTTGACCAATCTGATAGCCTTCTGTGATGGAATGACTGGCTGGGTGGACGAGGCCAGAGCGGTGGATGTTGTGTACCTTGACCTCAGCAAGGCTTTTGACACCGTCTCCCACAGCATGCCCACAGGCAAGCTCAGGCAGCGTGGGCGCGATGAGCGGCGGCGAGGGGGGCTGAGACCTGGCTGCGTGGCGGAGCCCAGTGGGCTGTGATCGGCGGCGCAGAGTCGAGCTGGAGGCCGGCGGCCAGCGGTGCTCCCCAGGGTCAGTGCTGGGTCCAGGCTCTGTCAATTTACTCATCAGTGACCTGGGTGACGGGACAGAGCGTACCCTCAGCAACTCTGCTGGTGGTGCAAAACTGGGAGGAGTGGCTGGTTCGTCCGAAGGCTGCGCTGCCGTTCGGCGAGGCCTGGGCAGGCTGGAGAGTTGGGCAGAGGAACCTGATGAAGTTCAACACAGGCCAGTACAAGGTCCTGCCGCCGGGGAGGGACAGCCCCTGCACCAGTACGGGCTGGGGCTGGCCTGCTGGGGGGCAGCTCTGCGGGGAAGGGCCTGGCACTGCTGGGGGACAGCAGGCTGCCATGGGCCAGCGGCGGGCCCTGTGGACAAGGTGGCCAACGGGATACTGGCGGGCATTAGAAGGAACATGGCCAGCAGGTCGATGGAGATTATCCTCCCCCTCTACCCTGCCCTGGTGAGGCTGCATCTGGAGTGCTCTGTCCCATTCAGGGCTCCCCCATTCAAGAGACAGGGGACTACTGGGGAGGATCCAGCAGAGACTACGAAGACAATGAGGGAACTGGCTGAGAGAGCTGGGGCTGTTCAGCCTGGAGAAGAGAAGATTGAGAGGACCAGCATATACAAATATCTCCAGGGTGGGTGCCAGGAGGGAGAGGATGGGGCCAGGCTCTTTTCAGTGGTTGCCCAGTGACAGGATAAGGGGCAACAGACACAAACTGCAACACAGGAAATTCCATCTGAATATAAGGAAAAGCTTCTTCACTCTGAGGGTGACAGAACCCTGGCACAGGCTGCCCAGAGAGGCTGTGGAGCCTCCTTCTCTGGGGACATTCAAAACCCGCCCGGACATGACTGCGCAACCTGCTCCAGGTGAGCCTGCTTTAGCAGGGGTTGGACTAGATGGTCTCCAGAGATCCCTTCCAACCCAACCATTCTGTGATTCTGTGAATATTCTGTAGGAATACACCATGCTAATAATATTTGTTATCTGGTATGCCTCTATTTCTAGGGATACGGCTAAGCATACAAACTCCCTGGCTGACTTGAAAACTTCAGCCGTTATCGTCAGCTCAATCCACACGCTGCAAGAGTAAGGTGACTTCAAGGAATCACAAGGCAGATGTCAGTAGTCTCTTTGGGCAAACTGGTGAAAAGCACAATACCCTTGGCAGACATTCAGCTCTGCAAACAGTATAATGCCATCTTATTTCACTTATCTATGGTCTACAGATTTTCTCAGGTATTTTCTATAGGATTAACAAAATTTAATAGATATCAAATAATTTACATATTAGAGTACTGACCAAAGAGTAAGATCCATGTGAACACGTAAGTGCCTGACCGCTCAGCACTCAAAAGCCCTGCTCTGCCGCCACCAAGCACTCCACTGACACTTCAGTTATTGGCATTAACATTTGCAATGCACATAAAAGTCTAATTTAAATCTGCACTGAGATGCACCTGAAGTTTAAGAGGCTGACAGAAGCTGGCACCTCCTTTGATCTCAAAACACCACTGCTATCCACCAGCTACACATTTCTCTACTGATCTCATTTGAAGGGCACATTTGAATAGCTGTTCTTGGAGCATACCTAATAGATCCGGCTTCACAGTGTGAGCCATCTCCTTTATACAAACTGGCAAGGAGTTATACATTTTATCAGCATGGATTAATAGTTGGAGCATTCCCTTGGGAGGCTGATGACCCAACGTTCCGGTTCCTCCTCTGTCAGAGGGAGTTCACATCCAAATCCTGCTTCAGTCAACACAGCACTCTCCTCCCCAGACATGATATTATTCTTGGGGAAGCAGATTCTTTCCTCCTTGCTCCAAAAGTTAAATATATTAATTAAATTATTTTCATATAACAGTTAAACAGGAGAAGCATGTGGAAACCTGACTCTGCAGTCCACTGACACGGATACAGTTTGTTCTCCAACATTTACTTACCCAAACCTCTCTTTCACACCTTGAATAAATCCTCCACATACTTCACCATGGTATTACATGACCTTCAAACCCACTGTTGCCTCCTTTGTAACATGTGACGTGTTTTCAGGGAAAAGCCTAATCTCTGGTTTTGTAGGACATTTTTTCAAGTAAGACGAGTGGTTCTCTCACTATCTTTAGAAGATTCTGCACTTAGAGTCACAAAAGGAGGAAATAACTTTCTGCAGCACAGTGTAAGATGTCGAAATCCAACAGAGCAAGATTTTACACGCTTCGTTCTTCCTGCTGTTCGTGGTATTTCCACTGACAAACTCAGCCTGATTCCTTCCTTAGTACACTTATTCTGATGGATTGTACCCTTCGTATACACTAGGTTCTCCCTCTGCCCTGTATACACAGTCTAACTACCACAGTCAAGACAAATACACCATGGCTAAAAGTCTTATGTGGATTTGCCAAATGGGCTAAACCCCCATATAATGCTGTGAGTGCAGTAACATCTCATTTTCAGAAACAGGAAAAAAGGCATTACATGACTGCAGGAAGATCACGCTCCTATTTAGAAAATGAGCAAATACTGAAAAAATCAAAAGTTCCTTTCTGCTTCTCAGCTTGATCATAAATAATAAACATTGCAAATCACAAGAAGATGGCTTTTGGTGAAATTCTAGTTTGGACAACTTTATAAACTTCTTTTTTCCCCTATCTCCTTTCAGCCATCTCAATGAAATACAGTATCCCTTACTGATACTGTAACTCTTGCATACTAATTAAGCACTTAACTGCACATAGCATTCAACCAGGCTACCATGGACTTTGGAGCTGTGGTGTTTCTTTTTTTTAATTATTATTTGTTTTTATTTAGAAGGTTCACTGAGTTTAAAAGAGTTGCATAAATTATCACTGATCTCTGCAACCATCAATTATTTACTCCTCAGGTATAATGGGTGATGAGAAGACTATCATTGACTCCCAGGATTTCCCCTCACACGTTTTGATGAGCACCCATACTGAGACACCAGTTCTGCAACACCTCCTGCCTCTTCGGGCTAGATGCCAGCAAGGATGTTCGTGCCCGTACCACCTTTTCAGTCTTGCAGTTTTCCCAAAGCAGATTCTTCTGTACTTTGAAGGAGTGGATCTGATGCAATTGTCCAGACTGCCATCCAGAAGGTTCAAGAGGGCAACAGGGGCTTTCACAGTGGTCACAACAACAGCCTATGGAAGCAGTGGTGGTGGTGGGAGGGTGTTCAGGCCCATGCTGTGAGGTTCTGGTAAAGACTGATGATGAGCAGAACATTTCCACTATCCTCATGAGAATCATTTTAACAGATGTAGGAAGGAAAAGTAATTTGCCAACAACCTTCACAAACATTTAACTTCTAAAATAATATCTTTTGTTTTGATGAGTTTCATTTTATTGTTTCTAGAGTAAATTTTTTACCTAATGAAAGCAGCTCAGTTCTGCTGCCTCTTTTAGGACATTCTATAACTTCACAACCACTACTGGCTTCTTTTCTTACCAAAACATTTTTAAAACCTATTTCTATATATTTTATAAATAGATAAATCTACATCTGGAAAAAACAAGCTAAAATAAACAAAAAGAAAGCTAAAAACCCCAAAGGCAATGAAAATTGCATTACATTATCAGCCACACAAGGAATTTTTATGTAACCTGGATGAAGTTCCTCTTCAGATTTTATTCTGCAATACGTCATTGTGTTGCATCTGGCAGAAAAATAAGACACAAAGTCAAAGTTCTGTGGACTGAATAGCTTTTTTTTAGCTATTTGGTGGGCTTACTAAAATCAGAAACTGGTCAACATTTGTGTTTTAGAGTAAAACTACTGGGTGATAAAGAAGCAAATGTAGAACACTGCCAGAATATCAATGCTTCTTCCCCAGGTATAAAAGACTTCTTAATGTTGAAAATTTTGGAATGAGAGCTGTTCATCTTGCAATCTAACTTCTAAACAAGATTGAAAAAGTCCTCAGCAAGTAAGTGTCTTGCTAGTATTATTAGGATCACCTTGTAGTCCAGTAGAACAGGATACCATAGCCAGCAAATACAGACTCAGAAGTGGGCCCCTCACAACATGCCTATAGGTAGACTACCTACACAAGTAGACCCACCAAATCATTATGACAATCTGTTCCCATAAGATACCTGTCACACAAATAAGGCTTGGTACGTTTAGTCACGACAC
The DNA here is from genome assembly GCA_035590215.1 of Microhierax caerulescens. NCBI lineage: Eukaryota > Metazoa > Chordata > Aves > Falconiformes > Falconidae > Microhierax > Microhierax caerulescens. The sequence goes on along the minus strand of JAVJGJ010000047.1, from coordinate 84,732,970 downwards.
AAAGTCTATGATAACTGCTTTTATTATAAGCCACTTGTGCTTGTTTATAGTCCCTTGTTTTGACACGCTGCAGATCATGTATAATTAAAGATAACTGTTACTTTCTTCCTTCCTCCACAATACAGTAAAGCCTGTAAACAAAGACAAGCTCTGGGACCATTAAGAGAGGCCCTTGTTTGCAGACTGTCTTTGCAACCATCTCCTTCAATTTCAATACTAAAACTGTCAAGCTTAATTAAGAGTTATGGGGCATAACCATTTCAAAACCC
>JAVJGJ010000047.1:84688054-84732601 GCA_035590215.1 Microhierax caerulescens | reverse complement strand
TCCCCCTCTACCCTGCCCTGGTGAGGCCGCATCTGGAGTGCTGTGTCCCATTCAGGGCTCCCCAGTTCAAGAAACAGGGAAATACTGGGGAGGGTCCAGCGGAGGCTACGAAGATGATGAGGGAACTGGAGCATCTCCCTGATGAGGACAGGCTGAGAGAGCTGGGGCTGTTCAACCTGAAGAAAAGAAGACTGAGAGGGGATCTTAGCAATGTCTGCAAATATCTTAAGGGCAAGTGTCAACAGGATGGGGCCAGGCTCTTTTCAGTGGTGCCCAGTGACAGGACAAGGGGCAACAGGCACAAACTGCAACACAGGAGCTTCCATCTGAATATGAGGAAAACCTTTACTCTGAGGGTGACAGAGCCCTGCAGCAGGCTGCCCAGAGAGGCTGTGAAGTCTCATTCTCTGGAGATGTTCAAAACCCTCCTGGATGCAATCCTGTGCAACCTGCTCTAGGTGAACCTGCTTTAGCAGGGCGTTGGACTTGATCTCCAGAGGTCCCTTCCAACGCGACCGTTCTGTGATTCTGTGAGATGTATTTGCCGTCTTTTCATGACCCTGATCCAAAGGTTGAAGTCAGTGGAAAGAGTCCAGATTTTTTTTGGTAGTTTTGGAGCTGACTCTATATGAACAGCTGGTCTAGCACTGAGTCTTCTAGTTGAAAGACAAGGAAAATAAGCAGCACCAAACCACATTGGACTCAGCGCTGTATTAAAGATACAAATGAAAGTAACGTGAAACTTGTAAAACCAGACTGGACAAAACACTTTGAAACATGCTGCAAGGAGCAGTCTAGCGCAAGCAGGGGAATAAGTTAGCTATTTAATGATTTCTTTTCCATGGCTTTTACTTTTCCACATATTCTGTAATGTAACAGTACTTTTTTTTCCTTAGGCAAATAGCTGCCAGACAGCAGCACTGGAATGAGAACGTATGTAGTGTTTGCTTTTATCTTACATTACAAAAGAAGTATGAATACCTTGTGTTATTCCAAGTATAAAATTACAGGTGTCAAATCATTTGGTGCTTTAAGTGCTGTGCCAGAAAAGTAATCCAGTAAAAATAGCTATGTCCTGTCAAAACTGAGCAGTTAGTATTGTTATTATAGTTCCTTACTTGCATGTCTTCAGCAGTGTAAGATGGCACAAAACAAGTGTGAGAGACCAGCAAGGAACTTGCCTGGAATTGCCCAGAGCGCAGAAAGACAGGAGGGTGGAAACCAGAGGAACCTAAGGACCCGAAGTGAGAATCTGCCTGGTCTGCTTTACAGTTGGCTTGAACTTTAAAAATCCTGTTAAGCAAAAGCTGTTTAATATCTGAGAGGGGGGATTCTTATCCAGAGATCCCAAATAATTAAAGCAAAAGGTAATTTGTGCTTGGTTCTGGATAAGTATGTGGTTGACCCTCTGTCCTAGAGCAGCATACCATTTAAAAAGTAAAAATATATTTAGCTGGAAAGGTGAAAGCATTGTTTCATTTCCATGTTACAGGTGAGAGTGCAAACCAGGGATTAAGATGGCTTGGTTGGGTTAGACGGTCAGTGGCTGCGTTGCCTGTGGCAGAGAGCCCCTGGCTGCTGGGACGCACTTTACAAGTAAGGCTGTCCTTTCTGAGCTGAGTAAGCCTTGAGGAAGAAGCTTGCTGTGGACATGAAGTAAGGCAGGAGGTACAAGAACAGGGCATAGCAGAGCCCAACACGTGAATTTCTCCTCAAAAGAGCATGAAGATCCACACACTTTATGCAGCTCCTGGAAATTAAGTTAATGCTGTTATTGTCCATACCACAAAAGCTGGGTCTGAAGAAAATCTTGTAGGTTATTTCCCTAAAGGGGGCAGAAGAGTCACTGTATTTAATACTCTTTCCAGGCCTCCGGGTTGCAGTGAAACCTGGACAGAGACAGCCTGGTTTGCTAAATTGGGGACGTGCTGCTTCTGTCAGTATAGATGTTAAGAAGCTTATTAAAGGACATAGCAGCTGACAAATGAATCTTTAATCCCTGTCAAGCCCCTTAAATTTATGACCAGTGTAAAGCAGTTCATGTAAAAAAAGAAACTTTTACTCATCAATTCATGTGTGTTTCCAGATGAGAAATGTTTACTTGCATGGTGATAGAACACATTTTACTTGTAATTTTTTAGGATTAATTTTGGCTTCCTTAAAGAACTCTCCACAAATCTCAGCTCTCTTTCTCTACTTCTTGAAAACCATGGGAGTCGTATTCATTGTCCACACTGGTATTTCAAGTAAGCAGCACGTAGGGTGTGGCAGGGTACACAGCATGCTGCGGAATAGCAGCTCAAATCCTGATGCGGGGAGGCTGCAGTTTTGTTAAAAGGTCAGAAATAAGAAGGGCTTGTAGTGCACCAAAGCTTGACTGTCCTGACAAGAGATACAGTTAAGGGTTAACAGTCACGTGTCAATTTACAGAAAAACTTCTAATTTTGTTGCTTTTTTTTTTTCTTTGTAAGCCACATGCTCACACTGCATGTGTCTTGTGCTGCAATGCTATTTTAGGTTCCTTTTTCATACAAGTTTCATTCCTATTAATCTGTGAAAAGACTTTGTACCAAAACCCAGAACTAGCTATGAACGATAGATAAATTGTTGGAGGTTTTTTTAGTGCTGAAGAAAAAAAAAATAAAAGAAGAACACTGCAGTAGGTCTGTCAGTGAGTAGATCAAAGGATGCATCTAGTGTACCTCGGTATGCTGTAACGTGAGCTATTTGTTCAATAGTTAGCTCTAGTTAACTAACATGACTATTCATTCTAAAATAAGCACTCTGGCAGTGTTTGCTCCCAGGCAAATACTTGTTCTGCTACAGTTCTTTCTCAGCTTAGCTGCCTCTGATCCCCTTTGCAAGTGCCGAAATTGTTAGCCTTTGTAGTCATGAGAGTTAATTACCACTCATTTTGTTCACTTTTCTGCATGGCCAAAAGCTTTTATGTCCTTTACGTGGTTCGGGAGTGGAAAGACTAGCCTGCGTTAAGGGACTGTTTCTTATGCAATATATGATTAATAGTTGCCAAGAAGTGGTCTGCCACATGCGTACTGGCAGGTTGGTGGCTGTGCAGCTGCACTGCTAATTACATAGCTGGGCTGGTTGAGCACGGTGTATCTGACAGTGGAGATAGGCTCCAGGGCTCAGCAGGAGATCGAGGGTAGGTAAACGGGGCCACCTGGGAAGCAGTGGCTAAATGTGGCATCTGGGGACAGATGGGATGGTTCTGCTGGGGGTGGAGGCTGGACTTGTGTAGCGTGCAGCTACTGGCCATGCTGTGGGGCAGTGAGTGAGGAGCAGAGGAAGACGCTAATAGCAGGCTAAAGCAATTCGTGTGGCAGCCAGCTGTGCTCAGCATGGCCCTTTGGTATTGGGCTGGACTCCCTTAGCTTTGGGAGTGGTTGCGGTAGTAGGAGAGGAATATGTATTATTGTTTAGCTTTCATATCAGTCCAAGAGAACTAGGTTTATCTCCCAGCCCAAAAGTGTTGTCCCCAGCAAAGCGGATATTTAAACACAGTGCTTTTCAGAGGTTGTGGCCTGCAGTAGCAGGAAGCTCAGCAGAGACTGCATACTTTTAGCATCTCTAATCTCTGGAGCTTTTTACTTGAATTATGTTTTTCCTTTTCAGCTAAATAAACCGTAGCAAAAAGTCTTTCACTGTATGCTAAAATATTCTGAAGTGCTCTTGTTTCCAAGGGTGACTTTACTGGGGGCAGCGATGCAGTCTCAGAACAGGGTTCTTACGTGTCCCAGTTACAGATTTACTTCCCATGCTGCTGACAGCTTGATTTGTGAAAGAAAAAAGGACAAAATAGCAAAACAAAACTCAACCCACAGCCCATGCAAGAGAGAAAAACACAGTCTTGCTGTGCTACAGAGGAAGTGTCAAACACAAACATTTCAAAGGAGGAAAGCTTCTAGTCTTCATGTACACGATAAAAATCCTTTTACAAGAATAAGTCACATAACTGTAACTATTTTTAAGCTTTAAAAGTTTCCTGTTTAATACCTGTGGGATAAGGCTGTGCAGCTAGCTGGAGGCCAATTTTAACCTTGGACCATTGAAATCTATTGACCTGTGGTTTGGTACAGAGCTGGCCATTGTTTTTGTTCCTGCTTTGAAATACGGGAGAGCGGGGAAAACTCTCGCAACAACAGCCCCCGGCCCCCCCCCCCCCCCAATAAAAAAAAAACAAACCTCACATGACTGACCACGCTAGACCTGTTTTACTTAGCTGCCTAGTTTTGCAACTAGCCAGTTATTGAAAATGTTGCTTAATCAAGCAGATGTCAGACTTAGAAACTCACCATGATGCTCTTATAGTGCATCTGGTACATACTAAGAGGATATTAAGTGCATGTGTAACTCCAGAGCCGTTTCTTTCTGGTTTGAGGCTAAGCAGCAGTTGTGGAATAAGAAGGCTGAACTGGGGTGTTCTGATGTTGAACAAACAGTTTTATTTCTAAGGCAAAGTCTCATGGCAATGCACTGCAGGGCTCATGATTCATAAAGCTGGTTGAGTGCGAAAGGGAGTTGTGTCTTGATTTGCAGCTTATAAAACCAGGAGTTTGCTAACAAATGCATTCTTCAGAATTACAGCCCAGCACATTCTTAAAAGTGGAGTTCATGGCTTTGCCTTGAACAGTAGCCTCCTATGATTACTGCATACTGTGCATTTATGATAGGTGAGACAGCTTCCTCCTGGCCAATTAGTTATGTCACCATTAAATGGAGAAAAAGAACTGGGATGACCCAGTCTAAAAGAGGTAAAGCAAACAGCAGAGCACTGCCATTGATGAAACAAACTTGCTTTAAGCACATTCTCTAGTTAGTCTTGAGTCATCAGTCCTCAGATATGCTTATTCTCTTCTTCCTCCTCCATCTTTCCCTAAGCTGTCATACAAGGCAGTGCTTTGACTGGAAGCTGGACTTCATTATGGGGGCATCCTGAGAGCAGGCAGGGATGGGGACTGTGGGGAGGGACCGAGCCAAGGCACTAAGATAAGCAGAGCCCAGCTTGCAAGAGCTGCTTGAGTCAAGTGTTGCCTCTTAAGGAGGGCTCTGGAAAGACATACCCGGCCATGGGTAAACCATGCATTAGTTTGTCAACTTCTTTGGTGCCTGTTCTCTGTTCTGCCTGTTCTACCTCCCATCCCTGGAATTGCCCCTGTTGCTTCCTCATGATGCAGGCTTTGGTTGTCAGGAGTCCCAGGCTGAGTGTTCCTCTCCCTGTCATCTCCCCATCCTCAGTGCTGGGATTTTCTGTTTTAAATCTGGAATTTTGAGAGGAAAAAAGTAACCCCTGGCTATGAAATGGAATGAGTCAAACATACCTTTAAATCACCATATATATTTCTGGCAAGGGAATTTGCAACTTGTCTGAGATCTGAGAATCTTAAAGTGAAGTGTGAGCATCGACAATAACCAAACTGCATATGGGTACCCAAATAGTTGTATTTCAAAACTAAGTAGTACAGGTGAGCAGATGTATTTTGGTAAGGACTAAGAGAGACACAGAGGAATTGATTTTCCAGAAGTACTAAACTAGGAAGTGTTGTTTAGTTGTTCACAGCACAGAGTTTTTCTTAAAGTCAGCCAAATACACAGTTTTGAGGATGCAGTCCTAGTATGTGCTAAGCTTAGGAATCTGCCTTCGTCAATTTAATTCCCTTACCAGAACATGTCAGAAATGTTTTCTTCTCTTAGCATGTCTGTATATGCATGTGTGTTCATATAGTGTATCCCATTATTACAGTGAGCATTAACTGAGGCATCAGGGGTGAAATGGACTGTAAAATTTCTGTGCCATCTGCCTAAACAGCAGATTGGCTTCAAAAATAATACTCAGATGTTTGTGAAAGCTAGACTGGATGACGATGATGATGAAGTCTCTGTGTGAGGGAGAAAACTAACTTATCAACTGGCAAACTTTTCTGAACATCAGCAATTTTTGCTGTCTTCTATGCTGTCTTTCACAGGCAGGATTCCAGTTTTCTGTTTTATTAGAACAGCATATAGGTTGAACAAAACAAAGTTAATGGTATGAGAGAATGTTTTGATATGTTGTCCTAATTCAAGAGAGGATTTCTCACCCCTCCATGGAAGAGAGCTGCTTGTCAGCATGGGCTGAGGCTGCAGTGAGCCCAGTTTCAGTGGCAGCATCTGTGTCACTGGTTTTGCTCTTCCACCAGAATCACAGGACAACAGCAGCACCAGGGGCAGTTAGGGGTGGCAGATTTGTAGATGAAAGAATACAAATTTGATTACAGTATTGGTTATGCTGTTAGTCAAGTTCAGCCAATTGCATTTATGTTGAGCAACTCCCAGAGCCTGCTGGAGCCAGTGGGAGTTTTGCCATCAGCTTCCCTGAGGGGTAGGATTTTGCTCATTGCTTAAATTAGCTGTATCTTCATGGGAGCATATGGGAGCAAATGCAAAGGTTTAGAATTGAAGGAGCTGGTAAGCAGCTTTATGCATTTACTTTGTTACACAGGTAAAAGCTGAGACAGCAAAACCCATCTGCTAGACCTTCAACACATCTCGTGAAACCCATGTTAGAGTCAGAGCATTCTTTTTTATTTTATTTATGGCCCAGGCTGCCTGAATGAGTGCATCTGGAGCTCAGATGCCTTATGCCCTTATTATAAATTAGTTAACTTGAAAAACTGCACATGCTGTTCACAACTTTGCTGTGGAAATACCAGGCTCTGTAGCTGAGGTGCTTTTGTATGTGTGTATGTTTTTTTATGTGAAAAGGCTGCTGAACTTTATGCATGAACACTGTTCTCTGCCTCTTGCCCCCCCCCCCTTCTTTTTTTTTTTGTTACAGACTGTGGACTAGCATTGAAAATTCAGGGAAAGCTCCCCAGAGAGATTAGGGACATGGACAGATTTTAAACGGGGCCTTAATGCACAGACACGAAAGGACAAACATTCTAGTGGGAATACTAATGCAAATGCCCTGCTTTTGGGTCAAAATGCATTAAACAGCTGCTTGCATGCTAAAGATGCTTTTAAAATCAATACAGACCAGAAATTATAACATTTATAAATAGAGATCTTTCCTAGTGTAGTACCCAATGATAGTAAAAGTACTTTGCTGACCCTCTTTGTTATAAAGCATGCAACACTGTCAAGTACCAGTGCTGGAGACAAGTGCATCTATGAATCCCTTTCTGCAGGGCTCAGAATCCAGACCTGGCTGAAACACACTTCAGAAAGGAGTTGTCCATGTCTGTCCTGGAGAGCTGCGGGAACTGAGACTTAACCACAGTAGGAGTGAGGTGCTTTGACGTGAGAAAACTGCCATGATCATCAGCTACTTTGATTACACTGTTGTGGAAGATAGCCTATTACTATTTTTAAGAAATCTACATTAAACAACATCCAGTGAAGCCATTACAGTAAGAAGCAGTAACAGTGCATACATTTGGGGCAGCTATACAGCAACTAAACTCAAATGGAGTCTAACTGTAAAAACCAACAACCTAGATGGGGCAGCATCTGAAACTGGGTTCCATAATAGCAAAACTGTAATATCAGAGATGTAGTGTGGCTTTAACCACCACACAGGTTGGTACTTACCATTAAGCTAGGTGTATATTAAAGGAAGGCTTTACAGATTTAAAATAAATGTAATAAAAAAATATTTCAAGTACCTTATGTTTCTGAAATAAGTATATTGCCCTACCATTTCTGGATGTTTGCCTTATGGTCCTCCAGCCTGACTCCATGTCATTGCTGAGCCTTCTCTCTGAAATGGAAACAAGTGTCATTTGCAGCACAGAAGCACAGCAGCATTTGTGTAATACTTAGATCATTTAAGTTCCCCTTGTGGACCACATTTGATTACCTGTGCACTTTGTATGACCATCTCATGTACTGCAATCCCTAAAAAAGCTGCCACTAAATTGAGGCCCTTTGTTTTAGATGCTGCATGTTTTTGACGGCTTCAAACTCAACGTTTCTTAATCTCCATCTTAGTTGAGGGCAGAAGAGTAAGTCATCAGTGAGGAGCCATGCAGCGCTGCACTCTGCAGCTTTTCATTGCTGCCTGCCTTCTGCGTTGTGCCCATAGCTCCTCTTTCTGGCTCCTTTTTGCTTTCTACTAATTCAGACATTTCCTTCCAACCTCACAGCTTTTCCTGGTCTGCCACTCCAAATTGTGGTCTTTAAACCATTCCTTGGAGACATCTTCACTGCACTAAAAGCTGTTCCCAAACTTATTCTGCAAGCTGGTTTTGAGGCTGTGTTGGGTATACACATCCTGTTTGCCACTTGGAAGACAGTGGTCAGGTCCTACTCTGCAGCTATAAGAAATAGGTAGAACTTCAGCTACTGTCTGCAGGAGATATAATTTTGGATTCTTTTAGGATGAGGCGACCTCTCTAACCTTAGCCTCTCTCAGTAATGCCTGTGGTGTAACCACGCTCAACAGTTTGTGGTTTGGATGTTAAAGAGGACAATTCCCTTTGAGAACACAACTGCCATTGACATAAATGGCAAGATTTAACGATGTCTGCATTCACACATGGTCATTAAAGCTAATCGGACAGCAAGACCAGCCAAACCCCTCTCTACAGGCTGTTCTTTGCTGAAATTATTCTGTGAGCCCCTGAGCTGGTGCCACCAGTGTTAACCAGGGTGCCATTGCACTCCACTGCTCTGAAACGCAGATGTCCCTGAAGATGCGTGCCACTGTCTTGTTTCTACTTCTCTCATGCTCGGCTGTTCCTCAGAGATGCTGGGAGAAGAGGAAATACTGAAGGGCCGCATTTTCCGAGCTCGCAGTACGTATTTGCCACGGCAGGCGGGATGCACTGTGCAGCCATGCGGGCTGCTGCTGCCGCCACCCTGCTGGGGCTGCTCCTCCTGCGTTGTGCGCCGCACGGGGCTGGATTCAAAAGGGGGAGGGGGAAAAAAATCCAACCCCCAAAAGGCAGGTCTGGGAAGTGAAATGAAGACACTTGCCTTAGCGTTTGTTCTCCCACCCCCAGGGGAAGGTGGCTAACGCTTGCGCCTGTGTCCAGAAGGTGGCAGCGGCAGCCCGAGCCCGCCGGCCCCGCGCCCTGCCCGGCCCCAGTGCGGCTCCGGGCTCGCAGCCCGGCCGTCCGAGCCCGGGGGGGGGGGGCAGCCATCACAGGTGTGACTGCGATCTTGCGACCCCAATACGCAATTGAGCCTCGGGACGAGCAGCAGCATCTTCACCTCCTCATTGCAGAGTTAGTTTTGCTGTTGAGGTGGGGAAGAGCCCGTCTGAAGACAGGGTTCAGGATGGTTTTTACTTCAAGGCTGACTCGCACAGCTGCTGGTGCCGCGGGAGCGCCCCTGCTCCGTTAGGAGATGTATCGGGGCAGGCAGGCAGACCGCACGGGTGGGCCAGCTCTTCGCGCGATTCTAAATACTAAAAGAAGAGACGGTGCTTTATCTCCTCTGTTTTAAGGGAATCTCTGTGGCTGTGGAAGGTAGACCTAGAGCAGGGTTTTGGTACTGTGATCCCAGGCTTTCAGCCAGAGTGTGGGGTGAGGAGACACCTTGGTGCTGGAGAGCCCTCAGCTCAGCACCTCTGGGCAGTGAAACAGTTTTGCTGCAATGGAGAGCAGATTGAAAATTTTCAAGCAGGCTTGAGAAGCCAGACATGTTAGGCTTTTCTGCAAGAGCAATTCTGGTTGTTATTTCCTTTCTTGAGACTGAAGATAGCTTTCTTAATTTAGGCAATGGTTTTCCAACCTCAGAAATCCCATTTTGCCTTACTAGCACTGCTGCTTTTGGTCACAAAAAGAAAAAAAAAATATCTTTTTTCCCCCCTCATATTTTCAGCCCTTCTTGCCTCAGCGGGAGCCAAAACCAGGCTCCTTGTGCCTGCCATGCAGAGCTAGCTGCTGCGGTGGGAAGGGGAACGTAGGCACCAGGCCAGCTGCTGGCTGTGGTGCCTCTGCAGTCCTCATCCTCCAGCCGCTGCTCTCCACTCCTTCTGTGACAGCCATTCAGTCGCAAACACTAGCTAGCAGAAGGAGATACTTGATGGAAAGCAGTGGGCTGCCTGCTGATCGAGTTTATCACTTCTGCAAAAAACCCCAACAAAACAACATCCAAAATAACCCCAAAACCTCCTAAAGCTCTCTTCTGTGCTGGTTCTTAGGCATTATTTGCATCTAGTGGCATGAAATTGAAAAGCAGGCTGGAATAAACTCCTCTGGTATCTGGGCACAGTATGTTTACTGTGTGGCTTTAGTTTAACAGTGTCCTGAAAGGACCCTTGTTCTTTATAGCTATACCCTGAGTGGCTAGAAGTAACTGGTTTTAAAATACAGATAATTAAGTCCATTTCAATTTTAAAAAAAGTTTTACCTCTAAGGAGGAAAATAAGGAGCAGAGGAGAAATTATTCCAAGTCATGCAGTCAACTTTGTGCTGGAGCAGCCTGCTTTTTCCCAGGTGCTTGTCTGCTGTTGATGACTCTTGGCATTATGCATGTGCAGGAAGGCAGAACATGCAGCAGGGCAAGAGGGCTGCATACAGAGAAAAAATTGTTGAACTTACAGCAGCCTCAGATGTTGCTGTTCCCTCTTACTCCTGCCTGTGACCTTTGTTTCTTATATAGTCCCCTTGCTAGACAATGTAAGGGGCTGGGCCTCTTGTTTGGGTGGTTGTTTTTTTTTTATTACCACTTCTGATAGATTCTTTATCACCTGCTCCCTGTAAGGCAAACTGCCGGGCTGCTTCCCTTCTGTAGCAGCTGTGCTGGAGAACTGCTGATGAGGAACAAAATGGGAGCTACTGAGCAATCATTTGGAGACTGGCTATTAAAAAAAAAAAAGCCAGCTAATTAGAGCTTAGAGGAAGAGGCAACACTTTGTGCAAAAACACCAGAAGGTAGGCCCTCCAAATCCCATACACTCCCTGTAAATAGCTATAATTAACCCCACAGTATTCAATTTATTAATTAAAATTTAATTAATATTTTCTGTCCTTGACAATCATCTCAGAGGCGGTCAGGAAAACACAGTAGCAGCTGGGTTTCCATAGAGCAGCAGTGACATTCAAGAGGGCAGAGGCATAGGAGACTCATCGCAGTCTCCTGGTCGTACCTGTAATAAAACAGACCTGAAACTGATCACTGGATCACTGGCAAAGGAGAGGAGGGCAGGAGACAGTGCAAGCTCCAGTGTTCTCCTGCATACTTTCAAGCATCATCCTACAAATGCAGCACTCACCTGGGTTATTTGAAAGTGTGTGAGAGAGTGAAAAATGGTGAGAAAATTAATGACGTTTTTACTTATTTGACCACACCTGCTGAGGGCTGCTGTATAGCACTGTGTTTTACTTGAGTTTGATATTCTACTTGGTGCTTTGTCTGAGTAGAGTGAGCTCAGCAGAGGTACCTTTCCTGAACTTCATGGGCCCCACCAAAGGAGAACAGCTATTGCTTAAAAGTAGTAGCTTGGCATACTCTTGTTTTGCTCCAGGGATGGGTTTCTTGGTCATTCATACTACCCGTGGTCAGTATGTCAGACACCTGTCAGTGTCTGAGCTCTCTCTTCTGGAACAAATCCATTGATAATCCCCAAGGGGAAACCTGAGCCATCAACTGCAGAGTTCACTCCAGAGCTTACTCCAACAGACAGATGTGGAAGACACCAAATGTATTTACTTCAACAAGGACAGTTCTTCAGTGTTACTTCAGGTTAGGCAATAGCATAATTTGTGCCCTCACCCATCGCTTTCCTAGAGCATGCAACAATTTTTTCTGACACTGTAATGTTTTTGATGCAGCACTGCTATGCTGGCCTGCAGCAGACACCTTTTAGTTTTCTTCATATTTGGAACTGAAAAAAACCCCAACCACTAAGCCCATGCACAGAAAATAATGACTGTTAGCTACAGCATCATGAGAGGAGACGGGAGCTGAGCAGTATACAGCATGGCTGCGGCCAGCCCTCTCAGCAGGGAGCAAACTCTCAACAGTGTGGTGATGAGCCATCCTGCAAAAACTGGCCTGTGGGTGGGGGTCTGCCATACAGTCCTGGTGAGAATGGCCGTGAGGTAAAGGAGGTCGTTTATTCCCCATTTAACAGAAGGGTGCAGACTGACCCAGCAAGAGAACATACTTGGAGCATGTTGAAACCAGAACTCTCAGGTCATGGGGGAAAAAGCTTTCAGTACAGAACTGTTAGAAGCAAGTGGGGACAGGAGGTGGAACACAAGCACTGTCATCACCACCATCCTCTTCTCTCTGCTCCTCTGGGTGAAGCATGGTGGGTTAGGCAGGTTCTTGATACACCTAGTGGATCAGGCCCTTCTGGTAGTGAAGTGACATGCCATTTCTCAATCCTGGAGAGGCAGGCACCAAGCTGTTCAGTGTTGTGAGGTCAGAAGTGCTGCTGAGCACACCCAGAAGCCCAGCTGGAGGTTCCTGGTGAACGGCAGCACTAGAAAAGATGAGTGTCACAGTTGTGCGCCTCTTTGGCCTCTGGGCTTTGGTGTGTAACTGCAACTTTAGGACCATCACGGACCCTGCTGTTACAGTCTGTCTTATTGGTCACACAAGAAACCAGCCTCAGGCCCACCAGACCCTGAGTTACACCTCCCATCAGTTGTGTGCTCCCAGGCATGGCCAACACTGAGGGGTGGGGGGGGGCTAGAACAAACAAGCTTTCCACCCTCGTGGGAAAAGAAGGGCCCCTGGTGCCCTGCCAAGGTGCTCACACAGGGCTGTCCCCAGACTGCCAGCAGCAAGGCCAGGAGGGCGGCAATGGAGATGCCATTGCTATTGCGATGGTTCCGTTGGCTTCGGGCTGGGACATCTGATGCGGCAACATTGAGTCACAGCAGCATTTAATCTTGTGGTGCCACACGTGATGGAACAGGCCCAATCCATTGTTACATTGTTGGTGATTGCAGGTAGATTTCAGTAGAACTGGAGGAGGTGGAGATAGATGCTGAAAATCTTGCAACCTTCATCCCATGAATGAAGAAATGGAACTCCAGCTAAACACAGTAACTAACAACTATTGCAACTATTGCCTGACTTTGCATGCATCATTTAGCCTTTTCTTACTTCCTTTCTTTCAGTCTAGTAAATTCTTTCAATTTAATTTTTAGAAAGGTACTTCCTGCATCTCTCCAAACTTCACCAGCTTCTCAGACTTTTAAAAGAGCAGGGGAAAAAAACCCAAACCCCAGGCAACTCTCTGCTAAGTTTTGAATTCAGCATTCAGTACGTCCCAACAATTTTTGCTTTACTGTTAGTCATTTGTACTAACCTGCAATTAAAAGGCTCAGCATTTGTTCTCATCTCTTTCTGAAATTACATTTTCCACTTCCTAGGCCCTGGCCCCAGGCAGTGGATTTTTGAAGCAATCATGCCTTGGTAATTAATGTTTAAAGATGGATGTTGCAACTTTTAACACAGTGTGTTGCTGAGTAAACATCCAGCAATGCCTGGTACCAAAAAAAAGACTACAAAAAAACACAAGGCTTTTACTGGAAGCTACAGGTTTTGCGGACTTTATCCTTCGAGCTCCCAGCCGCAGCACGGTTGATTACCCCTTCCTCCATGCTTGTGGGTGGGGGAGACTGCCATACTTAAAAGGAGCAGAAGAAAATAAATACCCCATCTGATCTGTCAGTTCTTTGTGCCACTGACTCATCGCCCCAGAAAGCTTGCTGGGAACGATTAGCTCATACAGCGAGGGAGGAGATAAATCTCTGACAAATGATCTGTAGCTGTTACATGACTAGTGTCATTTTGGATTTCTGCAAAAGGGTGGGAGGACAAGGGATGGAGTGGGAGGAGAGGAAGGAGTAAAAATGGAAGATGAGGGAGCAAAGTATAGTCAGAAATGCCATTTCTATTTCATCTCCCTGTTTGTCCCGACTCTGCCTTTTCTCTGTTAGAAGCCACAGCTTCCAGTCTGTTACTCACCCAGTTGGTTTTACCTGTGAGTGCAGCCCGTCCTGTGTGGGGCTTCTGTGTGCCACTCCAGGTTCTCCTCAGTAGTGTTACCCGAATCTCTCATTGCAGCATTTTTTGGTGCTTTAGAAATTAAGTTGCTATCGTCCCTTTCTAACAGAAATCCCTAGCAACTAAAAAGGCGAGTGGGAAAATCAGCAACCTCAGCATTTCAGGAAGGGGGAAGGGTAGTCTGGATCGAGACTGCCTCCTGACTTTGACATCTGGCTCGGGCATTGCAGTCCTGATTCAGACCTTTTGGAAGACACACCTCATGCCTACCATTTCCCCATCGGCTGGCATGAGGCAGCTGCCTCTTCACCTGAGACTCCTGAGACAGGAAAGGTGGGGAAGAATTCATGTGGTCTTGTGAGGGGCTTCTGTCAAAAGGGGCAGGGGGTGTCACATTGTACCATAGGACGGTCTGGCCATGCCAGGGACCCCGTACTGCATCCACTACTTCTGCATGTCCTCTCCTGATCTGATCCCTTAGTGCTGTTTCTCATACACTGATGCCTTTCCTGATCTGGTCTGTTGGAGGCCAGTGTCAAAATCCTAAACAGAACAACTGGAACAAGAACAGAATACTACCTGGGGCTAGTTTCCTCCCCCTCCCTTTCCTTTCTTCCTTCCAGAAAAGAAAAGAAAAATTCTCAACCCAACACACAACTGTCAGGTCTTTGAACCAAGTTTGGAGCAGGTGCTTTGGGCTTTGTTACTCTTTGATGTTCTTTCTGCTCAGAAGAAACCAAACCCAAAAATGCTCCTGGAAGAGCTCCATGTGTCTGATTCTGCAATCAAGTGTGAAAAATGAACCTCCCAAATAATCTTGCCTTTCTGGAAGTGAAGTTCAGGCTCTAACAAAGATTAGTAGGAGCAACATTCATTACTAGTCATACTCATTTGGGCAACAGGCAAGTTTCTGCCTGTGCTCACTTCTAGTATTCATGATGAATGTGCATTAGTGACTTCCTAAGCAGTAGTCCCAGCTGAACAGTAAATGAAGTATCACCTTCTATTTTAAGAATTTCCTGTTCTTTTAGCATTATTTATATACCATCAAGAGTGTGCTGATACATTAACTGGGTACCCAGTGGCTGGCTATTTCATTATCCATTGCTTTAGTTATCTGCCCAGATCTGTTGATCCTAAAAGGTTTAAACTAATTTTTAGAGGATTTTGCTGTTGAAACACGGTGGTTTTGAACTCTTCCCCCCACCCCCACACACACACCTCCCACCCCTTCATTTTTTGGCTTTTTAAAAAGTTTTCCAGTAAAGATGCGGACTTACTTCTACTAAATTTAAGCCTGCTCAAAATAGCTTGCTCGTGTTTTTTCTGTTGATTTTTCACAGATCCCTTAAAAAACAGAGGTCCAGAGAACACTACTGCAGGGTACAGGGTGCTTCAGTTACACTTCATGTTAAGTGCTTCAGTTACACTTCATGTCATGTGTCATGAACATGACACAGATCGTTCAGCATTTTGCTAAATTAAACCATTACCAAGTCCCACGGAATGGAAAATGCTTCGGGAGTAAAAGCGGTGTGTTTTTCAAGAAATGCTTAATCCTAAACAGATCATTCAAATGGAGTGTAATAAAGACTCTGCTACAGCTAATGAAAAGATTTTGTTCAACCTCAGTGGGCTTTCAAACAGGCAGAGATAATATGCGTGCTCTTGCTAGCAGCATTCATTTAGCTGTGTTTCCTTTCCTAGACTGGGAATCAGATTTCCTTTTCCATTGTTTATATAGAAGGACTCAAACTACTCAAGAAGATCATGTGGGAGCCACTGTGTTTAGAAGAAGGAGCTGCATTTGAATAGAAGATGCCTCCCAACCTCATGTTCAGCCATTTAGCTTTAGTCAAAATAGGCATCCTTACCATGCTTTTGAGCTGATGCCCTACAATGGACCACGTCAGTCTACTGCACACACTGCGTTGCTGCAGTGAGGGACTTTAAAAGAGCCCACATAAACAGACGGCAAGCAGCTGTCTCACATGCCAGCTCACACCCGTGTGTGCATGAGTTTACACCAGTATATTAAGCCATCCAAGTTTATACACCTAAGGTTGGAAATGTTTATCTTTTTTTTTCCTTAGGCTCCATTCCCAGCTTATTCCAAACCCTGCCCCAGAGTTAGCACACTTTGTTCTTACATTGCCTGCTTTGAAGTCTGTGGCCCTGAACTGGGCAGGCTCCCAGCCCCTTCGGTTGCCTCTGGACCAGACTTCGATTGGTACATTTTATCTAGAGGACATTTGAAAGACTTATGACTGTTGACTTCCAAGGACTTGTAAAGAAGCAAGCGGAGGCACAGAGCAATTTGATCAGGGCACAGTCACCTAACTGTCAGGGTAAAATTCAGGGATCTGGCTTTCTGCTTGCACCAGAGCATAATTTGCTGTCTTTGTTTTGTCTTTTGCTCTTTCTCCTCCTTACTTCTTCACTGTTAGAATTAAGATGGACAAGGTAACTTATGGTCCAAATTCCTTTTCTTGTTCTGAAACCAGCAATGAATGCTGTAGTTTTTTCTGAAGGAAAACCTTTCTCTAAAGGTGCCACATGCTGTATTTTTCTCTCTAGGAGTATGGGATAGGGAGAAAAAGGTGCCATTAGTGACCCTTTTGCTATGTAACCTTTCCTTAAAATGCCAGCAACTGAGCTTCCGCAGAGAGAACAACAAATACTGAAAGAGGAATATGAAGGACGCTGTAAAAGAAGAAAGCGAGAAAAGGGATCTGCTCAGACAAGTTTCTCAGGAAAGGTGATGTAATATGTACTGTAGAAAATCCTAGTGGTTGACATAACTTACTCTCATTCTAAGTGGCTGTGGCTGCCAGCAGGCTGGGAGAAACAAAACATACAGCTGGAAATACAGCTGAGCAGACTGTTTTGTCCAAAAGAAATATAGTAGGTGTAAAACTTGTTTTCAAAAGATGTCATTGAAGTTTAATTGAAAAGTGTCCTATTAATTAAGGCTGAGAGACCAATGGATGAAAGTCTCATTTCTGTTGGGGCTGTTGGTGGTGATACTGTAACATTAACTCCTGCATGCTGGGAGTACACAGGAGGCTGCTGTGGGGATGCTGTGGCATGCAGTTTGGTTAGAAGTCGTAGTCCCATTCCTAGAGTTTAGCAAATGTTTAGCAAGCTTTTTAACAGCTGTCTTGAAAATTGCCTGGCTTTGTATTGACTGACTTGTGCGTATTTCAGCCTGGTTTCCTACGGAAATGACTGTTCTCAGCGTGTATGTTGTGTGTGTGTGTCTGCATCCATGTATATACTGCTTGGGAACCTCCTTCTCTGTTATAACAGACCTGACAGAGAGACACAGGGTCTTTGAGATACTAAAGATACTAGAATTTTGTAGAAGCACCCGCTTCTGGATACTGAAGAGGGTCTGGGTCTTCTTTGCAGGGGAAAGGCTGCAGGTAACTGGGTTCTCAGTTGGCCATGGAGAATCCAAGAGGCCCAAATCTGGATGATCCCAGGTTTTCTTATGCCACTTCTCACAGAGCTTACTAGTTTAAAGATCTTGGCTGCAGCCTGAACTGCTTCATCTTCCAAAACACTAGCTCTTCTGCTGTGTTCCTCCTGGTACGTGTGCAGAGCAAAATGCTGCATGTGCAGAGAAGGGTAAACACAAAGAGCCCTTAAGAGAGTGATATATGTTTTCAGGTGGGCTAGTTCTTAAAAACTGGATAAACTGGTAAACAAAAGGTCCCAGCACATGAACTATAGTGGATTTATTTATCATTACCAACAGAGAAAGAGCTGTACAGGAGGACTGTCTAATTGTGAGAATTGTATTTAGTTGTAGGACTGAAATCCATGGTCTGTTACCTGCTTTTTACAAATACTGCTAGCGCTGTTCAGACAGCCAGCAGGCATGGTTTCATGCAAAAGAATGTGTGGTTATTTTCATGAGGGTTTTGTGAATATGGCTGGACAAAGCTGCAGGGGATCCCTACTGTTTTTGATGGGACTACTGGTATGTCAAAATATCCTGTGCTAACTTCTCACTTTACTGTAAATTGGTTATAAGGTAAACACAGGCAGTAGGACTGACAGTACTAGGTGTTGTCTTGGAGTAGGAGGTAGAGGGATCCTGCTGAATCCTTAGGGATGTCTGAATATTCTTCCTCTGCCTCTGCAACATGCCCACTCCCTTTTTCTCTTTTGCTCAAGGTGGAGTCTGGATAAGAGCTGTCAGAAGAGCTTTTTAGCTGGGTTGAGGCTACCAAGTGATAGCGATCTTGAACCCCCATTTTAGAGGACTGGCACCGAAAAGCCTGTTGCTATGCCAAGTGCTTTATAGGACAGGTAACACTCCCTGCTTCCTCAGTTGCCTAAAAACCAAGCCATAGATACTGAGCTTCAGTCTGAATATGGTAAGTCAGGCTTCAGAAGCCTTCATCCATTGCACGATTTAGTTTAAAATAATTACAGTTATCAGCCTATCTTACAACTGTTTTAAACAAAGCCAGGGAAAAAAGCACTAGAGCACAATGCTGTGTAGTTGACACTTACATTGCCAGATCTCTCCTTGTTGTACTAAAACTACAAGGGGGTCTCGCTAGTACACCCTAGCACTGGGTTGGTGTTCATTTGCATTTCAAGAACTCCCTCGGTTACAGCAGTGCTGAGGCCAGAAAACTGCAGTGGATCACTGGACTGCCAAAACCAGTCTTGTTTCTTACCCATGACAAAAGCTCAAGATTTCTTTGTTCGACTGCAATCTGGAATGGGAAAGGGCAGAAGACACCTTCTAAGCTGGCCAGTTACTTGAGGGAATGAAGTGCCGGTCTACTTTTTTTTGCTAGGATAGAAAAACAAGGTTCAGAAAGCCATGTCACTAATCAGTGACAACTCCCTATCCTAAAGATACAGTATCCCTAAAGAAACAGAAACATTTCAAAAAGCTCATCTTGGGTTTTCCTTGCAATTTGCTGGGTGCTGTTTAAGAGAAGGTTTCCCCCAGCTAAAAGCTTGGTGGCTAGAGAGATGGGGGAGGACAGGCAATGCAACTGGCTGCTCTCTTTTTGCGTAGAGATGAAAAGCAGCTGGTTGTTCCTGTTGGCCTTTAGGCCAGCATTTGATAAAACTTCGTTCCTTTGCTGTTGCCACTAAATCCTTTCCAGTGTCACACTCATATAATGCAGCCCTTTCCCATTCCCGCGTAACGGCCATGCAATACTCTTTGTCTTTATGAAAGTCCATTTGTGGCTTGAAAAGCTCATATCAGAAACAACCCTATTTAAATCTCTCGTGGTTTCTTGTTTTTGTTCTTTTGGTGTCTGAGCAGAGTTGCTATAAGCCTGAGAATGGTTGCTGCTCCCGTTTCAATTTCTTCACCTCCCGACTCCTAAACCAGGTGACATATTAAGCTTCAAATTGTATAGCAGGGAGCATGTTAAACATCAGCTCTGAAGGAAACGGGGAACAACATGATGGGGCTGCAGCATTAGGAGCTACAAACAGCCCAACTTCCCGTATTAAAGACCAGCCACTTTTGGTTTAAAGCGTGAACAGTCCTTCAGAAAGCTACGTGAAATCTGTTTTCCCGGTGATGGAATGTACGCCTGCCTAGTTTACTTCCTATTAGGTTATTAACACTTACTGCCTCTGTAACTGCTGGTTATTGAAGGAAGGACTTAACTTTCCACCAGAATCCTGGGACTTATTAAAACATTGCCATTAACTTTTAATGAGAAAGTTGTTACTTTCACCAGTAAACTGGCTTGGGCTCTTCATCCCATAAAGCACAAATGGCACATACTGAATCATCGTTAACAAATGGATTTTGGGGAAAATGCAGTCAGAGGAGAGCAGCTTGTTGCGTTAGTTAAAAATGCTTGGTTGCTTTCTTCATCCTTTCCCCACCAGTACTGGATACTATATGTGCTAACTAGTATTGATCCCTCAGCAAGGCATCCAGACCTTGTAGGGCCAGTTCTTTTTCCAGGAAGACTTTTGCATCATAAAACGGCCCAGACAGAATATGGCCAGGGGAAAATCCCATACTAATAGGAATGTCCAAGCCAGGGTATGGCACTAGTTGCTTGCCTAGCTGCTCGTCTTGGGTGGAGGAGAATGGCCTGTTAGAAAGGAATGGCCAGCACAAATGGAGAATGAATAAGACACTTTGAGGGTGTGTCTAATGGATCTGAATATTGAGGGCAGGAAAGGAGGACGTTTTGCTCCTCGTCTCTGCCTTGCGCAGAGGAGCAGATCTATCAGCCAATTCTGCTCTCTTATTGTTTGTACATATACACAGTAAACTAGCCAATTTTGTCTTCTCTGGTACCAAGTTATACCTCATTTAAAGTGATTGGATTTACACCAGAGGTGTTACATGAGGAGAGTAACATATGGGGACTATGTGTCCTCAGTACTAATGTTATAAAGGTTAAAAAAGAAAATACTACAAGCCATTTCACAATGAACATATTCACAAATTTATAGAGAGAATGGCAAGAGCAATGAATAGTGCATTTTATTCCAAATATTTAACAAAGATTAAATACGCATCTGAACACTGTTGTTTTGAGGTACTTCCCCAATCTGGCTTTGCTTTTGCTTATAGCGGTGCAAATCAAGAATTAGTCTACTGAAATCAGCAAAGTCATTAGCCGGTATTAAACACTAAAGACAGTGAGTCTTGCTTTTCCATTGCAAACCCCATTCAATTCAGTATGAATACAGCAGTAACTTTTAAGTGCAATGCAAGAACACAGCCAACTGCTAAATCTGTGCCCTAAATTCAGTACAGAGTTCTTGAGCTGAATTTTCATTTGAGTACTCTTGAACGCTGCAGCACTAAATCTCCTTTTCCTGCAGTGTAATCTAGTTTCTTTCCCCCAGAATTATATTTTCCTTTTTGTAAACAGAGGCCACATGAAACACATGGTTGTCTTCTGAGCAAAAACCTCAAAGACCGTAGCCTATATATATTAAAAAACCAACAACCCACAAACTTCTGTTTGGAAGCTAAATGCAGTTTTTGAGTCTATCAGGATTTTTTTTATTCCGTACGAGTTTTTTGCGTAGTGGAAAATATACACCCTTAGGAGGGTAACAACTATGATAAGTCATTAAAAAACAAATTATCTAGGAAAGTAATTTTTTCCATAATGAAAGTGGCTTGGCATATATTAGTGAAATGAATTAGTCACACAGCACACCTTTCACAACCTCAGAAGAATTAGATTACGGCCTATACGTTCCCATGTGTAACAGGAGCTGCTCTCCTCTGTACATGCACCACTGTCACTCCACAGTTTCTGATTATGTTTTATTCATATGTAATCATAAATCGCTCACAAATAGCCTGAAGCCTAAAACTAACCAGAGCAGTTCATATTTTTGGCATAAGCTATTCTATTTGCTCATTTTTCCAGATTAAAACATTTTAGTTGTTGTGATATGGAAAGATATGTTGTGATACGGAAAGATTCTAGGTTCAGTGGGAAGAGGTGACAGCATGACACTTAGGAGATGTACGCATGGGAAAGGGAGGAAAAAGAAGAAGGAAAGAAAGACACATTTGCTTTTGACCCACTCAGTAGAAGGAAGTCAAGTGAGCAATAGCTACCCAGTTCATCCTTTGATTTAACACTCTGCTTTCTGGGACTGTTCACAGTAGAGAAGGCTCGAGGGGGAGTAAATACCTGAAAGGAGTGTGAAGAACAGGGAGCCAGGCTTTTTTCAGTGGTGCCCAGTGATGAGATCAGAGGCAATGAGCACAAACTGAAACACAGGAGGTACAGTCTGAACATCAGGAAACACTTGTTCACTGTGCAGGTGACTAAGTGCCAGCACAAGTTGCCCAGGGAGGCTGTGGAGTCTCCATCCTTGGAGATACTCAAAAACCGTCTGGACATTGTCTTGGGAAACTGGCTTTAGGTGAACCCATTTGAGCAGGGGGATTGGACAGTCACCTCCAGAAGTCCCTTCTGACCTCAGCCCTTCTGTAATGCTGCTTTGGTCTCTTGTCAGTGAGAAAGTGAGGCACCTCATTTTCTTGGTGGCTCCCTTCAATCAAGGAACAGCTAATTTTAGAAATGCAAAGGGTGCTCCAGCAACCAGGAGCTCTGGAAGGGACCCCAAAGAGCATGTAGAGTTTACAGAGGGAAGGAATGAAATGCTTGTGGGATCAGGATGGACGACCTTACATGTGGCCAATGAGTAAAACAAAGCAGGAGTGCAAGAATTACATATTACTTCCATGTCAATCCCTCCAAGTAACATTCCTGTCCTTTTTGTTTCAGGGAAGGAGAGCTGTGACATAACTAATAAATATACTTAGGTATCACCTGATGACTACAGCTTTGTGCCAGTGGCATTGGGAGGCCAGGTGGGATGCTGAGAACTATGGTGAAAGGACTTGCCATATGCAAAAGCAAAGCAGAGAAATGTGGATGCCTGAATTTTATGACATTTAATTTCAGTGCAGAATGCTGAGGCCTCGATAGTTTCTGGGGTTATAATACTTTTTTTTCAGACTGATTTACCATGTCATTCACCTGCAAAGGATGAAGATGGGCACATCAAGGGGTGGTTAGGTCCAGGAGCTTTCCGGTGACAGTTGCTGGTGCCGCAAGCTGCAACACTTACCTCTGGCCATATAGACAAGACAACCAGGCTTTGGGCTGCAGTGTGATCCCATGGTGGGGGGGAAATACAGAAAACAGAGTCACACACCTCCTCCATCTGCAGTGACTAGCCTGTCTTCTTGAATGCCAGCTCTCCTACCTGCTAAGAAATAGCTGAGCTGGACTTGAGAGGTCAGCAGCAGAAAAAGGTGGAAGGCAGGTTCAGTGCCAGGTTCAACACTGCCTTTTCTCAGGATGTGGCCTTCCTGGAACAGCTTCCCATCAGCACAGTGAGGCAAGGTGCCGATTTCTTTTTGCTCTGTAAGTGCATTTAGCAAAAGGCAGGGTAGAGGGGCTGAAACTTTAACAGACATGAACTCTGTAACGCTAAGCCAAGTTCACGCAAAGGTGCAGCACTCCCAGACCATATTAGGGCAACCTAACGTGCATTAGGGCAACCCTGACAAGCAAGATACAAAAGTGCAGTTGCAGCTTTAAGGTAGAAATAGCAAGTTTCTGTCTGTCGTGCTGAAAATACAATATCTTGCCAAGTTACAAAGAAGGCATTTTTTCATGCACTGCAGTGGACAACCCCGTTACCAAATAATAATGCCTTCATCTTTTGATGGTGCCGTTAGAAGTGGAGAAGGAGCTCTTTTCACATCTCGCTCTATTCTGCCTCCACTGCTAATAAATACGAGTGCCTGAAGCTGAAAAGCTCTACACTAAAGTGCCTGGGTTTCTCTAATAGAGACCTCAGAGAAGTGCTGCTGGGGTTAACGTACTGTTTTGCCCAGGCATATACAAATGTATTGCAGAAGGCACTATGCAAATAGTGTTCACAGAGTTTATAATTTCCTGTTGGAACAGCAAAGAAGGTCATTGATTTAAACCAGAGAATACAAATGATTTCCTGCCCACAAAGCTGCCAAATGCTTGGAGTTATTGATTTTTTTTTTTTCCTCCCTGCTGCTAACCAAACACTTCTGGTCCTGTCATGGGCATCATCAGCTTATTGACTAAGTAAACATAACCCATTAAGCTGAACATTTTTTTAAATAATAAAAAATTACATTGGCTATACTAAAAAAAAAGTATCTGCATTTAAAAAGGAAAGGAGAGAAAAAAATAAAAAGAAGAGGAAAAAATGACCCTTAAGTTAATTAACTTTTATGTAGATTCAAGTTTCTGGAATTTAGGTTAGTATCCAAAAGAGAGAGAAAGGAATAAATTGAAAAAAGACTGGGGAGAAAAAAAAACTTTCCTAAAAAGCCAAAAAGAGGAGGGTACAGGGAACTGGGAACTTCAGATTTTAAGACTCCGAGGAAAAGAAAAAAATTACTGCAACATTGAGATTGAAAGGGTAAAAATGTGTGGCAGCAGCATGGTAAAGGCATGTTCTTATTTATTTATTTCTTTACTTATTAGCAGCAGGAGGTCTGTGCTGTTGTCTTGAGTATTTTTTTTGAAGCCATAGCTGAGCACAGCTGATGCTTGGCCTTGGAACATGTCAGTTTGAAGATAGCACACACGGTATTAATAAATGTAGAACAATACTTGCTGTCAAGTTGGTTACAAGGCAGTAGTTCGCTGAAGGGGGCCTGACAATGTCAAAAAGCATTAGACCAGAGCCAGCAAGTGCTTTATACGCTACAGCTGAACCCAAAAGATGAATTGATGCCCTAGATCTGACTTTAAGGCATCTGTCTGCTCTGGAGAGCGGGTGTTTGTCTGAAGAAGCAGGGAAACAAGTTGCTTTTCTCTCCTCCTCCAACCGCCTGCCCACATGCAGAAGGCAAGGAGCAAGATGCGAGAGATCAAACCGTAGCACATTGTAAACGCGCAGGGATGCCTTGCAGACAAAGTAATCTTTGGAAGTAGGAGCACACGCTCAGGAGAAGTGTTTCAAGGCGACTCCGAGCAGCAGGGAGACAGCTCCCAGGCTGCGACCCCGCAGAGAGGACTGGTTTCCCCTGGCCGAGAGCCTGGCAGTCCCTCGGCGTGAGAGCTAGCAGCGAGAGAAGAGCCCGTCAGAAGAGACACCAGGAGGGAAGTAAACAAGCAGATTACAAAGTGATGAAAAATAAGGGTATCAGCCTTCTGCAGTGACATACAAGAAGGTGTGACCATTTCCTCCACCCCCTCACCCTCATGCCTGTCGACTGAAGAATACTATTAAGTCAGGTAGTCACAGATTATTAATGACCTGTCAACAGCATCTTTAATTTTCTAATAAGTGCCAACTGTGGCTGCTGTAATTATTTTGCTGGTCCTACAACACGCCCTGTACCAGGCTGCAAAATAATCCCCCCCCCCCCCCGGAACATATTGTTGTGCCTCTTAACATGCATGTACCACACACGGGCAATTTCACACCTAAGTAAAATTACATCTTAGGCTCTCAGAGCATTTTGCAGCCATTAAATGCCACTATCTTCCAGCAAAGTAGGAACCAGGAAGTGTTTAGGCACTTATTTTTACACATGTGAATTGAGACACCCAAAGTTTATGGTTTTAGCCACAGTGATCCAGTGAGTCAATCTCTGAGCTGCTTGTGAAACCCGGGAGCTCCATCTTCTGCTTTGCCTGCGCTGGCTTTGCCTGAACTGCAGAAGCCACAGATAAATTGGAAGTAACACTGAGTAGGGGCTTTTTCTATCTAAGCAGAGGTCCCTGGGAGTCACATTGTCTAAAAGTGATGGTATCTCTATCGTTCTTCCTAATTCTCACAAATAGAGAGCCGGGTAGCATGCAACTAGAAAAGAAAACAAAAACAAACAGAAAAATGTGTGTGTTGTGGTCAAAGGCAAAGGCTTTCCTATGCAGCCTTCAATTTAAGAAGTCTGTGGGCATGGATCCCTGCCAGCATCATTAAGAGCAGCAGTGATTTCCCGCTAACTGGTCCTGTTTCCTTTTCTAATGGATCACAGCACACCTCTGCGTCTCCTGTACACCACATTTGTCAAATTGCGTTGTGTTTAGCCCTTGGTAATCTGGTGTTTGATCAATAAACTGCACAAATGAGTATTTGAAGATTACAGTAGCAATAAGTGTATGATGTATGTATGTTGTTAGCAGCCCTGTTTGGAAGCTGCTGGTGAAGGTGGCTTGAGAATGCCATAAAGCAGCCTGATTTTTGAAGATCCCAGCACTTTCAGGCAACAATGATCCTGTAAAGGTATTGGCTGTCGAGCACACACCAAGCACATGGTGTTTTGAAAAATCTCAGCTATCAACACTATGTAAAAGCATGCTTTTATGCTTTTGTCCAGCTCTTGGACTGTCACACCTCTTTGCTGAGCAAAAGCCTGTGCTGTAGCAGTATAGGAAAAATTGTTCCTGTTTCCCTAAAGGTATATTTTACCTTTATATACCTTTATAGGGAGCAGCCCAGGAAATTGTGCTGAACCTGTCTAGGCTGGTATGTTTTAGCCTAAGAGAGGGGATGGTGCATAGGCAGGGACACAGCCCAGGTCTCTGGAGATCAGGTGCCCAGCCTGGCACAGGCTTCCTGCAAAGCCATTCTGTCTTTTTTCTGCCACAGCTCTGCAAAATGAAAAAAAACAACCAAGCAACAACTCTGCCTTCCCTAACAGGAGCTATAGAAAGACCTAAAAATTAGTGAATCATAAATAGAAATAGAGTCATCATCTAAAGCATTAAATGGAGAGAGATTATTTTCCCTCAGATGTTTCCTCACACATGTTGAGGAGGAAAATGTGGATTCCAGTCAGCTGTTCTCTGAAATTCCTCTTGCCCTGACTCATTTTTGGAAGAGAAGCTGATTCACAGCCAACTGTCTTGTGAGCATCCAGCACATTTTTTTCCAAGGGCGGGTGGATAAATCAATAGCTAATCTTCAGATCCAGGTAAAGGTCTGACTCCAGATGCTGCACGTGCAATCGGTGTGGCAGATTCCACCGCTTCCTTCGCCCTTTTGATCTCTCTATCTCCATGTCGCACAGCTCTGTGCCCAAGTTGACAAGCTGGATCTGTCTGAATGGAAGCCTTCAAGTATTATGGGAGTTTCTTTTCCTTTTTTCCCCCTTTTTTTAATGGTTTCCATCATAACTTTTTTTTTTCCTTTTTGTCTTTCTGAGAATAGAATGTTTCTAGGTCAGAATCCCTGTTGGTCTTGTGCTCTTTTTGGTGTTCAACGCTTATTAAAAAGTCACGAGTCTTTGAGGTTATTTTTTTTCCCAGATCTTAATTTGTGTTAACAGATTTAGCTGATACTGAACCAGTTCTGCTCATATGGGCAAGGACCAACTTTTGGAAACGATCCAGGTGTCCAAAGTTTGAAAGTAATTAGTTTCCCTCAAAGCCTTAGGCTTTAAGAGTCGATCTGATGTATTTCAAAGGGGCTTGACTTTCAGAAGAAGGGTAGGACCAGCATTTTAAGAAGGAGAGGCCCTTCTGGGAAGGATGTAGAAATGGGCACTTGAAATAAACTCACCACATCTGTGAATCTGGGGGGATTTAGGGTAGCATTTTATTTATTTTTGGTGTTCAGAAGGATGTATGAATAAGAGCAAGGTGCCTGTGAAGTGCCAGAGGTATGTACTGCTATAATACTGTATAATAAAAGACATTATATCAGCAAGATATTTGGCCTTAGGGCTGCAAACCTTCCTGTCTCCACTGACATTTTTAAAGGCTTTGTAAATGGGGCTCCATGCTGATCATAGCAGAGTAAATCATATCTTTTACCCCCTCATTTCTGGCAGCAGACACATTACAAGGGACCAAGCATCGTATGATTTATGCTATGTTCCTGCCTTAAACATTTTTTCCCTGTGACTGCCTCTCCTGGCATTTAGTTCCTTTAGGTCACTGTCTACTGTGTGCCTATTTAATGCATGCATGTGGATTGTGTTATTGAAGTTAGTAAGACTACAGACAGGCATAAGCCTTATCAGGATTGGTGTTAGAGCGTGCAAACTTCCTGACACGTGCTGACATTGGACATAGCCACGCAGTTCCTAGCCCAATGATGCCTGCAGTACTTCTATGAGCTTTTGTGGCCATTTTCTTTTCTCTTTACAAGGTAAAATGTGACCTGTTAGTCAAGAAGGTTATTACAGACTCCTCGTGTTTCTGGATGTTTTTCCCCCTTCGTAGGATTCAGTAACTTGACTGAAGGCTTGATAGGTTGTTCGTTTGGGCCTTGAGAACTTGTCAGTGTCTTCAGCATGATGCATGTATTGGACGCAGATAAATGCCCACAGACTGGCAAGAGACCTAAGTGGTTGCCACTGCACAGAAAGCATTGTAAGCTGTTTGATCTTTCCATGAGAAATGGTTTGGTACTCTTCACTGATCACTTACCTTGCAGGTTTGGTGAACCTATTCTAAGGAAACTATATACAGAAAACAAGCATCACACTACAAAAACCTCCCTGGCTTGACAGTCCACTTCTGCTAAGCTCCTACTAAGCACAGAATGCTATTCCCCTCTCGTCCTGGCAGCACAGGACAATCAGAGGACTGTATTTGCTATTTCTTTACGTGATTCTTTTCTTTTGACGTGCCCATTTGGAAGCTGAGCAGTGACATGTGCTGTGGGGAGGCACGGGTACAACACAGAGCAATTCTTTTGAACCTGGGATTGCAATGCTCGTGACCTCACTCCCAGTGGCACAGAAGCCAAGAAGCTGTCCTGTAGCTTTCTCAGGGAAACCACTCGTTCTTAAAACTATAAACACCGCTGACCTTTTCTTCCTTGCACCTGAGATGCAGCTTTTTCATTTACCCTACTTAGGAATTCTTACTCTTAAATCCTTTGCAGTTCATCTCTAAAACACAAAAGGTGAACATCCACAGCTCCTCTCCCCTCCATGGTGTCCAATTACAGAAACATACAATTAGGGATGTTAATGACAGCTTATTAATCATTAACCTATAACACCATGCTCCAATAACAGCAAAAATGGGTCACATTGTAGATGTAATTATCCTGCTTCTCCAATAACATGCCCTAGTTGTGCCTCTTTTCTGCAATATCTTTCAGTACAAAGCATGGGCAGCTCTAGTTGTCTTGGAGGATGAGCGGGAATGAGTTGTTGAACTGGCTGGCACGTGAAACTAGTGCCTTCAAAAAGACCGAACAAACTAGGTGGTAGCTTCTTGGCAACTTGGGAGAAAAGCAAAAAAAGGATTTAGGCACCTGCCTTCGTTACCTGCAGTTAGGAAGACAAA
Source organism: Microhierax caerulescens (assembly GCA_035590215.1). Lineage (NCBI taxonomy): Eukaryota > Metazoa > Chordata > Aves > Falconiformes > Falconidae > Microhierax > Microhierax caerulescens. The sequence goes on along the minus strand of JAVJGJ010000047.1, from coordinate 84,703,844 downwards.
CTCCATTTCACAGAGGGAGAAATGGAGGGATGGCAGGAGAAGGCTCCTCCGACCAGGGGAACAGTGGCCCCATCGTTTCTCTCTGCCTGGCACCGCGGTGGGCAGCGGTCTGCAGGGGAGGAGGGCACTCGGAGGTGGAGGTGGGCAGGCAAGGGGGAAAGAGATGCAGTACAGGCAAGCCCAGCAGATGAGACTGTGTCACTTAAGAGCTCGTGGGGAAGTAGTCTGTGACAGTGGAGTACAGGAGATGTATGAAAATGTATAACTATACAAAAGTGTGCAAATGAGGGCACGCAAGAGAGTAGAAAAAGGAAATGAAACTAAAATATCTGTAGGTACCATGCCAGGCTTTGTACTAACGGAGCAAGCCACCTGCATTGCACCGCGTGCCCCAGGAGATGTGATACAAGAATGAGGTGGCTGTTCAGAGCCCTTAATCATTCTATTGACTATTTTCACTTTCCTTGTTAATTAGCTAGCAGCAAAGGCAGAAAATAAACAAAGCGGTTTCCTGGCTTGCCAGTAATCTCCCTGATACACACCACTATGTCCCTTCAAAGCATTTTAACCAGGCTAAGTTAGACATTTCTAGGAAGTGATCCACAAGGAGACCCTGGAAGGGACCATTCTAAAGCTGGCTGAGAAGGTGTTTTACCTCCCTAAAGGCCAAAATATGCCTTTTCACTCCATCTGGAGAAAAAACTGAGGAAAAGAAGAGTATTAGTCCTGCTTTTGGTTTGACTGTGAGTTAACAAACCTTCCTTCTTACAAGTTGCTGAGGTTTTGGTGAAGGCAGATTGTACATGCAGAGCCTTTAGTATTTCTGAACGTGCTAGCAGGGGGCATAATTTGTGCTGTTACTTCTCAGAAATGAGGTAAATAATACTCTGTGGCTATTTCCATGAAAAATGGGAAAATAATACGCTGAAATGATGAGCCTGTCCAAACACTTCTGCTGTACTTTCCTCTGTTCGGCGACAGTGCTGATGAGATATTTTGTAGAAAGTGAGTGTCAAGAAGTTGTCTCTAAAATGTTGTCCTGGCACGTTATTAGTATAGAAATTGGCTCACACCCAGATGGTTTATGGATCTTACAAGATCAATGGGTGGGCAAGAACGCAAGAATGTGAACCTCAAGTGCATGCTTGTGCTTGCTTGTGGTTTGCCTGATACTACCTGACATCTCCGCTGACTTCCAAGACTACCTGGTGGCTTGCAGAAAAGCTTGACCTGGGGCTGACTCAAATGCCACCGGCCCAAGGGTCAGCTTTGTTGCAGAAGGACTGGCAACACTGCCAGCCTTGAAGTTAGACGCTCAGGCCTATTGATAAGCTTTAGTTTAATTTAATAGTAGTCTTTGCCACACATATTTAGTGTGCCATGCCAGCACCTCAGGACTATAGCGGTTCAAAGCAGTTTAAGGGCTCCCAGCTGCTTGTATTGGTGGCCTGGTGGTACACTGTCTTGGCCAGGTGAGTAGGCAGTGGTGCAAATTGAGACAGCCAGCAGTGATCTCATACCGAGTTTCCATGGATCAAGGTGCTTCTCTTTGATTTTGGAGCACTATTCTTGCTTACTGTTTGGTCTACGCTAGGACCCAGAAGGTGGAGGTGCTGGTGGAGCGTGCTAGTGCCAGGAGGAGGAGCAGGAAGAGGAGGAGAAACAGCCTTCCCCAAAGAACATGCTGCCCCAGCTCCTTTGCTCGGGTCAGAGGCAAGTGAAGTGAACGTTTTTGGCTTGGAGAAAATGCCACTGCTTCACCGCTACCTGCCCTTGGTGGAGGTGCCCGAGACCAACCTCTGCCACACACATTTCAGAGACCAAACCAGAAAAATCTGAATTTGCTGAAATAAGGGAGAATCTCTTAAGCCTAGCCTATTTTTAGATCCTCTGTGGAAAAAAAAACCAAAGTCTAATTAAAACCAGACTTTATTGTTGCAGTAACCCACCATTTCACATGTGACCCTGGGAGTCTTCCACCTCTCTGGGTTTGTTAGATTCTGCTGTTAACTGACAGAGTCCTGCCTGGTTTCAAAGTCAAGCCTGAACACTACCTTCTCTGCCATACCTTACTATTTTCAAGGCACAAAATGAACATCACCCTTATTAGGAAGCTGTGCTCTTAAACATTTATTTTTGGAGAATGCTACTTAGAATGATTTAATGTCTCTTTGGTAACTGTAGGCTCAGTGTTTTTGTGTGCGCTAATCTCCACTTAATCTTTTTTACCACTGCAAGCAGCACAGAGGGAAAGATGTTTTTTTCCAAGCTACGCTGTTCTGCAACCGTGCTTTTTTAATTACTGGCTGTGAAGAAATCTGTTTTTTAACCAGTTGACTTGCATACTTTTTAGTGGTGTAACAGGTTCTGATGGGAGATCTCTGCCACAGATAGCAATGTGAACTTCCCTCCTTAGGAGGCAATCGCACGTTTTATCTATAAGATTCTCCCAAATGTATGGTCTTACAGTTACTCCCTTTGTGGTGAATGAAGTAGAGGGAGTTTGGTCCTTCCCTTTCACAGCCTGTGTGTTTTGCAGGCTGTAAGTAATTTTCAGAAAGGCTCTGGGCATGTCCCTGCTTCCCTTCCCCAGCCAGCCACCTCCATGGCACTGCAAGATGGGAGCAGCAAACACTCAGTTGGCCAGAGGGCAGAAATACTAGCAATGAGTCCTCACAGGCAACAGCTTCTTACTGTCTCACTCATCCACAAGCTGAGACCATGAGTATCTCTGGTGTCATCGTTCAAAAGCCAACAGCAGCTGCATGCTGAGGGATGCTCAAGGATTTGGATGCAATATCCGAACACCTGTGCTGCAAGGGACCACGATGGTGGAGAAGGGGAACAGCAGCCCCTGTGAGGGATGCTCTGGGCTCCAAGGACACCTCTGTCCTTGCTTTTGGGAGCTAGCAGGGAGCTGTGGGATCAAAGAGGTTTGCAAGGTCTTGAGAGGCTTGTTAAAACGTGTAGCTCTGAACCTCTTCCCACAACATTCTGTCAAAGGACCGGCTTGGAAAAACAGCTGAGAAACAAGTGGGAGGAGAGTGCCGAGGGCTAGCCTGGGGATGGGGTGGTCCAGCCTGCGGGCTTCCCACTGCAACAGAAAGCAAGCGATGGGGATAGTTTGTCTGTGACAGCAACGAGGACCTTTGCAGAGCCAGCGTGGGCTGCGCAACTTGGGTGCACACCAGGCCCCCCACCTCCCTGCCTCCAGAGGACCAGCAAAGGGCAGTGGCTGCGGGCAAGGGCAGCACATCAGGAGCAGCTGAGAGCGCTGCGTGGGGCAGCAGTGCTTACTGGGATCACCGTTCCCCAGCTGCCAAGCTCCCTTGCCAGATGGCACTGTCTTGGCACAGCACCACCAGGGCACTGGCAGCCACTGACCTGCTGTGAGATGTGGTGCATCTGCATCAAGGCAGCGATGAGGGCATGTGCAAGCACGTGACCGATCAACATGAAACTCCTCTTGCTTTTCATCCCCCTTGTTTGGATGCCAGCAAACCACGAGACTAACAAACCTCAAACCCGCTGACGCCCAGTTGCAGAGCCTCCGATTTCCGCCCTTTGCTGGGCAGGTCCCCGGAGCCTCGGTCAAAACCTCCTTGCTGGTGCAAGAACTCTGTCTCTTCCCACTTTTACTCAGTAAACTGCCAGCAGCACGCCCCACCTCCAGACATTTGTGTTCTATTACCCTGAATTTCATCACAGAAAGCAAATTTTGCCCGGCCACAAATTTGAAAGGGGTGAAACCAAATGCTGCGCATCACAGCCTGTTATATCTGAGCCACTCTCCAGGTTTACCACCTTTTTTTTTTTTTTTTTTTATTTTAACCACCCTGTTATGCAGCATTAGTGCTGGATCCTCCTCCTGGCCAAGCACATCTTGCAGGAAATTTGGTTATTAATCAGTTTTTGCAGTTTGGGGCGGGGGGATTGGCATGAAATAATGTTATAAATTGCAATTTAAAGAAAGTTGCAAACACAAGTGGGTGGGCAGAAAGCTCTCACCGTCCTTGTGAAACTACTGCCGCTGTTCCTCTACAAAAACATACTCACACTTCCTCTGCTGCAACTTCTCGCACCCCTCAAGTTCCCCAGGGGAAGTGAAGAAGGAAACTTGACATTAGGAGCGAGAGAGATGATGGCTGACTGTACCAATGGCACAATGCGGGGATTTTGGGGCATAAAATAGACACAGTACCCACGTGCTTCTCCAGGTTGCTACCATGACTAGCCACCCATGAATCAGAAGCAAATTAAATGGTAAAGTTAAATACTAAGTGCTCTTAAAATCAAGGGAACTCGTTACCAAGGAAGGCCTTTGGCTGAGGGGTAGCCTGCGTTACGATGGCACGCTCGTGCCGACAGGGCAGGAGATGAAAGTTGTACCTGGGCCGCATCCACGGTTCCCCTTGGGCTGGAGGGTGCAAGAGGCTGCGCACAGATGTGCCGCCCTGTCCCGGTGGGATGGAGCCCCGCCGCCCTGGCCGGGCGATGCCTGCCGCACACACGGTGGGGCTGGGGGCTGGGCTCTCGCACCAGCACTCGGGCAGCCTTGCCTGGTCGCGTTTCTGTAACTGGCTCGGACCTCAGTTTATTAACCAGCTCTCGCTGAAGTCGCACCATCGTGGCACAAGAACCAAGGTGTGAAGCCTTTGGGATTAGAAATCACACAGTTTCCCCAAGTATCCAGATGTTTATGTGCCTACATAAAAAAGTGTGGAAAAGAGGAGAATATTAGCCTTTTGCTAATATTTTTTATTGTTGTTTTTGACTACTGTCAAGACCATTCCTCCCATCCCAGCAGCGAGAGAAGCAGGAGCATAAGCTGGTACTCGGATGCTCAGTCAAGTCCCGTCCTGCCACAGCCTGGAGCAACATGCTGGTCTTCCAGTGACGACTCAGCTCGATTCCTACCAGCCTGCTGCAGGCAGGAGCGTTAGCTCAGGCTCTTGGGTCCCCCCCTTACCCAAACCGTGGAAATGTTTTGTAGATTGACTTTCTCAGCAGTGTTTCTTATTCTGTTGGATCATGCATTCAAATGCCAAAATTGTGACTCATTACAAGGGCAAGCTTGGTCTAGGGGGGTGCAGGAAGGAAGAAAAATAGCTCGCAAGAGCCTTCCTGTTTATCCGCGGCTTGGGAAAAAAACCCAACAGAATACACACACCCTGGCTCCATTATCTTTGCTGGCACAGCGCTGGCTTGGCTCTGTCCCTCACCACTCCAGGCCAAATCCAGCCCTGCCAGGAGGGTGTCTACTTTAGAGGAGTTTACTCGAGAGAGAAATCCAGCCCCCGGAGCCTGAATGCTTGCAGTATGCAAGTGAGCGCACAGGCACCAGCAGCCCCCGTGACAACGTGCTGCGGCGCTGGCCCCCAGCCACACTGGGGAGGTCATTTTCTTCTCAGCAATTAGCAAAGTGGTGGCATCACTAAAAAAAGTTGAATAAACACATTCAAGGCGGCTGGGTCCCCGGTTTGCTCTGTTCTCACCACCCTTCCTTCTGGGCACGCGGTGGGGCCCCAGCGAGCGAGAGCCCGATGCCTGCGCACTGTGCTTGCATTCAGGCCTGCTCAGAAAGGGCTTTTAGGAAAGAGGAGGGGAAAATAACCGTTTTTTACAACAAATGTTTTCCTTTTTTTCTTTTCAGGGAGGAAAAATGCCAGCTTCCCTAAGAAAACTGCAGCAAATGGCTGTTTTCATGGGACTGTTCAGTGGTGGGGGATGCCTCATGATGTATAATCTTATGCAAAGTAAGTCTTGGTGATGTTAGCAACCTTATTTCTCCTCTGTCTCTTTCATTTGATTCTGTGTAGCAGGGAAAATAGCAGCATGCAAGAGGTGAAAGGCAGACAGAGTTAAGGGAAGTGTGGTGGGGCCTCTGGGCTCTGCCTCCCTGGGCTCCCCCTCTGTTCAGCCCCAGGGCTGCTGCATGCATTGCCTAGGGAACAGGCTGTGTGGTCAGGAGAAGGTGGTTTCTGGGGGGTTTCCTGAGGGTGAGAGCCAAGTGAAGAACAGGCAGTAATGCAAGTTTCATTTCTTACTGAGATTTTACCAACGGGCAGGAGAAGACTACCATCTGTGAGAAGGTATTAATGTCTAGTGGTTTTATCTGTAGATCTCCCTGTGGTGCTGGCCCTTAAGCACAACACGCCTGTGAAAGTGCTACGACATCATTAGTTTCTCCTGAATGAAGGGCAGATAAGAGCCCTCAGCACTGAGAAGACCAGGACAAGGAGAAAAAAAAGCTAGAGAGCGGTGACGGTGCTGTTTATAGACAGCTCGAGTCGCTACATGTCTTTGGGCAAAAATCCAAATTATTAGTCCAAATGATAAGTGTTTATTTCTTCTAAAGTTGTTCCTAGATATTTAGCACCAGACCAGAAGGCGGCTTTGCCTCTCTCTGGGGGGGGTGCTATAGGCCTCTTGGCCCTGTGCCTCTCCCTTGCTGGTGCTATCAAACGATGCTGGTTTTCACCTGCCCTTCTATCAGAGTATGCTGCCAGGGAAGCACAGCCAAGCCTGTTCCTCAAGCCCTCAGATAAGCTCTGAAACCTCCCCTTCATTTTGCACGTGTTAATGACAGATCAGACAAGGCTGGAAAGCAGGTTTTAATTTTAGGCAGCTAATGCCCTCAAGCTCCGGAGTAAAACAGCTATACGATCCTCTTATGCTTTAAAATACTGAATCTGGCATTAACAAGGACATTAGTGTTTTATAATTTTCAGCTTCAGCATTGTTATCTAGAAATCTCAGGGTGCGTGTACATGGCGTTACCCCTGTGCTATACAGAGGGCTCATTCCTGGCATCACTCAGTACCATCAAGCGCTGCAACACGATGGCTACTTTGTTCTGTTGCACTATCAGTGGCCACTGAGTAGCAGCCTGAGCTGGTGACAAGCCAGCTGGGCTGTTGAAAGGACACTTTCTGCTGGAGAGCGTGCCCTGTAGCCTCCAGCAGACAGGGGAGCCACAATGGGACCCTTCCTTCCTTGGCCTGCACCCCCAGCCATCCCAGGCCCTTATGCCCCTGCACAGAACTGGCCTGTACTGGGATCTGTGAGGAGCAAGTAGGCTCCGTAGCAGTGGGAGCAGCGGGAGGGGGCTGCAGGCTTTCAGTTCAGCCTTCAGGCTGAAGGGAGGTTTGTGTGCCTGTGGTCTGTGAAAGCTTGCACGAGCACTCAGGTAACCCTATTTCTGCTCACTCTGTTCACCCCCACCTCACGGGAGCAGCCTCCCCCACTAACCTGAACACCCTTTCAGCTCTCCTATGGAAAAACACGTGAAAAAACACATGGACGAATGGCTTAGGCATTTTATGTCCAATACACAAGATGCTAATGAGGAACAGCTGAGAAGGAGCACCAGGGAACTCAAAGCCATTTCCCCTCCACCCTGCGGGATGAGCACGACATACTTTTAAGTATACCTTTTGTACGTGCTCTGGGTGGCTGCTTGCCGTGATGTGTAGGCACTAAGGGGCTGGTGTGCTGCAGCCCCTTTTGCTGGAGCTCCTTAGGATGGCCTGGGGGCTGGTGAAGGACCAGCAAAGGCTACAGCCTAGCAAACCTGTTTCTATGCCAGCTGGATGCTGCCTGCTCACAGGGGATGCCTCTAATTAGGGAGAGGGGAAAGCATCCTTCTGCCTCATGTTCCAAGAGTAATAACAACAGGGAATAGACCAGGAAACAAATCTTACACCTTATTTTAAACTCTTTGGAAGGCGAGAGCAAAGTTGCCAGAGTAGGATTTTCACACATGCACACTCTTAGCTTAACTCTACCCTTCCTGACATCAAGGGAGTGACGTTAGGCTGGTGTGAAGTGCCTCTAGAAACCTCAACAGGCGAGACTTAAAACTGTTGCTAAGCAAATCTCTGCCTCCTCAAGGAGGGTCAGCAAGTTTCCAGCCTCACGGCTCCGCGTTGTCCATTGGTGACCACTGCACAGCATTTCCCAGCTATACATAGCAACCAGACACTGATAAATAGCAATTTACCACAATTGTCCTCCATATGCCAACACTGCAGCACCCAGACTACTGTGCTATTGTTGCTGCTTGACCATTAACTCTAATGGTGCTTCTTTGTGCCTCCCTTTCAATGCATCCATCAGTGGAGCTGCAGCTTCATGGCTGCCACCTGAAAAGCTGTAAAAAGACCACAGCACGAGTTTCAGGGCAGCAGCAGCTGTTCCAGTCTCACACCAACGTCTGCAAAATATTCTCCATTCTTAAAGTATTTTCTGTGCCTCCTTTAAAAAAAACCCAAACAGCCAATTTAATTACCTTCACAACATTTGCAGATATTCATCCTTATGATTTTTGAGTTTCCTTCTTTTTTTGTTCCTTTTAGATGACGTACAAATGTATGCAAAGCAGGGAGACACAGTCACGAGCCGAACAGTGTATCGGTATGGAGCAGGCTACATTCACTTAGATGAGCTGAACAATATCACAGTTCAGCACTGCTTCTTTGATGTAAGGGTGGGTTTCCTTCTTTAGCCAGATTTCTCCTAATTAATATTTTTGGACTGTTTTTCAGGGAAGGTGGGGTAGTCTGGAAGAAATGTCTTTCTTTTTTTTTTAACTTCTATTTTAAGTGGACAGTCTCCTTACTACCCTCTTTCACTTAGAAAGCTTTGCCAGGACCCAGTATTACCAGCAGGGTTTGGAGCAACTGAACCACAGCCCTGATGCCCTGGAAGCCCTGGGTGCCCCCCCTCTTAAAATCCACAACATCCGACTGATGGATGGGAGTAATCGTGTGGACACAGAAAGAGCACAGGTAACGCTTGGGAGGTGGTGTCACCGCATGGTCCCCCAAGGCATTGGGGTGACAGGGAGTCAGCTGGGGGGCGTTCAGCAGGTCATGAGGCACTTGGGGGCACTGGAAGGCTGTGGGATGGGATGCCAGTTGTTTTGGAAGAGGTGTGGATTTTCAGAACATAAATCTACACTCTTATGTGAGAGACTAGAAATAGCAAGGGCAGCATTTTCATGTCCTGCTATTGTAAACCACAAAATAATTTTCAGAAACACGTCAGATCCAGCTTTAAAGCAGCAGCTGCCTCCTTCTCCCCACCCGATACGTCCCATGCTGGTTTTTAAAGCTCTGCTCAGAACAAAGTTTTATGGCCACCTGAGCTATGCTGTGGTACAGCACGTCGGCGTGGTTTTCAGAAGCACCTGTGAGTCTGTGCCACAGTGGCCAGCTGCCCGGCACGGGCCGGAGGAGGCTGTACAGAGCACTCAGGTATTGCACAAGGCCACATCAGCCCGGGCAAGCCTCACAAACACAAGGCCCCTTCCACTTGGGGTTGCTGCCTGAAAAGGATTCTCCATCAGTGTTTCGACCCTTTAACCCAGGACTGGCTGTTCTCCCCTGGTTTTGCTGGGGGTGCAGAATGTCCCCAGTGACCTGTCCAGGTCCCTTACTGCAGGATCAAAATTTGAAATAATTTTATTCCTCCTGGCAAGTGGTTTTGAGTCCTGGGATCATGCAAGGGCATTGAGGAACAGGGCAGATGGTCCAGTGAAGGAGAGGGGCTGTCAGGGCAAGAAAAATCAACCTTTAATTACTCACTTAAAATTCCACTTGCCATCTCACACCCCAGTCAGGCTTCACCCTGGGCTAAAACATTTCCCAGGTTTTAGATATGTTTCCTGGTAGAACCTCTAAGGCCAAAACCACACAAGACCCCACACAACCTCTTATGGCAATGGAAAAGGAGAACCTGTCCCACCGATGTTTTCCTACATCACCGTTTAAGAACGCCGGTCGCTTGGGTGACTCAGGGTGAAGTCAAACCCTGCTGCTGCCGACCTCACCCAAGAGGCAAACCTCCAACTTTCTTCTGCGCTTTTTCACGCTCCTGAGCCTTCATGTTCTTATGAAATAAACTGGTTAATCTAGAATGATTTACTGACTCCACAGCATTCCCAGCTCCTGGGCCTGTTGGAGAACCCCTGGTATTTTCTGTTTGTGATTGCAATACCACCAGCAAATGCTACACCTGAAACAATTCTTTTATTCAAACATTCAACCAAATGCAATTAGCCACGGTCACCACTGAAACTCCTGGCTTTGTTAAACAGAGTGGTAGAATTTGTGATGCTGAGAAAAATCGTTGAACGTCTCATTCTCTCAATGTGTGTTAAGGGGCTGTTCTATAGAAGATCTCAACCTACAGGTTTCTTGTGGTTATGGGAAGCTCTAACACAGCACAGGTCACCTCTGGATCACTATGCATGCTGGTAAGGAAAGGTGTTTGCTCATAAATATTTCAGAAAGCGAGTGGTTTTCCCTGGGGGTTGCAGCTGTAACACAGCACATTCTTTCAGCAGAGATTAACGCATGGCAGAACAGACATACTTGTATAGCCACGCACATGTTAGCCGTTAGAAAAGCTCAGTGAAACTCCAAAACACAGTAAGAAAAATAATAATCAGAATTACATCTTTGACTGAAGAAGGAGTAAATGTCCATTTCGTTACATGTTTCACTGAATCTTAAATGTACTTTTATGTTTGCAGATCAAGTTACCAGTATCTGGAACTAAATCAGCGGGGTACCTCTACATTAACTCGGAGATGGACCACTCCCGTCAATGGTGCGTACAGGGGGAGGTGCCGGGAGAAACGCGTAGGTGCAGGGAGGGAAGTGGTAGGAGAAAAGAATGGAACAGGGTATTTGCTTTAGTCACCCATGTTGCTGAGATCATGCACACAAAGGAAGCGGAAATTCATGTCCAAAGGTCTCGTGAAAGGTTATCTTTGTCATCTTTGTGACAAAAATGTAAATTAGTTGAGAAATATATTGAATTCGTCCCTATGAATACACATAGAAGAGCAACATGAGCCACTCATTTGTATGAAATGCGTTCTACAAACTATAGCTCAGTATACACGCGAATACTGTGAGCCAAGGTAACATGCTGTGTGTCGTCCCCCTCTCCCCCCAAGGAGGTGCAGGGGATGCTGAGCAGCAGTCCTAACTCCAGCCTAGCACTATGTATTGCAATAGGGGAATTACACATGATATCAGAGCCTGCCAAGGTGAGCTAAAAATCATGCAGGTTTGGGCTTTTTTCCAACCTATCCAATAAATACTGTCCTTATAGTTAAAAAAAGTGCTAGAACAAATACATCACAGTAGAAGGATGCTCTGATCCCCCATCATATTTACATTTTTGTAGTACTGAAGCCTGAAAACCTCCCTTGTCAAAGGTAAACCGATTTCTAGAACTGAGCAAAGAATTGCTACGGGAATTCAAAGTCCATTTTCCATTGCAAAAGAGAACATTTTATTAGACGCAAACCCTTTTGCATGTACTTGTTCTGGGAGTTTGTTAGGCACTTCTGTTAGCTCTATTTAGAAACTCAAAGCTGCAACATTTTTATTCAGCTGCCACCAGCCATATGGTAATGGTTTCTTTTCATAATGAGATGAGCACAACTTACTGGCTTTCTCTTCTGAAAAACTATGGGCAGTAAGGTGTAAGAGGATGTGAGGAAGGCACTAGGCTCAGGGGCCAGGCCTGGCCTCCTCCCTCCTGACCAGAGGTGGCCCCAGAGGTCCCCGGCCACCTTTCTTGCACACCTGCGCTTCCCCGGGGCCCAGCTCTGATCCCCTCACTCCTCCTTATCCCCTCCTCGCAGGGGGAGTAACAGTTCCCTTCTGCTTCGCTCAGTTACTGCCGGGGTAACTGAAGGTTGCAAGATGTTAAACTGCGGCAGTAACTGAAGTGCCTGTGTATCTCTCAGAGTTTTGTTTTAAAATGAACTCTCTATGCACTTCTGCAAGCTTAAGAGAGGAGGTGAAAACATAAATCATCTTCTGGAAGAGGTTTTTACAGCCGACAGATCTGTTAGACTCAACCATCTCTGCCTACGTGTGGGTCCTGTGCAGAGCTCCACTTGGGGCCAGGTGCCCTTGCACCAGGCCAGGCAACTAAGAATAAAATGGCTGGTTCCCGTCTCCTGTACGGAGAGGAGCTCCTGAAACCCCCAATGGGAATGACACGTAAGCAGGCCACCCCGGTGGGGCTCTGCAGGGCGTGCGCGGGGGCATTTCCAGCGGAGCCCGGGGAGGCAAGCGGAGCGGTGCGGGCAGGGCCCAGCCGCACCAGGAGGTGAGCTCTCAGCACAGGGTACCTGAAGCTCCCAAGCCACCGAAATGCTTCTGACTCCAAGCATGCAGTCCGCCCTTTGTGGTGTATTTATTTATGTGGTTATTAAAAAAAAAAAAAGAGGGTAACTAAAAAAATAAATAAATTTGAAGTGTGTGGGCTGGTTTGGACATGGAGGAGGTGGCATTCACCCAGGCACAGGCAGCGCAGGGATGGGGAGGGCACCTGGAGGCAAGGGCGACCAAGGCACCAGTCTGGCAAGATGACCTGCCTGCCCTGCAGCGAGCGGAGGGCAGGGCCGAGAGCCCAGGCCACACTGAGGGGAGCGAGCGGCTGCCCCTTCAGGCCCTGCTGTCAATGAGGCAGTTGCTCATCCCGGGTTGGAAGAAGGCAGAGGGCTGGTGAGCGAAGAGCCATCGCACAGAGGTGCGACAGCCTCATTCCCTCATGGTACGTACTCAGCATCGACACCAGTGAAAGCAGAGGTGGGTGAGCACCAGGAGCCTTTGGAAAAAAAAAAAGTCCTATCTTAGTACCCCAAAATAATAGTCCTTCCCAGCTGGAAAAGCAGCACGAGCAGTCTCACAGAAGTGGGTTTGGAGCAGGGCTGAAAGGAAGGAAAAGGCTCCCCCTCCATCTCCAACAAACACTGTTTTCCTTCTCCTTTGAGTAACCACTGCCGTACCCTGCCAGGGTTTCGGCAGTCACATTTAGCAATCACACAGCGTTCAAACTCCTCTAAGCCAGGATAATTCCTTAGCAACATGGTCTGGCTCCGAGGCTGGAGAGGAATGGAGCAAGGAATGCACCCGCAGGATGGAGAGGAAGAAAGGCACCAGGTTGGGGGAGGAATGTCCTATCTAAAAATAGCTGGCAGGATTTTATTTGAGTTGCAACAAACAGGAACGTGTATCCCAGTCCTTTAAATCTGGGCTGTGCTATGCTGTTAGGAAAACGAGCTTTCAGAAGTTAGCACTTGCAAACCAAGTTTTAAAACACTTGAGAGAATTTTTAAAAACGGTGAATGCATGGGATGATTTGTTTCTTTGTGTCAGCTGTTTCTATGCTGACTTTACTACTATTAAAAGTGATTGAAACAAGTTAAAAAAATACTTTTTATTATTATTATTATTTTATTAGCTGGTGCCTTCAGGATGTCACCTTGAAACTATGGGATGGTCAGAATATTCCTGTTTACCACTCCCCAGCGGAAAGCACTGGTGTGCGAGAAGGTTAAAAATCAAAGACAGCTGCTTCTCCATCTCCCATTGAGCAGAAGGAGCCATTAATCAATTGCATCCTGCTGTGTCCATGAATGTACACAGTTGCCCAAGTGACAATTTTACTTAAGTGGGTGCTCTCAAGACAATTTTCTCTCTAAGATTGACCTCATCATTGTCATAATTGTAATTTCTTTATTTTGCTGGTGTATTCATGTGTTCAGCAGAAGCCTAAAATAAATATCTTGCAATAGACTTGCTGTTCCTGAGAAGCCACATGTTATGCCCTATGTGTGCTGGTATTATGAATTCAAAATAAATAAACTGCCAGGAAATGGAGCTTTTCTACAGTTGTAGACAAAGTCAGGAGCCTTGGTCTGCTCTGTCATGGCTTGGAGACCAAGCCAGCTGTTCAAAGCTACTCCCTTGCTGCTTCAGGTTTCCCCCATTTCCCACCAAGGTGTCACCTAAGGCAGGAAGGGCAAAGCAGCGAAGGTGAAGCTCAGCAGCCGCCCCCTCCACTCCTAATGAATAAGTCGCTTATCAGGTAGATTTGCACCCTCACAATTATCATAATCTCATGAGTGCTGAGGCCACTCATGGTAACTCAGGAATTCCAGGAAGAGACTTGCTGCTCACACTCAAATTTATTCAGAAGAAACCAAAGCTTCACATCAGCACTGCCTGACCTGAGCTCAGGAGACCACATTGACTTGGGGAGGAGAACCTCAAGAGGTGCTGCACAGGTGAAACACTGCCATGGTTCACTCTGACTACACAAGAGGTTTTTGATTGTGCCTTGATTCTGTCAATCAGGTAGAGAATCGCCCATCGCCAGAAGCAAGGTGAGGAATAAGCAAAAAGCCACCCAAACCACTACAGTTTTCACCCCCTGCCCCAAACTGCACATTCAAACAATTGCAAAGCCTAAGACACAGCCCGAGACAGCGAAGAGACACCACTAACTGTCCTGCCTTCATACCCTGAAGTAACATGTGAGCCACAAAAATGTCCAGAAGACCATGTATTTTGGATTTATTGTAAGACAGCAGCTTAATCAAACTGCAGCTGGGGGAAATCCCAGAGCTTATATCACTCAATTCCCTTCTTTCCCCGCCATCTCAACATCCAGATGCAAGTCCTAGAAATCCACCAAGGGCACAGGCAATGCAAAGCTTTTGAGAAGTAATGAGTATTTGATAAAGAAGGGGGAGCTGGAGCAAAAAATCATTTAAAGACCAGCAAGCATTTTTCCAGCTCAACAACGACCCAGCAAATTGGGCAAGGTGGCTTCTGAACAAGTCTGAAGAGCAAATGTTGAAGTAAGAAAGAGGAAATGCTAATGGACCACAGCAAAGGTGTCTTGGACAAAGATTTTAGAAGGGAACAATACATGGGGGCTTTAGTTTGGGACTTAGAAAGAGCTGCTGGCATGGACAGCACTTGCGTGACCTGATCCAACCCATGTGGATGCCCAACACACCAGGGAAAGGATTAGGATGAATCAAGGAGAAACAGTGTCCCAGCTTTAAGACTGAAATCACTGCTATCTGGTTTCACAAAACAAATTACAAACGGTGTGATTTAAAAACATTAGCCTTGCGCTACTGCAGTCCACCTAGCAAGAAAACCACATGGGAGATATGGAGAACTCCTGGCCACCTGGTGTCTCTTGAGTGTGGTCAGCTCTGGCTTTCGGTCACTGAAGAAGTTTGGTGGGGAACCAAACAGTTGACAAGGGAAAACCAAACCGACCACTCCACATCCATCAGCTGCAACTTCCCTGGCTGCAGCTTTGATTCGTTACTGGTCTCCAGAGAAGCTGTGGGGAGCGACCCTAGCCTGTCCCATCCCTCCCTGTGTCTGTGCTAGGAGCACCTGGTGCACGCTGCCTTTTGTCACCACCGTGCGCTTACTAAGCCTGGCACCCGTGGTGGCTGCAAGGCATCCAGGAAGCCCAGCCACAGCCACCCCAGCCTACATCACAGCGCTAGCTCACTGCCTTCCTGTCTCTTGAGCTGGCACACGCGACGTCCCCGGTTGGGCTTCATGAGTCGCTGCACCACAAATGCCACCGCCCGGCCCGGCTGTGACCCTAGTTATCCCAGGCCTGAGGCAGATGCCCCCCCACAAACCCCACCAGCGACACTGGGGGGTTTATTACCTTGCCTGGGGGAAAGCAGAGCTTGCAAAAAGGTTCCATTTCTCACTCGCCCCCTCAAGGCCTAGCAGAGCCCCTTTAGCACTCCCGGTGTCCTGGTTTAACCCCAGCCCGCAGCCCACACAGCCACTGGCTCCTCCTCACCCAGAGGGATGGGGAGAGAGGGCTAAGATAAGAACAGTTGAATAGGTAAAGCAAAGGCAGCACATGCAAGCAAAGCAAAGCAAGGAATTAACTCCCCACTCCCCATGGGCAGGCAGGTGTTCCACAGTCCCCA
>JAVJGJ010000047.1:84668279-84687928 GCA_035590215.1 Microhierax caerulescens | reverse complement strand
TCAGCGTGACGTCCCATGGTATGGAACGCCTCTTTGGCTGGGTTGGGTCACCTGCCCTGGCTGCGTCCCCTCCCAGTCTCCTGTGCCCCTTCAGCCCTCTGGCTGGCAGGGCCCAAGGAACTAAAAGGTCCTTGGCTTAGCGTAAACATCACCCAGCAACAACTAAAAACATCAGTACACTATCAACATTGTTATCACACCAAATCCAAAACAGCACTGTACTAGCTACTAAGAAAAAAAATAATCCTATTCCCACTGAAACCAGGACACCTGGCCACCCTAACCAACCCAGGGTCATCAAAACGCTGAGGATGGGCGCCATCATCATATTGTACCAGTGTTTCTCTAAATCAAATCTTAAAACCTGGAGAAAGAAGCAAGCATTGGGTGGAGCTGGAAGGCAGAAAATCAGTGGAACAGGACAAAAGTAAAACCACCTTCAAATCCCTGCTTTAGTTTTACTACCTAATAGCTAGAAAACACAGAATTTCTTACCTTGTGCCCTTGAAGAGCCACTTCCTCGCTCTGTTTGCACTCTTTTAAGATGCACATATTCAAAAGGAAAAAAAGCAGCAAGCTGGTGTGTTTGGTGCCAAGCTACTTTGGCCTTGTGGCTCCGTTAAATACACCACAGCCCACAGCGGCTGCTTGCAGTGAGGACACAGGTGCAGCAGGAGCAGCCAAGATTGCTGGAGCACAGCAGGCAAATGAGGAAAGCAAAGGTCTCAGAACTACCACCAGCTGCTGAAAGCCCAAATAACTTCAATAGGCCACCTGGGCACCCCTCTTCCCCTTGCAGTCTTTTCTTCTAAGGGACACTGGAGCAGATCAGGTTGTATTTAACTTCAGTGCGTCATTGAGGTACTAATTCATTACAATTACACTGCGTTGTGTGTCACTCAACACCAGCCTGGGCAATCATTTTGGTTTTATTGAAAAAATATTCATCTTTTGATAAAACACCCTAAATCCACCAGTTAGACTCCTTTAGAAAGCCTTTTGTTTTCTAATCACAGAACGGTTAAGGTGAGGAGGAGCTGCTGGAGATCGCCTAGTCTAGCCACCTCACTCCCAGCAGGGTCAGCTGGGGCAGGTCGCCTGGGGTTGTGTCCAGGCAGGTTGTGAAGTACACCAAGGATGGAGACTCCACAACCTCTGGATGAGCTGTGCCAGCGTTCAACCATTTTCACAGTAAAAAAACCAGCTTTTTTTCTTATGTTTAAACAGAATTTCCTGTGTTTCAGTGTGCTCAATGCCTCTTGTCCCACCACCAGGCACCACTGAGAAGGACCCAGCTCCATCCTCTTTACTCTTCCCCAATGGGTATCTATACATGCCAGTAAGATCTCTCCCTGAGCCTTCTCTTCTCCAGGCTGACAAACACAGGTCTCTTGGCCTCGTTAACAGGTGCTGCAATCCTTTAATCATAATTTTCAGTATGTTAAACAATTTCATTTAAATTGACTTGAGTATTTGCATAGTTCCTTCTGCTGCTGGCGTGTTTGAAACAACCATCGTCTCCGTGACCTTTGCCGGATTGCGTGTTTGTTTCTTACTGTCTAGTTTGATTTTAATAGCTTCTGCCAGGCAGTCCTCCCCCTCAAGGAAACTATTCAGGCAGCAGGCTCCTCAGGGCACGAACTTAATTGACAGCTGAGGAACAACAAATACTGCTTCGTGGACTGTTACAGCGCTTGTGCCTATTTGAGTTGGACCTGACTAGCACACAGGGGCTATATGAACCCAAGTGTTTTAAAAGCTCTAGCTTCGTAAATGCTGGGCAGGGGGATGCTCCCCCTTTTGAGCATGTTTATCCTGGTAGTAACACGGTTTTGTCCAACTGAGGCCCGGCAGTTCACTCCCTAGCTGGGGCAGAGGTCTTGTGTTGCGCAGGGACCGTTAACTGTTTGGATTCACCTCCCTGTTAGAAATGAGGGCACATCCAGTTCTTCCCTGCATCTTGTCTGCTTGTCAAAGCAAAATCACTTTCCTGCATTTTTTCCTGCAAAATTGGCTGCAACATTCCCCGCAGCTTGGCCCAGGCAGTCCTGTAAGAGACCCACCACATTCTTGGCGTTACTTTGGAAGACACACCACACCTGGCTAAACACCTTTGGTTCGTTTTGTGTAGCACCAAGTGTATGAAAATACTAGAATGATGTTAATTTCCTGACCAATCTAATGCAGTTTCTGACAGTTGGCTTTCCTAGAAGATTTAGAAGCAAACACCTTGAGTCAGTAACTTAGAGACAGCCTTTACCTCCCTGTGCTTGGCGAGGACCGCGACAAGAACTTCCACCCAGCCACCAGACCAGCTGGGTCTTGCTGGGTGCTCCTGAAAGGTGGCAGGCAGCAAGGCGATACCCCAACAGCTCAGGAGATTTTCCTGTAAGGACCTGTGGAAAGGCACCTGTGCAATTCAGTCTGTACGCTGGGATTACGAAGTAATTAAGAGGTGGGGTACGCTGACTTCGACACTCCACCAGCTTCGCTGTGATTCTGACGGCACAGGCAAGCGAAGACTCAACACAATTAAGTTCTCTGCATTTATAGGAAAAAAAGATAATCCCTTCAAGTAGTTAAGTTCCCTTTCCTCTCTTAATTTCACAGTAACTGTTGCAGTCCTAACACTTTGCTTTGCTTTGACAAATCATAACCTTTTCTTAATTAAGATAAATTTTTAACATGCCCGTATGGACTTAGGGGTTTTTTTTGTTTTTTGACACTTTCAGATTGTATTTTTATGGAACTAAAATATTTTACTTTTACAGAGCTATACAGTTATCAGGTGTCTAATACCAGGAGAAATTAACAACATCAAGCAGTGTTAGAAGAGGAAATGCTTTCCACAGAAGAAGAAATACTTTTCTTACCCAGCATCTAGTTGATGCCCATGGGGAAAGTCACATCAGGCAAATAACAGCCCTGGACATGGCGCATCCTGGAGGGGGTATTAAAATTTCACTGCTTCGGAGCACACATTTCAGCAGGATTTGTGAAACCTGGAATAATTCCGATTCCCATCTGCTCCACCCTGTCCTGGATGCACAGCTGTCCTACACCGCACACCATTCACTGGCATTTAAATAACACCTTTCCAACACCCAGCATCTTCAGGAAGGTAATAACAGCCCAAAGTTTAATGGAAATACACTTCTAGGTTTAGTATATACCAAGAAAAAAAACACAACCAAACCAACCAGGAAGCTTTACATGGATAATGTGACTATTAATCCCAATGACAGCTTAATTGAGCATCTGTAATTGCTGTACTGTGAGGACCCCTGCAGCGCAAGCATACTGCTTTAGACTGGAAAAGATTATTGGTGCATCTTACATTTGCTGTGCAAATGTGTAATTCAGACAACTAAAATATCAGTGGCCCTGTCCTATAGGTGTTGAGAAAAATAACTTTACGTAGGCCCTTGGAGAAAAGCAAAGGCATTCAATCAGGGGACTCCATCGAACATACCACAGCCCAGGTCCAGCAGTATTTCTAGCAAGCGTTTGAAGCCAAGTGTGAAGGTGCACAGTCACCAACCACAGGCGAGTTTAAGGTGCAGCAGTTCGCGGGGCAGCACTGAATTTTAGGTTTACTGTTGATCCCAGTCATCCTGCACCAGAAAAACTACCGTAACTTTTGGAATTGTTTCAGATCAGTAATGCTGTCTTGAAGAAGGAATGCGGTGTCTTTTTTTTTTTTAAATGGTTTAAAGTGTTTCCCAGTGCATGAAGAACAAAAGACCCATCAGCTGTCCAGAAAACAAAATTTAATTTATTGTGAAGTTCCTGAAACAGTAAACACCTTATCAGAAGTACATTGAGCTGGCACTATTTATTTAAAATATGGAATTGTCTTCCAGGAACAACACCTGGAATACTCAAGAAAGATCTTAAGCCATGGAATAACTTGGTGCAAGGCCCACCTTCCTCGCTGTCCCCTGCCAGTACCACCAGTGGAGAACGGGCGCTGAATTTCTACTTACATTTCCTACCTAACAGCTCTCAAGATTCACCTAGTAGATCACAAGCTGGAATTCACCATTTTACATTTAGGGACCCTCACATGAAACATGTAAGAAATGAGACAAATCACAATGCAAATTCAGCTTTGGGGGGCGGGGAATGATTTTACAGAACTTTTAATGACCATAAACTCTACAGCCTCTTGCTTGAAGAGGTGGACCTAGCAACACCACAAGAGGGGACAAGGCTTTGCTTTCAACTAGACTTTGCTGTTTATTCCAACTGCAAGAGGCCCGGACCTGCCCCGTTTGTACATACAGCTTGCGGCTCTTGCACCAGAACCACAGAAAAGACAGTTCTCCAGCAACTTCTACCAACATCTGCACTTCCACCCCTTTCAGCTTCCCGCACTCCAGCAAACAGCAGCCGTGCCCCCAGCGTTCTGAAGGCAGCCGGCAGGTGCCGGGCCTGGAGAGCAGGGACACGGAGCACTGCCCATGAGGGCCAAGGAGTCGATTCCTTCTCCGCAACCATCCCCCATCCCACAAACACCGTAAAGCATAAGCAGCTTTCTTCAGCAAACGAAGATACATGCTGTCTCCCATATTCACAGAGCTGCAGAAAACCAGCTGCTCTTCACAAGCTCGTGCTTTTTTTTCCCCAGTCTTAATGTGTTACTTCACTAGTAACTCAGCCTTTCGAGAACATAGACCTCAATAGCCCCTTTCTACAGCGCAGGGTAAGAATACCTCATTTACAGCTTCACCCACACTTAGTGGAACAGAAACAGGTTCAAGCATGTGGGACCAGCTGATAGTCCTGCTGTTACGTGTTACAGAAAATTTTTTCCTATTACAGGGCCCATCTAAGATGCCTTGCTTGTAACTTAGGCTATTAAACCTTCACAACTTTATACAAATTCTTAATGTTGTTAAAAAACACTGTATAAAATCACCTTAAGGCACAAGTTAAACAAACGCAGCCCAATGGAAATCTCAAAGCAGCCAATTCAAGAGAAGCTGGCCTTGTAATAAGTACATAGTTCATTTATACATGTTAAGCTTCATTATCATACATTAAAACCAGTAAATACAGGACAAAATGTATGCTGCTCAGCATCTACACTTTTTCATTAGTACCAGTCTCCATCTGAGACATGATCTGTGGTTACAAATAGGAACTGAAACAGGTATGTGTCCCTCAAATGATTTGCTTTGAGCAACCGAGCTATTACACATTTAGGTATGCAGATATGGCCACATTGTCAGGGTGGGATGTCAGCCTCAGCACTTCACTCTATTTGTAAAAGTAAGGAAGTATAGATGCAAAAAAAAGGTCAAAATGGCAGTGATGAAGCTGTGAGAAATTGCAGTTTCTCCCCTCAGCCAGTTGTCTTGGGCAAATGGCTGAACACTAAAGGATGCCCATGAAGAGCAGTGTCATGCCTAAAAAGTCTGAAACAGATCAGTGTTGCAGGTTGGGTCAGCACCCACGCAGTAACACAGCTACCGCCCAGCTCCAGAAACACCCAGATAACGGCCTTGTTGGCTCAAAGATTCTTGTTTAACTTCTGCTAATGGCCAGCCAGAGTGATCGAAGAAAATCTTGCATGTAGCTTTGCAGGAAGAATCTGTAGGCTGCTCTCTACAAGAAGGGAAAACAGCAGAGTGTGAAAGGCATCTCTGCATTAAAATATAAAAACCCCACATCCAAACTCAATTATGAGTACTACTGCGTTTTCTTATATGAAGGTCTTCAAGGAGGGAGGAAGCTGCCCTACTACAAGAATATTCAATATGTAATTCCATAGGGGAAGAAGCTTGACAGAACAGTTTAATTTAGGCGCAATTTTTCTGATGTAGCTTCAAGTGAAGGCAACCAGACCACTAGCAATGAAGCCCTACAGAAAAATGCTTGTTGCCCCACTTGGTGTCACACTGGCTTTGGTTCAGTTTTCTTCTTTACTAACACCTTTTCTCCCACCCTTACAGCAATGCTCATCAGATCACCCCAGCACTGCTAATGCTTTATTAATAAGCCATTTGCCTTTCACGTGAAGGAGGAACTGAAATATTAGCACAGAGCACTGAATTGTTCACTACAAGAGTAAGAACGTTCTTGGTACATTTGAAATTAGGAAAATCTGTAGCAACATGGAAAAAAGGAAAAACTAGCTTAAGAGTTTCTATTCATTGCTTTATAGCAGGAAAACTTTTGTCAGGGTTTATTATAAAGAACAGCATAAGGAAACCAAATAAATAGTTGAATAGTTAACAGTATGCAATATAATAGTACTAAACTTCAATTACATAAAAATTAAACTTTGGAACAGCATCATTATGAAATATTTCTTAGAAAACCAGCACTCGGTCTGAGATCCTCAGACCTGTACATTGCAAAAACCAGTCAACTTTGATGCCCTGTTGGTCCCAACTTTGTTCTCCGAGGGACCGTGTCCATTGAGAACTCTGACCCATCCACAGAGCTCCCTAATCCCACTCTGCCCCGTCACACACATGCTTTTTTTCCAGGAGGCTAAGGGAGAGTGACCAGGAAGCACGAGGTATGAGTTGTGCTTCACTGTTTCAGAGGAAGCAGTATCTTCCTCATCTGATAGCTACACAACAAGATTATGCAATTTAACCTAAGGATGCTTCTTTCTTCCCTAAAGCAGTGGTTAGAGGAACAGAAAGAAGGCAGAAACGACCTCATGCTCCCAGTAAAACCCCAGCTGGGTTCTGGGGGAGGCGGAATCAAGGGCTGATTTATCATTAGTTGGACAAACTGTCTGATGTAACACGGTGAAGTCAGTGGACAGAATAACCTCAGCAGAGCTACATCAGACTGTCATTCTTTTTTTCCACTCATCAACACTACGTAGTCACACTGAGCTGGATTCTGTTAGCACATCTCACCCAACACAGGAGGGGAAGGGAGCGATCTCTGCTGGCTCTCAAGAGTGACAGACGGAAACTTTTCACTCGCCAGAGCAGGATTTTACTGTGCTCCCAAATAAAGAAGTATCACCATTGTGGATCTGGAATTGGTCCCCGATACAGATTTCTTTACCTGTGGGACACATGCACCTCTTCCTAGAGGAGCACAGCTCGCTGTTTGGCTGCACACCAGAGCAGGCTGTGTCTTTGCCTTGATATAAATGAATTATACACAGTACAGCTTTGAAATCTGTATGTCAAACCAGTTGATCAAATTCCCCCTCATACAATTTTTAGACCGGTAGATAGTTCAATTGAAGTCAGGAGTGTTAAAAGGTGTTTGAGGAAAGCCCAGCAGTATATATTTGCATTAAATGGCAAAACATATCCTAAAATACTCCTCTTGACATCTGTCACTGAAACACTTCCAATATCAACTTCTCCAGAACACTGGAACAATTAACAAAAACTCTGCTATCAAGCAACAAAAACACAGAAATAAAAATTACAAACAAAAATAAGCATTTTATCTTTGTTAAATTCCTGCCAGCCACTTGAAATCTTGTTTATCTGTTCCATGAAATTAAAACTTGGCACATTTTCCCTGGATGCCATTTATCAACATTTTCTTTTATCTAGAACATTTATTGCATATCAGAATTCACTTGGCTAGGGTATTTTTGTTTAGTAGAAAACACTGCCTTCCAGTTATAACTATGACGCTCCACACAGTTCAGTAAATGAATTCTCCTGGTATTTCTTGCAGTAGTGGTTCCTCAAACTTAAATCGTTTGGAAATGGCTTTCTGCTCAGTTACTTTTTCTTTTTCTGACTGCCTACATTGTCCCAGTGTATATGAAGCCACTACAATTAGTTCTTCTGTCACTATTGATTCTTCCTCTTCAGTCTTCTCAGCATCTACAGATTTTTCAGAGGCAGAATCTGCATCTTTCTGGGTGGCATCACTGGTCTCCCCTCCTGTACTCTTATTCCAGGCCCTGCAAGCAGGATTATCGCTTTGTTCTAACCATGGGTGTTGAAGACATTCTTCAGCAGTTGCCCGGTCCCTGCAAAAGAAGGAAAGTGTTAAAAATAAATGTCCAAATGAACTTGAAATCCAGTACACCCTGCAGAAGAGATCCATACAAATTATTCCAAGGGTATGTCTGTATTCAAGACAAATAGGACTTTAAAAAACCCCAGCAACAAACAAACAACAAAACACACACTGATAGCCATCTTTTACCAAAAAAGACCAACAGCAGCCCAAGGAAATGAGTGTTAACATCTAAAATAAAGGAGTTCCTAGATCCTTACATATCAGTATGTTCCCCTGTTGCCAATCAACTTCCATATACAGATTATTTTTTTAATATATAGGAATATTACCCAACCCTTACATTCTTAATCTCCCATAGACAAGCAGCAGGCAATTTCACCAGTTCTTTGTGGGACATGTCAACTATTGAAGTTCCACACAAAACACCTCTTCTATTTTGAGACCTGGAATTTCCAGTTTGCTGCCCCTTGAGAAAAGTGTACTAATGAACCAGAAAAGAGTAAGGTACTCCACTAACTCAGCAAAAATTAAAGGCTGAAAGCACTTGTTCATTTAAGAGACATCAGCAAAGAACCTGCAAGGAAAGTCAGTATCCTGTACCACATGCATTCATACACAGTTTTCTGAAATCAGTTTGAGTTCTGATTACCAGCACTTGGACACACTCAGAATATGCAAGTTTGGAGGGAAATGGAGGAATTCTCTTTTCATAGACATGAAAAGTAATAGCACAATGAAATATGAATAATCAAAGCTTCCTTCTCTTGTACTTTAAAAGTGAAAATGCCAGCACTTGCCACATTTAAAATGAATCCTGTCTGACACATTAGCACACATCATTGTGTATTTTACTTACTCTGGTTTCTTTACAAGCAGAGTTTTGATGAAATCCACAGCAGACTCTGATATGAGGTCAAAGTCTTCTCCAGAGTAACTTACATTCATTTGAGATATATTTAAGAATGTTTCTTGTTTGTCATCCCCTAAGAAAGGCGATATCCCTGTTAGCATAACATATGCTAGTACTCCAATACTCCTAAATTAAAAGTAAAAAAAAAAAACAAAGACAGAAAAGCAGTTTTTTAGTGTTTTTTTTTTTTAAATCCACTTTCCAGTAAAGTAAGTTAATATGACTATTAATTTGTTCAACTTACCACATGTCAGTTGCTGTACTGATTGGGTCATAACTCAGAATTTCAGGAGCTATTCAGGGAAAAAAAACCCACAAGTTCTTTTTTGTTATATGCAGGCATTGTATTGTAGTTATATAGTGCAATATCTGGCATGAGGTAAAATTTAAGATATGCCATTTGAAGTATGACAGTCTTTTGAAGTCAACATTTCTATTCAAGTTACTTAAGTGATTATTATCATTTATTGGTTTTAAGTAAAAAAACGTAATTGCTTTCCTTTTATTGACACATTCAGAAGTCAGGCTAGTCTTCTTCCTAATAAAACTGTACAACAGATTTCTTATGGGAAAATCAGAAGTATCCAACATTCCATATTCCGGCACTGAAACCCTTACAGATATACCATACAACTTAAAAGTATTTTCAAGTACATTTTGAAGGCCTGGATTATTTAATTTTTTTTTTGGGGGTGGGGGTTTGTGGTTGTTGTTGTTTTGGTTTTGTTTTTGTAAAATTAAAATGGATACAAACCTCCACAGGCTAAAATATTATATTCAGAGATGGAATATGTGATTTTGAACTTTTAATCCAAATGGTACTTGTTATCACTGCTGGTAAGAGCCATCTAAAGCATGTACTCATCTTCAACACAAGCACAGCATCACCACTCAGACCCGCAAGGCTGGCCAGTTCTACCTTTTATAGCAGTACCACATCCAACCTGACCTTTCAGCACAGCCAGTCTGGCATTCACCAAATGGAGGTAGTTTCTTTTCACTCCACATGAGCCTGGACTATACATCACTTCTACAGTAACAACTTACCTACATATTCTGGAGTTCCCATGATTTCTCTTAGTTCCTCACTGCTCTTCATTATTCTGGAGAGGCCAAAATCTACAATCTTAATGTCTCCCAGAGGAGACTTACTGGTTAGTAGAATGTTTTGGGGCTGAAAGACAAACGGAGGAGACTTTCAGGATCACTCAAATCTAATGCCTATGACACCATCTTGCACAATTATTTTAGCTCATGAGTAGCAATAATGCATTCCATAACAAGTATGACACCCAGGATCATTTATTTATTTCCTCATATGATACCTAGGATAATTTACTCATTTCCTCCAAGGTGAACTCGAAGACACACGTGAGCTAAAAGGAGTGGTGGGATTTTTTGTTTGTAACTGCAAATCAAACATCTACCTTTATTAGCTTAGAACACAAAACCACATGCCAATAGCTATCATTTAACAATAGCATATAAATACCTCTACATTGTACCTTTAGCCCTTCATATCACCTTTTTAACTTCCCTTTCCTCCTTGCTTCCTTCCATTACATGATGTAAAATACTTCCTTGTTGAAGGGTCTCCAAAAACACCCAACCATTTTACAAAGCCTGAACACATAAAACTATTTTGACTACACCTGTTTAAAGAAAGTCTGTTGCAACCGACCTCAATCTTCTTCAAAGTACAAACAATGGTACTACAGAACACTAACTGAAGAACAGTTTAAAAAAAATATAGCAGCCTGAAAAACAGGTTTTTAAGAGCATCACCTTTGGATAAACTTGTTTGCTTTGACGTCACTAGATCTTGGCTGTCATCCTTCAAAGCAACTTTGTGGTCAGTAAGATGCTCCTTAACATCTGTTTTAAATGCTAGCTCAGTTAAAAAAACCCTGAAAACTAACTTAGACAACAGGCCTTAAAAGATATTTTTATTTTTTTGCAACTGAAGCATATCCTTGCCAAAAAATAAAGGTGTGACCCTCCCTGCCCCCAGGCCAATGATCACATTGGGCTCTATCATTAACTTCTCCAAATGGTAACACTGACAGTTGACACTGTGTTCACGCCTCATGGTGAGCAAGGTTTCACAAAAGCAAAGAAGCCTTTATTTATTTGGAACCTGGGTCATCTTCCATTAGGGGTCGTTGAAAAGGGAGGAGGGCAAAAGAGTTAAGAACACCAAAGCAACCACTGACTGATAATCCCAACTGGATTACCACTAACATTTATACCTTCTCACCAACCCCTGAGCGATTCTCTCCTCATCCCTAGTCAGTCATGGAGGCAAAGGCATGCTTTCACACAAAAAGCCTTGTTTTTGAGCACAGAAATAAAACTCTGCAAGAACATTTTAAAATCTTAAGCCAGTTCTCCTTGCTGTGAGACCTAAATATAGTCAAGTTCTTTCATTCATGCAAAGCTAAACCATGGTATTTCAAACTCACTCCATGATCTTGTCAATCTATTTTCTGTTTGTAAATCCATGTATTATAACAGCTTTTTTTTTTTTTTCTTACAAACTGGGATCTGGTGGACGTACAAAGGCTCTTGGAGTTGCACATTACCATATGCTTTATAGTTCACATTTTTTATTCTGTATTTGTATTAGAAAAGCAAACACCCAAAAAAGCTGACCATGCCTCCCTAATTAGCATCTCAGATTTCTTTCCAGTGGGAAATTTAGTTACTTTGTGAGGAGGCAAATAGAAAGTATGAGAAAAGCATTTGTTCTCTATATTTAAATGAAGAGAATTCTCGTCTTTAATGGAAATGTTTTGGTTTGTTAAGCTCTGTATTACAATATTTTGGTAGATAATGTAGTTGCCAGAAGACGTTTTTATTGTCTTTTTTAAAAACAATCCTATTACTCAAAAGACACCTATGCAGGAAAAAAACCACCCACCTGTCTACAGTATGAATTGAGTCATAACCCTAAATCAATTCATAATGAAATAACAGTTGTTTTCTTCTTTTAAGGAATCATTATGGGGTTCATGTGAGGTGACAGTCTAAACACCAGCATGAAACCTTAAAGAAGCCATAGCTTTGAACTTACCATATTCAGCTCAACACAATTACTCTAAAGCTTTAAGAAAAGGAAGATCATTTTCCCACATCTGTAACACTGTTTCTTTTTTTGTTTTTCTTCTGGTATAATACATCTAGGTTTGCCTAATGCTGATGAGCCCACAATGGCAAGAGAGATGCAGGCCAGAGGCTCTCCCAGTAGCCATTCCAAAAAGGGTCTTTCACTCTTATATTCAAGCAGTAATGAAATGGCTGATGAAAGCTGTGAAATGGCAACACTGGAAAACCTCCCCCTCTACCTCAGTAAGGCTTAATCATTCCGATTTAGATCCTATGTTGTGCACTGAAGAAAACCACACAAAAAAATCCTTGCCTAAACGGGTGATGTGAATGGATGCACTTTGCTACAGGATTGGTATGTGCACAGAAGCCACATGGTGTGGCCACACGAGTGTAGTCACTGCCATAATTAGCACAGACAGAAATGCGTACTTCGGGAAAGAATACAGAAACAGGACAAAAAGTTGTATTTTCCAGGCATGCTGTCAAAAAGCAGACATTTAGGTTTTAGGAATCTGATATGTTGGTTGTACCTGTATCATCATGTTAAGATTAACAGCAGTGAAAAGCATCATTTATCATTGCAAATATTAACCAGTGTTGCATTTTTCACTTAAATTGGACTAAACTAGTGCCACACGAAGACCATAGCTTTCTTGACACTATGAACATCAGTGTAATGGCCAAACTAAGGCAATGCGTACAAAGATCTGGTCTCATTTGGAAATTTATTCTTTGAGTCACACAAATTGTTTGTTATAAGTGTACTTAATAATATAGGATATCCTTCAACCCTATCTTGCCAACAGGTTTTGGAATCCTTATTCCAGCAGTTTCTACGAGCCTTTGGCCCTAATATTGCTTGTACCTTTAGTTGGTTTTAAGAAGGCTATGACTGAGGACACATAATAAAGCTCATGTTTTTAAACTAATCAATGCCTCACCTTAACCTGCAACATTAATAAAGTTAGGTATAAAATTTTATAATACTGTAAAAAAAAATCATATGCCTAGAAGAAAAGACAGGAATTATCCAAGGAATAATGGACAGAAACAGG
Organism: Microhierax caerulescens; assembly: GCA_035590215.1. Taxonomy (NCBI): domain Eukaryota; kingdom Metazoa; phylum Chordata; class Aves; order Falconiformes; family Falconidae; genus Microhierax; species Microhierax caerulescens. Next base: position 84,674,893 of record JAVJGJ010000047.1, on the reverse strand, counting down.
AAAAACTGGCTAGCTGGGATACCCTAGCTACATTGTTTGTAAAGATACTAAACTAGGCTGATCAGTCTGCCCCAAAACAAGCAAAAGGACTCCTGTATCTTGAAGCAATTGAAATGCAAGGACAGAGTTTTCTTGGGGGTCATTTTTTTTTCGGTCAGTGCACACAAGCAGGGAAAAAAGCTACAGTCACTAAAAGAACAGACATAACAGATTGGTATCACACTGTCCCCCAAAATATGCAATGCACGTCCTATACATTAAAAAATAAGACTATAATCAAAATAGGTTCTGTAGAACCTGAATAATCTATATCTGCCTATTAACAAACTGCTTTGCTCCAACTGCTGTAAAGCTTTGAACTCCAGATTAAACTGTTCTTTTGCCTTGAAAAAATGATATTTTAATTTTCAACTCTTTTCTTAGTTTCCTGAGTGCTGCTTCAGAGAGGGAATACTGCACTTCTATTACTACTACATATCTGTGCAATAAACATTCCACCTTAATCCACCTGTAAAGCTCAGTGGAGAATATCAACCTGTAATGTTCTTGTAACAGGCTGCTTCCTTTGCAATTGAATTAGTTTGCTTTCTGAATATTGGTGTAAAATTACTTCCAAACCAATTTCAATCAAATGATGATTCTGCTAGTTGCCCTCACTGAGCACAGTATCTTGCAAATGATACAGAATAAAGGCAAAGTTGTCTGTTGGATCACCATACTATAGGAGACTGCTGCTTGTGGCAGTCATTCTCCCACACCCCAGGGCTATGTAAGGATCTTTACCTACCTCTGCTGTAGACAAGAGGCAGCTAGCCCTTCCTCAGCCCCCACACCTTTTAAAATTCTCTTCCATTCCCAACTACTTTAAGCTTTTACCAAACACCAATTCAAGATCCAGTCAAACAGCAAATGAAAAGACAGGGAAAGGAGTCTTCCCTTACTCTGCAGCTTTCATACACCACTAAGAAGAAAGACTCCTGACTGCAATCTGCAAATTAAATAGCATCAACACAATACTGCCAAATGATACTTAATTTGCACTCAGTAGCATTATATTTGCTCTTTCTCCAAGTCAAAACTGGATTACATGACTGTATTGTGCTATTAAAACAAGCCATATTTCAACCAGCTTTCAGGAGAACCATGCTTTTGGAAAGAAATTATCAGGTTGGCAGCCTTGCTCACCCACATCAAAATACCCAATTTTTCCTGCAGTGTTTAGTCTCACAGGAAAAATCTTCATCTATTAAGGGGGCAGACAGAAGTTAAGCAAGGTAGCTGTCAGTGTCATAGCTAGCTGGGGTCGATTAGATTTATGAATAACCTACAACAAGGTGACAATCACATACTGGCAACCATTTTGACTTAAATTATTCTAGGCATAGAGCCTGACTCTTTTTGAAAACTGGATGGAACATATGGAAAATTGGATGGACGTTTCCAAAGGTATTGGTACCAGACAAATGAAAAGGAAACCTTTAGACACCCAAAGGTGAAACTAATAGCACAAGAAAAACATTTTTAGCAAGAATTTGAAAGCTTTCTGATATTGGCAAACACCTTGCTTAACACAGCACACTTTGCACAAATCTTCCAAATGTCACCACAAAACCAAGTATTTAATAAATTGCACTGTGTTGTAAGCCACTAGGTAAAGCAGCATGAGCCATACTATATAACAGAAGACTGTTGGAGGCCAATGGGTTAATAAACACACAGCCAAAACCAGCATCCAACTTCAATTTTTGAGTTCTTTGGAAAATGTGCCTTTTTATAGAGTCTCACAAGGCATATGGGTCAGTCAGTCTTCTCAAATCATGTGTTTTAATCCTACAGTTCCCATCACCTTTATTTGCCAATATACTGAAGACTTCCCTAAACCTTCTTTTGCAAAAGACCAATAGTCTTAAATATCATGAAAGTAATCACACTGTAATTAGGACTCATTAAAATCCAATTTTCAAAAACACACTGCATTAATGTATAAAGGTATTAAACACTAGACAACTTGCTCTGCTAATTAACTTCTATATAAGCCAGCAAAGCAATGCTGGATCTTCCAGTCAGAACTGGGTATGTTCAATTTTATAACACAAAATTTCTGATTTTCTGATCAGTTGGAAAGTTTCTAGAGTAAGCTTTTTCTGAACTCTGTAAAAGGTACCTGTCCACAAGCTATAATCAACACCCCAGTCTACTGTTGCCATTAAGTACTGCGGTCAAATAAAGTACAATGCATTTCTGATTACAGATAACCAGCTGACAGTGCTAGGGAACACCACAGCTTTAACTACGAACATGTATAAATATACACCGTCCACAAAAAGACATGTATTGATTTTACACACTTTGCTTCAAGGAAATTCAATGGCCAACCACAGTAGAGACACTGAGTATCTTCTGTAAGCATAGTGGAATTTTAAGTAATTCTAACTGCTCATTTTCAGCCCTTCTGAACACTTGTTCTCACATCACTTGCTAAAAATTTTCCATTATTTATTTTAGTTCAATTATTAACAGTCTATGTGTATGACTAAATCAATGGGCTACAGAAAGTTTTAAAGGCTTCCACAGATAATTTGAATAAATGGTTGGAAAACCAGGCAGGTGACATATTTGTGTGCAGATATTACTCATCATCTGCTTTAGCTGATGCAAATGGTTCATGATGTGCTAACCTATTAAGTACGTAGAGCTTGATATGGGAAACTGCTGGTAGTTTTGTAATACTGCCAAAATGCAATTAAGTAGAAGTAAGGATCTCAGCAATAGAACAAACAACGTAGCAGCTTACTACGAACTTAGTAAATACGGCAATTGGACACCCAAAAAGAATTTGAAAAATTTAATGCAAGATACTTTTTATACTGCCTTGCTTAGTAATAATGTAGTTCAACCTCAAAATGAGACAAAATTGCATCTTCCATATGAGCACATGGATGGAAGCTGAAGAAAAATAACTGCAGCTTGCTGCCAATGGAAGCGGTTAGTTTTCTGGATTCCTGTTACAACTCCCTTCTTAACCATGAGCAATACTCTGGATTTCATATGATAGCAACTGTACTTTTCTCTTAATCTGGGTCAAAACTTTCTCTGGTAAGAAAAAAATAATTTACTCCAGTAAATCATGATAATTTATGTATCAATAGGGTGTTGCCCAACTGTTTGGCAATAAATGACAAACATTTAAATTAAGTTTTACAGTAATTTAAAAAACATACTGAAATGTTATAAAATGTATTTAATATACTGTTTACCAGTCCTGTATGAACACTTCAATCTGAAACATTACACTTTATACTACCATTGGCTCCTTCCATCCCTCTGCTTCATTAAACCTCAAGACAGTACAAAACCTAAACCTAATTCCATATAAAACCCAGGACATTTTTATTGCACTTTAAAAATGAGTCAGGTCTTACACCAAAGCACTCATTCGCACTTTAAGGTGTGATGCAAAACCACTTCTGAATTAAATTGCTTTTAATCGAATAAAATTTATATTTGACATAATCAAAGAAACTCCCCAAAAGGCTTGCAACCATGGTGCCTACTGCATCACAAAGGTTGAATTTTATTGTTCGAGAAGCATCTAGGTAAAAATTGTATTATTTATAAATAAGCATTACTATGACATACAACCAAAAATAAAGTCAGCAGATATGAAAAAAAAAATACAGCAACAATCTTACCTTTAAGTCAAGATGAACCACATTGTTCCTGTGCAAGAATGAAACTCCTTCCAAGATCTGCTTCATAAGCCGTTTAATATCTTTCTCTTTGAAGGCTTCCTCTCTTTCAGCCACACACTGGTCAAAGATTTCACCTCCAGCAGCACTATGGAACAATATGAATTTTATTATTTTGAAGACTAAGTTATAGTACTCATTTTGTTCTACTTGCACTATTTCATTCAGCGTAAGCAAAATCAGCAGGTGGTAGCATCCAATAGTGGTATTTTCAGTCACTAAACATTTGGTAAGCTTTTACTGCCTAGGAAGACTTCTCTGCAGTGTGGCAGCTTTAGACAGAAGCAAAGATCTTAGTCATTTAGCTTAGAGAATATGAATAGTACAGAAATTTTGAGGACTGTTTTGGAAACACTACTGACTATGCTTTAAGATGAATGCCACATGTGTTTAAGGGTTGTGCTGACATAAAAGACATGCCTTTTGCCATTCCTATGAAACTATATGGAAATTTGGCCAAGGTAAGTCTTTGTAAGCACAAAGCAAAAAAGCTCCGCCCCAACCCTCCTCAAAACACTTTGCATACACTCAAAAGACTAAATGTAAAGCCTATAAATGATTTTTTTTTTTTTGGGGGGTGAAGTTTCTAGTATACAGGCATGCATTAAGTTTCTAAATGGCTTTCATCAAAAGATGTTTTTGAAAATTTTAGCCCTCAGCTTGCTTCCTTATCTTTTGTTTACATGTTTAAAAAAATAACAAAGTAGCAAAAAATATAAAAATAGAGATGAATGAATGTTTTTAGTACTCTGAAGGCATTGGCAGTACTTTCTCTGCCAATACATTTTGATTATGTACCCCCAGAAAAAAAAAAAACCAACCAACTAATTTTATATATATAAAAAAATATATACATTTATATATAAAAACCTAAATATACTCAAATTTTCATTTTGCCTATACCAAAATTGCTGCTACAGTCCTAGTACCTTAAAATGCCTCAGTTATAAAAAAGTTTTTTTGCCTTCCGAGATATTGTTATTACTGTTATTTGAAATCCTCCCTGCAAATTGTCTTACAAGAAAAAAGAATTTAAGCAGCCTACATCTTACATTTTTTTGAAAGTGTTTTATGTTTCTGTTCTGTATGCTGGTGAACTGGCACAGCAGTAAAATTTGATTTATTAAACTAAGATTTTCTTTTAAAAAAGGAAATTCGTTTAAATAATTATTTTTCTTTACTTTGTATCAAAGATGATAGAGCTGAAGAATAAAATGAGCTTTTCAAAGGAGCATTACTACTTTAATTCCTCTAGAAAAATTGCATATGCTTGACACTCACATCTTTCTTCAGCACATCTTTAAATTAAAGGAAAATGTTAGTAATATTTCAACTTCGAACACGATTCAGATATTAATGATATTTTAAAAATGGACATCGGGTAGTGTATTTTAATATTCTAAACCAAATTTCTTTAAAAAGCAACAGCAATTGAGATCCAATGAGATCAAAATAGGGACAGAAAAACATATACTGTAGTCAATAAATTAAACTTTCTGCTTTAAGAATGCCATTATACATTACTTGGAAGGATGATTTAATTTCTTGTAGCAGTGAATTATAATGCACAGACAGTGATAAGATCTACTACCGAAATTACTAACACACTGTATTTTACAGCAACAACCCTGGGATTTTGCTGGTATAGGTCTACCACTGAAAATAATCAAAACAATACTTCTGCTATTTAATTTTGTGAAATAGGATTTATACCCCAAACCTACTGTTCTGGGTAAGGGATCATACTTTATTTTTAACAGACCCAGATGAAAAAAAATCAGCAAAAGGGGTCCTGTTTGCTATATGGTAGACATCTGTTACAATGAAGTTACACTACTAAACAAATTAAGATTGAAGTAGGCACCAAGCTACAATGTAAGTTACCTAGCATTTTAATGCTAGAGTTAAAGAACTTTGAATTAAATGTGTTAAAAGTCAAGGCAACAAAAGTTGAAGCAGGCAATGTCCATCACTGAAATCAAGAGACAGCACTACTATACAAGAATAGAAACCCCTCGATCCAGAGAACTTATTTCTTTAAGGAAAGGTATTTAAGTACTTCCCAGTACTTCTGAAGATGTTTAGGTTCACCAGCATTTTTAAGAGTGAAACAAGCAAATGCAGCCCTTACACGTGCACATCCACATCATGACTTATGAAATATAGCCCTCCCCAGCTATCACAGGTAAATACTTACCTTTACAAAACAGCTTCATATGGAAAGGTGGTTTCACATACAATGTTTCGGTTTCTGATCAACTTTGCTATATAGGATGCATAGAACAATTTCTTCCAGACAATTCATTCTACCCCAAAATTACCACATTCAAACAAGTAACTAGCAACCCTTTATAAGAATGCAGGGAAATTTATTACTACAAGACGATTTCATGTATTGTTGCCAGGGAGTGAGCTTAACTGATTCCCTTAAGGAAAACAGAACACTACCTGTGAGCCAACCCAGTCACACGTGGTTGGAAATACAATGTCAAAGTGAACTCCAAATAGATTCTCCTGCACACCTACGCCAAATTTTGCCAAGATCCTTAACAACACTTTCAACTCTTATTTTGTATTCCCTAGCTATAGTTCAGGGGAAAAAAACCCCAACTAATCAAGACACAGAAGGGATTAGAATACCTGCTAGGAAAGTATTACGGGCATGTCATTGCTATGATTTCTATATATATGCAGATCAGGAGTTCTCTGCTGTTTATAACATTTACCTATTTTGCCTTTAAGAGCACATCTTCCATTAAGCTGTAACTTTTCTAATGGTTGTTAAGAAATAACAACTTTGTCAACCACTGGGCACCCCTACCCAACTCCACAGAAAATGTTCCTAGGGGATAAGGCTCAGAAATC
>JAVJGJ010000047.1:84655954-84668248 GCA_035590215.1 Microhierax caerulescens | reverse complement strand
CCCCCCCGCCCCCCCCCCCCCCCCCCGCCCCCCCAGGAGAAGGAAAGATCTAAGAGCATAAGTGTTCTAAAATCCAGTGTTACTTAGAATGCATTATTTCTCTGGTACACGCTCCCTTAGTGTACAAAAAAAATAACCACCAAGACATAATAATTCTTTCCAAACTTGACAGTTCTGGCAGCCAGAATTACTTAGCTATTTTGATTCATTTACGAAAGTACTGTTGTGCCATTACTTCTCTATAGTTTCAAGTGAAAAGCACACTAATGTTTTATTACTCTTGATCAGCATAAATGGACCATTTCACAATCTGGAGCATTACACTTCGCTACAATTATGTTGTCTTTAAATTCAACAGAAACTGCTGATCTTCCTTGAAACACATCTTAACAATGCACTGTATGGAATTCAGCATCCTACTTCTTTCAAGTGCACTTCCAATACTAACACAGTCATTTAGCATATCATTAGAAAAAGATTGAACAAATTATTTCAGTGCATCTGAAAAATAAACATTACCCCTGCTTTAATGGATCAGACATTAAGATAGTCTTCTGAAAGACTAAGAAGTAGAAATCCTCAGAATACAGACACATAGACAACAAGTTCTAGAGTATACTTGATTTCAAATGCCAAGTGAGACCATATATAGTCTGCAAGGGCCAAAATTCTACTTCCTGAGCTTTATGCTCTGTCAAAAGCCTTTCTTGAAAGGGTTATATTTGGAAGATAAATGGAAACTCATCTTCTTTCTGTACAAAGAGCTTATATTACAAGATCACAGCAAGGTGGTTGTAACACTATCGTCAAAGATTCACATTCACTACTGCTGACAGTCACACACACACCCCTTGGCTAGGCATACCATTAGACAGTAAGCAAACAAGCGAATTTACTGAGAATTTTTCCAGTGTAAGGCTATCATAACATACCAATGTCCCCAAAGTCTGAGAAAACTGCAAATCCCTATCTGATGAGAGGACAGAGGGGAAGAGAAGCATCCAAATGCATTACTCGTAGATACTGTTCTTTTAAGTTCTTGGATCTCAGACAAATGTGGTTGGGTTTTTTGGTTGGCTTTTTTTTTTTTTGCCTTAACCTTTCTAACTGGGCAGCCCAAGAACTCAATGAAACACAGAAGGTAACTAATATCATTTGAGAAGTTTTCCCCTAATTTTTGAGATTTGAGACTGCCATCTAAAATAACTTTGCTAATAGACAAGATGCAAACATTGTAGCAGCAGTTACAGCTTTTTTGCTTCAAGTTCTCTGTTGAATCCCATGCCAAATTAAATGATTTCCTTCCAGCAGACTCTTCCTTTAACCAGTCACACCTCCAGTAAGTAGGACTAAGTAACATCCAATACAAGTAGTAATATTATCCAGGTCCAAATAACTGTAGGTGAAAAAAGCACTTCATCCAGCATACCAAAATAAACCCAACACTGTCTTCAAGATGATAAAGACATTTTTTTTCGTTTTAAAAGGAAACATAACAAGAGTTTACTACTTACACAAGACCCTGGCAGGTGGATTATTCAGTTCAGAAGCTCTTCACAAAAAAATATTTAGCAGCAGTAATATCTGAACCACTAATGTAAACTATCCCTTCCATAGATGCATAAATATATGGTGATGAATACTTACAAAACCCACCAGTTCTTAAGCATGAGGTGGTCTGTTGCTCTTTCTTTCAAAAGAAATTGGAAAAAGCCAGGTAGGTTGCATGCAAATATTGAAACTTAAAGTTACCAAAATTTGCTTTTTTCCTGTTACATCTGATGTGTCAGGTTTCCTAGACACTCTTGACCTTTTTCAGTGAAAGTCTGGTTTTCTTTTTCAATCGTTCCATTTTCACTGAAATCTAGAAACATGACTAAATGTGACTGACCCACAGATTAATTTCAGGCTTTACATACTACCCCATCAGATTTAGCCCCTCAACTCCTACTTAAAGCCTCTGTATGAGGTCTTGCAACAACAAACAGAAGTCAGAGACTGCTGTCAGGGTGGATGCAGCCATCACTTTGCTATACTATACTGAAGCCAACACTGTAATGGCTCATTGCTTCCCCTTGCTCAGCACGTAGTAACAACAGTTACAGGCTAATTTTGCTTTCTGTCAAAAATTGATACTGCTCAAAGCATTAGGTGTCCCCTTCACCCCTTGTAACAGATTCAACATCAAGACAAGAAGCTTGAAAACCATAGAAGATAAAGTCAGAGGCCAACAATTAGGTATTGTTTTTCTCCTTCCCAAGATAAAGATCTGCCACACAGACCATCAAGCTTAATAGAAACTGAAATGCCCTAGAGAAGCTTGCAGTCTAGATATGTTCTTTCATCCTTTGCATATAGAATGTCAGAAATTTACTAATATTCATACCTGCTTTGTTGCAACATGTCTCTGGAACATGCTGACATTAAACCAGCATCCAGGCACGTTTGCTGAAGTCAGGGAAAGACTGTTTTTGTAATCTACAACTCTAACACACAGCTATTTATCTGGAGCAAGTTATGACTGTTTGATGCATATAAAAGCAATAATGTTGTTAATTACTGAACAACCAAGTTAATACTTTGGATTAAAATGTTTTGCAATTGGAAGATAATTGAGTTTTAAAAGAAAACTAGCAATTTAACATTAAAATGATCACAAAACCCATTGCTCATACCAAGCTTTGGATTCTACCACTCCTGTATCCCTATGGGATCCAGAAATCTAAACTGTATTCTAGTTAAGTTTGTGCTTCTAGTGTTTAAAGCATGTATTTACGAGTCTCCAGTAACAGCACTTAAAACTCCAAAAGCTGTCACACCTTCGCAGTATAACAGGTACTTGCATATTTCATAAGCCATTAATTCCATAAGGGCACAATCAAGTTTACAAAAAAATGTATTCTAGAAGGAAGTTTGCCTTAGCAGACAGTGTCTCATTCCGTTTCACTGAGCTTTAAAGATACAGTTTTTTTGACTTCTAAACAAGATCAGATTGGGACACATGACTTCTCACCATTTCTTTTTGTTACCAAAAGCAAGGTACAAACTAGATTTATGTTAGCAGACAGGTTAAGTCAATTCTGAACTATTGAGCCTCACTGTTCCTCTCCTAATTATTTTAAATCCATACAGCTAAACCAGGATCTTAACAGAGTTCAACATCAACAAGCATTTGTCTGCCTCTTGGAACCTAGATGTCAAATATCTAAGTCACCAGCATATTATATGAACAGTCACAACAGCTGCAGAAACGCCTGTCTGGACAAACTCAACTGGGGAAAACCACACAGACAACTGTAGAGTCACAAGTTAAATGTCATTTGAAAGAAATTATTCTAGTTCTGAATCCTTCTACTTTTTCTTCCCAAAAAAGATAATGATTTAGAGGGTTTTTCATTGCAGGTCATAGAGGTTTTGATAGTTTCTTTTTAACAAAAACATTACTTTTTCATAACTGGTAAAACACCCCCAGATTTCACCATATCTTTGTCACCATCAATGAAATAAACTTCAGTTTTTGAACAGATACTCATTGCTTCTTTCCTCTTCTTTTTTTACAAGTAGGGAGTGTACACAGTCCATATTTCACTAAAGATTTTTTAGCTGCTACACAAATTAGAGTTCAGTTTTGAAAGATAATACATAATTTGAGAAATTTATTATAATCTGCAGTAGTTACAAGACTGCATGTAACTTCTTGCAATACTGCTTTTCTTAGCAATTCTTTTTGAACTCAAGACTAACAGGAAAGTAATAAAATCTTTTCACGGTATTCATATTGATACACAGTATTTTTACATTATTGGTTTTAAGCAAATAGTGCACAAGGTTATTCAGGAATTATTACTACTACTTACTATTCCAGGACTAGAATCATCTCTGTTGCAGTTTCATAAACTTCGTGCAAGTTAATGACCCAAAGGTTGCATTGTGCCAGCTCAAGGACTGCAATTTCGTGAATTATTTCCATCCGACAATCTTGGCCCTTTCTTCTTTTTCTCATGAATTTTGCTGCAAACTCTCTTTCAGTGTCTTTCTGGATACACTTCTTCACCACTGCAAATTTTCCTCTGAAATTAAAGAATTTAAAAGTAGAATTAAGTCCCTTAGTGACAACTTTAGTATTGCCCTTATGAATTAACATTTCAGGAAACAAACTAAATCACTATTAATGGATACATTTAAAATATGTTCTAAATTTAGAAAGATGCCTTGCTGAGTGATAATCCCTACACTTAAAAGTTAAGAACAGCACAGCTCAATGCAATTTAACCTGCGTGAAAAAGGACTAAAATGCTATCAACTGAAAGACCTGGATTTCAAAAATATATAATAAACAAGCCATGCTAGTTTGCAAGATTAACGTATCCTCAAACCTCTCATTAAAAGAGCTGGCAAAAACAAAGCATACAAATAGACAATTTATGACTATGACTAACTTTCTATGACTACATCACAATGACCCAGTTACTGTTTTCCAAAGTATCCCACCAGATTCAAGGCAACAGCACTATTATTCAGTAACTGCTGAAAATCCTGCTCCATTTGCCATGCAATAGCGAGACTCGGCTGTGTATTTTCACCATTACATGTCTCAAATTATAACAGCCAAAGTTTTTTGACTGTTTAACAGTTCTCAAAATCCCTTAGTCTTAGTATCAATATATAAGCAAGGAACATGGATGTTTTTTTAAAAAATTAAGCAGCTTGACCAACATAAAGCTTCCTAACACACTTTTTGTGACAATGATGCTGTGAATACAAATGCATACTGAGCAGAACAGAGCATCGTGCTTAACCCACGTTAAGGAGCGTAATTCCTGACAAAATGCACAACTGATGAGTTACACCAAGCCAGCAGCCCAGCTAAAACCACACTGCAGTGCTTACGTCAGAAGACTTCCCCCACAGCATTTTGGACTGAAGTGTCTGCTCTAAACTTCCTTGCAAGAGTCCCAACACCACCCGCTCCACTCAGCTCCAGTCATACAGTACCGACTTTTAGACTGAAAAGGTTTATAATATCTGTCATCTAACACAATTATGAATTCTCATGCTTTGAAGTACAGCAATCTTTTTTTAGTTCTTATACCAGTACAAAGTTCATCAAAACTATCTTTTTTATTTACATGTAAAAATTTTCTTATATATTCTTATTATTCTGCAGGAATAGCTTGGAGATCTTTATTTTGATTCTTATTACGGGGTTGCCGAAACCAAAACAAAAGTCCTCATCTGGTTTGGAATACAATTACATGGGTTTTGCCTCTCCTATCTGCAAGCTGAAGTTCACAGAATTAACTAATCCAGCTCATGCCAGTTTTCACTCTCACAGATCCCAACCTATTGGCAGACTATTATCCATGAAATGTAACTGCTGAAAGAAGCTGTGGCCAGCTTGCTTTTAATAGGCATTTGTTTCAAAATTACTCAGTCTAAATGAATTAAGTCAAATAAGCACCCACAAAGTGGGTATTTGCTATGCAATCTCGCTAAAATAATTGGACTTGTAACCACTGATACAGCCACAGCTATTCCTCTAGGAACAGTATTTTGCACAAGCACACATTATCTACAGCACAACGTGTATTAAGACTAGATCGGAGCACTGCCTATATGTCTATGAAGGCAGACAAACAGAATATGCTTTCAATGTCTCAAATCCATTTTTTTTGCAAGAATCACTGAATGGTTTGGGTTGGAAGGGACCTTACAACTTTCCAAACCCCTGCCATGGGCAGGGACACCTTACACTAGCCCAGGTTGCTCCAAGCCTGTCCAACCGGGCCTTGGACACTTCCAGGGATGGGGCATCCACAGTTTCTCTGGGCAACGCGTTCCGCTGTCAAAAGTTCTTAATTACTAATATACATATTAGGACAAATTATAGCTTTGCAAATACATGAAAATAATATTACACAATTTTTAAGCACTGAGAAGGTGTTGTCAAAAGATCACTATGAAATGTGGTAATTGATACTGAGCTACCACAGCACGCCACAGGAGGAATAAAACACCTAAAACGTTAACAACCTGCTAGGCGCCTGGTACTCATCTATCAAAAACCGTGTTGGAAGAAATAACGTGTGTAGCAGAGGCAGCTCATCAGGAGGCATGCGAACATGCTAACAATGCTCCTGATCCCAAAAATATTGCAAGGACATGATTTCTTTAAGGTAGATTACTAGCAAGCTTATGATGTTAGTATTGCAGATACAAGGATAAACATCCCTCCAGTATTACAATCCTAACCACAGCAGAGAGTAACCCCCATTGTGTAGCCAGTGAAAAGGATGAAGTTATTCCAATCGAAGACATGCATCTGTATGATTTGTGTACAATATAAAGCTCTGTATTTATCAAAATTATTCAAATCCTTGCTGAAGTTTCTAGCACCAAAACCAAAAACAGCAGGAGAAAAAAACCCTAGCAACTATGCTGATAAGAAAAAGCTTAACAGATAAAAATAAACTGAGAAACTAAGATAAGCCCTTTAACATCAAGTTATTTTAATACCTGGTAGACACTAAGCCTTTATACCAAAAATTGAGACCCTGCGGTTCAGCCTTTTTCTGTTTTCCTTAAACAGTGTCTGAATGCAGTTTCCTTCCGCTTGAATGTCACCTTAGCACAGAGTCAAAAGGTTTTAATTCTAGCACCAGTGAAGGACCTAGAGAAAACAGTTTAGCAAAGTTTGCAATCTGTATAATACAGCTTTCAAGAAGCACTGGGTCATTTTGAATTATACACAAAAATCTATCTGGGAGCAAGTTAATTAGCCTAATGAGTACCAATGTTCCCAATTCATTGTACATTAGTCACTATGGAAATAAAACTATTCATGGGGCAGCAAGAAACAGCAAGAGCCACCACTGTGTGTGGCCACACATGTCCTGTTTAGCTGAGCTGGCCAGAAGCCTGATAGGTGACGTAACTAAAAGGACAGGTTACATGGGAGTTCAGCCGGCTGACAAATACTAATTCTTAGTTGTATAAGACCAAGAATCCTGCCCAGATTCTTTATGGTTATACCTATAATTAGAGCTATTATAAGTACCACTTGTTAGAACTCATCTTTTCTGAATACAATCCCCCAAAAGATCACACTTGACAAACCGGATGTTTATAACTAGTAGAACTAATTACTGTGCAACAACCTAGATTCACGTCTAAGAATTTCAGAGCTGAGATCCATAGATACCATCCACTGTATAGTTAAGCCAAAAGACAAATTTGTAAAGAATTTCTTTTTTGATAGAGACAGAATAGTACATAAGGCAGACATAAACACACTTTCCTAACAAGTGTGCACTTTGCTTTTCTTAAAATCCTGCTTTTAAGAACTCCTTATAAACAAAATATTTATTAAATAGTGAAGATTGTATTAATCAGAGCATTGCTAGTTTAGCTGTATTGAGAAGAGCTAGCAGTGAGGACACTGCGTTGAAGGAAGAGCAATTTTGAGAGGAAAAACTTAATGAGCATTTCCAAAGTTGGAAACTGACTACCAGTCACCCCAACACAAACAAAAATGCTTTGAAGGAGACTTGAATAGGAAACTAGAAGTAGTTCTCAGTCCTCACAAGAGTCTCATTCAAGAATTATGATTTAAGATAAATCATATCTGATTACAAAGAAGCTCAATGTCATCTTTCCAGGTTGCCAACAGAATTAGCATTGTTTCATCTGGCATACATTATGGCTTAAAGGAAAAGCCTCAAATCACAAATCAAATGTCAAATCAGATAAACAGGAGCCTTTATGTCAGACCAGTTAATTTGGGTTGTCATAAGCTCCGAAGAAGAGAACTAACCTTACATTAATGATTACTTATAAAGTGACCTATAAAACAGTGTCACTATAACAAGTGCAGGAATAACGGCAATTCCTGTGAGGATATTTACTTTTTATAAGGTTCAGGAAACTTTTCTGGGATCCACAATACTATATGCAATTTATTACATAACTCCTATTTTTTTTTTTTTTAAAGTATGGGGCTTTTCTCTACAATTTTTGATTTCCACAACAAGGTGTGGGGATTCCATTTCTGATGTTCATAATTCACATAAATTTTTCTCAAAGGGTGGAAACACCTGCTTACAACTTTTCATTTTCACCTCTTTTCCACATTCATTTAGTTCTACAACTGTTTCACCCTAGCTGTGGTACCGCAGAGAGCAGCTGAGGACATAGGTGGGACAGCATATGCATTCTTACTGATACACAAATTTGTAAAAGTGTCATGTACCACTAAGGTGCATCTTACTGAAAGCCACCCGAGAAAATCAAGCTCATGCCAGAGTTGGGGGAGGGGGGCAGGGGGAAATTTATAGCCATCCTTTAAGGTGACTGTTACCTTCCAGTGAGAAGAAAGGCCAGTCATTTATGCCTTCCTGCAAGCCAGCTCGAGAATCAAGAGTATTATTTTCTGTACACAAATGATGTACATAGCTTGTTTTATATTAAAAAAGTGCAATACTCTACCAATGAGCTAAGATTTAACTATCAGCCTAGTGATATTTTGCATGCAATCAGTCAGGAGGTTTTTTGTTGTGGAAAAAGAGCAAAGCAACTAAATACAATTACACTAGACTCTTTAAAGAGCTCCAGGTAATACAAAATACATTGCTCCCCATTTTACAGTGCAGTTACAGCTTAAGTGCAGATAATCAGGGGAAGAAGAGCTGGCATCTTGTCCTCTGCAAAGATTACACTACTTCAAACTAACCTAACTCAAAGCTAGCACTGCCTAGACACTGAAGGCTGAGTGAGTTGATGAGAAGTGGCACCCTTAAAACATCCATCACAAGTGAGTCTGAGTTTAAACATCATGGAGATGAAGATTTGTGTGAGGACATTCTGATTGTGGGACAGTAAAATTAGTAAGGCTGTGAAGACTGGCTCAAAATTTCATTTATTGGACCATTTAATTTAAAAACCCTGCCATTTCCATGTCATTCTAAGCAACTTAAAATAATTTCCTTTCCAGAGTAGCCATCACAACCAAGTTTTTGGTACCTTTCCTAAATTAACCTGTTTTTCCTAGCAGCTGTATTTCCCTAGACTTACAAATGCCTGTTCAACCATACTGAATAAGGCAGCAGCCTTTTGAAGCACATAAGCTGTACATTCTCAAAGCAGTTTCTTCCCCACGAGAACTAACGAAGCCCGATTTCCTATGGGTTTGCACCCAAATCCCTCCAGTGACACTGCCCATCTGCGACTGTCAGCAGTGCTTCCCCCAGGACTTTTGCTCCCTAACATGCCATGAGGGGCAGCAGCCTCGGTACCTCCCTTCCCTGAATTGCTACGGCTACAAAGCCTTAATTAACATTTTCCATCTTCCCACCTCCTCTACATAGAGGTAACACGGGAACAGAAGACCGAGGCCCCAGGTGCCATGGCGAGTTCAACATACATATGTTGACTGACTGGACTGGAGGCCAAAGAGCACAGGAACCTGCTGAGTTCACACAGCAGCCCTGCTCTCAGCAAAGGTGCTAAACCTACTTTCTTTTCTCTCCCCGCTGTCAGTTTTAAACACAATTATTGTAAGCATTGTTATTCTCAAAACCTCTATCCCTAATTCTGGGAAATGGGATGGATGAATACAGAGCATATAAACATTTTTGTGAGCAACTCCAGCTACCAAATTAGAGTTAAAATAAGACTACGTTGTGCACACAAGGAGTGCTTTTCATGTGAGTCAAAAACTTGTCACACCTGGGTGCTAATTTGTACAAGTCCTTTGGAAAGATAAACTCTAACCACAAGTAGAGACGTACACATTTTATGAGCACATAAAAGTGAAATAATTTCTGCTATGCATACATTATCAATAAGACAGAGACAGTTATAAGTGGCAGAGAGACTTCCATGTACCACTTAAGCTTTTGTTTACAATGAGGTAGCAAGAAACTGTCTTCAATGGGAGTACTTGAGCTGAAGTATCCACTTTTATTAATCAAAATGTAGTAAAAAAGCACTCAAAATTGTTGAATAAAACCCAAAGCACATACATTCAAATGTATAGATTTCTATATTCTAAGGGAAGACAGTGAAAAAAATTGTGAATTGAGGAGAGCAAAAGGTAGCCTGAACCAAAATATGTGTAGCAGTTGCATTAAACCAAGGCAAACACAACAGCCACTTCACTAATTTTAACACATCTACAGGTGCAAAATCACAACCTTCACATGAAGGTCATCTTTGAGTGTAGTTCTGGTCAAAAACGACTCCACACAAAAACTCATGCTGAGATTTACTTGTTTCAGCTGCAGACTTGCTGCTGTACTTAATTCTTGTTCACAGTACAAAGCTAATCATTTCACTTCTCTGGCATTTCACCAGAAATTTCACCCATTTCACAATTGTACTTTGGTGTGTCAGAAGGAACCTTCATCTGATCTATTTTCCAATTAGGCCAATTATTATCACCCAGCTCTAAAAGGTCTCGCTCCATGGCAGAACTGCAGATTTTTTTTCTGAAAAGTCATCTGACCTTCACATAAAAACACCAGAGCAGCACTGGTACCAGACAACCAGCACAGGTGTAGCTGCTCCTACACCTTCTTAACTGCTGCTTAGAATTTAGGCTGTTTTGTAGCCTGCGTTTAGTAGGCTTCAGTTCCTGTGCCCTGGACATTGTGGTAACACCATGCTAAAAGTCTCCCAACTTTCTCACTTGATGGGATGTTTCTTCTACCTGCTTCCCATGTGAATGCTTTTGGCCACTATGTTTAAACAGTTTTCCCTCTGTTAGTACATCAGTTAGTGAGCATGAAGCTGACACCCAGGCAACCTAAAAATTTGTTGGGAGGTATTTACAGCAGCTACATTTGCTTTGAAACTCCTCTTTAGCTCCAGAGGGGTTGCTTTTACTGCTGTATAAACCAAACTACGCAGCTAGCTAGCATAACCTGCAAAAGAACATAAAATAAAGAGTGTACTTTGCCATATATCCTGTGGTAATTAAGCTTTTTTTTGTTGTTCGAATACTCTTTAAAGTAGATATGACTGTGAGTTGGAATACTGTTATTCTTTTTATACAAAGTGACAGAATTTCAGACAAAAATACTGGTTTAGAGGTGCTGAAATTCCATATATGTAGTTCCTGAGATACAAAAACCTTTTAATGAGACTTTCTGCCTCCAATCTTGCTTGCGATTGGCCAGGTGTTGATATTATATACTGATTAAACTTCACCTGTGTTATCACTTATAACACCCAAGTTTTTTAACCAGCTTTTCAATGCTTTGAAGAGTCCCACCATTACATTATTCCCAAGCATATGCTACCACACAGGCTCCTCTAGACTTGTTTTTCCCCTCCGTGTCACAGCTTACAAAGCTCAAGGAAAAAAGAAAAATAAAGCGAAGCTTTTGGGAAGCTAGAGCAGTGCTACTCCACACCGGCTCCCCGGGAAGAGCAGTGTCCTCCCAGGCAGCCCCACCGGGCGGGGGACGCCTTGCTCGGCCGGAGGGGCCGCAGCCGGGGCACGGCGCGCTGCCCGCGGCCCCCAGCGCCCGGCCCGCCCGGAGGAGGCTGCCGCTAACCGTGGCTCCAAGCACCGACAGGGCAGCGACCCCCGCTCCCCTCCCCTTCCACGACCACCTCGTCCCGCTCAAGCGGGGCAGCAGGTGACAACGCCGCGGCGGCCGCCGCTCACGGGGCAGCGGCAGAGGAGAGGCGGCGCAGGGGGAAGGCACCGGCTCCCCGCGGGCACACGCTCCGCAGCCGCCGCTTCGGGCGAGCGGAGCCGGCGGGGTGGCCGAGGGACACACAACGGGCCGGGCCGCCCGGGGACACCCCTCCGGCGCCGGCCGCCCCCCTCCCTCACAGCGCCCGCTGCGCGCCCACCTGCCGAGCTCCCTGCCGGGGCTGAGGCTGTACCGCTCCTGGAAGGGCTCGGTGCGGATGGGCGTGCGGATCTCCGTCAGGAAGCCGCCTCGCCGCCGGCCTCGCCCGGGAGCGGGCTGAGGTGACGGCCGGTCACCGCGGGAGCGGCTGGGCGGCGGCTTCTCCTCGGGGCTCATGGCGCGGGGCTTCTCCCTCTCAGCGGGAGAGACGCCCTCCTGCCTCCTGCCTCCCGCTCCCGCCCTGCCTCTCCGCCGGGCCGGGCTCCCCTCGCGCTCCGCGGTGAACTGGCAGCCGCGGCTCCAGGAGCGCGGCGGGCAGCACGAGGCGGGCGGCGCGGGGAGGGGGGAGGGGGCGGCGCCCCGCCCCTTGGGCCGCCGCACCGGGGCGGGGGGGAGGGGCGGGGCGGGGCGCGGCGGGCCGGGCGGGGTGGGGGGC
>JAVJGJ010000047.1:84598603-84653634 GCA_035590215.1 Microhierax caerulescens | reverse complement strand
GATCCAAAATCATCATCATCATCATCATCACCACCACCACCACCACCACCATGGTCTATTTATAACAGAAATGTGAAATCTAACCATTCATAGCCCAGCACACATAACTTAGGATTGTTTTTCAGGTGCTAAATTCATCCTTTCAACTTCCATCATAATAGAGAAACATGATCTTCTGTGGCTGGAATTTCTGCAGGCTGCTGAAGTTCCATATGAAGTTAGTTGTTTTGCATTGATGAACTACTTATTTCTCGGTGTGATTGTTTTATGTATGAGGTATCAGGAAAAGTACACATTGCTCACCTGAGGTGTTTCACTCCTGTATTCCTCAAAATGCTTCTTGTCATCATAAAGGCACTTATACAAGAGCTCCATGTACCTAGTGCCACTGAAAAACAGTCCCGTGTTACACTGTTGTACAAACTGAGCTTTCTTACCAGTTGCAACAAAAAAGTGTTACTAATGTTCACTTTTCTAATTTAAGTAAGCACAGCTCCACTAAGTGGCAGCACTAGGCATCATTACTGCCAGCTTTGATGTATTATATTTGTGAGAGATTTAATAAAAACTGCTGCTCATGTTGCAATAATATGTATGCCTCTTTTTTGCTCATTGGGTTTACTTTCATCATTTCCTGTACAGATAAATAAACCTGTGCTTGGAGAATCTAAGAGTAACCTTTCCAAATACTTTCACAGGTTCATACTTTGCACAATTTTCCACTTGAATATGAGTTTTACATATATGATAACATTAATCTACCAGTTGTAAAACACGTCACATGGGTCCCCACACAATATATTGGGTGCTCCTCAGATCAGTTTCACAGCTTCTCTGCAGTGCCAAGGGGTACCACACATTGATTTATCTTTCACAAATTAGGCAGAATATACTTTACAAAATCCAGAGTGCATTGCCACTTATTTTATGTCTGTGTCCAGAGCATAAAGATAACCTGTTTCGGTTTGTACATTAATTAAGAGGACTAAAAGATGTAGTTGAAGCACAATTGTGATGTTCAAAAGCCATGTTGTATGCCTCATATACCATATGAGTAGGGGTTAAACAGTGAGGTCCCAGTTCTGTTAGTCAATGCACAAGTCGCTAAAGCTGTTAACTTGCATGCCTAAAGCACGGAGGTTTATATTCAATCGCCAAAGATGCAAAGCTGTCAGTAAATGTATCCTCATGCATCTTAAGTATAACCTTATATAGTAATCTGTATCGCTAATTTCAGTCTTTCTTAAAAAGTCATTGACTGGATTTAATACTAAGACATACCTAAGAGGTACTGAAGTAAAATCACAGCTTGTACAAAGTCCCTAAACAGATTCCAGTGCTGCCCCAGCTGCATTCCTGAAAAGCTGTTGTCTAAATGATGTCTCCACGTGGCATGGTGGTTGGGTACCTATACTGCTTTGTCTACAGACTGAAGCATATTAAGTGCTTAAAGCAGAAAAACAGGAGCATGTGCAATTTATTTTTGTATGCTGTTTTGATTCTGGAAAACCAGCATTAGGAAATCACACTCAACCATAGTTCTTCAACTGCTGTCTGTGATCCATTTTGAAATTGACTGAACAGATTTTCAGTGTCACACTGCAGTGACAAAAAAAGTATTTTTTTTCTTACAACTGATGAATTTTGTAACTGGGAAAGAAGATAAACCAAACCAGTGTTTCATTTCCATACTGAAAAATGTAAAAGGTGAAGGTATGTCCCTGAAGTATATTACTCTCCACAGAAGGAAAGGCAAGTGACCTTAGTATTACTATTGTTTATCATAGACAAAGAAAACCTCCCCATGCAGCTCCACTGGTTTTTTTTTATACCATAGGAGTTAATTATACGAAATCCTACATGCCAGCAATTCAGGAAAAAACATTTTTTGTTGCAGTCTTTGTGTTCTCCAGTGACTTATGTTCTATTCAACCTCAAAGAGCTGTAACATAGCACTGTGGAGTTAAACTTCATTTACAGTAGAGTTAAAACAATGTAAATGTGCTTTACGCCGAAGCCTAATAGAAAGGAGAACTGGAGCTTGTTTCAGACAATGTATAATTTTTTTCTCTTCAAAACTTAATTACAAGAGAGTAGGAACTAAACAAACAAAGCCACACACTCTTCATTTTGATATATCCATGAAAGGTATTTTCAGGCAAAATTGATTTTGAAGGTTACCAGAATTAAATTAGAAAATAATAAAAGAGTGTGCCTTTGCAGCTGAAGGAGGATTTATGATTAGAGGAGACACAGTGGATCCTTTGTGGCTTCGTTGTGAATTGATCTCCAGAAATGACAGCTATTGTCCCATCTGTCCTCTTATACAAGAATGAACATTAGGTCCCAAGTGGATTTTTTGTCCATTGTAGCAAAAAGCTATGCCACAGAGTGGGAAGGGATTATTATTGATAATATCCTATGGGGATATTGTAATATCCTACGATATTGTAATATCCTATGGGGCTATGGAGTTCCGTTAGCATGCCAAGCCAGACATCTGATGTATGGAGGCTTCAGGTAGAGCGCTGCTATATTTTAACAGAAATTCAGTAACATATCATAGAGTAGATTCTGGTAAAAGGCGTAGTGCCAGCCATGTGAACTGACACCTCTGATGCACCCTAATGATTAGCAGCTCATCTCATTGCTTTTTAGTAAATACTGATTTTTTCCTTCCTTTATATGTGAAAAATTCAGAGAAATGCAGCATAGTATCACAAACGCCCTCTCCCCCTGCTTCCTCCTCACAAACAAGTTTTGCCTAAAGGCTGTGCTGTGAGACCTGGATTTCTCGAACACATGCATGGGTGAGTGCTCTCTTGCCACCACCACCATCCCTGCCGCAGGAGAGCCAGCGCTGGCCTGTGGACCTGTGCTCCTCCACACATGATGAAATGCAGTGCTGACTGCAGAAGGTCTCTTAAGAGTTGTCAGTCACCTAGTTTCACGTTTGCCACTGATTTGTCTTGCGCAAGATTCGCTTACCATTTCTGCTGGAGTGTCTTCCACGGGTTTATATTTTTCCTTATAAAAACCGCTCCCCATATTTAAGCTTTCCCATCCTTCACATTGTGCCATGATCCCTCATGAGGTGCCGTTTATGTGAGAAAACAGGTATGGTCAGCAAGGTGTCTGCTGACTGTGTATCTGAGGCGTTAATCTACCCTGGAATGTGCTAATGAAACATGCCTGAGATATTACTGTGACGAGCAGTAGAGAAATGGGTGTGACATACTGAGAATGCCAAAGCATCCTGCCATTTATTTCCTGTCAACACTTAATGCAGACCCAGCATATGCTATTAAGAAATAATTTTTGCACTTGCATTTCATACTTGTAATGCAGTAATTATACCTAAAAGTGAGGTACGCATTAAGCAGTATGTATATCTCTTTTATCCTTCTGTTTTTCCAGGCATGTTCTACATCAAGGAATAAACTCACATGCTTTCAGGGCAGGGCTGGTCTTAGCGTAGTCTAGGAGAGCACGGGGGCTTTGGTTATGCACAGTGATGTGGAGAACCTCAAGTTTTAGACATGTGTCCTGAGAAACGGAACGACAGCAGCAGAAGGGCTTGAATGCAATGGTCAGAAAGGATAAGATTGTGGAAGAGTAGTTCCTTAAATCGGTGGACTTCCATTAGTGCCAATTTCCACCCATTCTAGTAAAATACATCCTCTACAAAATCAGCTACTTGTAACAGACAGTCCACACAATGCCATAACAAAGTGATTTTATTGACATTCCTCTATAGTGATATGGTTGAATAGAAAGCACAGCCTGAGTATCATGTGACATTTCTCTGTCAATATAAGCAAAATCAGTCCAATAATGAGGACCTTTCCTGCCATTGACTTTATGTAGTCTTTAACAAAACCCATAACAGACATTTCTGTTAGACAAATTGGAAGCTGCAGGGAATTTGGCTAATGGTACAATATTTACTATACCTAGTATCTACTAGCTACAGGCATCCATTTTAATACTAGAACAAAGGAACTACATGACTCACTAGAGAGAAAGTAACAATCCAATTTTTTGGACTTTGTGATAACTGGAAAACCTATTCCAGATTTAGTATATTGCAGTAATCTTTTTTTTTTTTTCCTTTTAATAACGAACACTGAGGTACAGCAAGAATAATAATAAAAAAGCACCGCATTTGTTGTAGAAAGATCTGTTGGTCTGCATTTGACTGAAAGTGTTTAATCTTGACTGGGAAGCCCTATTAATATTACTATGGAGACAGGGCAAATTATTATTATTTAAACAGAAATTAAACAAATTTCCAGTCAGATTTGTCCTTCTGGAATTCACAGACTGTCACGAGATTAATAGTGAAGGATGAGTTTAACTCGTCCTCTGTGCGTGTACATTTTAGCTTATTTCTTGATTTTCACATATAAATTCAGTATCCTATCGTTTTCAACTAGAGGTATGTCAGCTATTTGTTACAGTGAAACTAGAACAACAAAACACAAACCCGCCCAACAAACACCCCCCCTCCCCACAGGTATCTCTCAGACTAGACTACAAACTCAAACCTTAGCTACAGTTCATGGAAAAGTTCACGGGCACTTGAGCAAACTGGGTGAAACAAGTCCTCTGGGTCAGACCTGTACAAAACTCATGATTTCTCTGTTAGATGTTAGATGCAGTTTGGACCGCCCACTCCCTGCCTTGCGATAGCCACCGATCTCCCTAGAAAGTGAAAGTTCTGAATATGCGCAGCCGCGTGACTGAAACTGAACGCTCACGCTATGTACTGCGGACTGAAGTGACAGCATTCGTAAGGTTTAGACCTGGCGCAATTAACAGTAAGGTACGATTGTTTGTACTGGGTCAAACTCTGCATAGCTTATGTGGTTGAAGTCGGCGAGACTACTTCAAGGTGGAAGACCTACTGATGATTTAAAATACCTATTTTCATTCTTACATCTTCAGCTTAATGCTAGTATGGCAACAGGATTTCACCAACAGAAATATCCCTTTCCCTCCCTCTACCATTAAGTACATTAAGTACATTAATACCATTGCAGTAATCACTTTGAGAAAGACATGGACCCTCTGAAACCAAATGTACAAGTTACAATATTCACTGCTCCTATTGAAAACTGCAGTTCACAAAAGCTGTCAGATTGCCTATTCCATTTTTTCACTTGCATTTTAAAATTTATTGATATCATGCCTGAATCTAGCTACCACCACGTTTAAAAAGAATGGAGGTGAAAGAGCTGAACAGATTATTTCACTGTAAATCTGCCCTATGGAATATCTTCTAGTCTTTCCTGTGGGAAAACAATGAAACCAGAACTTCTGTAATTAACAGTCAGTGCTTTACAAATGAAAATGCAGACCTGGGGAGAGCACAGATGATTATATGAGTGAGCAACAGCATTTGAATCGCAAGGTGAACAAGGAAGGGTATATGCCTTGCATACGCACAGCAACAACAAAGTCAATTAATTGCATAATGGGCAGGTTAAATAACAGGTCAAGGGAGACGGGTTCCTCCCTCTCTTTTGTTAGCACCACTCACTGCCTCACTCACTCTGCCACTTGGCTGCACGGCTTCCCCTTCACTCCGGACTGGGACTGGATTCTGCACATGGCATGATGCAACAAATGGAGAAACGCACTGTGAAGCGTCGATCCAGATATCCTAGAGATGATGTCAGTGTTTGAAAAACCTAGTGGGTAGGGCATTTGGGAAGAGAGAGAGGGATAGGGCTGGAATAGTACAATGCAAGAAAAGCAGAGTATGGCAATTTCTTTCTCTTATGAAAATAATAAACTGTCTTCCTTTATTCCTGGCTTTAGATCAAAACAACTTGCAAGGAAATCTGCACGACCTTGTTACTTTGATGTCATCAGTTACCTAAGAAAGCAACTTTTTTAAAAATACTAGGTTGTGCGCTTGAAAGACAGCTTAGATCAAGGATTTTGATGGGAAGTAGCTGGCTATGCTGTATGGTTCCCAGAGCAGGAACACATAAGGTGCTTAAAATGGCATCTGCCAAACGTGGAGATGCACGACACCTAATCTAGCTTAGTCTGTGGCAAGTTCAGAACATGTCGTGAAGAAGAATTTCAGGAGAAAGCCTTCTGTGTTTCAGTCAGCGGGGTTTGATGCTGTCTCTGAAATACAAACATCTTTTATTATGATACAAAAAATAGTTTCACCTTTTCTTAATAAAATATAGTTTTAAAATACTTAAAAAATTTAACTATACAATAAAGATTGGATTTTTTAATTTTTTTTTTTTTTTTTTTTTTACGTTTTTACTATGTTAAATGAGACAGCTCTTGATGCACTGTTTTCCTTGGCCAAATATGGACCAGCCAGTTGGATACTTCTCTTTCTTTTCTTCTGTTGTTGGAAGACATCCAACATTTGACATAGTGCAGGTAACTTTATAACATCACCAGGAATAAAACAAGAACCACACAGGAATCACTGGATTTTGGGGGCCCACTGATGAAGAGGCAGAAATTAAATACACTGGAAGATTTTGTTGTTCACTCTCTCCTGGTGTGACTTGCTCTGATGCAATTCATGTGCATGTGACAAATGCTCTCAGAAAAAAAGTTAAGATTTCTGTCTCTACTGTGCAGTAGGGCTGGTCATGTGGAATAGATGCCTGAGAGCTTGTTTGTGGAAATAAGAAGCATCATTTTCAGCGTCTGGTACAATGAAGCTGGCCTATAGCTGCAGCCTCTCCATACACAACTGCAACATGAGCACTCAATAAGAATAATAACATACTATAAAACAGATTATTGGTAAAAGCCATACAGTAAATTAGTATAAAAGTGGCTGAAATGTCACAGAAATTTAATGAATAGGGCAATTTAAATATCTCAAATATTTTATATATCATTAACAAAAGCTACTGTTTCTGCTTAGAAACATGTTTTTGGGTCCATCACCTTTCAAATACCTATTGACCTAAGAATAAAAGCAGGAGAATGAGCTAAAACTCTCAGAATGCAGTTTTTCAAGTGCAATGAGTTTCTGTATAGCCACCATAAAAATATGTGGGAAAACAGAGTCCAATTCTTTTCTCTGGAGAGAAAACTTACGGGAATTAGATGTGTCAGACATCTAACTGATCTCTTGATTTTAGTTTTCTGAAGCATAGGTAACACAAAACCACCAGTAACAAGCCCCCACGGGGGTGTGGTATTTCATGTGAGCTGCTAGACACTATGATGTTACCTTCTCACTTACCTTCGCTCACCCTTCACAAGTCTCTCACTTCATATTTCATGCATCCTTTAACATATTTAGTGAGAGAAGATACTTTCTATTTCCTTTTCCCAGTTAAGACAAACACTTTCAATCTGAGATTAGTCTTGGAAAACAAGGGCAGCAAAGATTAATAAATAGAACACAATCAAGAGCAGTGAGGTTGGTTGTTAACAGCCTCAGCAAAGTCCATCTGAAGACAAGCCTGCTGCTGCTTTCCTGTCCTTCCCTGGCTTCAGAGTTGGAATGCAAAGTACGTCGAACTGAAGAGGGTTGTCTGCAGTAACAACAGCTAGATCTTTAGTTTAGTGGTACCTAGCGCGACTGGAGGGCCTTTGGGCTTACTCCAAGCAGGAGTGCAACAACACCTTAACCCAAAGAGAGTTACAGTCCCCTTCACCCCCGACAAGCACCCTCGTTCACTGCAGCTTCTCATTTAATAGACCATAGACTAAAACCTTCTGTCTACAACCGCTCGTGAGGTTATGGAGATTTACACTGAACAAGAAAAGAAAACTGACAGAACCAAAACCCACCCCTAGCAACCATAGATAGATTATCCCAGCCTGACAGAAAATAAATGGCATCTGACACAGGGGATGGGATTGTCTAGACTTCGCATTTGGAAATGAGCATTTTAAACGTCAGAAAACAAAGATCTGGTAAACAGAACCCAAGGGTATTCGTAAGAGTAGAACATTCTTCTTATTTCCTCTTTTCCTTGTCATATACAATACTAAGGTAAGGGAGCCTTGTCCTTTATGCTACATAATAAAACATCCTTCTTGAGTGTGCACAACCTTGTGCTTCTTGTGTGGTAAACATTACAATGGAGACGTCCCTCCCAATATCTCTGAAGTGCAAATTCTCTCCAGTACTGGCAAGTAACAATCATAACAATCGCTGTTATGCTTTGCATTGCATTACAGGTTGTTTTTTTTAGTTTTTGAAGGTCTTATCTGCACCATGTGTCTGGGCCAGTTCCAGCTGATGCAACTGATGTGGATCATGAGTTCATATATAAAAATTTCAGTTTTGCTCATAGGTGTCTCTCAGATGGACAATACATACAAGGAAAACAAGGATGGATGAAGATACATTTGACCAGCTCCTAGTACTGGATTCAATGGTTAAGAAGTAAGATAGGCTGTGAATTGATTTAGAAGATGTGGGCATATAAAAGCTTGGAATGCTTGATGAGTTTTTTTTTATTTTTTAATCAACGTAGGTGGAAGTAAACATTTATTAACATTTGGTCAAGTGTAGTGTAACTTGCATTTGTATTTTCATTGTTATTAATGGAGGTATGTAGAGATATACAGAAACCTTGAGACAGTTGTTTTTCTATTGCATACAGACTAGCAGTCCATTGGAAACAGGATGAAAGCATGAAGGTTAGATCTTAGAGGGCGGCAGTTCTTCATGCACAGCTTTTGTTAATCTTGATTTTTTTTGTTTGCTTGTTTTGTTTTCAAAAATAAAAACATGGGAAACCAAGATCAAATGATAGTGGACAGGAAAGGTGACATCATCAGCCAGAAAAACACCAGAAGTGCCTGAACCCTCTCATTCAAGTCCAAAGGTGCTAGTTTCTTCAACAGCTGTCAGCAGCTTTTCATACAGCATAGAATATGAGGGGTAAGGTGGAAGATCCAAACGGTTGAAACATGTGTGTGCCCTGCAAAAGGAAAATACGTTACAGGTTAAATTTAATCTAAATAACTTGAGAAAATAAGAACTGAGAAAACAAATTCCTACTGAGACTCAAGACCTTCAAGTTCACTCAACAGATATAAAAAGAAATTCTGTTAAATTCTGCCAAAACCTGAGGTACTGAAATATATGTGTACACATACTTGAATACTTCAAACAGAAGACACAAGCTAAGTATCAACATCACATCATTTTCTCCTATGCCTGCATTAGAAGTTGCAGAGATCTTGCAGGGATCTTGATAAAGAAAAAACACTGGAGGTCACTGAGGAGCTGGGGTCTAGGCCCTGACAGAGAGAAAACTCCACTACTGTAATTTTGGTTGCTTTGAGGTTTTTTTCAAAAAAAATGCAACTCAGCTGTATATCCAACATGAGCAGCTAGTAAGTTTTGCACCAGTGGACCAGCAGAATTGATGAACTATAGTGACAGAATGGGCTCAGCCTGTGTTTATAGTGAGGCAGGGCTGACTGGTAAAAGACCATTCAGTGATGCGCTTCGGTGAAGAAGGAAGGTTGCTGAAGATGTTCCTGTAAGTCAGCTGTTAGCCAGCTGCTGCAAGTCTGCCCTTTCAATGTTATTTATTTGTAGTCACCGAAGCAAGAGCAAAACATTTTGTGCAGAGCAAGCTGCCAACTCGGTGACCCTGCCTTCCCCCAGTTCTATCATTGTATTTACCCCTAGTTGGCAGCACCTTCAAAAGAAGCTGTGGAACGGGTCCCACGCATGCCTCCACCTTGTTGCAGCTTTTCTAGCAGCAGCAATTAGACCCAGATGCAGACTGCACTTCTGAGTGAGGCACGATACAAACGTGGAGCACAGCAAAAGTCCCTACCCCAACAGGTCATGCATTTCAACTGACTGGAAAACTGTAAAGCTCATTGAACAAACAGAGGGCACACATTTTCATTAAAATGGTTTCTTTTTTTTTTTTTCCAGTCAGCTTGGTGTTTTACATGATGCTAGAAATATTTCTTTTTCCTCTTGCTTCCTCTGATAAATGTGAATTGACAAAACCCTGCAGAAGGAAATGTAGCCTCGCTGGTTAACAATGTCTAGGCTTCTGGCCCCTCGTATTTTTAGAAGCTGTGAAGTTGTTTTACTTTTAGCTTTTCTGCCTCATACTTCAATGTTATTTCTTCAAAACTGAAGCTGAAGAGCTGTCTTGGAGAAGCTGTTTTGAAACGGTGGTAGTCATCTCTCAGGCCACCCACGAAGTGAGAAAAACATGACAGTGGTGGATGGGCTGGCCTGAGACTTGCAGATTCACAGGGGGAGTTTTATCAAGCACCAATGGTGAATTGTTAAAAGCAATCAGGCAACTGAAACAGCCAGAGGCTCGTAATCTTCCCTGCATCACAGATTTTCAATTAGGAGGGCTTTTACCATCCTTTTTCCCCTTCTGAATGAAGATTTGTTAGCTGGACACTGTCAGAGAGTGTTCAATAAACACAGAATTTGCGGAAATGAGCTGGGAACACTCAAGTTAGTGAAGAAGGAACATTAATAAAGCCACTATTTAATACATCTCTTGAAATTAAACATGGCAGCTCATGTGTACTATCTCTGAGTAGCCCTGCACTGTTTATTGTTTATCTCAGCGATCTTTGGCAGTATAAGTTGTTTCTACAATCCATTGCCAATATATATATAATAACTGGGAGTTAATTAACAGAAGGGTTCTTATTCCACTCAGAACATGTCTATTATAGGCGAGACAGCACCACTCAAGAGACAGCCGGTCTTGAGGAGCTCAGTTGCCTGGCTCCAGAACTGGAAGCAGCACAATCATTGTGGCTCAGGTGTGGATTCTGCTAACACAACTTTGATGAAGCTAAAGTATAATACCTCTGCATGGTACTTAACTATGGCACACTTAACTGTGTGAGACCATCATGCATCCTATTGTGCAGTGCAGATATATCCACAGCCGCTGACTCTGGTGTTTACTTTCTTGCAGACATTCATCTTGACTGATCATTAGCCAACTCACTTCATACTGGCTATGAAACAACCTTGCAATGCTGTTGACTTTTAGTGATCCTTGACCTACTCAAACTCAGAGAAAAGACCAATTCCTTTTCCTGTTATGAGGTTTAGCAGAAGTGGACTCTTCTATAGGTCTCAAGGGATTTATTGTAGCGAGAAACTATTACAAAGAAAGTAAAAGTTCACATATCTAGAAACACTGAAGCTTTTTGCCAAGCAACACCCTCATGTTCTCCAGTTCAACAACTTTATGGAAAAAAATCCTTTCACTCCAAAAAACTTCATCAAATAAAAAAAAGAAAACTATTTTACAGGAGTGCTATGCAGGTTAGATTTACACTTCTACCTATTTAAGGTGCAAAATGCAATATATTGATAAGGGCACAACGTGAGTTCAAATTCTGGTCTGTGAAACTGATGTGGATCTACTGCCACTCCAATGACGCCAGTGAAGCTCACTCAATCTTACAACAAGATAATTACGTGCAAAATTGTCTGGTACAGATTCTGGTACAGAATTCAATGGGCCTATTTGGTTCTTTGCTGCAAAGGCCACACGCACGTGGAGCCTGCTTGTGTAACTGAACATACCTGAAATAAGAGAGAGGGCTGATTGGGACTCCTCAGTCAGCGTTCCCTCTCTGCTCAGTATTGCTCTGCATAGCACCTTTGCCTCTTGCAACTGAAAGCTGAAACATGTATTTTCCAAACCAGACTAAAGACAAACACGCTGTGGGATACTGCAGTGCGCAGGGCTGTTAAGGGCAAGGGTATTTTCCATAATGTCCATGGTTGCCTAACTCTGTGCCTTGCCCTCCAAAGCAGTAAATTCCTCTTGAACAGTGTTGACCTCTCCTCCTGATTCCAGTGAGAGTGACCACAGTAAGCGTAATCCAGGGGACACTTGCTGTACATACTGGGGTGAAAACATTACATCAGCAGTGCAAAAAACAGTCATAGCAATGAGAAAAGTCTGTCTTGCCTTGACTAAGCCTCCTACCACATAAGTCTGCTGACATTCGAGAGGGTGTTCAGGGAGTGAGAGGTCTGGAATAAGAATTAGATTGCTAAGAGCTTTTATGGAAAGGATTCTGGCTTCTCTAGAAGAAAATGCAAGATAGAGTAATGTAAACCAACTCTGACCCTCATGTGCCCTCATTCTCTGGTACGTAAAGCAGAAAATGGACCACTTAAAATTTCATTCTTCCTGGCAGTATGTCTTTATTGCTCAAAGTAGTTTTGGTGACTTTGAACCTTTAATCTTGCTCACTGTTCACAGTGCTGTGCTACTTATTTTCTTTTAAGAATTTTCTCTAAACTTCATGAGTATAAACTTCTAAGATCTTTGCATTCTTCTTTGCTTCCTTTAATCCCCATAACGATGAGAGTCCAAAGGTAGTAAGTGTGCACAGAACCCCCTCCTATCTTATTCATAGCTTGAACCTATCAACTGAAATAAGACTTGCATTCTGACATAACCATGCCTGTCAGGCAGAAACTGGGCACTTCTCCTTTTCACTTTGCTTTCTTTGGATGAACCCACAAACCCATCTTTGATTAGCCTCAGGACCCACAGGTATCAACGGTTATTCCTTTTGTCTGTAAGAAGAAATGCTTATATACTGTCTGTGAACCACTGCTTAATAGAGGAATGTAGATTTGTAGATGGTATTTCTGTTGTATGTGAGAAAAGAGGAAAGAGAAGAGGGATGGGTGAATAAGGAATTATAAAAGACAGCAAAGCACACACACTCAGTCCGCTGGGAAAGAAGGAAAAGAGAAGAAAAAAGTTATTTGTAGCCACACACAATCTTCTTAAAATTGCTGTATGGGATACTGGGGTGATTAAATACTTGATCATCTAATAGAGAGGGACAGAATTATCTTACAAAAGATCAGATATTCCCTAGCACTGGTAATCTTTACCATACGTAACCTGCAGACAGCACGGTTAGTAATCACTAATATTACTCTGCTGAATGAAAATCTCTTTTGATGAAAGAGTAATTGCAGGTCAGCACTGTTGGTGAAAGTGACCTCATTGCTTCAAATGTGATTATTTGAATCACTGGGATTTGAATCACTCACTTAACTGACATTCAAACAGAAATAACCTCAGAGCTGACAGAGGAGTTTTGGCCAGGTGAGGAGCACAACCAGAAGATGGGGCAGTGGCATCTGTAGGCTCCACACCCTTTTGCTAGCTGAGGATTTAAGAAGAGGGAACTGGTGCCTCCTACAGCTATAGTAGAAAACACTGCTAGTTCTTTGCACAGCTTGCTTTGGGGCCAGGAGTTCTGCTCCCACAATACCAGATGAAGCTGCTTTATTCCAGCTAGGAAGCCAGTGTCTGTTCATTCATGTTTGGTGGGGAACAAACAATAAGTTCTTGTGGAACTACTGCTAAAACTGGTTCCGTGTTAAATATCTGCATGACCCAGGAAAGGTGAAGAGAGGCTCCTATTTCAGAAGAGGCTATAGCTGGAAGAATTCTCCTTCCATCCCTACCCAGGCAACCAGTCACAAGAAGTAAAATACGTAAGTCCTTTATTTTGGGACAGTCCTTGCACATTACACAGGGAGAGTAAAACTCAACCTTGATGAACAAGTGGTTGAACCTGTTATTTTATATAACAAGCTACATCAGTTTGAGAGAAACCATACTGCAGGTTTACACTGACAGATCTGCAGATCTGGCACATGTCTCTGGAACCTGTTTTAGGGTCATCATCTAGAGACATGGAATTAGAGCAGCATCTCTGAGCCGTACAGTACTTTGACTTTCTAAAGTGTGTGGTCTGAAAGTAAATATAGATGGGAATAATGTGTCTGGTATACACACACGCTCCAGAAATAAACCACTGGTGTAATCTAACTCGTACTTGTCTTAGATGAACATATTACACCACCATTACCCTGTTGAGGTAGGGGAGCCAGTACTGATGAACAAGTCCACCAATTTACAATGAAGTTACTGGATTTTCAACCTTCCTGATAAAGTCTTGCTTATCCTCAGTGCTTTCAAGAAGCACTCTAGGTGTTACGTATTAGTGTTTATTCTTCTAGAAGTGTTTCATTTTAAAAATTTGAACCATGCCTTTTTTCTGGAAGTGCCATGTTGCTGTTGCAGGTGCCAAAGCATGTCTGGTTTAGGTATTATCACATCTCTGCTCACTATAAGCAAATGGCAGTGGCAGGCTCAATTGCCAGTGTGTAAGAAGAAGATGTAAGGGAGGCGTTGCCTAACTTCTCCAGCCACCTGGAACAGGAGTGAGAGAATACAGAAAGAGTTCTGGACTCTCCTGATAGAGCTAAAGTTACCTTGATACTTTGTAAAGCAGCTGAAAACCTGAAGGCCAGACTAACCTATGCCCAGTGACCCACCATCTACCTGGATGTCAGGAAAGCCAAATGCATTAGTGTTATGCAAGCTTCCCTAACACCTCCCACAGCATTGCATTTATTAGGTCAGGGCCCAAGAACTAAGCCCAGCAATCAAGAGATGCAATCCATACCTAAGCACATAAACGACTAAATCCTATGATTGCTAAGACACAAGAAAGCTGGTTTTTTTCCCCAGGACTTTGAAAATGTGGCGCAAGCATAACTCTCACAGTGAAATTGTAGGAATTGTTAGAGGGAGATGGGAATTTGTTGTGGTTTCTTTTAAACAGCTAAAGTTAGTTACACTCATATTATATCACAGGGGCCAAAAGGCCTACAGGATACGACACACAACTTTTTTTTAGCCTCTAAGTCTAAGTAAATACGTAAGTAAATCTAAAAAAACACGAGCAATCCATAATCAGGCATTTTAAAAAAGTTTGAAATAACATTTATTTAGTTGCTTAACTAGGGATCTAGGGAGCCTCCAGGTTTAGCCTGTGTGTTTTATGCCTTTCTTGACACTGTGTATACTTGGCAACACCCCATAATTTTATAAAAATGCAGGTAATAATTTACGGTGATTAAGCTGTGTTTATTCCCCATAAGCAAGTGTTGTTTCTTTTTCCCCTGGCTAAAATGAATGCAGAGCTCTAAGACTTCTAAAAGGTGCTAACAACTTTCACCTGGAAAGGGGGCCTCTTTCAGGGAAAGCAACAAGTCTGATGATCAGCAGACAAACATGAAGCTGTTAATGTGAGTATCTCGGGGCTAACTGAATCTAGGTCATAAGTAATGCCTAGGTTCACAAAGAAAGTTAAGCAGAGCAGAAAGAGGCCAATTATCTTTTCAGAACCTGATGGATCAGTCCACCGTCCTCCCTTCCTGCCCCTTTCCATCCCAGGAAGAGTGCAAGGAGAGCTCTGCAGACGTGCTGCACAAGTGTGTGACTTCCAGTTGCTGCCTGTCTCCGGGCAGGAATGCCCTTGGGAACCTCTGAAATCCTCACAGAGAACCAGACTATATGCATGCTGCAAAAGGAGGACCTGCACTACGCATAGCAAACTAGCACTCAGGCTTTCTTTCCACGTTGCTGGCTTAAGCTCAGGGGGCATGAGTCATTTCACTGACCTTACATATTTTCATCTGTTTTTAAATCTCAGTGCCTACATCCCACTTTCACGTAGGCGCTCGTTCTCCATACTCTGCCTCTGTAGAGTCTCTGTGGTCAGTGGCCGTAAATCAGAACATACCAAGTGTGATTCAACAGAGCTATTTTAAAAGTCTGTGTTCAGGTGAGATTAACTGTGCCTTAAAAACACCTACTTCCCTTTTCCTGACTTCACAGGGAGTAAACAAGATGTCAGTTCTGCCCATCTGCCCATACAGTGCCCTGGTCTAGCTCCTGCATCTCCCAACGGCATAAGCATGGGCCTGAGCAGGCTTGGACCAAGAAGGTGCCCATACTTGGACTTTACCTCTCCAGAGGACTCTGGAGGTCTGTTCAAGTCTGTGTCTTATAGTACACTTCTGGGTAAAAAGCATGGATGGCAAGTAACTAGAACACTAGACAAGTCTGTGAGAAGAGATTTTTTGCTCTGTACCATGAAAGTAGCTTCCTTTGGACTGCAGCTGAAAGCAAATGGCAAGAGCAGGAAGCAAGCATCCTTCGGAGGGCAAATGCTACATAAAAGGGCCAAGTAGCCAAAGTATCTCAAAGGTAGTGAGATGTGGCCCCATGAAAAATGTTCTATAATCTCAATGAGGCAGAGACTCAGGCAACTGTAAGGACATTTGAGAAAAGGTGACTTGCTTCAGTGAGGAAGGATGAGCACCGGTCACGGATGAAGTGCTGGACCAGAACTCAAAGCTGGACGTATTGGTGGCTGTGCTGTGGCTCTCTTGCGTGGCCTTAGGCAAGCCAGGCCACCCCTCTGTGCCCCAGTCCCTTTGTTCTGAAAGGGAAGATGACCCCTATGCTGGGAAGCACTGTGAAGTCTGATGACTCTGTATGACATCATGGCTCATTTGCTCCTAGTTGGCCAACCAAACTAGATGTAACAAATCGGGTATTATCACCACATAGTCTGAAGTCCCTTCACTAAGCTTCTTCGTGATGAAAAAGCGGAACCAGCAGGGATTACACTCAGGTCTCTGGCCAAAACTCAGAGACAGATTCTGGCTTTCATAGCTCTGTAAACAGGTAAGCATTTTTACTAGTATTTTGCAAGTAAAGGGAACAGAATCAGCTGACAGGCTCCTGCTGGTCTGGATCTGTTCTGGAATCAAAATAAGAGAATTAGGTTTGGACCTATGGAAATCTTTATCTTAACCATTTCCCAGGATTCAAAGTAGTGTAAATTGAGCTGACAAATCAAAAAGGCAGAAAGAGAAAACACTTTATTCTGAATGTAATTTCAGAAAAACCCACAACTGTTTCTTTGCTGTTTTAAGATGTCCTTACTGTATTCATTATCTTTCACTGGCATAGAGATGCAACAAAGTACCAAGCTCACCCTTCTCACAGCACTTCTGGTTTTGTGTCCTAGCTGGGACATACCTTGGGAGGGAGGTTATTTTTCCCCATTTCTCTATACAGAAGCGCCGTAGCCCGTTGCTCCCTCGGAGAGCTGCAAAGCCCTCATAGGGCACGCTTGATGTTCCAGTGACAAATTGCAACAACCGGAGCCTCTGCTCATTGTTAAATCTCTCCACTGCTGCCCAGAACCACCGTATTACTATGTGTCCATCATGGTAACCTAAACAAAGAAGCAAGAGAGAGAAATTAAAATCATCCCCTCTAAGCGGGAAGTGTAACATCATGTATGTTCCCACTAGCATGGGGTGGTAGATCTCCTACTGAACACATCCTGACCTAACAATGTCTTGTTCTTGATTATCAGTAGGTCCCAGCCCCCATCTTCTCCCAGCTGTGAATACTATATTACTAACTTATTTGAAATCCTAAAACTCAAATATATATTTGAGGTACACTGGCCTCTCACAAATCCCTCGGCAAGAACTGGGGTTATGTGCATGAGGTCTAAAAGACCAATTGAGATATGCCACACAGTGCGAGTCTTAACAACTTAACAATTTCTGGTTCCCAAATAAATTCTCTTTTGGATTGCAATAGTGTTCAACATATGGAGAGAGGTTTGCTGCCACAAACCCCTCCCTGGCAGACTTCCCACCCAAGGGGCTCTGTGCCTTGGTTTGTGCTAGTGAAAACCAGCATAAACCCAGGCTGAACCTGTTTCAATAGCTAAACAGAAAAATGTAGGAGGAGAATAACTTCGGGGACCAGCTGTGCTTGTGGTAAGCTGTGTATTTCAAGGTAACATGAAAGCTGGGCAGTATGCAGCAAAAACTTAAACATTGCATTTCAGGGCAGGAGATGTGAACCTCGGGGATTTTCCTTTTGTAGTGCAGAACTTGTGGATTTCACATTTATCTGTCATCCAAGACAGCCTGGATAAATCATGTTGCTCAGTGTTTAAAGCAAAACCAGGCCAGGCAGTAGACAAGGGATAAAATCTGACTTGACATGGTTTAGGCTGAGGAGACAGTTAAGCAAGATCCATATGTTGTTTAAGTGTAATTGGGAACCATGAAATTCAGCTCTTGAATTCAGGTCCCCAATGAAGCCAAAAGGACTTCATATACTGCTTTCAGTGAGGCCAGGAGTTCATTCACAGTCATCTAAGCAACTTTCAGATCTAATACCGCAAATCCTTTTCAGTCCATAATAGTCAGAAATTCTGTTAAGTCAGTGGGAACTGAGTGGGCAAAATCTGGATGGAAGTAGCAGAAGCAATTTCAGTATTATTACATCTGGTGCTCCAAATCCGAGACCTTACTTATTCTATTTCATGAGTTATTCTTAGCAAAAACTTCCTGAACAGAATAGGGCATTTCCCTCAGGAAAGACAGATGGAAAAAATGGACAGCATCTTTCATGTTTTAGACTGAAACAGTCAAGATATTAGTAAGCATCAGCAGGCAGCACTTACCTCCACGATATTCTGTGTTGTTACGCCAGTCATTGAGATCTATTTCTGCAGTGCCAGCTATAACCAGCTCCAGTTCTCTGGCATCAAAAACAGAGACAAGCCTGGAGTCCACAACCTGGAACAAAAACCCACATGTAAGCACAGTTTCAGACTGGAAATAAGGCAGATGCAGTGTCTCGTAAACCTATGGCTCTGATAGCCAGCTCTTTAGTCTGATGAAGTCTGCATGCTGACAGCTAACTTCCACTCCTCTGCTGATAAACATGTGCTCTTCTTCAGGCAGTCTGCTGATGTTTTGAGCTGTAAACAATGATGACACATGAGATTTGACCAGAATGAAACAATACAAGTGACAGGACATAATCTGTGCAGAACATTCTTCATTGTTACATTCATTCTGACAAGTGACTTTGATAGTCAAAGACTGGAACTGTACTATGGAGAATTTATTTTATATTTGTTTCATGTTGGAATTTGGTTACAATTGTGTAGGAGTGCCCTTAGGTCTTCATACGCTGAAGATGCAGCTGAGGTTCACTTCATTATGTGAAACCAAAAGCTTTAATGGCCTGAAGTATTCACAGGGAGAAAAAGCTAGTGAACCATGCGCACACTTCAATAAACTGTATGGAGTCACTTAGCCAGCCCCCTTCTACAGCAAAGGGCTGACCAAGTCTATTCAGCTACAAAGCCACCCTCACTGGCTTCCACCCCCAGATACACTGGCTTCCACCAGTGTACGACTGGTTTCAGCCACCAGTCATTAGTAGTATTCTGCGCGTCCATTATCTGCTGTTTCATTTTCCAGGTTTCTTCCGGTTTTATTTCCCTCTGCAAGATAGCCCTGCACTTCTACTTATATTATACAGCTGCCAGGGCAAGATGCATGTTTGAGTATGATTAGTAACGGGCAAGAACAGGTGACTATATGGGTTGGTCAGCAAAGCCACAGGTTTTCATCCAGTCTTTGGCAGTCCTTGTAGCAGCTCTCCCAGAAGGATGTGCTCAGATCCAGCTCTTCAGCAAAGATAAATTAGCAAAATCCAGGGACAACAATGAAGCAGCATCCATGAACCAGCAAGGTAATAGCTGACTGTATCCCAGGACCAACTTTACTGAATGAGTACCTAAAGATACAGTGCATCACACCAGCTCCTCGCCAAAGGTTACAATTCTTCCCAATCTTCTTCCATATCA
Source organism: Microhierax caerulescens (assembly GCA_035590215.1). Lineage (NCBI taxonomy): Eukaryota > Metazoa > Chordata > Aves > Falconiformes > Falconidae > Microhierax > Microhierax caerulescens. Next base: position 84,634,086 of record JAVJGJ010000047.1, on the reverse strand, counting down.
CAGCAGGATAAACCAAACTTTGCAAATGCCTCCATCTCTTGCTATCTGAATGGCAAACAGTGTCTTCCTTAACTCTTGATCATTATGCTTTATCATATTCAGAATATACATTTCTTTCCTTTCTCCCTTGATGCTAGACACACCATATCCAAGGTCCCTGTCTCTACGGATCCAGGAACTCCAGTTCCTTGCCATCTGTGTCTAGCCATTTCCTAGGGTACTGATGAAGCATAGTTTAACCATGGGGTCCTCTCATTCAGATGAGGAATAGAAGGCTGTGGGAACATCATTTGGTTACTTACTTCGTAGAAACCACGGACGAGGGCCTCTGTTTGCTGAACCACTCCTCGTTCCACCCGCCACTTAACCATCCTCTCGATGTACTCTTTTTTGTTCTTTTCTGTCACTGCTGTATTTGCCCCTCCAGATTTCAACTCTCTCTCTGTGACCTGCAGAATGAAAATAAACAGTGGTGTAACAATGTATGGATCACATTGTGCTTCAAATTTAAGTTGTACTTTGAAAAAAAGAGTGAAAAATGTAACAGCCATATTTCTAGTTCTGGGCTCCAGCCCTCTTGTCCATTTGCAGTAGATACAAAAAGGATAATGAGGAACGCCCCTCAGTCCTAGTCTTATCCCCACATGAAGCTTTCAGTTACTCCCAGCACAGATTCATCTGGAGAGCACCATCTGTAAGCCATGTACAATGTGCCACTCTAGCCCCTCTTTTCATCCTTCTCTCCCTCCAACAAGCTGCAGAGATGGTGACAACCATACCAGCTTGCTACTTGCTGTAGATTATCCAAGCAAAGGTGCATGAAACAACAGGATGGAGAGGCAATGACAGTACTGGAATGGGCAGACTGCTCTGCCAACTGGAAGGGATGTCTACTTGTCTCTTAGGCAACAAGTGTTACCCTTCCCCAGGTGCTAATGAAAGCATTTACTCAGAAATGCCAATAGTCAAAGTAATTCTCACAAAATGAATACTCCCAATACATGACCTAAACAAGAAGCATACAGCACGCTGCACAGATGACAAATACGGTCACTGGGATTCAGAGTTTTGTATCAGCCATCCAAACCTGAGAAGTGTTTGTACTGTAAATAATATTTTTTGTTTTTTTAAACCAAGAGCAACAGCCTTTCATTGTATTTTAATGGTTAATTTACTTGGCTTGGGTTACCTAAGGCTTACGATTGAGAAGTGATTTAAGGAATCAGTCTAGATTCTACCCAGTGAGCACATACTCCTCACATGTGATATAAAACAATATTTATCTTGCAATTATTTTCACATCTAACCTAATGGATTTGAAAGGAAAAATGTTTTGCTCTCCTTTTCAATCTCCTGCTGCTATAGCGATGATGTCTAGCACAGATAGTAAATGTGGTGCATGAATATTCATTATTTGTATTATTTACATATTATTTATATTATTATCTATTTATTAGCCCAACAGAGTACACACAGCATACGTAGTATTTAGGTCACTTTGCTAGAGGGACCTGTTGTAACCTTATGAATTATGGAAACACTGAATGAGTCATCTAACCTGTAGCTTTGTTGAGAAATAGCAAGAACAAGTAAGGTTGGATGTAATGAGTTAGGAATTCTTAGCTGGTTCAGGTTAAATTCCCAAATGTAAATCATTGCATCACCATTATAAAAGCAATGCTGCATCATCCAGAGGATAAGACTCTGGCCCAGCTGCCATGCTGTATTCTTCAAGACTGTGCAGCATTAAGACACATCTGTCAAAACCAAAGACTAAATGTTGCTTAGCTTTACACATGACCATAAGTCCAGGTGTTCTAAATCTCCTGCAAGACTTCTCACAAACACCTAGACATGCTGGTGATTTCTTCAACTTCTCATTATCCATGTAATTCCAAATATAATTATCTAGAATCAGAGGCAGTCAATCAGTAATAATGTGTCCCTATTTTTTCCTTCTTGTTCATAGAGGCAGTAACCACAGCTGTGAGCTAAAATGCAGAATCAGGTTTCAGAGTGGCAAGGAGACATTTCAGCCAGCGTAGCCCAATCCTTTTACATGACTGGAGCAATTGCCAGGGCTCAGAGACAGATTGTGTCCACATAGAGAGCTCAGAGACAGGCCTGGAAGAACACCTTCTGCTGGGTAAAAGCATGAGAAAGTACTTAGGGTCACAAGCAACTGACACCGCTCTCTTGTCCTGTAAGTGAAATTCTTGTATTGGCATCTAGGCCCCACCAGCAAAAACGTCTAATGCTTGGTTTGACATCATATCTCTGCTATTATAGTAGTGCTCCAGGCTCCAGTATGCAAGAAGGCTAGAAGTCCTCCCCAGTAATCTCTAGTAAAAAGGGTACCAAGAAAGAGGATTTGGCCCAAAAGGCTTAAAAGCTAAATACACATCAGAGTAGACAAGAAAGAAAAAATGATAGTAGTGGTGACTGGTCTGTAATAAAGTCATCATGGACGCAGGACAAAAGGGCTGTAACCGATCTATAGCACACAGCTTCTCAAAGAGCCACTATTTCTTGTTTCCTTTACCCAGCCCTTGAAATCCAGCTTCCCAAATATTAGCAGAGCACCCACTGTGATCCACACTTGCACATGTATCCAGCAAAGCAATGCTTAGATGGCATTTAAGTGGTCAGATATTCTTGGCACGCAAGACTTTCCAACTGGGATCCATCTGTAAGCATAAGATGTGGCTGCAATTTCTTCGTTATTTTGCTGTCAGCACTTAGCAAATTTCAGATGGGAGAAAAATCTCACTTTCACTTAGGGCTTTTGGATTCTGACAGTCATGCTTCACAGTGAGAACCATTTTTCTCCCCCCATCACTAGATCTAGCGAGGTTAGTGTCTAGTACATATGAAGTAAAGTACTAGACAACATGGCATCAATATCTGGCTTTTGGTGTTCTTTTGCTTTCCTATCACACGATCTACAACAGATTGCAATTTTTTTTTCTATTTTCTTTGGAGACATCTCTTATCTTCCACAACAGATTCCAGGGTAGTTGTCTAGCTCTTTTCTTTGGGGAGAGCATAACAAGTAATTAGTGTGCCAAATGTTACCTTCAGATGCATCAGGGCACTTCAGGTTGAGATTCTTATTCAACTTTGTAGTGTTCCAATGTAAATACAAATTTGTCTCATCTGTCTTTGTGAATATGTCTGTATGTTTCTCTCTGTCTTTGTGTATTAGTCTTATATAGCCATACCTTCCAGGGAAATCACCGTACTGTCAGCTGAATGTTGTGCAAGCTGTCAGCTCAAAGCCCACAACCCCTCCGCCCCTGCATTTAAGTCTGTGGAAAAACAGTGTTACCATTCCTACGGAGGCTTCTTACTTGAATTCTTCTGCCCCATCCTTCTCAATTCATGCACCCTTAAGTCTACTCATCCTTCAGAACCTTGTACTATAAGCAGACCAAATTCAGTTTTGAAAAGATCCCCTGAAGTTTTGCTTGCCTTCTGTTACTTTCAAGCTTATAGCTGAGCAACCCTTTTACACTCCAGGCCAGAATTCCTCCCCTTAAAAACTTGTCTAACTCTCCCCTAGCTCACAGAGCTACCCTAGCTCCATGCAAACTCCTCCTGTCAACTTTATTTTCAAGGGGTGAGAGCCACTGTCTCTATATTCCTCCTCCTCTCTCTGCTCCCTTTGACACCGTGTGTTTGCCCCTCAGGTAAGTTAACTTCCATCCCTTGAACTTCTGTGGTACTTGGTGAGCCTGGTTCTTCAGAATCTCCTTGAAGGTCCTTAATGTTGGTCTGAATATTGCTTTGGGCCCCTTCAAGGCTTTGCAGAAGAAACAGTTATAATCGAGCAAGGGTAATAACAGCAAAAAGCTCCTGGGCTTTTGTTCAAGGCAAAGAATCCCACAGGAGACGCTTGTTGTGGTAGCCAGTCTGCACTGTGGCCAGGGTTGCACCCTGTTTAAGGCTACCGCTACCCAGATCAGCTAGGTTAAAGAGAATTGTCTGACTGAGGCAGAGCTGAGTGGTAGAAAGTGTAATAAATGGATATATATACCAAGTTGTGAAGTAGGTGTGAGGTAAGTAAGAGACACAGAATCTAACAGGGAGATACCAGACAAAGTAATGGTGAGAGCTGCCAGGTCCTACACCACCTGCCAAATGTTTTTCTTCCCTCCTAAGACCCCATCCTTTCAGTCACATCACCTTTAAGTTACATTGCTCACATTCACCGAATGCCACATCTGCATCAGCTACACCCTGGAGAGAAGAGCTGCACTCCACTCCAGAGCATTCCTCATGCTCATCAGTCTGTGGCTCAGTAGGCCTGTAGGGGGGCTGGTATTTTATATTATACACCCTAAGAATAAACATCTGCATTGAAACAGGTGGCTTGAAAGAAACAGAAGGCAGGAGAAGAAAATGTTACTGAAAAGCTGAAGGATCTGTTCTGACAGAAAGATGTTCATCATGCTCAACTTTGTCAGCTTCAAATTTGCTTTTCAGATGTTTTGCATAGCTGTGCTCACCTGTCCAAACACCTCCTCGTTCACTGTGAAGGTGAGATCCAGGATATCTGTGATGTTATTATCCTTCATCCACTGCAAGCTCTGATGGAACTCTTCATCCAGGTACTCTAAGTCACTTAAATCACACGGCCTGATTGCAAGGCAAGAAAAAAGACGTAGCTGAATATATGACCCCAGGACTGTCGGCAGGATGACTTACTACTACAAATGTGAACAAATTTATGCCAAAGATCCGACACAAAGCTGGTGTTCATTTAGTTTTGTTAACATCAAAGCCCGTTACACTGACCCTCTTAAAACCGTTCTGCGACTGCCTGCTTCGCATGGCTGGGCTCAGGGCCGAATCTGCCGGCTGCCTGCGCTGTTTGCTGTCAGGAGGCACCCCCGAGGCTCAATTTGCTGTGAATCTTCGGGATGCCCTGCACCTCAGAGCACACGCGTACCTTCAGTTTGGATGGGCTCCACCACACTGTGCCTGGCTGCTTCCATGTACCTGTCACCCTCGAGGTGAGCACACAAGACTGACACAAGGCAGACCAGGCAGCCTAAATTTCAGCTAATAAGAAGCCAGCCTCGTTTGCTGAAAGGGCAGGTGGGTGTTATGAGCAGTCTGGTCTCACACCTTCTAAAGGGGCAATGCAGGCAGCACTCCAGGTTTCAGGCTATTTCCGGACTAGTTCAGACCCAATATAGATATGAGTGTTTAGACCCCAGCAATACTCATTGTTAAAAAACAAAACAAAACACCATGTTAAAGAACTCAAAGAACTGTTAAGACAAATATCTTTGCTGATCTAGAATCATCTTAAATAATGAACTACTTCAGCTGAGCTTTATTCTGCTCTCTGTCATTTAATTGCAGCCTTGACTTACTACTTTTGGCGTTTCTTACTGCCACAAATTTTATGTACCTTGTCTTACTGCAGTCTATCAATTAAAGAGGGACAGATTGTCAATTAAAGTTAACCTTATAAACCTGACATCGAAAGTAATATATTACTGGTAGCTTCTGCATACTAATAGAAAATATACTAGAAGACCAAAGAGGAGCAGTCACTGTTTATATCTACATTAGCACTCTTAATTGACCCGAGTTGTGTTTTAGTATGAAAATCTACTCCACCAGTGAGGCATGAGAAATTATGTATACTTCTGAATACCCTCCTTTTTTGTTATTTTGTTTCATTCTACCAAATATGCTTTTCAGTCTTCTATACAGTTGAAGTTTGATTAACTTTTCACCATCAGCAAACCCTGGAATTATGGGTCACTACTTTCAAATGTGGGTTCCCAAATGTCACACCTATTATGCATTTCTATCAACACAGTGTTTATGAAAAGCAAGTTCTTAGACAAATAAAGGAAAATTAAAGCACGTTTGGTTTCTATCACAGACCATGGAGAGCAGAAAGAACTTGAAGGTCAGAGCGCTCGAAGCAGCTCCCCAAGGGGCTGTGTCTCTGCAGGACTCACTGCAGGATCACTGTTTCTGCATGGTTGCATGCTTATACTTACAGCCTTAGTAGTGCTTTGTAGAATGGCCTTGTGAAGAAAGCATCAAGAAGGTACTGATGAATGAGAGCAAGGCCAAGAATACGACCGCTGAACCTGAACCTGGGATATAAAAATGCAGAATAAATGAAGTGTAACTCAAGACACACAGCACAGAAACTTACACAGATAGCAACTGGTTTTTTGTTTCTGACTTGAGTTTGTTACAGTTATCCACTTATTTTTTTTTTTCTGAGCAGATACCTAACATCACCCATCCCACCTCCGATCACTAATGGCTCTCTTCTTGATCCACCTCCTACAGTACCCATACGTGCAGCTGCCATGTTATATGCTGTCCTGTGCCAAACCAATACACATTCTGAAGACTCACCTTCTGTGATCTTCAGTTGAATTTTCTGATATAGACCAACTCCACCAAACACAATATTTAGAAATACTGCAATACTCCACCACAGCAGAAAACATACTATCAAAACAACTGCAAAAGATATTTGGTGGATATACAGTACATCCACTTTCTGACTGGTTACAATCCTTTCCAAGGACAGCCTTTAAAAGAGTAGTGCAGTTGACTTTACGGGGAAACTGCAGTTTAAATAAGTTAGCTGTTGTAACCAAGGACACGTTAAAATCAGCATCTAAAGCTCAGGCAAGCTGTCCCCAAACCACTTTCTTAACAGTGACGCTCAGCTGTCTTCAGTATTTATATACCCTTGTGTTTGTTTCCATTTTCTAAGAACAACCCCTGGTCCTGCTCCAAGTACCCTCAAATAGTGCCCTGCCCATTACAACCTGTGACTTACAATGATAAGCCATTACATTTTCCTTTCTATTATTTTTCTATGACTTATTAGATATTCTTCCATCAAACCTGGTTTTAAATCAGTAATCTCGGACAGAAAAATACAGAACTGGTGTGAGTCCAAGTGAGTTCATTTTCTGTAAAAAACCCAACCCCCATCACCATCCAAAACTTGATTGTTTGTAAAAAAGGAGAAAAAAAAAGTATCCAAACATCCCAACTGTAAGCACTCTAAGCCTGAGCTGGCTGACATCAGTTTTATTGCACAGAAGATGAGAAACTGAACAAAAAGCCAAGAAACCATTCCTCCTACTACAGGAATTGGTGCAAAGACCCCCTCCTGCATATGAATGAAACATGAGTCTCATTGTAATAAAACTGGTGCAGAATATCCATTCAGTCAACTCTGTGCTCATGGGACAGAACAACAAGTGCTCAGTATGTCAAATGGGGCACAGAATAGCATGCTGTGGGCCCAATTAGCATTTACATCACCACAGGAGCTGCCTCCGGCTCTCCTGCATCCCAGAAAGTTGCTTATGATACGCAGCTGACTGCTCACAGAAGAGTGATTATATTACCCCCTTACAGCTGTTTCTACAGCAGCAACAAAAGGCAGCTGTTGGGGCTCGTTAGGACCTGCTTCATTTCACGTGTGCTCCAGCACCAGGTTTCCAGCAAAAGGCAACAAAAAGAGGGGGAGCTGACACAATGAAAGCACAGTGGAGGCCAGACAGCTCAAACCCCAGAAATGCTGAGCCTGTAATCCATCAGTTTTATAGCACCTTCAGGATCTGTAATCAAGTCTGTTTGTCCTAAATAAGCCACGTCGGCTTTTTTGGTTTTGTTCTTCACCACCCCATCCACCCCTACACATTTTGAAAGCAAACGCTGAATGGAAACTCTATGAGCACCGGGTGTTCCTCGCCACAGGGCTCACCTCACGGCTACTCCACCGTGCAGGGTGGGGCAGGCAGGAGCCATGTGGAATAATGTAAAGCTGGAAAGTAAATTGCCAAAAAAGATTTGGGAATGCTGTCTCTGCTAAGCAATTGCTTGAACGTGAACAGCATCAGTTTTCTCCTTGCTGCTTGTATCACTTCGGTACCTCTAGGTGGCTTTGAGGGCATTCACGCAAAGCTGGCGTGAAAGGGTAGCGTGCTTAGATCGGGGTGTTTACAAGCATGAGCACATGTTACAGTAGCCGTTAATGGCAAATTGAATCAGTGATTTACTGCAGAACTGTATCAAACCATCCAAAAGGCTCGGGCAGTGCTTCAGACTCAGTCTGGTGGGTCAGCCTAAGCAAACGTGGGCAGAGCAGCTCTTGGTTGTGTGGTCCATCAGCCTGGCTTTGCACTTGCAGCCCTCTGGGACACACCAGGGCTCACTCAAACCTGGGGCCTGACTGTGGTTCCTCAGTTCCAGTCCTTGCAGTGGTACTGTGTAGGAAAGCATGTCCAGTGCTAACTGGTCTAGACAAAGGAGATTAAATAATCAACAAGACAGTGCCACTCCTGTCGATACAATGGATACAAAAGCTACTTTGCAGACTGTATTTCTTGGCAGCTCCATATCACCCAGCAGACACAGTGCTTGGTGGCCGAAACGTGTGAGCTCCCCAGTCCACAAACCCTTCTTCCCCTGCACAAAGCTTTGGTGTCTCTGCAGAGACTTGTTATACCTGACTGTGTGACCTGAAGAGTGGTGAAGAGAAGGTCGCCTGTTTCTTGCCCATTCTGGATGGGGCCTGGGACCACAGGTGATGCTTCTGTGGTCCAGCAGTGCGCTGAGAAATACGGACCACGGTAAGTCAACGGGTACCTATCAAAAGGGAGGCGTTTGCTACTGTCCTCAGAGGACAGTTATACACTCTATCCCCTTGTGTGTCCATACAGTCCATCAAGCTGCCACCACAATCAGCCAAGCATAACAGTCCCACTTAAAATATATCAAAACTTACAAAAAAGCAATGAGAAACAAACTGCCCTCTTTACAAAATCCAGTTAAAGCAAAACCAGGCTTTTGTGTTTATTTCTTCCTGAAGGACTTCGAGCACGGGTGAGATTCAGAAGTGGTTGAGATGGTCCCTTCAGAACACACCGGTTTTCTTGACAGAACAAGCAGCACAAAGGTAAATCCTGGCTGCAGGGCACATACCTTCCTTAAACCTGACTTACATTTATCTTCCCAGGGAAGTGTAAAATACTTGTTTGGTTTCTTTCTGGCAGGAAAGATAGCTTGGGAGAGGTGGGGAACGCTAGGAGGTCTTGCTCTGGCCCCTTCTTTCAACACCCTTCCCTTTTGGAGACAGTGATTGAGCCTGGGTGACACACTCCGGCAGGGAGGGGAAACACAGGAGGGAGTTAATGAACAGGAAAGTGGGGAACGAGCACAGAACTAATGAGCAGGAGAGCTGCTCTGGTATGACTGCCTGTTGACACCGCTCGGCCACTCAAAAAGGACATTGTGTGCACCTGCTTTCTGGCTTTTAACAGCCCTACTCTTTGACCCATTTGCAGACATTTCCACGCTACCAAGCTAACTCCCTTTCCTTCTGCAGGCTGCAGGTGCCCCTGAAACAGCTTGTTGCAATATAACAGGCTCGTTCTCCTCTGTGGGACCCTCTGCATACTTACTGCATGTCTGCATACACAGGGAGAGGCAAATCCATATGCTCTAGAAGCGACTAAGCGATAAATTTTGCTCCAATTGCAGGTGAGTCACAGGAAATTTAATTTACTCTGATCCTTATCATATGGCAGCAAAGTCAGGCAGGACCTGTAATGGCCCTTTGTTACAGGGCTCTCTCTTAAATGGTTGAATGAATGCAGCTCTGCTCTATATGACAGTCCTTCCTCAGATTCAGATGGAGAATGATGTACCTCAACAAAACTGGAACCTATGTGTACAGGGAAAGAATGGTTTGTATCATTCTACAGGGGATGCTTTGGTAACCATGCCTTAAGAGCTAAATTGGCTATGGGATGAGAAACTTTAAATCCTAAATAGAGGAAGCACCTGGTGGGATTAAAAAGATTGTAATTCTGGCAAACCTTATCTCACCCAAACACATCAACTGTGTTTAAGTGTGCCCTTTTTGATGCAGTATCCTGCAAAAAAAATATTCAAAGAAGGGCTCAAGAGAGATGGATATAATATGGCTCACATCAAATTTGAAAGTATCATTTTCTTTCCATGAGACTACTGATAACTTGCTCACAGTTGTAAGACAAATTTACACATTCAGTTGCAGCAGTTTTAGAGCTTTCGACTGCTTAATCGTGCAAATGAACTTTTGGCTGCCTGAAAGACAAGCTGAACAAATGAGGCTGCACTGCAGTACAGAATTTCTGCCCTTGGCAGCTCTTCTAAGGGAGAATGACATTTGGCAGGTGGATGCAGCTGGAGAGCCTTAGTCCTTCCACAGTGGGAGACTTGGACCTAATCTCAACCATTATTAGGTACCAGAGAATCCAAAAAGGGGAAAGCATTTAGAAGGGCCCAGTCACGGGAAAGGCTTCACTCTGAACATGCACCTTATTAGACAACAGAGAATTCAGTCATGAAACCCAGGTTTGTAGGAAACCGGGTATTGTGGGTTCCAGAGAGTGTGGTCCAGCTTGTTTTAAAGGACAGTTAAAACCTCCGTTGTTATGAAGACACTCATGAGCATCTTAAAGGCCAGGCACTACTGATTAAATGAAGTAAAATCCACTTTTGTTGACTTAAATATTGTGATTTCTAATCTTGTGATTTGGGGGGGAAGGGGATAACACAGAAGAAAATGTACTGATTCATGACTTCTGAATTTTGGTGGAATCACCAGCACTAGCACTTTTTAAACAAAGAAGAGTATTTTTTTTTTAATGCAAGAAAGTTCTAAGAGCGTGCACATTTTGCTAAAAAGTCGACCAGATGGTTACAGCAAGTCTGCCTGGCTTGTACACTATGAATTTTAAGCAAAACTGGCAGTGTGGTACATGCACCAGAGAACTGTGTCTGTGTGCTCACTCGTAGCACATATCCTTGTGTTGGCTCAGTGCAGGACATGATCATTGACAGAGCAGTAACCTAGCAGAAGATCAGATCACCTTTACAAACCCTTGGCAGCGGATCAAACCCACACCACTATCAGCCTTCATTTACAAATGCCTGCCTTTAATTTGGTGTGCATGTTTAACCCCTACTCACATAAATGACAGAACATTTGAACGGTCTAATGTGATGACATGAAGCAATCTGCTGTCAGAAAGGATAGCCGTGCAGGCTGGGATAGCTAATGCCGTTCTATTTATCCAACTTGCATCTGCAGACTTTGCAGACCGCCTCTCTGCCACCATGTCATTTGGTGGTGAGGCAAATTCGCTCTGCGTATCTGCAGGCTCAGAGGTTGACACTGTGGCATTCCAGCACGATGCCTCTTCAGTTCAGGAATCTGATGAGCTCATGTGTCACTAATACGAAAGGAATGGCTCTTACGAAGGCCAGGAGACAAAAGTCTACAAAGTTTCAGCACATTAAAGAGAAAAGGTAAAATAATTCTTAAATTAGTCCTGGAGGAGAATTCCAGTCTAAGGAGTAATAAGATTATTGTTGACTCATTTTCTTTTCTTATATCTGTCTCTAATATGAAGAATTCTCAGAGAGACAAAATACAATGTTGGGTCACCCATACATGGCATCTTCCAATGTGCTGAGGACTTAACCCACCTCTTCTGACAGCTAACCACACTGGCATCCCACCTGAGAACGTATTCTGGATCCCCACACACTTCTTCTGAAGGAATGTTAATGGCCCACCCAACCAAGTTTTGTTGTTTTCTTTCTAACCTGCTTTGAGTTATGTTCTAAACACTGAAATGCATCTTATTTCAGACACGGTCAGAGTTCATTCCAGATTTTCAGACAGTTATTGAGTTTTTAAGGGGAATCTCCATAATTCCTCACTATGAAACCACAGAAAATTCTGTCAGGTAAGCTTCATTTTCAGTCCATTTTCCAAATTAAAACCGAAAGGAAATGTTTTAGGAGTGCTGACATGGAGCAACTGTTCGTGCAGTTTTCCAGCCTGGAAACTGATGGATGTTAAACAGTTACAGTCTACAGGGATTTATCCCTGCCGCCCCTGCAAATGGGCGTTAATAGAGGATACATTCTACTTGGAGCCAAAGCATTTTGTTCAGGCACCAGAAGATGAAGTGGCATATTCCATGAGTCCCTCTTTGATAATACTCTGTCTACTTACTATTCCTATAAAACTTCTGAGAGTTAATTATATTTTAAAGGACATGTGTAACACTTTTTACTTTATTTTATTTAATAAAGCACTAGCCTTTCTTAAGTAGCCCTGATTGTAAAGTGTATGGAAGTGGAACAGTGCAGCCGGCCTGCTTGCAGAGTGCCATAAAATACAAAGAGGATGTTCAGAGATGTGTGAAATATACGTGCATCACCCCATGAACTGAAATTAATCAAGAAAAAAAAAAAAAGATGAAAACTGATATTCAGAGAGAAAAGCAATCTGGTACAAATAAACTTCCATTAAGCTTTAAATCCTGAACTTGATTTCAGGTGAGGGTGTACGGGAGTGAGCCTTCTCTTGCCAGCCTTCCTTGAGATATTTTTACTTTTGCTGGGTACGTGAATTTCATACTATGAATGTATTTATGTGAGTCAACCTCTCAGTTTATCGCTAAATTGTGCATAAATTTTCAGCTGCAGAAGGCCAGTGCAATACTGACACTCCAATAAGTGCTTGTCCTATTTTTATTTTCTGGATCTATCTGCAAATGGAACACAACATTTCTGTTTCTCAGTACTAAAAAGTAACCACATGAAAAAGAACTATTGCTTACACATGATGGAAATGTGAACTATTAATGTCCTTCTAAATCTCTGGAGCTCACGTACCCTGAATTAGCAACTAAACTTCAAACCATTCCTGCAACTTGATTTACCAGTAACTGGAAAACAATGACATAATGCAAACCTTATTGCTTCTTCATCTAATCTAATCAAGTCCTTCAAGCCTTTTCCTCGTCTCTAACCTAGCTATGTTGCATGTTCACTCAAAATGTCTTTTCATCTTCCTTATACCCTAGCTACACCCACCACAAAAGAACTGTCAGGGAAAGTTAAAAGACTAATTGAGTCACAGAGAAAAAGGCATGATTTTGTCAGGAAAGCTGCAGGCTGTTCTGCTTTATCCAGAAAAATGAGGGGCAAAGATAACATAGATAAGGGAAATTCACAGCATCCCCTCAGGTTTCTCTTCAACAGCTATCAATTCAGGTTCTCTATCAAACAGCTGCTTTCGGGAGAATTCCTTAGTTTAAGCCCACAGGGGCTCCAGGTAAATGCTCACGCAGGGGAACAGTTACGGCTGCGTTTGCAGAGCCCAGCACCCAAGTTACCAAGCCCCACGCCGAGGGGGAGCCACACCGGCTCCTTGCACGGCAGGTGAACCACGCCAGAAGTTATTGCTGCGGATACAGAACTGAGCAAACCCGGCCCTGGGCCTTCCACGGCGCGAGCCAGCGCAGGCACGCCAGCCTCCGCGTCACCACCCGTCCCAGCACCAGGGACCCCGGCCATAGGCAACAGAGAATTGATTCCAGTTCTGCCTATAAACTAGCAAGGAGATTAATCAAGTAGATGGTCTCTCTATAACAAGAAATCTGTGCTATGTTTTATTTATTAAGATATTTTATTTATTACTCATGTAATTTATTCATTATTCATATCATGCCAATTATTTATTATTCATTATTATGACATCTATTTATGTCATTTTACCAATAACAACGGAGTTCCATCAGCGTCGTATTTTGGAGGAGGAGAGGATGAGCATGGCCAAGTGCCCAAGTGGCTGTCTCTGCTTGCAGAACTATCAACCTCATGGACCATAACGTACAATCATCCTCCCCTGGCAGAACCCCTGGCAAAATACGGCAGCAAAAACGTGACTAACCTTCATCAGAAACTGGCCTGCTCGCAGGGCCTAGCTTATCCTGACAGCACAACGGATAAAACAGGCTGGGCCTGGAAGACTGTTGGCAAACTCTCCTCCAGTTCTGCCCAGTGACTACAGAGGAGCTGCAGGCTGAGGTATGAACTACTGGCTAGAAGACTACAAACCTCTACATTTTGCGACTCCCAGATCACATGTATTTGTGACTGGCCGATCTTTTACAAGCAGCTTACAGAGGAGATCAGTGCCAGTGCTTCATTTGACAAATGAGAAAACTTAAGCACGAAAGTAAAATGACTTATCTAATTTTATCCAGAGAACAAGTGGAAGAGACAGCAATGGAGTCACAGCCCTCAGAGTCACAGCTCCATTTTAGTTGTTTAGTCTATTTGACATTTTTTACTTTCTTACTTCCCTTAAAAGGCTCGGTTATTTTGTGAATCAGCTCTAGTTTATGGGCAGCCCCTTATGGATCAACTCAGTCTGATGCATATGGGTTGATTTTGAAGCCAGCAACAGAACATTTTTATCAAGAGATTTTGGTATTTCAGTCAAACCTTTTAGAAAAGCTGCTGGTGGGGCACTTTGTAAACCGATGCATTGGTAAAGTTTCATATACTGCATGAGTTTATGTTTGCTTTCCTTAGCCTTGCCATGCGTTGAAAGAACCTAGTCAAGCTACAGGGGAAAATCCATAGATTTAGTCACCTGTGAGACAAGTGGGCCATAAAGGCACAACCAAATGACTGCACATCGTCCTGGTTTCAGCTGGGAGGGAGTTAATTTTCTCAGTAGCTGCTGCAGTGCTACATTTTGGATGTGGTGTGAGAACAGCATCGATAACAGATGGTTCAGTTGCTGCTGGGTGATGTTTATGCTAAGTCAAGGACTCTTCAGTTTCTCAGGCCCTGCCATGGAGAGGGCTGGAGGGGCACAAGAAACTGGGAGTGGACACAGCCAGGGCAGCTGACCCCAACTAGCCAAAGGGCTATTCCATACCCCACAGCGTCATGCTGAGTATATAAACTGGGGGTGGGGGTGGCTGGGGCCTTGGGATCGCTGCTGGGGTCGGGCTGGGCATTGTCAGCAGGTGGTGAGCGACTGTACTGTGCATCACTTGTCTCCCCCTTTCACTTTGGATTTTTCTTCCTCTCCCCTTCTCCATACTTTTCATTACAATTGTTATAATTCTTATTTTATTTCAATTATTATTTTTTCCTTATCTCAGCCCTCAGTTTTTATCTTTTTCCTGATTCTCCTCTCCATCCCTCTGGGGTGGGGGGGCAAAGTGAGTGAGTGGCTGTATGGCACTAAGTTGTTGGCTGGACCAAAGGTGAGGTGCCAAAGGACCCATCCAGTCTGACAAGTTCCTCTGTTGTCATAACTATTCAATTATTATTATTCTAAATAATTCTACTAATATTCTTAATAATTCTAAATTACCATCCTCTACGCAACAGCCACTACTGCAGTATTACTCCTATAGCTATGTTGTTTTTTCCTTTCCTTCCATACAAAATGTCTAACTCAGCACTGCTCCATCTCCCTCCTTGTCACCTCCTGAAAGAGGCATAGTACCAGAGCTCCCAAAAGCAAAATCAGAAGCAGTGTCATTATCCTATATTAATAAGTATGATTTGGCAGTGAAAGTTACACACTCTTCCCTCTCCTTTTCAGCCAGGCCACAACAGGTTTTGTCACAGGATGTCAGTAATCCAAATTTCTACCCATCCCCTAAAAAATGAGGTTTTGTCTCTGGAAGTGGTCTTCCACTGGGACTAACTGTACCTGCGTATCCCACACAGCCACATCACCGAATTTGGCATCCTGACTAACAATGAGCAACATAAAGGCACTCACACTATTCTTTTGGAGCAACTCTACAATGTATTTTCCTTTGGCCACCACAGAGCAAGCACAACAGCAGCACAGGGCTGTGCTGCAGTGACACCATGCAGCATTGCTGGGGACATGCCACGCTCTGCTCTGCCCTTGGCTGCCGCTCATGCCTGAAAGCTGCTTCTGCATCACTCCCTCATCATCACCCTCACCCTACCAAGCAAGCACCTAAGCTCCTTATGTAAAATGTTAAGTCCTACATAGAGAGTAGGTGGCGAGGAAGCTCCCTCTCCTTCACAATATATAAGAACAAGAAGAATCTGTGTCCTCAGCCAGGTCTCTGCTTTCTCCAGTCCTCTTTAAATTAGAAGATAAATGTCAGTCTGCATCATACTAAATGCAAAGAAAAAAATAAATGGTTTCTGTTACATACCAGACTGACTATAGACCACAGGCTGCTAGCAGTGGGGACTCACTACCTTGAAATGTTTCTCTAGGGAAGCCAAACACAGGGGTTACTCTCTGGCCCTGAGCACCAAATGTGCTCATCTTCCTTTCCACTAGAGTGCCCAGACCCACCTGAATACAGGTTTTCTCAGGCACCCCATCCACACCCCAAAACCCAGTACCTTCAGCCAAGAGGTACTTTGGAAATTTACACGACCTCACAAGGAGCTGGCACTTTTAACAGCAATGAGGAATGCAGAAGACTGAGCGCATCAGATGCCTTGGAGGTGGGATAAGGGAAAGATGTCCTCTTCTGAAAGCAGGTACCAAAACTCCTGGCAGATGTCACCAAAAATCAACTACTTCCAGCATGTTGTGGAGGATCCTCTTTTGTCATCTTATTCAAAATAGAATCTTGAGAGCTGTGCCAAAGTTTTACAAAATACCTCATTGCTTGGGATACCTTCTGTCTCCCACCATCTCTAATGGATATGTGACAGATTTTTCAGTACATGCTTCCTATGCCAAGACAGACTCCCATTTCCATGTAACTCCTTCTTCCTTTCTGGACACCATATGACTACAAAAAAAAACCCAAAACAAAAAAAAAAACACAACTAAAAGAGAGGAGACAGCACATTTATACAGATGGTCTGACACTTAAGACGGCCATAGGGGCTATATGCTACAAATCTACCCCCTGAAGGGAGGCAGCTCTTGTCCTGGACTCTCATTCCCTGGACAAACAGTCCAGCCCGTGCCTATCCCACTTCCCGATTGCCACAGGTCTCCCAGTGTGACAGGAGCTCCCGTGGCCAGAGCAGGCACCCTGGAACAGGTCCTTCCTCACTATGAATAGCCCGGAGATACTCTGAATAAGGACATCAACCCCTGCTTTGAAATGATGAGACCACAAAGGCACCAACCGTCACAGCCAAGCCACATAACAGTCATTATTTCTTTTATACCCTAGTCTTTATTCTAAACTGATTTTCGCTTCTGCCCAGGAAGTGCCAGATCTTCTCCCCACCTCTGAACAAGGACCAGCTCTAACCTCCACCATTACAACGGACACACATCGGGCAGGGGAGAGACAGTACACAACACCACTCATTTCCTGATGCTGTTTTCCTCAGCGCTGCTTTTGAAGTGCCATCATAACACTGAACAACTTCCACACTCAAACACAAGAGTTGACCATGCTTGGGAACCCACAGGAGTCATTTATCAGGCACAAGGGCGAGATAGGAACAAGTCTGCTTAGCATCACTCTTATGCATTTTCCATGTCACCATGTTTTTAGGAAGCCCTCCACCCCTTTTCTTGCTGAGGCATAAAAAGTTTGTAGCCTTCTGTACAAACAGAAGACCCACTCAAAATAAGCTCCCAACCACTCATAAATACAGACAAAAGCAACTCAGGTAAGATTTCTTCCAACAGTGCCCCCGAATCAAACTGACGGTAGTGCTTTACCCAATTATTCCAGGAGCTCCTAGCCACTCCTTCAGCAGACGAAGAGCTTCAGAAACTTCAGTCCAACCCAAGCACCTCTAATTCTTCTCTCCACTTGTAGAAGCTCCTCTCTCTTCACATCGCTCTCCTCCTAATAAGCATCACCGGAATAAGCATCCTGTCACAACAAAGCAGCAACAGCAGCAATTACACCAGGGCTTCTGCTCTCCCATGTTGGATTGTGGGTCTGAATATTCCCTTGTTTTTACTTTGGGCTGCTGCATGTATAATGCACCCCAAAATATTTTCAGCCAACTTTTACAGTACTTGGAGTTTATCACATACTTCTAATGTCTTGAATCAAACGATTAAAAAAATAAACCTCAAAATAAATTGTTAGACACTCCAATGGTGAAGTTTGAAAACAAGAGGCTTTTTAACTAAAAGCTCAGAATTTAAAGACAGACCCAAAGTTCAAAACACATTAATTATTTTACAACTGTCCATGATTTTGTTCTGTTTTACTCTAAAGGATCAAATCATGTTGCTTGTTTTTCTACTGGTTGCAGCCTCAACAACTGATTGCACAGCAGGCATTTTAAGAAGCAAATCTAGAGTTTGAGTGGCAAGTCCGTGACACAATACATGTACCCCAGGTGGCCGAAAGCCAGTACTTCTAAAGAGACTTGCTGACATCAGGATGTGTCCCCCTGCAAGAGAGTGGCTTGGACAAGCAGGATTCCTTCTGAGACCTCAAGCAATTCAAGACACTCATCCCATCAAGCTACTCTATGTCAGAATCAATACACCATTTAATTTTGTCTCCCTGTCACCAATTCACTCTGCCATTTTTAACTCCACATTAAATGCCCGCTCTTTGCCTTCAGCAATGATTCCCACCATTTGCTGAACCCCTGAGTTCCTCATCCTCCTGGGTAAGGAGCTGTTAAGAGGGTCAAATATGTACACAGATCGAAAGAAATTGAACCTTGACAACTAGGACTCTTTTTGGAAGGCTATGTGAGCTTGTATGTGGATCAAAACACGGTATGGGAAACACTTCAAATATCTGCTAAAAAAAATACAGTTTAAAGAAGTTATCCATTCTGCATGTCTGCTTTTGAAATTTTGCTTTAAAGGAAAGAGCACTCACAGGTGGCTCCAAACTGAGCTCAGCTCTTTAGTAAAACGCTTCTCTCTTGGATTGCCATTGCCTCAGAGAACATGTCACACCTCTGAGGACCACTCTGAGTGCTTCAGAGGAGTCCCAAAGGGGCTTTGCGGGTGGCCTCGGTGAGCTTGCAGGTTGGTCGGTACTTCCCATGGGGCTTGGCCCTTCCTCCAGGACGGTTTTCAGACCAACACTCTGTTCTTCTGCTTCTTTCTCCCAGTCTCTCCCCTGCTGCACAGACTATGTTGCTTGTTCTTTCAGGTCATTCCTCTCGGTTACCCCCAGTTCTGCAGATGGGCAGTGCCGGGCCCTCAGCAGGCTGCTGCTGGTGGCTCAGGGGCTGGAACGCTTTCCCTCTCCACTTGCATGGCTCTGCAGAATTTGGGTTGATTTTTATGGCTCTGTTGCAGTCTCTGATGGCAGCATTCCACTTTTTCAACTGCAGAAAGACACTAGCCCAGCTGGCATATGAAGTACTAAGCCGTGAGTTCAGTTCGATGGTGTTAGCAAAGAGCTGAGCAGCTTTTTGACATTCACCTCTTCCCACCACCTCAAAAGCCACCTTTTTCTTCTTGTCAGCCGCCTTCATCTTATCGCTGATTGCCTCCAAATTCTCATCTCCCGTCCTGGGGGGTTCATCCTCTTCTGACTTAATCTCCCCTTTGCTGTCTGTTTCCAAATCACTCTCACCTCTCCCCAGCTCCTCACAGGACTCTTCCTCCCTCTCAAGCTTTGCCTCAGCCTCAAAATCAAATTTACAAGCCAAGAAAACGTTACAGACAGCCTCTTTTAAACACCCGAGAATCTGGAGGACTTTTCCTCAGAATTTATAGGCCTGTGCTAAGTGGGGATTGAGTTTAATAGCTCTGTCACAGTCAGTATTGGCCACAGCTGGCTCTTGCACCTGCAAAAAGCCACAGACTTGGTTAATGTGTGGGCTAGCAAGGTGTGGATTCAGCTTGATGACACCAGACAGCACATCAACCACTTCCCAATTTTCACTTTTAGCTAGGAAATTAAAGGCCTCTCTTGTTTTTTCAATAATTTGCTTCATCACCTCCTCTGATAGCCCTGCATTTTTTCCTTTTTTTTTTTTTTTTTTTTGTGGATTATCTCTTTGTGGCTTAGTTGTCCTCTCTTTAGGACTTTCCAAATCATGCTTGCCCTCATCTAGAAACTTTTCTGCTGCTGTAACTTAGCTCCTCTGCATCTGTTTTGCTTGAAGCAGATGCTAAGTAATTTTCTGTACTTTCTATGGATTTCCAGAGAAAGCAATGCTCCTCAGAATTTAGAAAAGATGGGTCTGATTTTGCCAGTATTTTCCTTGAAGGTATGTTACTCGGATCCCAAAAGGAGGATATTACACAGAATTTGTTGTTGCTGAAAGCAGAGGAAGAAAGATAAGACAAAAACCAGCTTACATGAGAGCTCTGACTGTTAAGTTAGTGCCAGGTACATGTGGCAAGCTTCCCTGTTCTCCCTGCTGTTGTCTTGCTGCTGGACCTAATTAAGGGGTCAAGGCCAGCTGCAGGGTCCCAGACTTCAGGAATTAAAATGTGTTACTTCATATATTGTGTCATCACTGGAATCCTGGGACAGCTTCTCACATGGGAATCTTTCTTCTTCGGTTTATTCCACATTTTATGCTTCACAGGTACACACATGTGCATCTTTGTGCGTGCATGCCTGTTACAAAGAGCAGACACACAACTTGAGAGCCTGTTTATGTTTTCACATTCAAACAAAAACATCTTTTATGAGCCACAACCAGCATGAAGGCAATAACAGCTGGATAAGAATTTTGTGTTTAGACATGCTTTGGTAAAGTATTTTCCCTTACAAATGAAAAATGAAAACTAAACAGCTTGTCCTGGCAATAATACAGGCCTACAGGGAATAGGAAGACCAAAAAAATGGTGCAGCACAGTTGCATGGGGTATCCTTTGTTAGATCAGTTTCCAAAATTTTGTAAAACTAACTTTTTCTGAAGTTTATACATTTGCTTCTCAGGGACATCTTTATAGCTCCAAAGGTCATTGGAGGGACAATTTAGCTGCATCCAGAAAAGCCAGCTTCTTGATACACAATCTTAGACTTACTGAAAAGATTCTCAGGCTGAATCCTTGAATATCCTTCCTTAACTTTCACACTAATTTGGGGCTGATGACCCTCCTTTTCAGTTGGAGCCCCTGGCCAATATAGTGGATTTGGCTCTAAGGCATCCAACAGGTTCTATCAGGCTGGGCTGGCACTGCATGGTGCTAAAGGCAGGCAGCTACTCTGCTCTAATATGGTTCACAAAGTTTTTTAATGCTTCTTTCCAGATAAAAATTTTGTCCCTCCCTGCACTACCTGAACCCCACCCCCTGCCTCCACCACTAAGCCCCACCTGTTTACTCCTATCAATTGCAGTAGCTTACTATCTTGTCCATGCTATGAACACCCAGGTCTTAGTTGTTTCTGATTTCCTTTCATCCTTGCTTCTGATCTTCTTGATATGCTTCTTCCTTTTCTGAAACACCAAGTTCTGGAATCCTATTTCTTAACCCATATTTTTCTTTGCACCCCACTGGCTTGTATATTAAGTTCATCTACATTATGGACTCGAAAAAAACACGGGGACTTGGTGCTACATTGCTTTTGTGTATTTCAGTCCTTGAACCACCCTTCCTAATTTTTCTAGTAAGTCAACTAACAATTACGTTTGTACAATCTTGGCAATACCAATCAGAGAGCAAACCCAGAGCAAAAATAACAGTCCAGATAGGCTCAAGAACTAGCATTGATGCAACAGAAAGGCAGATGCACACACCTGCAGAACCCAAACAAAACACAGTCAACCTAAATAAACTACATCTACTCTTTTGTAGCATCGTTTGCTGAAGGCGGCAGCCTGCGGTTCTCACTGTTCTGAGGATAATAATGCCATCTAGTGAGAGAAAAGGCTCACTGTACTATTTACATTCTCTTAACAGGTACACTAGAGAACGTTTTAGATTTATCTATTGAAACAGATGCATGAAAAGTGCACTACAGGAAATAAAACGTCTTCTCATTAGGGCACTTTTTTTTTTTTTTTTTTAAAGGCAAGATGCTAACAGATTCTCAGCAAAGCTTGAATATTCATTTGTATGAGAAGATTTTATTATTTCTTCTGGACTTGCCTGTTATACATATATATTAAAAAATAATGTAAAAATGTTTTTTCTTATGGATTATTTTTCAAAAAACACTATTTTTTTCACTGGTTTGCCTTTAAAAATCCATCTGGCAACTGATTACAATGGCAATTGATCAGATAGATAAAAAAACAGGATTCAAAGTTGTTTTTATTTCTGCTGTTTTGTTTACTTCAGGAAAGGCTGACAGACACTCTGTCTGCCTGCTAAATACTTTTTTTTAATCCATATGTTACGATCACGCACTGAGAAATCTAAGAAAACATGAAATACACATCTATGCATGCAGACAAACATTCCTGAGCTAACGCATCCAAAGAAATCTTAAGCCAAGGTTTAAAGTCCCCAACTTTCAGGCAGACAAAACTGTCCAGGCAAAAGAAAGAATATATCTGCAAGAAGAACGGAGGGTAGAGATGCCTTAATTTTCTTAAAAGTCCTCAAGTAAGCCAGAGGTTTCACTTATGTACAGCCCCTTTGTGCTGCTGTATCTGATAGCACAAGAAACACCATAGCCTGACTAGCAAAGGAAGGAGAGGAGCAATGTGTATGGCCCGTACAGTTACAACACGGGTGTGTTCCTTTGCTTTTTGCATTTTTGAGACCCAATCTGCTCCAAATGTTCAGCTTGGTGAGCCTGTGCTTACATTAGGCTAAAAATATTCAGACTTACGGTAAGTGGAGGAATGCAAACAGGAGAGGTAAAGATGTGTGGAGACTCGTGTCTGACCCCAGCAGCAGAGAAACGGGGCTTGAGGCTCAGCCCTTCTCAGCTCGGAGGAGCCTGACCACATCCCTCCTGGCAACTCGGCCTGATAACAACAGTGATAAGGCAGGAATGTGAACATAAGCCGTGGCGGGGAATAAAACCCCTGTTAACAGTTGTGGGAGAAACCCGGTAATGCTAAGAGCAAGTTAGCAGTGCCAAAACTTGCCTGAGACAATCATCAGGCAGATTAAAAAGCAACCAGGAGTCTTGAAAAAAGGCGTCATCTGGCCACTTGTGGCTGTGAGAAGTGGGATTGGAGCAGCGGTCGGGGGTGGGACTGGCACAGCCAGAAGCTGCCCCCATGGGCACCACTACCTCTATGAGCTGCCCCCACAGCGCCATGAGCATCCCACCTCCTGCGCTCCCCAGCAGCAGGGGATGCTAGGCGCCCACCTGTAACCCACAATGCCATGGGGGGGGGCAGGGTATGTAACCATGAATATGTTTCGCTGGGTGGTTGGGATAAGCTGCAGAAAAGTGTTTAGAATTCCATAGGTGTTTGTTAATGTCTCATGCCTGGTATTGGGGTTTACCTACTGCATTGCTTATATTGCTCCTGAAAGTTTAGCACACTGATGGCTTGTTACATGTCGTTAATAAATCCACAGGCCCCTTTGAGCCTAATTTAAACCATGTGGGTTGACCAGTTTTTCCTTGAGACAGCAACACCCTGTTTGCCAGGGTAGATCTGTGAAGCTCCTTGGAGTACCTGACTGTTCCTACACAGGGGCTGATGCAGCTTCTCAGATGTATGAACTGCTCTGGGTGTCAAGACAACTTCAAGTTTGTTGTTGCAGCATCTACGTCCCATGATATTTAGCTCCATGAAAGCAGCAGGTACCCAGCAACGCCTGAAATAAACTTCTGGCAAATACGTATATATTTGTCACTCAAGATTTGCTCTTTTCGTCTGACAAACTGTAAGAAGGATCCCCAACAGAATTATGACTTCACAACTCACAGCTGTTATTTATGCTCTATAAAATGTCACCAACATCTGCTGCCATAGCTAAATGCAGAACTGCAATGCAATTTTAAGCTCTGATGTAAACAAACAAAAATTGGTTCCAAACAAGAGCATAAAAGGCAATAAAGCTGAAATAACCCTAAGTGTTTTAAAATCTAAGACTGTATCAATTCAGTGATATTTTATAGAAAGGAATTCATATGAGAATAGAAAATATCAGTTTTAAAAATGTAGTTCTTATGTGTCTGTCTGACTAAATTAAAGGTTTTCAAGCATTGTTCATATTTTTCATCTGTTCCTATGCCACGTTGGCATTTCTGGTCCTCGTGTTTAATATTCACAGAAAGACAGATGCACCTTCACATAGTGCCTTAGGATCTGTCACCTCTGGGCACCTCAGAACTGCCAGAGGCACACTGACAGTCACATCCAGAAAGGGATGCTCTGGGACACCCAGCCAGACCTGCAGGCACCTCTTGTGTGGTGTCACATAGCACTCAGGCTAGCAGCCACCCTGACCTGGTGGCAAGAGGAACAGACTGACTTGCCTTGGGGCCACCAAATGGCTCCAGCTGTTCTTTCCAGCATCTGAAAATGGCTTTGATCAGTGAAAAAGCATCAGTCTGCAATGCAGACACCTGAAACTTAAGACACATCTTGTGAAACACTTTTGAGAAAATTTAATTGCTGCCACGAGGGATGCTAATCTAAATATGCATTTCCAGATACACACAGCCTGATTCTCACAGTCTGTAATGAATCTCCACTCCCCATAATTCGTTTCCTTTGGTATGAAGAAGTAACTCCTTTAACATGGTTTACCTAAAGCAAAAGAACCTGCCCTGGTCTCCTAAATTCCAGTAAGTTCTTCACTTCTCATGCTCTTCTGAAAGGAGTCTCTGGAAAAACAATCAGCAAAGGACACTGGAGAAAGCACTGGAAGGCCAAAGGCTGGATGGTCAAACCTTGGGCCACTCTGTCCATTTGTTGGGGCATCCTGACAGCCAGTCCCCTAGCAGTAAGCTTTACTGGGATAGGCAAGATGGGAACTTTTTCCAAAGTGCAGCTCTAGCCACATCCCCCAAAGGTGTGGGCTGGTGCCAGAGAAGCCAGAGCCCAGAAGCCATCAGAATAGCCCCAAACTGGAATCATGTGAATAATAAATTGTAGAGGATGGAGCTGGTGCCAAATGTCGAGATCTTGATAGTGCTAAATAAGATCAACAAGAAGATTTTCTCCATCTCTGGCTGATGGAAAAACTCATAGGTGGAGGGTAGCCAATGAGCCTTTTCCAGAATATGAATGCTAGTTAATTTTCTACTCTGAAACAAATGCTCCTCCACCAATACTTGGTGATGCCAAAAGACCACAGCTACAAAATTTCCCCAGCACCATGTTTCGTCTGTTACAGGCAACAAGGAAGCCACCCTTGCTAGGTGACCTGCAAAAAGTAATGTCTTGTAAACTTTAAATTTTCAGAGAACAATTCTGAGGGAAAGATAGTTACAGATGGCTTACCACCCGGAGGACCCATACAGATTTCCCAGAAAAAACACTGAGAGAAAGACAGCTACAGATGGCTTACTGCCCTGAGGACCTATTTGGAGAAGCACAACTTGAAAGTGCACAGGAGCTGATAAATTCACCTCCAGATAGCCTATGTGTTCACAGAACTTGGAGCTGTTGGACGCTCTGAGGTCGTGTCCCCTTCCAAGGCTCTAGCCCCTGAGGCTGGCTGTACCAAACAACTCTTCCTGGAGATAGCCAGGAGAGGCTGGATTTTGTCAAACAGCACTCGCTGAGGCTAGCAGGGTAGCATTTCTACCTAAAGTTTGGGATTAAGGAATGGAATAAAACATCCTCTGCTCCATGGGCTATTTCAAGAACTTGTGGGGGATATTTAAAGGGATGCCAACGTTTCAAGCAGCAACTTAAAAACCTGCAGGGGTAATTAAGAGCCAGAGAAGGCTAAAGAAGCCTCTGCATTCAGTGCAATATTCAAGGGATGGCAGAGAGTTTGAAACCAATGCAGACAGTGCTATAAGTATTTTAACAAAGGCTATCTAATAAACAAAATCTACAGAAATGCAATGCCTGAGGACTCGAGGACTACTAATAAGGCAGGCCAAAGCCACACGACTAACTGCAGGCAAAAGAATTGAGCCAAGAACTAATGTCTAGGAAAAACGTGGACTCCTGGGAGCTCTAAGAAATCAAATACTCCAAGGCAGTAAGAGGAACTGACAGAGGAGCACAACACCCCTCCCCTCCATTTGAGCTGCGTGGTGGGTGGGTGCGCATTTCAGACCTGCAGGGCTGACCTCATGATTACAGCCGACAAAGGCTATCTGCCTTCATTGCTTGTACATAACCCACTAAAGGGGTTATAGTGCAACTATACACATAGACAAAGTGCTTGGAGCAGAATTACGAATGTTTAAAAATGACCAAAAGGAAACTCACTTCACAGAAAAGATGGGAGTTATTTATAAAATTAATCTTATATGTATAAATCAAATCTAATACTGTTGCCATCTAAAAGGAAGCTCAGGCCAACTCATACTACAATTTATCAGTGCTTGCTTCACTGTCGTAAGACTGGACCAAACTGGTGTTTGCCATTTATTTCCAGAGCACGTTGCTAGCCATGTGAAATCTGCAAGTGACAACTGTGGCTCTTTATCCCCTCCTGTAAGGGGAGACGTGGAACCTAAGGCTGCCGGAGGAGAGTCTGTATTACTCAAGTCCTCTCAAGCCCTCAGGACCTATTCAAGTCTTGTCCATCTAGAAAGGCTTCACAGAGATTATTTGTTTTATAATTCATATCCACTGGCCCCCTCTCAGGCATTCACTGCTCTCGGGTCAAAGAACAGAAAAGGCATCTTGGCTATCTTCTGTGTACCATATCTCGCAAATATTTAAAAAATCGGAAGTTTTATTAGTACTGCCTCTCTCAATCCATAACAAACTACAGACTGCCAGTAAGATTAGAATTAAAAAGCTGCTGATGCAATAAAAGACCCTAATTTATGTAATTGAAGCTGTATATTTTAAAGGCCAAGAGTATCAATAATGCTGAACTGATGACAACAAACATTTGTCAGCCCTTAAAAGCCTTAAATATATACAGCAGACAGAAGGCACAGATTTCCCAGCATTTAATATAATTATAAAAGCTTAATGATTAACTCACAATTAATTACATTATGTTTGGTGGCCAACATGTTTGTCAGGTCCATGTCTACAAAGGATTTGTAGGAATCTAAATACCAGCCTATCTGCACTGCAGCCCCAAAGGAATAACAAGAACTCTGCAAACGTACAGCCCAACCTCACAAATACTAAGTCAAAGCTAGGAGACTAACCACCAGGTGACTTTATCCTGCACCCAAGGTAGCCTAGGCTCCTGCAGATCCACCACTTCCTTCAGCTGAGCCACTTAACCCAGGGAGACAGCTCCATACAGACAAACTGCACTGCTGAACCCTGAGCCAAAGGATGTTTTGCTTTGCAATTTAATTGCCAAATGGGCTTAACACATAAGTACAGCAAGAAGAACTAGTAGGAGAAAAAAGTTTCTGTACTTTGACCGTGTAACCAGTCCTTCGCTGCTTTACCTTGCATTTTCTCTGGCTCCTCAGCTCATTGTTTCCTTCAGCTCAGGCCTCTTACTCCACCACATACACAAAATGCCATTTTTTCTGCTTAGATCACCTACCATACCTGAATGTTCCCTAGCCTCATCACTGTAGGGAAGCACAGAGTAACACCTCCTTATCTTGCTCCTACAGGAGGATGTACTCAACAAGGGGTTCTTCCTAAGCACCCAACTTCTTCTCAGAAGCTAATAAAAGATAGTTAAGGGCAGGCTATTCTTTGACAGCAAATATCAGGCTTAGTGGGGATTGGGGACTGGGTAGGCTACAAGAACAGTTGCAGAAAGGACACCCATAAATGACCTGGGATTGAACAGTTATGAGTGTGGTGTGTTTGGGGCTGGCACAGCTGAAAACATGAAGAGGCTACGTACAGCTCCTTGGCCCAGGAAAATCTCTCAGGCAACATTTATCAGCAACACTGTTATATTACATATGGGTTATTATTTACAGTATTAGTTTCTTACACTTATATTTTTACGAAAGAAGAGTGAAATACTAAATTCAACAAAAATCTCCAAAGATGAGGACAATAACACCCTGGATATCAATTTCACAGCTTGAACTCATTAGATTCTGATCAGGATTATGACTCTTACAGGCCCAGAGCAGGTATCTTTACTCCAGCGGCATAAACCCAGAATAACGAAAAGTAATTATTTATACTTATAAAATACATATAAGATCAAATTCTCTGTTGCAAGTAATAAGGAAAAGTGCTGTTGACTACACTTGAAAACTTTAATATTATAAATGCCAGTACCAAACAGCTGCCAGGCGCTTTTAAAATTAATTCTATAAAGGTATGCCAGATTTCATTGAGATTATGCTCTGTGAATTTGCTAGAAGCGAGATACACAATCCAGTTGATAGCATTATCAGGATAGCAGCGTGTCCATACATTAAGACAGATGCGAGGTTCAAAGTGCAATTTACAGATAATCATTTGGGCAAGATTATTTCATACTTGACTAATTTAGCTAACAATTTCAAAAAGGTGCTAATTAAAAAATGCCTAGGGCTGTCAGTTGCTGCCAAAATTGCAGAGATGCTGCCATTGAAATGTTTCCTTCTAATTATTAAAGAAGCATTTGGACTGGTTCAGGAGTTGGGAGAACAGACACAAACTTACCATACTGTTAGCAAAACTCACTTTTGAAACTTCCTAAATCTGATTATTCCAACGTTTTGGAGAGTTTTACAACACTAACTCCATGATTAAGAGGAAGAGACATCTGGGAGATAAAGGCATCAGAAAGTTCTAGAATCCTCAGGTATCTGGTTTGTAAACCAACACTATCTTGCAGGCTTCTTTTCTTGTCTCAAGCAATGCAGGTAATTGATTTTTATCTTACTGGGAAAGGAAGGGAGAGAAATGAGATTTACAAGTATTTCCCTGCCTGCTCCAATTGCAACTGTTACCAATAGGGCAAAAAAAAAAAAAACAAACCAAAAAACTACTGGCAATTCTCTGTTGAAAAATTGCTGGATGCTTTTGTACCAGTTAAACGGAAGATTCTCCAAGTCCTTTTCACCAATAAAGACTTGGAGCATTACTGGCAAGATAAACAAGCAGAGTAACCCACTAAACCTTATTATTCCCTGTGCAGGATCAAATAAGACACCAAGACTGCTGCAGATTCGGACAACACGAGAAATGTCTACACTTTCCTCATGCTGTGATAAGCAGCTTCTCCCTCAGGCCTCTTCACATGGGAGAACCATGCACTCAACTACTGATCCAGCACAACTGCTTCTCTAATGACCAACGTTTTCAGGTTGTTCCTGAGACACCTTTAAAGGACCTACAATTCAGAGGCACTCTATCTCTGTTCGCTGGACAGTAGTCCCATGAAGGTTCCTCAAATTGAGCACCTAGCAATGGAAATAGTGAAAAAACCCCAGATCCATTCAGATTTCTTCTTTGGTAACACAGGTTACATAAGTGAAGATTTGTGAAGGCAGAAAGGAGAGCATTTAAAAACATCTTCAAAAAAGAAGGAAAAAGGTACATCAAAAAAAAAGAAACTCTGCAATTCTAGTTTTCTGAAGGTCAAGAATGATCCCCATCCCCATAAAATCTTCTAAAGCTGATTTTCAGTTCTGACATACCCAAACCCCTTGGGATTCTTTTATGCCCAAATTGTTACATATTTAGGGTATGATACCAAGGCACCCTTTGGGAAAGCACATGCTTCTAGCATGCCTAAAGCACACAGCTTCTGTGCAAATCAGTGACATGTCTGCTTTGGTACAGGCACTTGGCAAAATTCAGGAGACCTCAGCAGTATTACAAAAACTTAATCTGAGCCAGAGGCAAATGTCCTGCTTAATCTGAAAACAGGAACAAAAACAGGCAGGCAACCAACTTTATACAGATCAGTGGGAAAAAAAGATGTTAAAAAAACCTAGGGGCAAGTAAGTTACTGCTCTTTTCAGTGGTAAAGTTAGGGGGGGGGTTGTTTGTTTGGGTTTTGGGTTTTTTTTCTGTCTGTCCACCTCTGTCCTTTCAGCTCTCCGCCCTATGCATCAGATGGTTCCCACTCTCATAAAGTGGTGACTTTCAGCTTCTTTCACATGTTTACACTTTTACAATAGGCAAAAGCTGAAGAAACACCTTTTACTTTGGCATTCTGGCCCACGCTGCTAGCCAGCTGCGATTTTGGACTGCACTGGAGATGACATGTAGTGAAATAGCTTTTATACCAAAACTCCTATCATGATAGCAGGACTGGGGTCCAGCCCAGCTGACCTCACCGCCAGGATGGAACAGACCTCTTGAGCAGTCGCTCCTGAGCCACAAACTGAGGAGAAGGTATATTGAAACATCACAGAAAGAAAATACAGTTTTAGTTTACTATGCAAATAAAACAGCAAAAAGGGTCATGGGGCACACTTCACAAACAAATAAATGCAGGTTTGCCAAAACAAAGCAAAACAAGATCTTGTAATGAAAATGGGATTTAAAATTAACATTTTGACACCATAGGCATGCGATGCCAAGCTGTTTGTTCATGGTTACTGAACACATTGGTTGCCGTGTCATCTTGGCTTGAAGCAGACAGGGACCACGTTCAATACACTTGAAAAGATGCTTTGCTTGCACTTTTTGCTGCTGCTTCTGTATCCACTATATGACTGAGTCTTATGTATTATATATGCAGCCACTGCACATTTCTGAAAGCCCTTTTTAAATGTCTGAACACACACAAAGCACCTGAAAAATGTTTTTGCTGACATAAAATACCCTTCTCTACAAAAAGAAAACCCTCACTTTATTTTTAATCAAAATTTGGCCTCAGAAGGAAAAAAAAAGAATCAACTTAAGGTTAAGAATATTTCCATTTTTAATTTGGCTTCCTTTTAATCTGAAGTAGTAAATAGTATTTCCACAACTACCACTGTGTTGTTATTATGAAGGACCAAGTAACTGGTTTCACACTACACACATAAATCTTCAGGCCTGTATCCTCAGCCGTACAAGACTGGTACAATGCTGCTATTCACCAGAGCAAGACTTAGAAGCAGCATTTTCTGACCCTTTGTTTATTAAAGTTACTTTTCCTATTACTCTCTTTTTGCTGGATGAGCCCAGAAATGATGGGAGAATGATATTAACTGGCACAAAACACCAAACAGTGAACTTTAGAAGTGGAACACCTCAAAGAAAGAATTGAGAAGTGGCTAAAAATAAGAGAAACCACAGCCAGCAGTGGCAACAGTGCTCAAACAAACAAACCATTACAAACACTGCATCAGGGAAACTCGTATCCAATTTTTCTTTACCTCTCAGACCTAAACAGCTGATGGAATCCCACCTGTGCCTCTGTTAACATCCCTGTATTGCTTTTGCAATCTAGAAACCTCATCTTCAGACCTTTTTAGCCTGAAGTATCATTTAGTGATGCCATTTTAGTATACTGCCCTTGCTTCTCTCAAATTGTGTCTCTCACTATACAGACACAAATCTTCCAAGTGCTCTCACTCTTCAAGTCTTTCAAATGAAATTGAACAGTGACTTTGTTTAAAAGGTCATCTTTAAAATTATACACAATAAATCTAACAGTGGTCAAAACCTATTTTAACAGCTCTCCTCCCTCATCCCCACATTTCATGTCCATTGAATATTAAGCAGCACAAATCAAAGGATGGAGCTTGTTGGCTGCCTCAGACTAGCGACATTCCCTTTCACAACCATGGCATTAAAGCCTGATCTAGTGGCATTTCTATAATTAATGAGGCTAACCCAAAGACATGGACCACAAATACTTCATCATTTCCTTCTGAACCCCAAATCTGAGCTATCATTTCCTTCCTAACATTAATTCCTCATTTATGTTCTTCCCCTGCATCTGTGCAGCTACTGAGGATGGAAAGGTATCTTTCCTCCCCTCGTAAATCACGCAGATGTGCTTATCAAGTCCAAACAGAGACTCAGGATCGTTTAGGAGAATGAAAAGCTAAAAATAATTTTTAAATGTCAGAAGCGCATAGATATTCCAAAGGTTTCTCAAGATATAAATTAATCAAACATATTTATGATAATGTAAAATTAAGAAATAAAAGGTCCCATATATCTTAGCAATTTCTACAGACTGAATTTTATAGTCATTTAGCCATTCAGCAACACCAACTGTCAAGCGATGGATCATTAGCATGACTTCAGTCAGTGTGGCTACTGTACTGCTGCCTTTGAAAATCTGAGGATGCATCTACCTGCAGCACTCTTTGACAGGCTGCTCTGTCCAAGGAGGTCCCCTAACACCCTTCCCACACCACCACCTTGCTTCCTCCTCCCTCCCTTCCTTCTCTGCACTCTTGCCTTGTTTGGGCTGCAAATCTCATGCCCCTGTGTGGTCTTTGTTCTCTGCCACATCTGTTTTCTGTCCCAGAGTATACGCTGATGCCCACTGTACCCAGCAGCCCGTGTTCCTTGTGCACCTATGTCCACAAGCTGCCACCCTCCCAGTGTTCTTAAGTCTTTTTCTTTGCCTTTGCTGCCTCTCAGGATACAATTTTCTCCTCAGACTCAAGAGGGCAAGTCAGATTCTGCCCCCAAAGGCTACTCTGCTCAAACAATCCATCCTTCCCAAAAAATCCCCTGAGGAAGTGACCAGTCTTTTGCCTTGCTTCCTTCCAGTTCAAGCGTTGCCTCGCACCCTGCCACAAGGAAGGTGTTTGGAGACCCTGGGCACAGCGCTAGCTCTGCCTCCTGCCCACCTGCTCACCCCTCTGGCCCTGCCAGTATACTGGGGAGCAGCTCAGTTCCTGCTGTCCATAGTGGGATGAGTTGGGATGGGAAGGAGATAGCTCAGCAAGACCCCATATCCCACACGTATCCCTTTTTGTGCAGCCACAGGAGACTGGCCGGGATCACCACACCCAAATGTTTTCTTCTAGCTATAGGCCATATTCCTTAAAACAAGAAAACCAGACTGCCAGGTCTCTCCCAGGCAGCATGCAGAGAGAAGTGCACTCCCCCTGCCACCCAGCTGTTGCTGAGGCCAGGCAGCACCAGCCTCACAGAAGCCCGAGCAGAAGCAAGCCCTCTGCTCTCCCCGTTTGAGAGGCAGGGAGAGCCAGGTTACCTCCCACAGGGAAACAGGGAAGCTTGGAGGCCCGTTCAGACAGAGCTACTGCTCCATCCTCCCTATGTGCCGCTCGGGGATTGCACATGTGCCATCTCAGCAGGCAGAGGCTGGGCTTCCTCTCATACTGAAGCTTGTGTCTTATCTCCTCTCCAGCTGAAAGCACAGCTATGTTTGCTGCAGCTGCTGGCAGCTCTCGGGCTCCTGTCACCCCGCTGTGCTGCGCAGGTTGCAGTAGGCTCCGTGCTAAGGCAGGCAGTGTGGAACACAGAGGCTGAAAGCCCTCATTTATCTCACCCCCTCCCCTTCTAAGCGTGGGCATAAGCATGCAGATCCAGGAGGATGGATGTCATACAATAGTTTAATGTGCCAACAGTTAAAAACAGATTATTTATCTTCTATGTTCTCCAAAGCAAACTACAAATCAAAATGTGTGAATGGACAAAGTAAAACTATCATCAAAAGAATTCTCTCATCAGCTCACAATGTGGCTTCAGTTTATGCAAAATTAAGATCCAGAAGCAAATGAGCATTAGCACACTACATACAATACAGGACAACTGACTGTATTCTGCTGAGAATGGCTATTTACTGCTTAGATATTGTCATAAATGCAGACTTGTAAAGTTGTCATGAAAATTTCCATGTGCAAGCACACCACTTTCTTCCCCAACCTTGCAAGAACCATAAAGAAGTAGAAACGAAAGAACCTAGCAACAGCCTAGCTTTCAATGAAAAGAACACACATGCCAGGGAGATGTAAACATTTTTGTATCTTCTGTAAATGCAGGTGACTCTTTGTAAACAGATATAGAAAAGTACCGTAGCTGTCCTGAAGACCAAGTCTAAGTAACAATACATTACTTCAAGGACACTAAAAATAAATAAATGTTGGGGGGAAAAAAAAAGTTTGAGGAAGAAGAGCAAATGCTGTCTGTTCACAAAACAGAATTCTGTCTCTCCCCAAAGGTGCTCAAGTCCCAGCTTGCAGCTTGGCGGGGAAAGATGAGAGATCATCGTGGGAGAGTGGGGGACAGCTGAGACAGGGGACAACTGACACCTTCTATGCCATCACAGAGAACCCACAGTAATGAACTCACGACAAAGCTGTGCTGGTAAGCCAGGCAGGATGCACTGTGATTCTCCGGAACGTTCTTCCCCAGAAAAAACAGCTTAAAATAGAGAATTTGAGACACGAACAAAACTTTACTTCAGTGAATGCTTCTTAAAATCAAAATCTAATGCAACCAGAAGTCTATGCCATCGATTGTTTCATACACGTGTGTCTTCTTGTTTCAGGTTAATTTCCACCACCACCACCACCACCCCTCCAATCGTTGCCATTGGGTTACAGGAACCTAGTGCTGTGGAAATCACTCCTCTGCAGCAATGGTTCACAGCAAGGCTCATCATGCAACACAGTCAGAAACTGTTTCCTCTGCTGATAAAAGTCTCTGGCATTTATCTGTACCACTGAAGGGAAAAAACCAAACAAAATCAAAAGTACAAACGACCAAAGTCAGCCTGCACATACTGACTTCTCATGCAGAGGACCAGCAACCCACTCTGCCCCACCACGCACTGTGCACTATGGCAATCAAGCCCTCAGCTACTTTCCTTAAGGATCTTCTTCTCCCTGAGTGGTGAGACTGCTAATCCCTGCAGACCACAAACTGGTATCAAAACCAAGAGACAAATGATACACCTGTCTGTTGGGGGAAGCCTAACTGACTCCGTGATCTTTCTGTGCTGGTGTGCCAATGGAAAAAGCCCAGCAGAATATAGTCACCAAAATTATGGCCCCGTCTGAGGCATAGTGCTAGACAAGGTCTGATCCAAAGCAAAATCCAATTCAAAGCCAGGCTTTTGGAAAAGACTTGCAGCGGAGCCCAGGGCAATAACCCTCCAAAGCCCAAGAGAAAGCTTGTATTTGAACATCATAATACTGAGGGACTGGCCCACAAGACAAGGAAGACCACTGCCAAAAAAATCTGTGGAATATTCAGTAATTTATCTGTCAATAAAGGCCATCACCAAAAAGTTACACCCCAAAAATATTTTGTGCACACTTAAATTGAACAGTGAGTTGAGATCAGCCAAGCCTTTGCCTAATCTCGCTGCAAAAGCCCCATGGTCTGAGTAATTAATAACCTCTGGGCACTCAGTATACACTCACAGGTGGCAGCCAACTAGGCACAGAGTTCTAGACTGAAATTAAGAGTATCAAAAGCAGATTAGGGATAAAAATCCACACGTTATCTTTGTTCTTCCTTGTTACATGAGCCTTTGGAAAACAGCAAGGGCTCACTTCAGGCTCTTGGACACCATCACGCAACGAAGCGTTCCACATCGTGCCTGTGGCACCACCATGTAAAATCTTTCCCATTTTTTAAGCGTTTCTTACATTGCTACCACCTTCCCTAGATTCCACGCTACAAACCTCTGGCATATACTACCTACCCTGAAAAAGCAAATTTATCACAGAACACCCACAGCGGCACCACGTAGGATAAATTACAGACCAATTAACCCTGCCAGGCCCCACCGACAAGCTCTCCTCAGCCCGGGCACTGGCTGCCCGCCATGGGCCGCCATGAGGGGAGGCCTGGGCGGCTCA
>JAVJGJ010000047.1:84578701-84597826 GCA_035590215.1 Microhierax caerulescens | reverse complement strand
CTATGCAGCCATGCACTGGGGTTTGCACTGCACTGCAATTCCACGAGCGATCCCTGCGCTCGTGAGATGACGGTCCTCAACCTAGTAAACAAAGAAATCTGTGTGCTGAAACTCAGACATGCTATTAATTGTTTGACAGTCCATTTTAGGTCTTACTTTGCAAGCCGCTGGACACCTCCAGCTTTTATTAATACCACTGCAAACTGACAGCTTCAAGCCCCTCCTGTGAGCATGCAGAATGCAGCAGACCTGGACCTTTGCGTTGCTCTTCTGAAGCGCAAAAAAATTTTCAACTTCTTCTTATCAATCTCTCCAATCTAATTAAATAACTCCAGTTTCTAGTTTGTCGTTTCCAGAATGCAAGCCGTAAGCCACAATGTAAAAAGCTTCCTTCCATGAGGCACAAGACACTGATTCTTGTTATTAGATACATGTTTTTTCATAGAGGCTGAACAGCCTCTCATCCCTTTTTTTCTCATTCTTCATAATTTCATTGAGATGTTGAAAAATATTCCTAGCGAAGTTGGGGCAAACTGACAAACTTGACATTGCTCTTCTTCCTTTAAATCTTTCATCTTCCCTTTTCTGCATTTTAATGTAACATTAAAACATACTGAACATAACATAACATATTGAAATGAAGCATAATTTTCAAAGGACAAATGAAACTTCTAACTTTCAAAATATCCCAGGGAGATCCCTACACTAAGAGAAATGCCTTTTCTACTCAAAAATACCCAAAATGAATTTGGGTGATTTACTGAAAACAATTCTGCTCCACAAGCAGTCTTTCTTTGGATGTATGAATTCTGTTTACTAATAAAAAAGGTTAGCTTGGGAATTTCTGCACCTGCTGTACCTGACTTTTCTTTACCTTACCAAAGTCTGAATAAAATGTAGTGAGAAATAAGGAGGGGCAGGGATGGCTGAGCAACGCTTCACAGGGGCAGCACAGCCTCGCTGTTCCGGTGTGGCTGGAACAAGAGATAGGAGGACATTCATCACTCCTTGGGAGCTTTTTGCCACTACAAATGAACGCACTGTCAGTGCCCACCCTGATGCTTCCCTGCAGGCCCACATGCTCGCAGGCACTGCGGATTTTACCTTTTTCTCCTCTACCACACGCGAAGCGGAGACGCTACAGAGATTTGCCTGCGAAGCCTCCCATCTCTGGGCAAATTTAATTCACAGTGTTGCAAAAGACTAAGTGCCCTTAAGCAAGGGAAAAAACATAAAGATGACTTTTGTAAATACCCAACAAAACAGAACATCCGCCTTTCCCCCAAACCAAACTCTAATTATGGAAGCAATGCTAGCGCTAGACACTGAGATTTGGAGAGGAGAAAGGGAGGAGACACTGAGAGACAATTCTTCTTTCAACCCATGTGACACCACCATCCAGATTCTCAAAAGAACTTGAAAAAAGTCCTCTACTAACAGACAGAAAGTCAAGAATAAAGTAAATATAAAGCAGAACCTTTTCAATAAAAAGGTTGCTGTAGAAGCTCAGTTAGGGAGAATGTTTTTTTTCTCCTTCAGTCTGGTTTGCCTTTAATCTTCCAATTCCTCCTGACCCTTAATAAATAATTAACCAGCTGTTGAGGCAGGCCCTATGTGATATAGTCATACATCAAACTTAATAGGAAAATCAAAGTTTACTTAAGTTTACTTAAGAAGGTATTGAAAGAGATCACAGCAGAGCAGCAAGAAGGCATTTCAGTAACATACCCTTTTCACATAGTGAAAAGACCTTACAAAATTATTTCAGCTGCATATTTATTTTATTATCATCTTGTCCAGAAGATTTACAGTAGTGCTTGAAAATTTCTCATGCAAACATGATTTATTTAAAATAAGATATTGCTAGTAATTAAAATTTATAGTGTAATGTAACATTAAATGCTTTGGTTTTCTATGGTGCCTTTCATCTGAGAATTTCAAAGTAGTTCAGAGCATTAGTGTACATCAAATGGATTTCAAGTTGATTACATACTAGGAAATCTCTTCAGATGGAAACTGAGGCAAAGAGGTAATCATCTGATTTCAAAAACAACTGGGTGTTGCAGGATGCCCTACTCTGGGGAGCTACATCTGAACTGATTTTTAACAAGATGATTATTCAGTGTTGAGCATAAACAGGCCCCTTCAAGACGGCTGTGAAGCTTGTCTTCTAAATTCATTCCCCACCTAAATACAGACCCACAGAACCGGTCCACCTGAGCCCCAAACCAAACTCAGTGTTTCTGACTCCTTTAATAAAACAGGTATTGGGCCATATGTAAGTTGCCTGTCGCAAGTTGACAAATTAGAAATAAGTGAGTAATTCAGGCCACATATTCCCCAGAGCTACTTTCAGTCAGTGGAGAGGAGTGATGGCTGCTTGCAGACCTCCTGCTTAGATGCTGTGACTACATTTCTCCACTGTTTCTATAAAGAGCCACGGAATGTGCCTAAATCCATCCTATGAGCCGGTCATTGTCTGAATACAACCCATTAGGTCATGAGGCAATTTGTCACTTTCTTTAAAAACACTTTAATTGAAATAAGTCATTCTCCATGTAGCAGGACTAATGGAGCTTTGTTTCCTACAGATCTGTCTCTGATGGCCCTACATTTCCACATTGCAAAAGCTCCACTTCCACCTACATGTCTCTGCTAGCACTTCCCACGCTCTGGAGCATCTCCAGTTTCTTCCCTCTGCCTGCCCAAGCTTTCACAGCTCTCCCTCACATCCTGAAACCACTGAGCAAGATGCTATAGCTGGTTGGCAGCCTGCGCCTGTGGTGGACCTGTCAGCTTGTTGGTGCTAACTGGCCAGCTGAGAGGCCAAACAGCTCACCAGCCTGCCCTCACTGAGGCACCTCATCTTTTACATCTATCCTTTACTCAGCCCCCAGTTTTGCAAAGCTTTTAGGCCATTAGTATCTTTGAGATGTTTACCTTCCTGTCACATTGGTCTCAAACTGATTAGGAAACTGTCTGATGGGCAGGCAGGGCAACTGCACAAGGCACAGCTCCTAATGAAATTGGGTTAAGAAAACTGACCAGGCTCTCCAAGGAGAAAGGACAGCTGAGGCTGCAACATTCTTGGCTCTTCTTGGGTTTATTAAAACAAAAAAATGGGATAAATAATACCTTGCATTCTTTGGCATGCTTGAGATGGATAGTGATGGCTGTGTGGTTTCTCGTTTACATGAAATAAATGAAAGGGAAGGTCAGAGTCTGGCAGGGGTTGTACCCACACAGCACCGCGCAGGCAAAGGGAGCTTGCTCTGCCCATGTGCCAAGCTTGCCAGGGCATGTAAAAGTGATCGAGGCAGTGTCAAGCCTGAAGTAATCAGCCCTGATGGGAGGCAGCATATATTTTCTCGGCTCAGTGTTGCAGTAACCACACCAGCTGGCTTGGAGCAGAGGGAATGCAAGTTAGTGTCTGCATGGAGAGTGGGTGCAACAGGCTTGCATCTGCCTGCAGAATACGATGTAGAAATACATGCAAGTCTTCTGTTTGACTCCATTCAGCAGCATGGACCAAGGGGTATCAGGGGGCAGAAGGAAAGGTGAACTATGGGAACTTAATGAAGAAATTCCTGCCTCAAAGCAGTTCCAAATGAGCATTAAGTAAATGAAGTTCATTAGGACACTGCAGCCAGGAATCAGCCTACAGCTTCTGGGGACCTGGGCCACTGGGTCTGACTATAACACCGTATTTGTGATCTTAGTAGGGTTCTGCACAAAAACATTTTACTCACAAGTCTTCAAATTTCTAATAAGGTTCTGCAAAAAAAAAAAGTATTAAATTTCATTCAAAGAAAAACAAACAGACAAACCCTATCAGGACTTTTTCTGAGATGGATACAGAATGCCGAGTGTAATTAGCAAGCTGTAAATACCTCCAAGATAACTGTGACACTGGGGTACTACTCTCTGGCTGCATAAATGTCACAGCAAGGTCTGCAAATGCCTAATTGTTAAAAAAGACATGCTGTCATTCATTCACTATGAAAACACAGAAAAACATGTTTCAAGTTAGCATCCCTCAGATCTCCAAATGAATGTCTGCAAATGATTTTATCTGTCTAGGCCATCTGGTCTTCTATGCAGAGACTGGGCTTCTTTTCACATTTCTGGTTATGGTTCCACATTTACAAACATACAATGAACTAAACATTCAAAAATAGATGATGTGACATAGATTGCTGCAGCAAGTCAGATAAAATACCAGGCAAGTGATCTGGGGACGAAAAGTCTGGTGCAGATGACTGTGCCATGGGTACAGTGCTGTCTCTCAAAGAAGGGTGCATTAAATTATCTTACTGGATTACCGTGGGGGGCAGGACTGCTGTGAAGGAAAACTCTGGCCCACTCAAAAGATAGAAAAAAGAGAGACTGGATTTCTACCTCACAGCAGATGGTGAACACAATGTTTTGTGAACTGAAAAGATGATACTTTTGTTGCTACTGTCAGATTAAGTACTCATAGCAGGGAGGGAAAATCACAAGAAAACACTGAGAGTTGCCTTATTCTAAGAAGCAGAACTTCTTAATGTGGTATTTCGATGACAGCCAAATCACAACATCTGAAATGGGTAGCTACATGAACAATGAAACAGCACAGAGTTAATACTCTTTGGGTTTGGTGAAAACAAATAGTCACAGAAACAAACATTCAGTTTACTATTTTGCTTAGCTAGAGCTGAGAAGGGAAATACTATGGAAAATGACAGGCAAAACAAAGACAGAAGAACACCACAGTGTATCACAGCATGATTAGGCAAATAATTTTGTGACAATACAGAGTGAATGAGATGCAGTAAAGACACCAGCAACTTTCAAGAGCCCTTGAAAATGCACCCTGAAAAAGGCAGGGGGAGTAACCAGTGACCCACACAAAGATTTGAGACTATGCAAACCCTGGAACTAGATATTTTGTTCCCAGAATTCAGAAAGATATCTCCTCTATCTATTATGCATCAGGATTTTTTTTTTCCAAGGCAGATTCACCCACCCAACCCTTTATTATTTACTTATTTTTGGTGAAAAAGAGAACTACAATATTCAATCAAACCTTAGTCATTTAAATCAAAGACAGAAACCTTTTTCATCCCAGTGAAAAAGTATCTTTATATACCCTCTAATATTGGGCATCCTGGACCCCAGTGCTTCAGTGCTGCAGAGAACTGAAAGTCAGTCTAAAATCTTTCAAAGGACTGTTAGCAGGGAGGAAAGCGAGAAGCTAATGTGGCAAGCTACTGGGAGACATTTATTAGTATGCAAGAAGTCAGCACTAGAGAGCTGTACGGAATATTACACCTCTAACTTTGCATGAGGTTGTGATAAAAACATTTAGTATTTCCCACCACGCTGCCTCCCAGCATACTGAGCAAAACTTGAGAAGAATTCTTCAGTGACTCACCCTATTTGTTGCCCAAAACACCTGACCAAGAGCAAAGACAAGAATATTATTTCTGGGCTGAATCATACACTTTTCACTGAAATAGTATATACCAGCTGCCACCACATTCTACCCACTTATTTGGAAAAAGGCAAACTAAGTAGGGGTATAAATAGTACTTTAGAAGATGTTTTCAAATATTCAGGCAAAGAGCTAGACACGTTACCTAGATCAGATAGAAGGGCTCATTACTGACATGGATTAAAAGCAGCTTTTCTGGCTATGAGCTTCAGGTACATCCTGTAGCATACAGATAAAGATGTGTATCATCTGATTTCCTAGGTTGAGAGATATAACTATGTGTCCTTTCAGATACAGAGGGATTTAAAATAGGGTTTTTAAACTTTGAAAACGTGTGATATCTTGCATTTTCTGTGTTCAGCATGCACATGTGTTAACTAAAGGAAAAAGTCTTATTCAATGGAAGCTTGCAGGAAAGGTGTTAAATCTCAGTTTCTCCATAAATGAGAAATATTTTCCAGTCATTATGTCTCTTTCTTAACTTGGCGTACATACAACTACTCTGTGCTTTGATGTGCTCATTTTGGACTCAGAATGCTGTTTGTACAAAGAGCAAGGCATGAAATAAACCATTAAAAGGGGCAGAACTGTAACTATTCAGCCAGGGAAAAAAAAAGCAGCGTATTTCTCAATTCTGCCAATATGAATAAAACTTCACATCTTTGCATTTTCTTGTATTTATCTCAAACTTGCCACCATTTGCTTAAGGAAGAAAAAATGTAAAAAAACATTTGAGGGAGTTTTTTTGCTAGCCCCGTTTCTTAATATAGCTGTGTCTGAATAGGTCTTGAAGAATTGCTGTACAGAAAAACATGTCAAGGATAGATTCCACATGAATGATAAACCCCACAGCACCACAAGTCATACAGTTCAAGAAATCTGCAAATCTAAACCAATTGTGGTTGTGTGGGTTTTATGACTGACACCGAGCTTCAGGCTTTGAAAAGACTATGAATATTAATTATCTGTGACCCTGGGACTTGCAAAACTGATTCATCCACCTATGTTAACTGATGTCTCATAACAGATTTGGGAACAGGAAAATAATCTTTGTTTCTTGCATGTTAGAGGGAGGAGGCTCTGTTGGAATCATATCAGCAAGTAAATCTGAGAAACAGAAGCTTCAGCACTGACTTGGATCCAAACAAAGTTGGAGAAAGACTGCGAACTTCAGAAACCCCCATTCTTTGTGAACAAATAATGACAAGCAAGTTAGTACAGTGCCCTGAGAGAAGTTAGTCTATAAAGCCTTTATAGGAGAATTGTACTCTTTGAGTTTTAAAAAGCTCAGTCCAAACTCTGTTTCAGCTGTACAGTACTCTAGGGTTACACATAAGTAGCCAAGATCGGTCAGAAAAACGTTTAGAATGTCTGGATATCTACAAGCCAATCATGAAACCTACCAGGCTAATTATAAACTGCTGGTCTCAGTCAGTTATTTCCATAACAGGTTCAAGAAGTATTTCCAAGCACTTACTGGATTGCTTATATTCCCCTTGGGTCCTGCATCTTGCCCTATTTACACTACTTTATGTACAAACCTCTTTGTACATAGCATTTATTTCCTTCTGCAGGCCAAAGGACTTCATTTCTCTTTTCTGAAAGAAAACCA
This sequence comes from Microhierax caerulescens, assembly GCA_035590215.1. Classification (NCBI taxonomy): domain Eukaryota; kingdom Metazoa; phylum Chordata; class Aves; order Falconiformes; family Falconidae; genus Microhierax; species Microhierax caerulescens. The sequence goes on along the minus strand of JAVJGJ010000047.1, from coordinate 84,590,741 downwards.
AAAATGCCCAAAGGCCAAATAACATTCTGTATACAAGAAGCCTGTTATAGACAGATACATGTAGTTGGAGAACGACTGTCCAAAGTGTCCAGCTGCTACTGATTTCGGAGTTAAATGCTAACGGCTACAGAAAATCATATGAGGTGTCTTTCTGCTGTTCTATATACCCAGGAGACCTTTAAAAAAATTGCCTCTTCCATGCTGAAATCTCTCAGTGAACAGAAGAACACAATGAGGGGATCAAACAAACTACATAGTTTCTGCAGCAGAATTTATCCCTAAAGAAAACTGCAGCTGAACCCTTCACAATGACAGCGTTTATAGCAGATAAGAGGGCTTATTTCAAATATTGCTGAGATAAAACAGCAGCACCATTTCTGGAGAAAAACGCCTGCTTCCAGTTTGCTCAGTGTGGGCAGAATGATCTTGGGCTTGCACCTGCCTAGAGTGGTCCTACACCCTGAAACCAAATACAGCCTCCTAAATCAAAAGTTTATCCATGCTGTCTGTTAAGCTGTACAAATGGCAGACTGCATTTCTTCTTGAAAAGTAAGAAGCCACTGCATAACGTCTAATGAACAGGATTGGAGCGGGAGACGGACAAGCTGCAAGAACTAAGCTGCTCTCTTCCTGCTAATGTCAGTAGAGAAACACTCTAATGCAAGGATCATTGTTAGCATAGTGTTCCACTGCTGGAAGTGATAATACAAAAAAACCACCAACTCAGAGCCCATGCTAGTCCCAGCAACATCCCTCTTTTCCCCACTGCTACCTTAATAGAGGTGATGGTATAACCATTTAGTTGTCCTTGATCTCCTGCCCACTGTAAGCCAAATCAAAAGAGGATCTGTTTATAAGAATAGAGGGGCGTGTATTATTTGCAATTTAAAAGAGGCCTGGATCACCTTCCATTTTACAGTGGTAACAAATCCATTTTAAAAAAGGGATTTCTGAGAGGAGCCAGTAAGATCGGTTAGACAAAGAAAAACATCATAGGAACAAACCCATGTGGTACTATTTCTTTGACACAATGAAGTCCCACAAGGGACCAAATGATGCCCAGGGCTTGCAGCCCATGCTTCACTGAACCACATCTGAAACTATCGAAGGGAAAACAACTCCCAAAGACAGACAGATCTGGAGGCAGATAGAAAAATAAGGAGAACACAACATGCATTCAGAATTTCTGATAAAGGAAGAAGATCAGCAGTTTGTCTGTTTGCACACATACTTGGTACAGTGAAGTACCTGCTTGCTCTGCTGGCCTTGCCACATACAAGCAGGGATGCTCTGCCAGGGGAGAAAAGAATCTGCTTCCACTGGGCCTTTTGTAAGGCCTGTAGTAGGTACAGAGCAGCAAAGTGGCTCTTCGAGAACACTTTATAGCTTCCAAGCACAATGCTGCTTGATGCACAGAAAGACCACACTTGCTATTCTTAGAAAGGGACCAAGGAGATGAGGCCTGGATTAAGCAGAGCTCTTCTCCTTGTCCTTTTCATGTTCACACAGAAGTACACAAACATCGAGTCCCAAGTAATGTGAGCCGGACACTTCTATAGTACCACCTCATCACAACTGCTTTTTCAGTCTGCTGTTGTATTTACAGACTCCCTTTCTTCCTTCTCCCAGCCTGCTTCCCCCTTCTTCCCAGCAGAAGCAATGACATTTGTATGCAGTCTAGTCTAAACTGGCAGCTTTTGTGTTTTGCATTTCCATTTCTGTATTGCTGTAAAAGGATTGTTCAGTTCTGCATAAAATGTTCTTACCATTCCAGGTGATTTTCAACAAAGGCAGACATGGGGCTGATCTGTACAGTGTAAGTGTCGTTGGCTGAATACTCAAACAGCCCATAATAGGGATTGAAGAGCTCCTGAGACAGAAGGAAGAAGAATTCTCGGGAGGGGCCACTGTAGTCCAACCTGGAAAGGAGAAGGTAAGAAAGATAAAATGAGTCTCATTCCCATTTGAGTGAATTTTCTTGGTTTTGCTGACATTGGCTGCTGTCTAACACCTACCCTGGGGCAGCCACGTGTTTCTAACATGGTATACCCCTCTTTCAAGACTTGGTTCTGAGCCCTGAATAAGTCATGGTGCTGAAACTTCACCAGCATCCAGGCTGATCTGGGAGGAATCATAACTCGGACACATCCCTTAAGTAGTTTCCTTTCCTTTGATCCAAAGGCTTAGTAAATCAGAGGTACAAAGTTTTTTAGCATTTTAGTGGGTGGGTTTGACCTGCCTATGAACACCTGGGTTCACAGCCCAGACAGCCCAGGCTGGAACAGAAGTTGCTTTTACTCTCCTACACTGAGATGTAACCAAAGATACAATCTAGCCCCAAGGATGCTCTTAGCTAGAGGTATAACCTGAAGGTCAATGCTGAACAAAACCAAGGCCCATCAGAACTGTCTCTTAAGGTAGAATGGTGCCTCAGTTGTTCCCTCTAAGCTCTTCTACTTTTTTGAAACTTTCAAACACATGTGGTACATCTGAAGCTCTGCTTTGCTGTTGCATGATTTTGCTCCGTAAAGAGTCACCTTTTTTCCTTGTGTGTGTTTTTTTTTTTAACTCAACTTTTAAATCAAGCTGTTTCCAATTATCTCAACTAGGGGAAAAAAAAACCAAACCAAAAAAGCTTCATGAATACATTAATTCCAACTGTGATTGATTTATTAAAAACAGATCATCCTCTAATAATGGTACGTAGTTTTTTCAACCTAAAATAAATGTACATGTAGCAAGCAATATGAACAGATGATTTGTAGCCATACGTCACATGTGCTGGAAGATTTTCAGAGGTGGGCACTATTCCTTCTACTTAACAAACGTAAAGCAAGCGGAAAGCTGCAGCTGGATCAGAATGTTCTGTATTACGTTTGAAGTTATGGAAGCATAACCACAAGGTGTTGAATGATTGATCTGTGCAACTAGAAATGTGATAAAGGGCACACCGGCCCATCCTCCTCTGTTTCACCTCTGGAGATTCAGTACTTTTCTCTTTGAGGATCTTTAGCTCTAGGATCATGTGCAGAGACTAAAGCCACAACAGCAAAAGGGGGTGGCAATAAGCCCACAAGAACCACCGGTGCTAGCCATTTAACAGATCTGCTTAATAGATATTAAAATACTGGGCTAAACCTGGTGAAGGCTGGAGTAAAGAAACAAACAGCACTTGTCTGTATTCAAAAACCTCCAAAGGAGAGCCTACGTATTGCATTTCTGGACAACACATTAACTCATCATAAAGCCTTCATAGTTAATTTTCAATGTCATTTTAGCTTTGAAACACATGGGAAGCTGTGTCCATACAGCATCAACTCTTCTTTTCAGTAGGGAATTGATATTTTGGAGTCCCTCCAGCAGAACCTATATTAGCATTAAACAGCAGAAACCTTGGGGGAATGTATCTTCAGATGTAAATGAATCAGTGAAGAATGAATGAATTTGCAAATCAAATTGGTTTGTAATTTCTCCTGAGGACACCGTGCCACACACAGTAGAAGTTATTAGAGAAGTGGGGAAAACAATATGACTTTGGCTAGTGTTAGCACACTAGAACGTTATTCAAAAATGCAAGCTGAAGTATGCTGCATGTTTATGCTTTACTTGCAAGCCAGAGGCAAAACCAGCTGTGAAAGACGACCTCTGTTAAATAATATTGCATCCATGGAGCATAAAAAGTAAGAGTTAAGAAAACCCTTGACACTGAGGTCACTGAGTCACCCTCTGAGATTGGTGACTTCTGTTTTCCACTAGACCTAACATGTCCCCAAAGCTACCTTGGCAGAAGATCTTCACTTGACATGCCACCTCACACACCAAGAGCTGCCCCAGAGCCTTGCTGTTCTGGCAACTTTGGAACTGAAATCTTACCCATGTGGGTTTTTTTGTAAAAAAAGAAACTTGTATGCAAAGTTATTGAAATACAATACATGCCCTTGTTATATGGAACACTGGAAATATGTACAATGGTCTTTCCATTATAAAAGCATTTGGATTAAGCCTCAATTACAATGTAGCTCTTGAAGTGAGTGAGCCAGGGTGGCTTTGAAAGATTCTGTTTAGACTTGGAAAGAAAAGGTCAGGGGCTGGCTTTAATCACTCAAGAACGGCTCCTGGATTTGTAAGGCTGGCAGAAGGTTTCCTGAGAAAAGGTCTTCACAAGACACTTCTATTACTTTCAGCTTCCAACTGGGTGAATTAAACTGTAAGGACTGAATGGTATTCATGTTTCTCACTTCAGCCAGAAACAAGAAGTCCGCATATGGATAACAAATGGTCACTGGATGGCATGCAAAGCAAAAATTTTTTTATCAAAACCAGATCCATATTGAAGAGTTAGAGTAACAAAGGGGATAAAGGTCTGGTCTCTTATAGTCCTGACACTGATTCAGTGTGTAAACATGGGTCTGTAGTTCAGTTTTGCCTTCCAGCCAGTCAAAATACCTATGGCAACAAGAAGACATTAGATTTAACCACTTAAATTGTCACTTGGAGACATCTTGATGGAAGGTGCTATAGGAAAATGAAGCATTATTGCTGTTGTTTTTAACAAAGGCTTGAGCTGATTAAGATGAATCATTTACTCAGAGGTAAAACAAAACCAAAGAAGCATTACATAACGAGAGAGGCTCAGCCTTAGTCAACTCTGTGTTTTGCAACATAACAGCTACTTCAAAACTGATAGCATTTTGTGGTTCCCTACCCTTCCTCGCCAACAAACGTGACGTAGAGTTTGTTCCGCTGGAGCTCCTTGCGTGAATATGCCATTACCTGGTTGAAGGTGCCTTCCAGCAAGTGGTCACGCCGTATAATTAACCTGCAAAGGGAGGCAGAAATAAAGACCTAATGATTGCGTCTTGTGTGAGCCTGTGAGGCTGAGGGTAAGAGCTAGTAAAGAGAGATGTTCATTCTCAGAGAACTTAATCAAGTTGCATTCACTGGTGCATGTGCTACTTGACCATTATGGGTTTTCAGTGAGTTGTTTCATTAGGCTGTTCTACATGCCTCAAAGGTGAACTTCTTCACAATGCTGTGATCAGGTTCAAAGTGTTGCTCTACCGCTAAGTGTCTCTGCAGCACCCTCCACGTACACATTTCTACGGCAGAAGGGGCTCTGAGTTTCCCGTGTATATGAGGTCACAGCCTTCTGGGACTGGCCCCACACTCTTCCTGGATCTAATCCATGAATGCCTACAGAATTACTGCTTCTGTAGCAGGTAAGCAAAGGGAGTATCAGCCTCTGTTTAGACAGTACACCTCTCACCCCTCCACCAACCTCTAAAACAACTTAATGAATAGTACATTCCAACATCACCTGTGCAAGAAATCCCTCTTGTTCATGGACATTTTAAGACAGACATTCTAAACTGTATTTCGTGTCTGGCTTGAAGCCACTTAGCAAGACACCAAAGTGATAACCAACGGCCCAGATTCCCCAGCTCTGTAAGAATATTTTGATGATGACATTTCCCTGGAATACATTGCTTGGCTTCACACTACTTTTTTCCACAACAGATGTGATTTGGTAGGAAGCCAACCCGATGCATAAATTCAACCAGATGCCCAGGAAATACCTTAGAAACACATAGTCCTTTGGCCAAGTTGGATAACTAGGTGGAGCACAAGTAGGTACAGACTCATAAACCAACTAACAAGATACCTGTAAAGCAAACCCCACAACCAAGTGACGGAGATCCCCAAAACACATGGAGAGAGGCAGAAACCCCTCTAGTTCAACTCCAGGAGGGCTACCAACACAAAGAACCACAGAAAGTTAAACTGGCATATCTGGGCAAACTTCTGTAGGGTCATACTCTGGTCCTGAGTTATACTGATATGTAGATCCAAAGGACTGGGAGCCATTCCATCATTACACTGGCGTAGATTTTAATAACCTTTGGTGGACATTTGCCTGAATGGATGGTTTTCCTACTAGAAAATTATAGGTAGGAATTGCAACATCCCTGTTAAATAGGTAGGGAATGGGAGTGTAAGGGAATATCAGTCTATAAGAAATAACACTTTCACACAAAAGCCTCTCAAAGGTCACTCTTTTGCAGGACATACTAAGACCTTATCTTGCCCTGATTGTTCATGTACAAAGTGCAATCTCTGGTGTGCTTCCCACTCCCTATGAGTGCCTTCATTCATGGATAAAGATAAAAGACACCATGCCAGACTATTTGAGTGACTTGGCATAATACTCACTTAATTTTACCTGGACCTTGCCCATACCCTTTGGCTTCAAGTTTTCGATAGAAATTGCGCAGCTTGGCTTCGAAGTCCCTCCTGTATGGAGAAGGTGCTCTTGCACTTGCTCGCTGCAGCCCTGGTGGGAAAATGAACAGCATCCTAAAGTGTAAAGGGCTTTGAAATTTCCAAATCATGAAGCTGATGTTTCCAGACAGAACAGGCTAACAAATGCATGAGGAACTTTTTACAGGTATACATGGCATTCAGTATTATTTTTGCTCTACCTGGTGTTAATGGAGCTGTAAGTTCCTATCATTCAGTGACTGCAATGACTTCTAGGGGCTGTATCTTCTTCGCTAAAAGAATTGTTAAGCTTGCCTTGTGTGAACCTGTGCGTTGCCTCAGCCTTTAACTGTGATCAATCTGAATGGAAATTCAATGATCAGAAAGGCATGAGAAAGACTGACATGCATAACTCCCACTCATGGTCACTGCTATTTAGGTTTTCTTTCCCTTTTTTTAGAGATCTCTCTCCTCTGCATTGTACAGGAGATCTCCTTACTTGGCAGAATTAAGCCTCTGGAGCTCAAAGCAATGCTTCTCACTGGAGCCCAGCACCCTTGCCAAGCTGGGAATCAGGTTTCCCTGTGTTAATCTGGCTGTATATTAAACACTTCCAGCTATCAACACAAAACCCCTTTGTGGCATCAAGAAGGATTTGTGTCAGCAAGAAATGCTACATTTTCCTATTATGATTCACACATACAGCAGATTTTTAGCAATTTGGCACCTGCTTTGTTTTGAAGTCTGCATTTTCAAAGTAGCTGATCAGTCCTTTTGTATAAACAAGTGCCATGCCATAAAGGGTCAAAGAATGGATCCATGAAATCCCATTTCCCTATCTCATTACAGAAGACAATAAAAACAAGCCCTTTTATGAGAAACCTGGCAGGAAGTCCTCCACAGGAAGGGAAAAAAAAAAAGAAAAATCACATTTACTGGGAGCACAATTTATCCTGGTTGCCAGGAGGGAAGGACGTTACTAATTGTCTCTGCTGGTGAAACAAAAAGGCATATTTACATGCAGTGCAAAGAGAATCCCCTGCGACGCTTCTTTTCTTCTGTTAGACTTTTCTTCCCCCAGGACATAAGAGAATGGGTGTTCTCACGGGCTATGTAACCAGTGGCAGAAAGAAGCAAGCAGGCAGTATGTTGCCAGAAATGAGTATTTGCCCTTCTTGTGTTTTGACAAGAACAGGTAAAGACCAGTACAGCTCTTTTAACATTCTCCTTAGTCATGTTGTCACCAAATACTTAGACTTTTGTCTTGCAGGAGACTTGACCTGTCCTGACATAGAGGAGGTGAACTGTATCAGCAATGGTGTTAAAACTCACTGATGAAAATGGGACATTCTGACAAAACACTGCCCTCCTATAGACAAGGGTTCAACATTTAACTTCTTCACATCAAAAAACCTTCTAATTTTCCACAGCCAGCTCCGAGATTTGAATGTCCCTTGTCCATTAACTTTGTTTGACACCAGATAATTTCAATGAAGCTCAGCCAAAAATGGATTTCTTCAGATCACATTTCTGTCAGTTCTCTCAGAATGGCCACTGGATGCAGCCATGCAGCAAGACTGCAGTGGAGGTAGTATAACTTGGCAAAAGGGAGACATTAGCTCCTCAGATTTCTATAGCATAAACAATAACTACAGAGACATGCCACAGCTGGAAATAACCTTCTCAGACAGCACGGCTTTCTGGAAAATATGAATCCTGTCAAACCTAAGTTAATGGGCTCAACACAGGAGGTCAGACTAGATCATCAAGATGATCCCCTCAGGTCCTAAAACAGATGAGTCTTGGGAAGAAAAGTCTTTGGAATACTGAGTGGAGGAGAATGAACTTTACAGGAGCACTGGAAGCATTGCAATACACCTTTGATTTGGAAGCTGCTCTTCGCTCCTGACACAGAATATGAATGTGCTTCCATGTCAGTGAGTTATATTTGGAGTGCACCATTCTCATATCCTAATCCTTTCCAACTATATAAACAGCAGGAAAATACCTTCTTCCATATGGGCAATTTCTGATCTACGTGTTTCAGCTACTGTTAACATTTCAACAGATATGCAACAGCAATGGCAATTGATCCAGCAAAAAAGCAGCTGGGGTCAGATTAAGAGTGAGCACTGGAATTAGCAGGCTGGCAGCTGATGGCAGCTCTGAATCTGCTCCTTTGTATCTATTAGAAGAAATACCACAAATGCAAGATTTTGTATAGTTTTCCCCATCCCTTTACCTGGAGAATTCTGGGGTGATGAACAGGGTGAGCAACGAGGAGAGAAACTATAACCAGGATGGAAGGCAGCCTGCAGTGGTATGTAGGACATAATATCCTCTTCAAAAAGGCTGCATGGAAAAAGTGACAGGAAGAGACTTGGTTCACATTCATCACATGAAGGAATATAAATATGCAGCATGGTGCAAGTCTGCTGCGGTCAGAATTTTGGGTGCATCTCTGAGCTTACGGATTCATAAAATCCACAGGTTTACCACATCAGGCATGGTCACCAGTAACAAGAACAAAATGAATTTTATTAGATGCTTCATGCTAACACACTGGCTCAATCTGCTGATAGAGAGTAAAGACCCAAGGCTATGTAGTAAACAGGGACAGCTTCAATGCATTAGCAGTCAGAAGCAAAGATACCCACCCACATCCATCTCTCAGGTTGTTTTTCTTGGGTTATACATTTTCATATAGCTCAGCTCTTTGACCATTCAGATTAAGTTGAGGGGAATAAGCTGTAAACTTCGTGCATTAGGCAGTGCTAAGCATACTGAAACCACCTGGGTAATGCAATGGTTTCCATGTAAGAACAAGACAACAAAATAAGTCCTTATCTGTGCGGAACAAAGGTAGCTAGGGCCCAAAGACCAAGCTCTCCAGTCCCAATAAAACTTGAAGCCTTATCTAGGTTACCCAAGCGATGCTCACTGCACTGTACATCGAGGTTTTATTAGTGTGACATGGTCCTGCATGTGTGGGCAGCACTGCTGTGGTAAAACCAGAAATTTCATGATCAGTTACATTAGTTACTTGCACTGAGAAAGACCAGGTTTTTCCTCTATTTTTTTTTTTTTTAAAAAAAAAGGAAACAAGAATTTTTCCACGAAAAAGAAACATTTTGACCTGATTCTTTTTTATCTGCTACCTGATGGTAACAGATACATTGACTGAGCTGGCTGGGGATAGAGTTTACTGCCTTTCAGGAGTAACAGTTGACAGATATACTCTGACTGTATTATTTTGGGTGACTATCAGTAACAATGAATTCTACTCTAATTACAAATGACCTGGAAGTCTTAATAAAATCTTTCCAATTATGCTGAGAAAAAGCCAGCCAGCTTCTCTGGTACCCTAAGTAATTACATTATGCTTTTGATCAAATTGATTACCTCAGCAGAATTACTAAATCTGCATCACAAGACAACTTTTCAAGCCCATGTGTACCCTCTGTCCGAATGTAATGGATCTTCTCCCTGAAACATAAATAGAATTATTGAGAAGAAAGAAAAAGAAGAAAACCTGCCACTATTGAGGCATGAACCACGCACACAGTTGTTATTCCTTGGTATTTTGCCAGTTCCTATTTCTTTCCTTACAAAAATGGCAGACATCTTAACTGCCTGATTCATTTTCTAATCTCACTAACAAACTTGAAAAAAAAAAAAAGAATCTATTTATATCACTCAGTTCCCTGATATAAAAGCAAGAGATTTTATACTATATTTTAGAAAACAGAGTGATTCTTAGTCCTACAAGTGCATGTGTAGTGCTAAGGTACTGACAGACAGACTTTTTGTTTAAGGCTGCAACTAATATACCACCTTTCATTAAGAGAATTTCACATCATACCACTTCCTTTACCTCTGTCAGTTCTATCTGGCAAAAAAAACCCTCTAACATATATTTGATATTAAATGATCACACAGATGTTATACAGTACATGTGTAAAATCATACCATTTGCTGTTTAAAGGAATGCTAATAAGGAGTGGGAAACAGGCTAGGATCCTACCAGCAGATTAGGATAATGGAAGATACAGATCTACACCCCAAGTCTGTCAGAGTGCTTCTAAAGCATTGCAGTGTCCAAGAATATTTATTCTAGTATTAAGTCAAGGATGGGCTTTAGCACTTTGCTGGGTGAGGCTGCAATGTATTGCAGAATCAAGCCCTGTAAAAGATGGACATTTGACTCCTAGGAGTTTGCTTAATACATGCTGTAAGAGTGTGAGGCGGTAGCTTGGGATCACTCCTGACATAAGGTATAATCAAAGCAATGACCCGGAGGCGGAGGGCTCAATATCCTGTTACAAATCTCATTAAGCACTGGCTAAGCTGTCTAGTCCCTATCACTAGTCAATTTTGTTCTCTGCTCAAAAGGAGATAAAAGCCACATCTGTTCTCTGAGAAATGAGAATTCAAACTACAGCTGAGGAAAAAAAAAATAGTCTGGAATAATTTGATGGTGAAGATAAAAAATTCTCAGTTACAGAAGTGTACATCTTGAACACCGGGAGCATTTTTCATTCTGTCTCCCTCATTTTATTTGAATGCATTAATTCCTCCAGGAAGGAAGTCTAATTCTTACACCCAAAGAACTGTTTGTCTGGCCCTCACAGGTAACTGCCAGCCAGTAAGGCTATCAGCAGAAACTGCACTGCAGGACCTTGAAGGCTCTCCCCTTCCTCCCCTCCCTTGCCAGTCCCACAGCCCATCTTTTACTGCACAGTACGAACTAGATTCTTGGTCAAACTCTTAGCTGGTGCACACCGGCATTGCTGAGGCTGACTAACGCCAGCTTAGGTTCTTGGCCAAAACAATTAATTTAACTTTTGGAATCAGAATGAGTTTAAACTGTACTGGCTTTTGGTTCTTGGGTTTTTTTTTTTTAATTGTTTTTTAAACCTATTAGGAAAGGAATGGGCATAAGAAAAAGAAAGATACAATTTAATTACTTTGGAAAGAAGTACCATTAAGTCATAAGTGAGAAAGATTAAAGACAAGTACAATCTACTTCATAATGTTCCTATTTCTTTACAAAATCTAGGGTGACTATGTCCGTGCATGGGTGTAAATCCATCCGTGAGGTAAAATCCTGGTTCTGCTGAAGTTACGGGGGTCTTGCTGCTGACTTCCATCCAAACACAATGTTACCCCTATCTTCTGAAAAGCATAGCTGCTGCTACTCAGTAATACTTAGAACGGAGATGACACTGTTTGCCCATAGTTATTTTGGTTCTTTTTCCTTCCTGGGTATCTGTGGAAAATAACTACAGTAACTACACAGATTCTGGTGGTCCACACCTACCCTTTAATGGTGACAGTTCCACAGGGGCTTAAGTTCATCTTCTGTACTACAGTTACTAGAATTTGTTTTCCCCCCACTCTACAAGAAATCCTTCCTGGAACTTGGTTTTGGCAGTCTGGAAAAAAGTGGTACCTGAGTGCATGGTTTCTTGCCAAGCTGGGCTGACGCTCCTGCAGCATCTCAAAAATGTTGGGTTGGCGTAGAAATGCAACAATCTTGTCATTGTAAGCTGGAAAATGGGGGAGGGGGGAAAAGTACAGAGGCTTTATTGACCATCGTCACCATGACTGTGCAGGGGCACACTGGCTGCACTGCTAGTGAGGCACAGGGCAACACAAGGTAGTGCATGTGGTTGGTGAGGAGCTCTAAAAAGCATCTTTGTGAGCACAGCTTTGAACTTGGCTTACCCAGAGGTAATGTCTCATGATGGTGCTGGTTTCGAATAGCTGTTACGAGACTATT
>JAVJGJ010000047.1:84512653-84578601 GCA_035590215.1 Microhierax caerulescens | reverse complement strand
TAGCTGTTACGAGACTATTGCCTGGTCTGGCCAACAGAGTAACTCCTCGGTTTCGAGAGACTTCGGACGCCTACAACATCAGAGAAAAGGGAAAGAATGATCAAACCTGACCATCAGCAGCACATCAGGCCATAAGAAGGCTTCTCATCTTTACTTCTGTGACCTTTGGAATGGTCCATGATGCTGACTGATTGAAGGACAGAAAGCTTGCATGAAAATTATAGCTTTATACTTTAGTCAAAAAAGGCAGGTAGTTCTCTGCTTCTAAATGGAGGGCCACCATCATCCACCGCTACCACACCTCTGATACTGCAGCGAAGGCACTAGAACCCGGAAGTAAATGCAAGTGAATATAAGTATTGCAGTGAGGGAGTTCTTTGGCTGAATGAAAGCAAGATCTCTGTAATATCATAAAGTCTGTTCTAGCATAACTGGATATAGTTCAAGGTTTTCACAGCAATGTTAATTTGAAAAAAGAAAAAAAACCCAAACACTCACAACACTGCAACATGTTCATGCAACACTGTTGAAGGGAAATTTAAAATTAGAAATAACATGAGGAAGGTAAATATCTATGCAGATCACAGGACAGTAACTGACTATATCATTGCAAAAGGGGGTTGCCTAACTTAAATAACCAGAAATAGAAGTTGAATTGCATACATTAAAAAAAGAACATTATCCAAAGAGCTGATAAAAAGTGCAGTAAGAATGAAATTTATCACTACTATTTAACTGAGGCATTTAAAGAATGTCACTGTTCTAACACAGTATCTAGTGAAGGGAATCATGTCAGGAAGGCAGATACATTAAAATGTGGGAAAACACTGAGGTCTGAGGATGTTAGAAGCCCTACAATGAGGTCTGGCAATCTGTCTTCAGTGAGGCATTACTTGCTGCCTAAGTCTTAGGAGACTTGTGCAAGCTGAGGGGAACCCACCCCTCTCTCTCATATGTGTTCCTCCTGAACATGACCATGGTGAAGCCAGTAGAGGAGCACTGCTACAAAATCACTGTGACGATACCCTGTATCAGGTCAAGACGCATTAGGAATCCCAACTGACATTCTGCTGGCCTGCTAGCTGCTCCTTTCTCACTGCACAAATCGTAGTACTTGGCAATCACTTCAGGAAGAAATTGCCCCTACTCCAATATTTTAAATTATTAGCTCTGCATCCAAGCAAATGGTGCCAACCCATTTTCAGGGGTACAGCCAAATGCCAGGTCTTCCAACTGGATATAAATGAAAACTGAGAAGCTAAACATGACTGGCAAGTTACCTTTGCAGCACCTAAAGCATAAGAGATTTGTATGTAACAAGATACCAGTCAATGAACTTGGTAGGTGTCAATACAGAGGTTAAACAATGAAAAATCCTAATGATTCTAATTAAACATACTGTAATTGAAAACACAAAAGTGCTGTGAGAGTGCATGGGGAATATCATTCGATTATGATTTCACTTGCACCCATTTCATACTGATATGCATCTGCTACAAGAGAATAGTCATGATGTGCTAACCTTGGTCCAACCCTTCTCACCTTTAAAAACAGAAGAACTTTCAAGCAGGTCACACACAATTCAGCAAGTCCCTTTGAACTGTGCCAAATCTCCTGCCTTTGCCTCTTTCCACCCACCCCACCCCCCGTGGGCCAACTGGCACCATAAGTTTAGCTCAGGCTTAGGCAGCTTTTGCCCTGTGATCCAGGCACCACCTGGCCTTTCTGGCATTCACTCCATGCTATGGAAGCAGGAGGAAATTGAGGTGCAAGAGATGCCCTGTAATCCATTGCCACAGTGGAGTTTCCCCAGCTCCTTGTAGAACGGACTTGTATGGGAGTGCAGACAGTGGGCAACCCTGTTTGTAAGGGTGCTCTCTGACTCACCCTTGGCAAAGATGAATCCTATGCCCTTGTTGCTGGACATAGATTTACTGAAGAGAAGATAGGAAGGGGGAAAGGGAGGAGTAACAGAGGAGTTAAACACCCATCTCCCACAAAAATTGGCACCAGTTGGTATCTGCGGGTCACTTGGGAACACATGGTACTTCTGGCCAGCCTGGGACTGGATCCTCCCCTTGCTCTTTTTTTTTTCTTTTTTCTTTTTTCTTTTGGCTAGCTTTCCAGTGCCGCTGAGTTGTGTGCCTGAACATATTTCTCCTGAAGCAAGAATTCTGAAAAAAAAACCATGTCTAAAGCCCATGAAAAGAAACCTTCACTCCCCTCTTCCCTTCTTCCCAATTCAGATTTAACAGCTAAAGTCATCTAGATTGTAAGAATCCAGTTCGGTAGGCACCTTAACATAGTAAACTGCACAGTCTGTGGTGCTGTGCTTCTCTTCATCACCATCATTAGGTATTGTTAATGCTGTGTTTGGACCATAGTCTTTACACATTTACAACTCTAAGCAATTTTTCTCTGGCAACACAACAGGAAAATTCCCAGCCGTCTAATTAACTTCCATTTTGCTAACACTCCTCTTTCCAATCTTTTAGCTAATATAGTACAATTGATTGCTCCAATTCAGTGTTTACTCACAATCCCCTTGTCTACTTTGATTTTCTAATTGAATCATTAATTTAGATTAGCACATTACTCTAAATAAAAAAAGTGAATTAAAAAAAAAAAAAGAGTGCCCCTCTAACGATTTAGTGACCTGGTTCATCTAGTGCACGGTAATCTGACAGATTTATGGCAGGGTTTAACAGCTTGGCAATTGATATTGGGATGTTGCAACCAGAGTGGAGAATCCAGACTATACAGAAGCCTTTCAATGATATAATACCCTTTCCTGGGCTCTGTATCACTGCTGGATTTGGGAGGCTCCTGCCTGCTTAATCCTGCTATTTGCTTGTCGCATTTTGGGTCAGTAAGGGGATTTACATATTCCAGTACTCCTCTGCTTTTCTTGCTAACCAGAAACTCTTGCCTCTCCATTATGGATGCCTGTTTCTTTCTTCTTCTTGTCTTTAAGATCTCTACTCTGTAATCATGCATGCTGATTCCCACTGCAGACAGAAAGTCCCTTAGAGGGAATAGAAAGTGCTTCTGACCTGTTCTGTTCATAGCAGTGGCAGAAGGGAAAGAACACAGTGACCTAGGTTCTTTTAGTTCCTGATGGCCAGTACAGCTACCTGAACTTTTCTGTCAAAAATCTGGTAACCAAGAGTAGCATCAATCACTTTTTTCCTGTAAAAGATTGATACCCTTAAAGAAGTGCTTACAGAAGCATCTGTAGCATTTTGGTCAAATTTATATATAACACCATTTAATATCAAGAGTTTACTCAGGTGGACATCAAAAGATTTTACAGAGGTTCTTCCTTTAGGAGAATACTTCAACATGAAGAAAAGAATAAATATTACCAATTAGTTTATGTAATGGATATTTTCATTCTCCGAAATGGGAAATGGAGTACTATTATATGCACAGATACTTTTTTAAAACATGGCCCACCATACAGAGATTAAAGGAAAAAGGGCAGTTTTAATCTCCACTTGGTCTGTTAATAGTTGGGGTAGGCCCTGAATAAAAGTACTTGGAAGCAATAGCCAGCCTTCTACAGAAGCTGTACAATTGCTATTTCCATTCTCTGCTGAGAATGAATTTCATATGTAATAAAGCAAACTGCCATATTTGAGAAAGCACATTTTTATGTTCCAGTTTCGTGAGGGAGTTTTAATTATGTTTGAAATACTAAAAACCAATTCTTTATTAGTATTGTAAGGCATTCGGTTCAACACCACAGGAATCAAGGCCACATTTTGATAAGCCAAGAGGACTTAGAAGATCCATGGATGTCATTGGAGGGAGGACAGATTACTGTCTACTTCAGCACCGCGGCCTACTCACTGCACTGCCCCTGGCTAGGGAGCATGGAAACGGCTGATGAATAAGACAAAACTAGCTTTTGCACTATGTTTTGGCCTGAAACTATGAAGAAATGCAGACCTGACCCAATGCCCACGTAATTATTAGTTCCTATGGTTAACTATTCCTGCTGAATTTCAACCCTGCCTTATTTTGATGGAATTGGTTGGCTTTTACTACCAAAACTTAGTTCTTGTAATGCCTGTCCTCTCCTAGATTAAACAGATCTTTCTATTAATTTTCTAAGAATTCCAGACATTACATTTGTTTTTCTGTCCACTGTTGAGTACTGAGATGACAATTTCTTAGAACCATAATGATTTCTTTATGACGACTCAGCTATGAGCCATCGCTGAATGTGTGAACTTGTGGCACTTCTTTTTTTCCCACTTTGGGCTCACCTGCTTATGATATCTGTCTGTTTTTTCCTCAACTGATCACTCAGTGTCACAAAGTCCCTAGGAATTCCACATGACACTCATTTTGGCACTTGGGCACAATATCAGGTGTGTGTGCCAAGGCAGGGGACAGTTTTTCCTCTCATTGCCCTAGTTCTTTTTTGTACCCTCTGGCACCCACAAGCAATCAGGACTGAAGCTGCACTGTTCTGCTCTCCTTCAGGCTCATTTGACATCTGTACAGAATATACAAAACTGGTGGTTGTCTTTCTTGGTCCTTCAGTGCTGTCCTGGTGACAGATTCCAGAGGCCACACCACCTGCTCAGCAAAGAAACCAGCTGGACTGCAGACAGCTGACACATGGCCAGGACAAAGCCCCAAGTGTGTCTCTACAGACATGATTTATAGGACAAAAGCACATCCAAATACACTTGGAAGAAATGGCACAGAACATGGCTCTTAATAAATGGGCAGAGTCGCCAAGGGATGAATCTCTTCCTTGTAAATGGTGGGCTTTTAGGCACCGACCCAGAGTCCTTGGAAATCAATGGGAGTCCTTCCAGCAGAGCAGGAGATAGTTCCAGAGGGGAAGCTACTGACTACAACAAGGATGCAGAAGCACTGTGGGAACTGGGCCACCAAGGCTGAGATGAAGATGCCAGCACTGATGGCTCCCGAGACAGAAGGCCCTGTTTCACTGGCTGGTCAGGCCAAATCAGTGGCCTAAATGAGCAGTTTACAATTTCCGCGATGGATCACTACATAGAAAAGTATTCAATGCTTTTCACTTCCTTCCCTGTACTCAGTATTCTGGGTTTATTGCAAATTGTTCTTTGCCAGCCTCGCCAGCACTTGCAAAACCAGTGTATTTTCTGGGCTGGGTCATCTGAGCTGCTCAGTGGTGCTTCTGTCCCTGACATGGTGAATTTGTGAGCAAGTCTCCAGGCAAGCATGGGCCCAAATATCAATCGTCATGCAGGTGACCTTTACATTCGTGATAGTAATTCAGTCACAACAGCAACACTGAACTGCAGACTGCCGGCAAAGCGAAGCTGCTAAGTTGGTGAGGAGACATGACTCAAACAGATCCACTGACACACTTCTATCTTCAGAAAACACATTGCTGTATTCACCCAAGGCGGGGAAAACCTACCCAAGATATTCATGTCTGCTCTGCCTTTGGCCCTGAAGTACTGACCTCACCCCCCAGCTAGCTCCTGATCCCAGCCCTATTTGGCAGTGGCAGGTGTTCAGGCTGGTCCTGCTGCAATAAACTTCAGTGTTAATTTCACAAGCATTTCTCTGGATGTTTTTCCAGCAGAGGAAGACCCTTTGGCCACCATACATCTCTAGTCCTATTCAGCTTCAATCTTTACAAATCTTCAATCGTATGGATTTCCTATATGAACAATCTGATTGCCGGTATTTTTCATCCTTAAATCCACAATATAAACCCCAGATTTATGCTTCTAGCAATCCTGTCCATGGCCCTCAGTGAGAAAAATCATCCTTATGAAACACAGGAAAGATGTTTAGTGTGATTGAAAGCTAGGGAAGCAAACCTCAACATACATTACAACACTACTGCTAGGGAGTATATTTTCTCAGAGCACAGTGTCACAGTGAGGAATGAAGAAACATATGAGGCTGCTGAAGTAACAGGCTATAAAAATAATGAATGACTTGACTTTACTAAAGCAAGACTAGGGTGTCAAATATGAATCCTTCTATTCAAATATATTTTGTCATCATTTCACTTTGGTTATTTAGCTTTACTTGTTTATTATTTTATTCTGAAAATGGTCAAAATACAAACCTTCATTATTAGCAAGCTCTGAGATAAACACTTCAGAAACAAAAGAATGCCTTATATCCTTTGGAAGAGAAATGCACAAGACAGTCTGTTTAAATGGATTTAAAAGATGAGAAGTACTTTTACTTCTACAGAAGATTGCTGTCAAAAGTAACTGTATCGATACTAGCACAATTACCTCTCCAGCGCTGTAGCTACGAAGTCGCTGAAGATGTTGCCGGTGAGTCAGGTGATTAGGTAGACGACCATTCTGCAGCGGGATCCTGGGATCTATGAAAGTGGTAGCACGGCTATTGTGGTCAACGAAGAAAGACTGAAACACACAGGAACAATGTTTTTTTGTAAGAAGACTGCCAACACTGTGATGGTATTGTGGGATCATGAAATGAAAACCACTGGCAATCGTGTGTCAAAAATACCCTGGTTAGGTGCAGTCCACAGAAGACACCTCCAAATCACAGGACTTTCTCAGTTGAAGCTAGAATAGCTCTTGGAAAATACTTGAAGCTACACAGGTCAAAATCACGTGCAATAGCCATGAAGTAAACAAGACATAAGAGAATAAAACTACTGGGGAACACTGCTTTAGCCAGTGGTGCTCTGGTGGTTCTCAGCAAAGCTTTATTGGAGGCAGAGACACTAACCCAAATTTTGCTGTAATGACAGACCTAATCTCTGGCTTTAATGTTTTTGTTAGTCCAGTGCTGTCTTGGCTATGATGTGATATTCCACAGAAAGCTAGAGGGTCACCACTATGCTTTGAAACACTTGTTTTCGAAGACTTTCCTGCTTCTAAAAGAACTGTTTGCTGTTTGTGTTGTTTAAACCAAATTTTCACCAATTTTGAGTCAAGAAGGAAGGAACCTTTAGTAATCCTGTAGTCTGATGTGCTATGTTAAACAAGTGATTAGTTTTGTTGGTACTCTTACCTTGCCCTGCTGGTCAGTTTTTATCTCCCAGCCACGAGGAAGCTCCAGTCGGGTATCAGCAAACATGTTGATAAAATTTACCAGGTCTCTGTTGTGCTGATAGCGCTCAAAATTACGAGCATCTCTACGGATCTTCAGAATCATATGCTTCAAGCAGGTACTGTTAGTGAAGACTCGATAGGCACTCTACGAGATGGAAAACAGAAGTGAGGAAAACCAGTTCTGATGTCAAAACAACTCATTTGGTTATTTCATGGGACATACACCCAAAGAACTGAAACAAATCCTGTTTGAGTGAAGAAGCATTTCCATCTCTTTGTTTTGATTTGACGACTACTTTCCATGAACACCCAGAATTAAGACATACAATCTGGAAAGTGAAACATCCCATATGTTATGCACAGTTAGCTTGTGCATAAACTGCTTTTCTAATGCGCTCCAAAAAGACGGTCAGCTAAAACACCAAACACTCAAGATGTATGTAGTTGTGCCTATTCCATTGCTTTCACCGGTCAACAGAAACCCTACTTGTGTGACTGGATGATGCCAGAGAGATGCAAAGACTGCTGTGAACATGTATTTATGCTATAATTCAAATCAAGATGCATGTGATAAGATTAATGAACTTAAGAGGACTGCAGTGTAGGTATCTACATCCAAGCTTGCTACCTTATTTATGGTCACTTTATAGCCACAGGACAGAAAGAGACACTTTCAACTGGCTATTTTGAAAGGAGTCCTTTCCTGGAACTGAATTTTTGTTTCTGCAACGACTACAAAGCTTGTCAGATGGAGGTGTTTTGATAAGTCAGATGAACGCCACCCCTCAGGCAGCTAGTTGTACCTCACAATGGACATTAAAAACACCTCTTGGAGGAAGGAACATGCCCTGATGCAGTTCTGATTGAGTCAGTGCTGCTCTTGTTGCAGAACAGGGACCACAGTGAACTGTATTTGTTACCACAGTGTATTCAATGACAGAGCACCACAAAACACACTTGTGGTGATAACACCTTTTCTCATCCACAGGCTATTCTTGGGATCTTCTACTTCAGGGAAAAAGCTACTCAAGACGGGGGAGGAAGCTTTACAAACATCTGCAATCTTTCTGAGCATTTCACTAGAGACAAAGTGAGTGCATTGGTTCTGCTGGTCAGCCCAATGGATTTAATTACTCACTAGAGTAATAAAGGATCACAGGAGGACTTGCATCTCCAGTGAAGTAAGCCCCTGTGTGCGCACCTGTAATCTATTCTATTCATATTCTATTCATAAATTCTATTCATAGAATCTGACCCAACAGCTTTAAATTCTCTGTTTCTCTGTACTTCTAATGAATTTAAACCACTATAATTCAATTAAACATTTACAAGTACTATCTTTATTATTTAAGGATTTATTGTGGTGGTAGCACTGAGAAGAGAGTACTACCTGCAGCACAGGGTCCCTAATTATGGCAAGAGTTAGTAAATGTTAAGAAATCACAGAGATATGACCTCTGCCCTGAAGATATGACCTCATTATAACCCAGGAAAGCTTCATGGTCAAATTTTGCTAAGATCCCAGCCTAGCCCATGACAGAAGTTGTATTTTGATCTAATGTGTGATCAGTGATTGTGTGAGTACCCCTTAGCTGCACTAGGAAAACAAAAAAAGTAATGTAGTTTTATCTCTCCATGGAAATAAAACATCTGAAAAATTAGAGCCTTTCTCTTTTAATTCTAACTGCTGGATAATATTTTCCAATCCCAACTTCATTGGCATAATTAATAGCTTGAAATTTTAATAGGGGCTTGTGGTTAAAATATTACAACCTTGTTAAGCCAAAAGTTATGTGGGCCATTATTTCTGTACAAGTGGAATCTGTATGACCATTTGACAGATGTTTCAATAGATTATTCTGGCTCTCATATTAGAGACAACTTTATAGGCTCAAACTAAAGGCCTCTCTTGGCTTTTTTTATTTCAGTGAGAAATAAAATTGGCATTCAGTCTCTTGTGAGCTGTTCTTTACACCACTATGGAATCAGTTGCACATTTTGCAAACAACTATGCCGAATGAAAATGATATTGCTCCCAGCTATAAATCATTATCTATCACCCTGCCAATGGAAGAAATAATGTGCACCCCATAACCCAGTTCAGGTAATGTCAGATAAGTTAATATATCCCTTCCTCTGCAGGATTTCATGGGCAATAATTTCTGGCAGATGCTTGCAGATGGATATCTGGCTTCAATCTGCAAAGCACCACAGCTAAAACTTGTTGACCTGTGCTGAGGCAACTCTTGAAGTGTTTTACTTTGTTTTCCCTTCAAAAAGAAAAGTCATCCTTACCCAGAAACGGATGACTTCCCAAATATTCAGAAGTCACATGCAGATCCCAGCTGGAACTACGCTCAAGGTATGGAAAACCTGGACTGCATCTCCTTGTGAGATTTCCCTGTCTGCTTTTTCCTGGTTGATCTATCGTTACATTTTATCCACTCCACACCAGGTTTGTAAAAAACCATGCAGATTTATTGCATTAATGAGAGAAAAAAAGTTATTTGCATTCTGAAAATTCATCTTAATTCTTATTTTTTACAAAATAGTTACACTGACTCAAGGCAGTATTTCTTTCACTGTATTATGCCCACATGCTTCTTGAGAGTGTGAACTGCATGAGTTAACTTTTTCCCTTTTTCTTGAGACCTGTGGTATCCAAGTAAGATTTCTCAGGAATGTTGCTCAAAAGGCAACAACCTCATGCCCTGCAGCAACAGGCAACGGAATCAACCAAGCTGAAAC
Source organism: Microhierax caerulescens (assembly GCA_035590215.1). Classification (NCBI taxonomy): domain Eukaryota; kingdom Metazoa; phylum Chordata; class Aves; order Falconiformes; family Falconidae; genus Microhierax; species Microhierax caerulescens. Next base: position 84,568,801 of record JAVJGJ010000047.1, on the reverse strand, counting down.
CAAGGCTTCCTGCTTATTCTGGAAGGATAACATTGAAGAGCTTTTCTGTGCCAGGGAATTCCTTGTATGAGGCGGAATCCCAACAAGAGTCTCCTTGGAGCAGCCTGTCTGTACTGTCCCCAGCCTGGTCTGGTACTCAGGAAGGACCCTAAGTCACACAATTCAAATTCACTGTGTTCTTCCCGATGGCTTGAGGTGCAGCATTTGGATTCAGAAATCAGTTGTGTGAGAAAACAAATCATAATTACTCACATAATTTGCATGCAGCACAGTGAAGAACTCAGGATTGGTGATGAACTTCACAGCTGGAGACTGCAGCAACAAGGTGATTTTTTGAGAATTCACAGGAGAAAGGGAACCTTCCCTCCTAATCTCTGGATGGGAAAAAAAAAAAAAAAAGCAACAAAATCTTATTAACATAGTGGCAAGTGCAGTCTATTATTTAACCTTTAACGAACACCTGCAAAAATGACAGTATAAAAAAGTCACCGTCCTGCCCGATGCACCTACCTTCTTTGCGTTTCCAAGACAAGCCTGCTGGAAAACTGGTAGACATTCTGCCTATGGTTAGTGATGCAGTGCTTACAGTAGTAGCACAGGAGCTGGATTCTTTTCTGTACTGTATGTTATAAAACTGTGTCTATGATATAAAACATATCTACAGCTGTCTCTAAATATCAATGTGAATGCAACTGTTTTTACCAGTTGATGGTTTGGTTCAATCCTGTCACCCAGATCCTAACTGGTTTCCCCCACAGCTGATTTTAGAGAGACCTGACTTCGCAGTCCAGCCTGAGGGGTTCATCAGCAGAAAGCATTTAGTAGCAAGACTGGTTTGAGGAAGCCCCCTGCTCAGCCACTCACACCCATGTTGGTGCTGCAGAGCATTGCCCTTCACTTGTAATTGCATTATTTTTGGAAGGCCATGGTTTTGGGGACTCGTAGGGTAAAGAAAACAAAAACAGACACAAAGATTATTTTTAATCTGTATCAATTCATAACAGACAAGAACAGAGCTAAGCATTTGAGAATGTAACTCTGCGGAGGTGGGAGCTCCTTGACCTTCTACAGCCACCAGAAAAATACTTCCTACCATGGAATTATGGCTTGAGTGTGAAGTTCTGGCATTTTCAAATACAAGCCAACTTTTAGTGGCAGTCCAAGGAAATTGGATGCAGATGTCATCAACAGAATAATACAGATTCCATTTTTTTTTATCTTATCACTTTTTTTCTTCCTGCTAGACACATCATATTATTTTACCCACCTAAAACCGCAGACTGGATCCATTGCTGGAATTAAATTGATTTATACTGGTTTAGAATCTGGATTCATGTGACTAAATTGTATTCCTTCTGACCTTTTTAATTCAAATGAAAAGGCAAATAGCACATGTATCATACTGCAGCTTTTTCTTATTCTACTCTGGTTTACATCACCCTTTATCTTTTAATTCTTGACATTTTATATAATATTGACTTTTTCTCCTGAAAGCAAAACAATTATCTATAGTAAAAAACACTTCCTAATCTGTTAAAATGACATATATCATATTCGGGGTTAAAACAAAAACATGGATGTTACATAATAGACTGACCTAAATACTTACTGGCAGCAATTCCTATTAAATTATTATTTTATTATGTAAGCTATGATAGTAAATGATTGTCCATATTGCAAGTAATGACTACATTACTTATAATTTAAATGCAAATAATACAATGTGTACCTCATTTCTATTCCAGCTCCTAACAGAGAGGACTGGGTTCTCCCTATAAGATCCAGTGTAGGTAAAATGCTCCCATAAATTGCAATACAAAGGATTGCAAGGAAGCTTTGAATATCAAACATTGAACACTCTTGGTTAAAATTGATTTTTCAAGCTAAAAACACCTAATGGGTCAGGAAAACAAACAGACAAAATTGAGTATTTTTCTAAACTTGTTTAAAAAAACTAAGTTCACTATTTCTCTGTGTAATTCTTCCTGTTCATCATGGAACATTAAGAAAATTCAAGCAGAGATTGTGTTGGTTCTTTCCCTTTGCCAATGCTATTTACAGAGGAACGGCAAAAGGATGGCAAGAAGTCAGGTTTATTTCCAGCAGACAATATAAAACACAAAGTTAGGTGGAGGTGGCAGTGGCCAAAAGGAAAAGAACTGGCTGTTCATTTTGGTGGTGCAAGTTCTCAGACAAAGCAGTTAATTGTTGTAAGTTGCATAGTGGGCACTAGTCTGCTGGTGTTTCTTGCCTGGTATAAACACTTGGGCTACGGTTACACAAATGTTTTAAGAAAATATCAGTAGGACTATTACCAAAAAGAGCAGAAGAGTTCCCTTCCCTTCCATCCCATCCCACCCCGGGTACCCATTCTTCGCCTTTGCAGTGAGACTCATTCTTGTCTGATCATCTAATGAGTCAGATGAAAGAACCAATCTGGCTGTAAACTTATTTTTTAGTCAGGTTAGTTCTCTGCTCTGGTAAGGGGTCCTGTCACATAAGTTAATGATGAGTAAAAAGACAGCTGTGCCTCCTGCAATGGCAGCCCACACTTAGATCAGCTCACAGGTATCACAAAATTGCAGCTTTATAAACACAAGTACACTTGATGCCAGGGCCACTGCAGGTGGCACCACACAGGCAAATGGCAGCACAGAAGCCATGCCCGGACAGAACAAACTGCAGTGTCCCAAGATAAAAACCATACAGCAGCAAAACAAGACAGTCTCATTCTTGCAGCTAATGAGGAGAGTAAAAAACAGATGTATTTTAAAATATAATATAATATAATATAATATAATATATAATAGTAGTTAAAAAAGAATGGAGGCCCTTTGTATCTAGCTTTACGCCTGTAGCTTCTAAACCCCGCAGCTTCAAGTCTAAACCTCTTCTCTTTTAATTAGATTTTGCAACCCGGTATAATAAAGTTCTGGTCTCCCGTGGAAATGGAGCTTTCCCCAGAACTGAATGCCATCACTGAATGGTCCTGACCATGCACTCATTAGCTTTTGTCCCCCTACCTGAGCTTGGCTGGGAAGGCTCTGCCTCGGAGTCACTTCCTCCTCCAGTGGGAACTCTCTCCACCCTGTTGTTTACTACAGCATCATCTTCAGTCCGCTCGGTTGCAATAGTTCGCTGGATATTTTGGTAGCTACGTACATTCAGAGAAAGGAACAACAAGTTTTAGTTAACAGAAGAGCTTTCTGGTGCATTCTACCTTAACAATCAGCATTGGTTTTGAATGATTCCAGTACTTCTACCTTCAGCATATGACAGAGTAAGAGCATGCCTGATTCTTCTTCAATTGATGCAGCTACTCACGCTTGGGTCAGCCATTACCCTGGAAACAGGGCATCTTGCACTAACAAATGGCTTACAGAGGGTGCAAAGCAAACAAAACTCAAAGGTCAGATTTAGACAGGTATTTAGGCTACAGGTTGCTCCTAGGCTTCCCTTTAAAATATTTGGATGTCTGGAACCTAAAACTACTGGTGGATCATGGTTCCCCCTCTCATTTAGTTTATCGTAGTATACCCAGTGAAGTAAGGATCACTCCCGTGGTGCACTAAGTACGCTTCAGTCTTTCTTATTACAATACTGGACACACAGGCTCAACACTAAAAAGGCAAAGGCTATTAAGAGTGTTCACAAAATGGTTATTACAATACTGCACAGCCACCAGTTGGGAACACTTCCATTTTGGCAGGTAATATGGAATGTAAACTTGTAGGTAGCGTGACCTGAAAGAGCTATAATCTGATTGATAAGACAGCCCCAGAAAAGTATAATAGGATGTAACACATGAGCTGAGTGAATGGCATGTGGATGTGAGCGATGTGTTCATTTTTGGAAATCAGTGGGATCAGGCATTTAGCTTGGGTGATGACTAGTTGCAGAATAAGGAAAAGGAAACAATATAGAGATAAGCAAACAACAGTGAGGAGGATGACAGTAGAAAATTCTGACAAAAAAACTGTGAACACCTTAAAAAAATCTATAATGTGATTTTCGTACTAATCACTGAACTAATTGCCACATTAATTGATGTCAATGGCACTGATCATGGCCTTAGGGAAGAGACCAATCCTATATACCTTACCAGATCAGGAACAACGTATATACCTGGCTGTGGGACTAACCTGGAGTGTTTTGAATTTGCACTACACAAAACAAATTTGAGTTAACTTGTTCACTCACATGGACAGATGAATGAGAGATCAGATTTCTTTGGCTCTGCTGGCAAGCTATGAATATAAGTCTTACATATTAAATAAGAAAATATATTTTATGTACAGAGAGAGAAAGAAAAGAAAAAGAAAATGTAAGGAGAAACAGAAAGAAAGAAGCAGAAAGAGAAAGGAAAGAAAGAAAACAGGCTCTCTTAATTATTTTAATTAGCTTTTACTCCACCCCATATTTTTAATCTTTATTTCTGGGTTGCATTTCTGTATGTATATAAAACAGAACAACAATAAATGCCTGCATTTATTCTGATCCAGCATTGTTGGTCTCTCATTTTGTTAACTTAAGCCCTTTTTTCTTTCCTTTGCTCAACTTCTGACTTAGAAATTTTACTCACTTTCTCTCTCTTTATTTATTAATACATACTTTATTCCAAGTTAGAAGTTAGTCAGGACCTAGTTCCTCAAAGCAGTTAAAATTTGGTTTTTACATCTCTCAACAGATATTGTCTCCAGTAGCTCACTACAACCCAATCTTGGGCAGAAGGGCTGGAGATAATTAAGAAAAATAATTAAAGTTTTAATAGATTGGTGCTAAATTTTCACAGCACTATATGTGTCCCCCAATACTCAAAGTCATTTGAAGCTACATTTAGTGTGCATTTTGACTGTTTAAGTAAACATCCATCTTTACACGGAAATTCTGGTAACAGGTTTCACAACAGCTTGCATTTACTACAGTTTTAACCCCCCCGTTTTAGACCTACATTTTACATTTTTATTCACTTGACTACATGCAATTGAATGAACTTTCCATTCCAGTACTGAAGGAGTTCTATAACACCCACATGCAACAGAAAGGGGGATGAGGAAAAAAAAAAGTTCATACAATCAAGGGATATAAGCACACATACAAAAACCACTTGTAGCTTCAATTTAATTAGATGGTAGAAAATCCCTATTGGCAAACTGTAAAGAGTAACACGAGCTGTATGCCAACAAAAGGCTACACTTTTTTTTTGGGTTGCAATACTATAAAGTCATCTGGTATAAATACCAGAAAATGCCAAAGTGCTTGAAGAAAACATTGAAAGTGCAAAAGTTATGGGAATGCTCCTGGAAATTTCAGTCTCCTTGCAAAGTGATTTGTCTAAACCAACTGTGGTTTAGAAATGCTACATTGTGGCTGTCTTAACTGTTATGGTTATAATTTATGTTACATATTACCTTTTAAATTAGTGCAAATACAAGTCTAGAAACACATATGCTGTAAAGGACCTTTCCAACACAGTTTGAACAAGGGCTGTTACCTGCTTTGCTAAAAGCAAGCAAGTCAGATAATGCTGTAGAAAATGAGCAAAAGCCTTTAAAATAAGAAGTATGGATGTCCCTTTGGAGTTTGCCCAACACTTAGATTCCAGTTTTGCATTCCCTGTATCCTCAAGTGGCTAGTACGGCTAATGGGAAGCTTGGAGCACAGGAGGAAAGCAGGACTAGGCTCAATCACAGCTATGGGTTTTTGTTTTTTTTTTCAGGCTGAGTTTCCAAAGCTTTGTGGTTTTGGCTGAGCTGGAAATACCAGGCTTCCTTGTAATATTTTAGTCTTTCCATTGCCTTCCACAAATGAAACCAGGAAGGCAAAATGTGAGTAGATTGGTTTAAAAAGAAGTGTTGCCAAGTTTTTTCAAACTGCTAAGTGATTTTGAGTCCAAATCTTGTTTGATGTTAGAGCAAAAGTTCAGGCTGCTGCTAACTCTATCAACAAGGTCTATGTTTGCTGTGGCCTCACCTAAAATGATTCTCAGGTGCATCAGTTGAAAAATATTTCAAATAATGAAGTTTGAAATACAACAAAACAGTATTTCTAAAGTGAGTGCTTAAAACAAAGCCCGATCCTTCACAGTGGTGAAAATAACCACTTATAAAAAGTGGTTTTCCTCACAGTCCTGAAATCTGGAGACACAAAGTATTTGAAATTAGTTTTAGGACAACACTAGTTTTAAAAATTCTAACAGCCAGGTTGAAAATATAGAAATAACTTGCCACTGGACAAACACTCAGAGATTCAGTATGAATCTCTTTCACCAGAATCTTAGGAAACATTGCCAAACTTGGGAACAACAGGAGACATCCATATTCAACTTCTCAAATCAACAGAGCTCTTCGGCAGAGAGTAGAGAATCAACAGTTTTTTTCCTCGGTCCCAAGAAGCCATGACAGTTCATGCTCAATAAGTTGCGAAGTGCTGAGTCTTCAAGGGGACTTGGGTAAGGAGATGCTACTGCTGAAACCCCTCTACACTGCTCACTTTGTAAGTGGGTATGTCAATAATAAAACCAGAGAGATTCAGAGAATGTCAGTCCCATGAACTGTCAATTCCCAACCCAAACCAATGACAGTCAAGCCATAATCAAGAAAGCCAGGCAGCCTACACGAAAATATGGAATAATAGAGTTTGAAGCAAGGAGGTGACAAAGACAGTGCCTACCCTTCAGTTGCTGCGGACATAGCTGGTTTAATGATTAACCTGCATTATCTAACAGAACAGTAAATTCCTCTCTCACAAGCACCAATTTTCACCTTCCTGATGGTGCTGCACTTACATAAGTTCAACGTAAAAAAAACAAACAAAAAAACCCCCAAACCCACCACCACCACCACCAAAACCCCCAAATGAACGAAAGAAAGAGTTGATGTATGTCTACAACAGAGCCTTCTGCTTTCTGGGGCAGTAACTTGCTTAAGTGGCAGCCAAACAGTCTGAGCTTTGACATGGCCAAAATCTCTCTTGAAGGCAAAAGCTAAATGGCAGAGACGTAATGTAAATCCCTTTAGAAAATTACACTAAACATAAACTTTCTTTAGGTTTTGTTGTTGAGTTTGGTTTTTTTTAGTATTAATGTGGTAGCTTGACACATTCTCAGAAAAGCTATAACGAAGATAAATACCGAGCAGGTTCTTCCACTTTTGCAAGACAAAACGCCTGTTACAAAATGCTACCCAAAATAATGAATTGTTCCGAAAAATAAAAGAGAAATTCTTCAAGAGCACTGTGATGGTGTCAACTTCACTTGCAAAATAATCACTTTAAGAAGGCTGGTTTGCTCTCCACAAGTTACATTAACTTTCCAGTTGTTCTTCAGGGCCCAGTTCTCCTTAGACAGAGTAGCTCCCAAATTATTCTGCACTCTGAGTACTTTGAAACTCTGCATCCTTCTCTCAGCTGGAGATCTTTCTCTTAGCACAGAAAAAAAGACCAAAAAAAGTTTTGTGGCATTTTACATGCTATAATTAGAATATAATTTCATTTTTGCTTGTCTTTTTCTAGAAGCCATATCATTACAGTAAGCAGGGAACTGAAAAAAACCCCACTTTTCTGAAGTAAAAAAGGAAGATTTTTGACCAGCTGTCTATATTTTCACTTTCCTCTTAAATTCAGCCTGAAAACAAGCAAAAGAAGGAAATGGTAAACAAATCTAGGTGTGGACTAGTCAAACAAAGGGAAAATGTCTGCCATGTTAAGAGATATCTCAGCCAGCTCAGAGCGAACTGACAGATTTGCAGGGCCCAATGCAACATTATGCAGATCTGTCTATGTCTAGAAATGTGTACAGTCCTACTAGAGCAGTGCTCTGCCCTGGAAAAGGAGACAGACCTCTCGGCAGGCCTCACCAGTGTGAGCAGGAACGCCATGCTGAGATGGCAACGCTATTTTGGGAACAGGCAGCTCAGAACCCTTCGCAGCACAGCACCAGATGCTGATCCATCAATACCGCTCTTACAGTTAAATAGCAAAAGTGACTCCATCTTTTGGAAGAACACTCCCTTCGCTTCTGGGAGTCATTGCAAAAAAGTTTTCCAAAAGCCTCTTCCTGCTGTTTGAAATGTTTTGCAACATCTTTCACTCAACGGCACTTCTCATGAGGGCAAGTTTGGGTACTGGACACCCACAGCAGGCACACGAGAGGGCTGAAAGAGAACTGTGGTGGGGACAGGAACATGTACATTGGATTTGGAGGGAACAAGGAATAAAGATAAATCCTTAGGAAGCCAATGCAATGCACCAGGGAAGGAAGCAAGCTACAGGGCAGTGTGGAAAAAGGGGAGCGCAGATTTCCAGGGAATAAAGGTGCCAATGCTCACCGCCGGTTCAGCTGCTCCATTTGCTGGATGGAGCCAGACCTGTGGATCCCATCTGGTGTTGCTGCGGCTGTGGGGCGTTGCCATGTGGTGGTTCGGTTGACGTGATCAACGTAGAATACCCTCCCGTGGCTGTCTATCCGAGCTTCCCAATCTAGGGTTGGAAAAAAAGAAAGGGGTGATGCTGTCAGTGTGATGCCTTCCAGAAAGCCTAAATGTGGGAGATATATATATACACACACACACGTATACACAGACAGGGTATATACACATGAGAGATACTATATATATGTCTACATGCGTGCAATATATATTATGTGTATATATTTCAAGTATACATTCAAATGTGTATATATACTATGTGCTCGTCTATATGCATATATATGCATATACGTAAACATTTCACACACAGCACATAGGTAGCCTATGGAATTCACTACCATAGACTAGGAAAAATGAGTGTCATTGTGGCTACATTTTTTAAAGGGCTGGATAATTTTACAATTAGTAATCCTAGTTGGCTGCATTAATTGCAGGTTGGGGTAGCCCCTTAGAAGCGACCCTTAGTAGAAAAGGATTACATCCGAGCTGATATGCCAAACAACATGTTTTCTTTTTTGTTATGTTTCAGAACAAACATGTTTCATTTCTCTCTTTTTTATAAAGTGGCTTCGAAGGATACCATATAGTAACTAAAGGCTCCCCTGAAAATTGATCACAGCCTGATTGGACACATCCTTAGAAATCTCTCTAAACAGATAAGTATCATAAATCTATTGCTCTAATGAATGCCAACTAGACTGAAGTTTGCAGCATAATACCGAGCCTTGCATCATTATTGTTTCCTGCTAATGTTTATGTTGTCCCGCGACTGAAAGCTAAAAGTCATTTGGTATATAATGGCTTGTGGAAAATGGTAATGTTGGTAAAAAAGAAGTGTTTGGAACAGAAAAAATTCAGAAGTGAGTTAGCTAGCAAAGCCACATATCAAATTGGTTGGAATGTATGGAGTAGTGATATAAATTACACTTGCTAGCTTCATATTTCTAGGTGATCCATCAGCTGATGATGTATCTATGTATATATATGCACATACTTTCTACACGTGTTTGTATACAAACCTCACTCACATTCACACACAAATGCACATATGGTGATTACCTTTAGGGGCAAACACTTCCTTGTATTCTCTTATTCTTACTGTGATACCCTCCTCCCTGATGAGTCCACTCCGTCTACGGTCAAATTCAGGATCAGCTTAATTTCATATTTTATTTATCTCCTACTCTCTAAGAGTAGGACTGAAGTTGTACCTCTTCTTGCTATACGTGGAAACCTATGCTTCATGAACAGTTCCCACCCCCTGAATGCTGGCCCTGGCTAAACTCAGCTCCCACACCTGGGCTAGTCCCAGCCAAGTGTAGGCTCTCTGAAGTTTATGGTTGGCTGTCCCTGACACATAATTCCACAAACCTCAAAAGACAGGCACTGGAAGTCCTTGGAGGAATTTTCTCTAAGACTCCAAAACAACAAGATACATGTGCACATGGATTATTTACTTCAAAACTGACTCTAAGCACCTTAGTCCTTATAGACACAAAACCTACAGAGTGTCTCTGACGGTGAACATCAACTATGCAATTTTAAAGAGAGCACTCTCTCTTCCTCCCACCAGGTAAAGTTTCCCAAGGACGTTGTAGCTATTTCAAGAACAAGATCACAGCTTTGGGGAAACAACGTCTAAAACATAAGACAGTGAAAAATAGCACATCAAGTACAGCAGATGCACATTGAAGGAAATGAGACTGACACATACGACAAGCTGAAGGCCAGAGTCTTGCTGAGCCCACTGCCACTGGTGGCAGGCGCACCACCGTGGGTGGGGAATGGTCCTTCTGGAGCTATGCATTATCCGCAATATCCTCAAGGAAATAATCTTGGCCAGATTAAAGGTGACAGGATATACCTTAACATCATGAAGATCTTAGTTTTCCTTGCTGTTGTCTGGCAAGGGACTAACCCTAGTCCTCACCTCACACTATGGTGGTATGCACGTAACAAGTTGAGAACAATAAGGATCGATGGGTAATTAGAAGCTTGTAGGCAATGCTGTAGATCCACACCCTAAGACAGCCTACAGAAGACACCAACTGGTCATACTGGTCTGATCATCAAGCCTGCTGATGGACACTTAGCAAGAATACTACTACCCGATACATAGTCAAACAAGGGCTTCTCACAATCCAGCCCTATTGGCTCTAGAGGCTATGTTGCAGTGTCTCTAATTAAATGCAACTTCGAGTTCTGAAGCATGATACTTAGAAATCTAGGCATAATGAAAATTGTCCAGAGCTTGGAGGTCACAGTGAAAACATCAAGTCAGGATCACATAGACTGGATTGCAACTTCAGGAAGGCTATGTCTACTGGAGGTATCAGACATTCAGCAGCAGTATGTACAAACATGAACTACACCTGTTTGGGAGCGCTACTTCATTAATTGCTTTACAGGTATATACACCTGAAACCACGGGCTGACAGTTGCATCGGCATGCTAAAGTATTAGGAACTGTGTGTCACATGGCGTTTGAGAAACCTGCAGCAGTACTGCTCCTCGCAACAACACTCCTAATCAGCTGAATAACTTCTTTTGGTCTCCTGGGAAGGCTGTCAGAGGGTGGCAGGTGATGATACTTTTGTTGTACACAGTTGGCAGGTGCACTTCCCGCCTTTCCACAAGACAACCTGTAAGTCACACAAGTCACTGAAGCTGCAGATGATACCAGATTTGTGGACAGATGGATGGGTACCTGCACAGAGAGACGAACAGGCTGACAGGTGAACTAACAGACAGAACTCTGCTTCTGAGCTGTGCTCAAGTCCTTTCACGTTACTTCAGGGGAACAGGTGATCTAGGAAGCAGCCATATCTCCTCTGGGTCTTTTGTCAGGTTTTTCAGGCAAAATAAGACTGTGACTGGAACAAAGACTAACCTCTACCTAACTAACCTTCACAGTAAGAGCATGCTGGAGCTCTTGGGTGGGGTGGGACAGTACTGGTTCTGTTCTGCAGTAACCCCTTTTCATCAGCTGAGTCATATTTCGCAGCAGCCTCTGAAACTGCTCTGGTTTATACCAGAAGATGCAACTTTTTCTGGCAGGACCATAAACTTGGCAGGGCAAAGCAAATATGCTGCCTTTCCTATTCTGAGCTCAGTCACACCTTCGGCAAAGAGCAGCTCTGAACTGGCCACATGTATTTTTTTTGGCTTCAGTTCTGTAGGGTTTCCAGCAGTGCTGGCAAACATGCATAATAAGAGGTGACTATTAATGCCATCATGAGGCTGTACAAACTCTGCAAATCTTCTATCAATCTTGTATAGGCCTTAACATTCAGACTGGTCATTATGACATTCCTACATCAATAATGCATCTGTTCTACCCTACTTTCTGAAATTACACTGTCTGAAATTAAATTTCCTCCCTGAGACCAACTGTTGTGGGGTTACCACGAAACAAAGTTATTCAGAAAACTGTGCAAAAGAGAAGAAGACTGTCCATGATTCTCCATGACCAAAGTAAAACCAGTCAACACTGAATTTGCAGCACTGGCAAATTATCTTCAGCTGTACTTATGGACAGAAGCTAATGCCCCATATGAAAAGTAAGCCAGGTTTGCTCATGTAACTTTGGTTTAAAAGATAAAGTTTCTTTCTTTCACGTGATTTGAGATCTATTTATCTAGGATGAAGAGGCATTAAAGACACTGAGACAGTCAGAGTGAATGCTAGAAGAAGAAACATTTATAGATTAAGGCTGTAGTTTTCATTTTGAAGTGCCCTTAAAATTTCATGACAAATTTTTGGAAACAGGTTTTCTAGGTGATATTATCCAATTCAACTTTTTTGCCCTCCAAATTAACTTAGTATGGTCTGTTCCTATTAAGGCAAATATATTTAAGCCCACAGTGTCAACCTTTATTGTAAAAATTATGTTATACGCAAATGCTAAAATAAAATCCTATGGAGGGGATTGTACTGTATCATCACACATTGCATTTCATGGCCTTAAACCCTGTTGTGAAAGCAACTGTGAAAACCAAAGGTAGAAATAATTGCTTTTTAAGGATAATTCTAAGAAAGAGGAAAAATGTATTCAGTTGGTGATGGAAGAACATGGAACAGATTCACAGTATGTTTTGTTTACCTGAGGTGGCATCCATGCCCTATCATTAGGTCACCTAATGGGGAATATGTCCTATTTGCAGAGTGTTGAGGTAAGAGTGGAAGGAAGAGCAGTATTTGCCTGTTACAGAGGTAACTGTTCCCGTTTCATCACTCACTAGCAAGCCACAGCGGGACTCTACTAAGACTTCATTGGGCTAAAGGCATTTGAATCATTCATGCTACTGTGCAGCTGACGCCAGCATTGGGGCTATTTTCGGCTTAGGGAATACCGACAGCACGGTTGGTAAATGATGAATTATTTGTCTAGGGCACCACAGGGCAAGTAAATGTGTCCCCTTATTGTGCTTGGAAGAAAATAGAGTGCTCTGTTTATAGGTCTGGCTGTCCTTCTGAGGCGCTGCGCATTTTAGGTTGTTAAATCCTGTGCTGAAGTTGAAAGGTGACCAGCAGCACGTTGCAGGGCATAGAGTGCGCTCTGCTGGGCTCTTAACGCCAGTGCAAAAAGTGGGGTAATCCAGGAACACTCGGGGGAAAGGCTACAAGAAGACAAGTGAAAACATCTCAGGCAGTTGGTTCGGTGGTAACAATCCCGTATTATCAGCCTGCTAACTGATCATGCTACTTAAGACCACCTCACTTCTGTCCAACGCAACTGCAGACACCATTAAAGTCCAAAATGAACACAAAATTCACTGATTATCAAATCCAAAGACAGGACAACAAGACCACCCTGCATGAGCCGCCTTTTCCCAGCTTCTGCTGGTTTTGCTCAGATTTGGATCTGTCTGTCCCAGGAGCATCCTGACTGTGGAAGGGTTCCTGCTGGACCTGCAAGCAGCGCTGACAGACCACAGGAACAACCATCCCAAACCATCTTTGAAGCTGGTTATAGAAATGTTATAGAAAAATCAGAGTACTTTGCTGATACACCACCCAGAAAGCTTTATAGTAAGGCTTCTGGAACATCTGACAGACATCCACTCATCTGAGTCTAAACACACTGACTGGAAACAGGGAAATATTACTACTTTCATTTCATGGTAGCTAAGGAAGAAGACTGACCAAGGCAGAGGGAGGTTATGGAGCTTGTCCAAAAAAACATGACAACACTTGACGTCTGGATCAAAAAGGACAAAAAGGGAAACAAAAGGGCATATTGCTTGGATCCTGGAGAATGTATATACAGAGCAGATGGGGTTATTTAGAAAGACATACTGACCTCTACACTGTTTGAGTTAACAGGAAAAGCTGAAAAATGCAATAAATTAAAAAACTAAAGCTTACTTGGTGGAAGAGGCTCATCGATAGTTGGGTAGTGATGATGGTCAGGCCTCAGAGAAGGAAGCTGGCTGACTGGCTGAGAATTATGGAGTAAAGGACAATCACCTATGGACAAGATATTCAAGACATTGACGTCATTCACGGTTTTCACAATGTGGTTCAAAAAATGTGCTACTGTAAAACAAGTGATTATTTTTTTAAACAGGTTAGCCTGGTGTACGAGCAGCTCTGGTTATTCCTACTTTCAGGCACTATTTTAATAACAACTCATATGCCAAAGAATTATTAAAATAATGCAGTCAAGGCTCTGATCTCAGGTTGAGTCAATGCTAAACTATTATGGGCCAGATTCTGGACTCATAGACACACAAGTGTAAGCGAGAGAAGAATCAGGCTTGATCTCTGAGAAATACTGTGCATGTACAACCAAACTCAAGCTTCTGCAGAAACTGGCAGGAAAATGCAAAATCCTGGTTCCAACTTTTAATTCATCCCATCAGTGAAATACGAGGCTAAAAGCTGCCTTGGATCTTTCTATGCTTTTCCAAAAGATCAATGGCCGTGTAAGTGGACTGGAAGGGCAGGATTTTGCAGTCCGCACAAAGCAGAAGGTCATCCCCTTCTATAGGTATTTTTCAAAATTCAAAGAATCTATCTTGAGTGGAAGGAGGAAGAATGAGAGAAGGACCAGAAACAGGGAGGAGACAGGTGGTAGAAGTGGTAGAAGAGGAGACAAAAGATAGTGAGACATAGTCAGGATCTGAGATAAAGAAGGAAGACCTGAGATACAGAAGAGGGAAAGAAGAAGAAGACAGAAGGACACACAGTAGACAGTGCAGAAGAAGTTTTTAAACACTAACATTGTATATATGTCTATACAGCCAAATATGAAATAAATGAAATCTAAGCAAATGTCCAAAGTCATGTTCTGTTGAAAGGAATGAGTAACTTAAGATCCAGTCAATGCTTACAGAATCCTTTAAGAAACTAAGAAGTCATAGTAGGGATGAGAAAGCATTCCTTATCTTAGACTTAACTGTGAGAATAAGGAACCTGCATATTAAAACTTCACAGGTTCCAGAATTAAGATCCCTTCTCGGTCTGTCCTCAAAATCTTAGAAACCAGGGCTATTTATCCTACTAACAGACACGTTTTCATATTGTGTGGTAAGTTTTCCACTATAACCTTCAGCTCCTGGTGGGCCTGTTAATCCAGATACAATCTGAATTGCATAAATATAACATTTACATGCATCAGAAAGATGCAGCTTAGGGGAAAAAATATATTTAGCATTCCCAGCATCACCAGAACCATTCAGCTAAGCCAAAGTCATTGTGTGCTGGCTGGTTTAGCTGTCTTTAATGTCAGAATCTTAATAGCCTAAAAATTAACATTTTGTAAAAAGCCCAAACATATAGCTATCAGATATAAAAAAAAATTTACCAAAAAATATGTTTTTTCTTTAAACAACTGACAGCTAAAAGGCAGAAGCCAATTTTGTATAAAACTGTAAAAAAATCTCACACCATCCAGAAGTGAGAAAAACTGCTTAGACAAAAATACTCCCTCTTCTAGGTGCTCTGATGATACCGTATGGCCTGTTAAATGTCTTCATTAAACACTTGTGTATAGGCATATCTCCCAGTTGCATCTGCCGCATGTTTTGAACAGACAGCAGAGTTATGTAAGTTATTATTCAGTGCTAAAAGTCCATCTCTCATAGCCTTGAAAACTATGCTGTTACTACAGGTGTTGTAGCACCAACTACCACATCATCCATCTACGTTTCTTTACTTACCTCACCATAATTGACTGTCCCCTAGTCAAGATAGTTACGCCAAGCCAGCAGAAGCATGGTAGTATCAGTCACCTGGAGTGGATGGAGGTGACCACATCTACTGTATTTGTAAGAGCTGCCAAATCACGAAGCAACGTGCACATTTCATTAAGCACCCCCGGTGGTATCAAGAGCGCTAAGAGCCGGGCTGCCCTTCAGACACACTCTCTCAGCTAATCAAAGCAAAACCACCATCAGCACTGCAGCGCCCTTTACACAGGCTCAAGGGGCACAATCTTGGAGCTGTACTGAATCCATATGCAGAAGACACCCTCTCCCACCACACCCCCTCTCAAAAATACACACAGTCTGAAATAACCATCATGTTTGTAAGCATGGTCATGCACACACACACACGCGCTCGTGCCCCCTTAGGTATACTTGCACATAAATGCTGTCCACACACAAAGACCCTCATCTGGAAGGAAGGAAATTGGGTTCTATACCTCTGTGTACTTCTGAGAATTTAATTCTTTGGGCTGGATTCTGCTCTGCAGAGAGAATAATTGCCTAGGCTCAACTGTTGACAAACTCTTTACACAGTCCAGCGTGTAAAGTGACCCTTACACGTTTCTTTCTGCTGGGGTAGGGTCTGTGGCAGTGGAAGGTAGGGATAAATAAATTGGCAATAGAGAAGGAAAGGGTAGAAGGATGCTTTAGTTGGGGTTTCCCAGTGACCCCTAAATATGCTATCCTTTTGCTGCCATTTTACTTTAGTGTCATTTATAATGGGGGACAGGTGACTTGGGATTTGGAGATGCAAAGACTACCTCTTGACCTTGCTGCATACTCCTCAGCTGCTGCTGAGGCCTTTACTTCTTCAGCTGGAGAAAAATGACACACTAGCTGAAGAAAAGATGAGTGATCAAACCCACTCTTCATGCAACTCCATAAGACATAAAATGAGTTACCAAAGGGAGGAATTTAATGTAATGGTTTGGATGGATTGGGAAAAAACAGTACCTAAATTATAAAGGTTAAAAATTACTTTCTTTAGTACGCTTTATCTCTAAAGAAGGATAGGGAGATGAGAATTTTGTTTAACATAATTCAGTTTTTAAAGTACCTAAGCAAAAAAATAATATTGAGTTGCCCTATGGTCTGTGAAATCTGAGGTAGAGTTGTTTGGTACCTGGGGAACTGGAACAAACAGGGCTAGAGAACTGGGTTTGTAAGAGACAAATATTTGCATTTCTCCACGCTCATGACTGTGCATGGCTACTAATCATATACAGAAACTGGTCCAGATCTTTGGCTGGTGTAAATCAGCATATCAGCCCTTTGACAAGCACAAGCTGGTCCTCTCACTGACTATCAGAGACATAGCAGCACATCAGATATGTGAAATGGAACAATCCCAGGAAATAAGGAATGAGTTGGTGGATGTGATAATGCTGATCTGCCACATAACTACAGTAGCTAATCTTGATTTTATAATGATGCACGTGTATCTACAGGAATCCATATATACAGATCCCGATCTGATTTATTTGGTTTTGCTGGGATTTTTAAGAACAGGCTCAATTATCCAACCCTCCCTGATATCTGGCCCAGCTCACAGCCCCCAAATTTGTACGAAATAAACCGTGAGCTATCTGAAACCTCGATTATCTGATGCCTTCTGTGACAACCAGATAATCAGGGTTGCTCAGCGCATCGATTCTCAGGATCTAACCTTCTCTTCTGCTGCTTGGACCTGCTATTGGGGTGTCTAGACTCTCTGTGGCTCTTTGTGGGTTCCCACCATGAGCTACTAGTTCATCTGGCCACTGGGAGGAGCCATCCACTTGCTCCCTGTCCAGCTCAGGGCTCTGTACTGAATCTGGCACTGACTCAAAAGCACTGTTCTCATCATCATCATCATCCTGTGAGGAAAAGACCGTGCTCTCAGAAATCTTTGCACTGTCGACGGAGGAGAAGCGGGTATGGCTGGAGAAGCGATTGTTACTGTCATAACAGGAGGTGCTGTAGCAAGAAGTGCTGTAGCAGGAGGTGCTGTAGCAGGAAGTGCTGTAGCAGGAGGGGCTGTAGCAAGAGGTGTCGCACGCCTCACATTCATTGTCGCCATTGGGCCTGGAGCTCGACCCGCTCTCGCTTCCTGTCCTGGGGTGCTCCCCATCCAACAGCCCATCATTTAAGTCAAAGAGTTGCTCATCCAAGGTCCCAGGAAGCACCGTGCTCTGGCTGAAGTTCTCTTCAGCCTCATCTTCCAGAGCAGGCTCTGCTGCCACTGTCTTGCTCTCACTGACCACCTCCTTCTCCAGTGCCTCCTTGACTGTAGATTCCTCATCATTCTCCCCACCATTGCCACCATCTTGCTCGTCTTCCCCATCACTGCTCATCTGGGCTGAGGGCAGGCTGTGGAGCAGGTTGTGGATCCGTATGTAGTGTGTGCGAGGGGTCTCTGGCTCACCACAAGCTGAAGCTATGACTGTCTCAAGTTCAGACACAGGCAGGGAGCACGGCCTGTTTTTCCTCTTTGCTGTGGTCCTCAGTTGCAGCCTGTTGTCTTCCTCCTCCTGGGCTGAAGCCCCTTCTTCTTCCTGACTCTTCTCTAGGTCCTTGCCAGCATGCACATCTGCACTCACCTCATCAATATCTAATGTTTCTATGCTGGTCAAGACACCACCATCTCCCTGAGTACCAGAATTGACTTTGTTATTTTCCCTAACTTCAGTCTCAGGAGGAGACATGCAAGCCAGCAGAGCCAGCTGCTCCGTGAGGTCCGTAGCACTCAAAGAAGGCAGCACTTCTCCTGGGATGGATTCCAAGGGCTCAGGAACTGGCACCGCATCAACCTCCCCATCTCCTGCTAGCTCTTCATTTAAGCTGTTCTGGTTGACTTCCCCAGGTGGTTTGACAGCCCCTGGGCTATCAACACTGTTCACACTGTATCCATTTAGCTGTTCTGGAGTTGTACTTTCTGAGGTCACTGTGTTGATGCATGGAGGCTCACCGAGGCTTTCCTCTGTGGGGTTGTTCACAGGGCTTTCCTGGAGGTCAGCTGGCTCAGGATCTGCGCTAATGGAGACCTCTTCATCATCTGTATGAGACAGGAAAAGAAATTACTTACTCCTTCAACAAGAACTGTTGACTGAACCAGAGGTTTGGCTGTGAGGACATAGGCATCCACAGCAATCTGAGAAAATTAAAAGCATAAATTACAGTGTGAATGTCTGGGCACTTGGGCAACTATCAAAAAAATGCTGAATTTTTTTTTTTTTTTTTTTTTGGCTAGGCAGTCTTTGTACAGTGGCTTTAACAATCACAGGGCTTACCCATGGTGGTAACCTGTACGCAGCACTCGGCCTCCCTGCAACATAACCTCAAGGTAACACCTCATTGGAACTCCTCTTTTACCCAAACTGGCATTGAAAGGAATATCACGGGAATGACAGGGAAGTCTTCCCTGAGGTTTTAATGACATTCTTCTTGTCATGCTGAAGCTGACAGGACTCCACAACAGATAACTTAAAAAACTGTTTTCACACCCTTGAAAGTCATAAACTTTCCCAAAAACATTCTTTGATGTGATCCTCATCTGTACCACCACATTCCAGATGCAGATAACCTGGGCTCTTTCATGCCGTCCAAATAGTAAAAAGACAGAAGTCAGGGTTTTCCAGCAAGGGGAAGTTCACAGTTTCCAAACACTAATGCAGCTGCTGCTGGCTTGACAAAGTGTACCTAAGAGGATGCTACCACACAGAGCAAAGAGTTCCTGAGTAACACTGCTGAGACGCTGACATGAGAACCAAGGTTCAAACTTACACCATCATGACAGTGACTTTCTAATAACTACAAGAGAATGTCAATCTAAACCAAACCAAAAGGGAGGGAAGGAGAGGAACACTGAGTAATTTTTGGTTTACTTTTTTCATTAAAAATTATCAAAACGAGAAAGTTTCCAATCATCTCTGCTGTTACATTCTCATTTTTACTTATGAACTGCTCCAATGCAGATGACTACAAATAACAGCCCATCTAGCACCTCCCCAGGACAGGCAATAAGAGAAGGAAATGAGACTTTATAGTTTTCCACCCTCTTCTCTCCCCATGATGGAGCAGAGTACCTGAAACAGCCAAGAACAGGGGGATATAACACTCCAGTAGCTCTAAGCTAAGGGGAAACAGGGAAGAAGTTGTGACTCACGATGCATCCTGTGACAGGGGACTTTAAGCACTTTCCTTTGCTCATGACTGTACCTAAAGTCCCAGAGCAGCCAGGAATGAATTCAGATTTCTGAGGAGAAAACATGCAAAACAAAGCAAAACAAAACAAAAACAAAAAAAAAAAAGAAAAAAGAAAAAAGAGATCTAGAAGATCTAGATAAATGATGGGTTAAGACTGAGAATTACCTGGATGGATGGATGAAGTTATCTCAAATCGGAACTGCAGCTGGCCACTGACATGGTCTGTAGGAAGTCTGCGACCCAGAGTGTAGCTCACAACCCTGTCCCTGAAAGAAAACAAGTATCGTCACAACAGACTATAACCTACCCAATGTCTACTGTGCATAGATCAAGCTGCTGTGTCCTACAGAAATACAAAATAGTTTTCAAAGTCTATTCAACCCAGCCATGAGGGCATGCTGACTTGTGTACGAGAGAACGAATGGCAGAGGAGAGGACAATGTCTTCAATTACAATGGAATAGCTGAGTCAGTGAGTAAGACAGGCTTTTGGGATACACAAGCACATATGTATATATATAGAGAGAGAACAGTGGGAATGGAACTTCTGCAGTATGGGTATGAAAATATTGACATGGGAAGCAAACAACTCCCACTTCATCTATTGTACAAGACTTCCCTTCCTGCTGATCTGACCATATCTACCCTTCTGCAGAACCTCACATTTCTGAATTTCCTTTCCTTCACCATCTGCATAAAAATTCAACTTTCCTGCCCTGTACAGGCCAGTCCCCGCTTACCACCTTCTCTTTTGAAACTGGCTGAATGACTGCTCTTCATCTCTTTCCACCCCTCTTACCTCTATGAAGCTGAAATATCAGGAGAACACCTTCCTGACAAGGTTGACCAATGACTCCATTCTGTCCTTGTGCAGGTCCCTCCCTTTGCCACACTTCATCCACCCCTCAGAACAGAATGAAACTACAGAAGAGATTAACTTCCCAGCCGCCCAAAATGAGGCTGAATCAATGTTTGCAAAGCATTTTTTTGAGTGTAAAGGCTTCACTGAATAGTAATATTTATACACCTTTTGAAGAAACATAGTTCACTTCCCGTTGGGCCCAATGTATTTGCTAGGATAGTTTCACATGCATCAGAAATTCATATAAATGAGACTATCTCAGGATTTGTGTATGATTTTTCGAAACTTGTGTGTACACTTCTCATTGAGCTTGCCTGAGATTTAAAAGCCACTATGGTATAAAAACTAAGCCAGATCTAGGTTCAGGTTGGAGGCACTGCTCTTGGCAAAGCATATCCTTAGATAGGCAGTGTTTACAATAAGGAAGTAAAATAGGAAGATATGGTCAGAAGATGATGAGAAATCTTCTTATACAGGGGGAAGCCAATGATATCAGTTACAGGGTACTACCTTCCCCAAGCTGTTCTCTTCCATCTGGTTTCTGAAAAGCCTCTCTATCTTCCCTACTTGAGAAACAGGGAGGCAGCTTAGTCCCTTCTGGTAGATTCAGCTGTCAATATCACAGCCAGTTTCTGAACCAGCTGTTTGAAAACACTTCCAACAAGTTCAGCTTCCTGCTGTTCTGCTGAATTGAGATCCAATTTTCAGAAATGCCTGCTTGGCAACTGCATCGTGTATGTCCTCCTCAGGACATGACTCTTTCTCTCCCTGGTCCTCAAGGTCTGAACCTTATAACTTCAGAGCCAACTGTTTGGCTTTGTCTGAATGCTATCCATCACCCCCAAATTGGTTTGTGTTACTTTGGCAGCGTACTCCTTCCCAGGACTTCCATGCAAAGGGGAAGCAGAGCAGGGCTTGTGAGCTCAAGTGAACTAGTTATTCCTTGGTAGCAGGGTAGGGTCAGAAAGATTGAATTACAAAATGCCATGTGTTTTTTTTTAATAATATTTTCACTGCCCAGAAATTAAAGGGGGGAAGAACAGATCTGGCATGATTTTAGCCCACAGGTAATTCCCTGAAACATGATTACAGCCTGTAGATAACATTAAAGGAATATTCAAATTGAAAATATTGCACTCTCCAGATTCACAGCCATGATACATAAAACAGTCATCTTTCCTAAATGCCAGCTCTCACTTTACAAAATGAAATGGAGAGGGTTATAGAGGGAATTCTTTGCCTGGCCCATAACCCTATAAATTCTAATTAAGACCAACATAATTCATCAGACAAGTGTCAGTTTAATAACTCCCCCTCAACATCATTATATCACTATAACGATATATCACCAGGGACTTCAAAACAGCATCACACTCATTAAATAACAGAAAATAGCATAAGCAGGAAATTTACCCTATGGCATGTCTTTCCAAGAGGCGTTGAACCGGCATGGAGAGTTTTCCCAGGAAACGCTTGATGATAGGTCGGCTCTTTGCAAATTTGTCTTTGACTTCTATTTCCAGGACATCCGTGGGCAGGGAGACAAAGCTGAATTGCTGCAATAAATGAAGAGCACAGAACATGAAGCTGGTGGCTGGGCTGCAACTCCACACAGTTGCTATTGGCTCTTTGACCTGTGTTTTTCACAGGACAGAAACAGCCCTTGGACCTCAAGGCACGGGCCTGCAAAATAAAAGGAGCTTGGCCTCAAAGCAGGCGGGTGAAAGCACCCTATAGGGACTGTGTCATGCTGCAGAGTCAGGCTTAGGGAATGCATGAATTTCATTTATTCATATTGTGGTAGCATCCAAATGCTCTAAACGAGGTTTGCAGATTGTAAGGACAGTACACTTACAGAAATGTAATGAACTTTGCCCTAGCAATGATCATTCACCTAAATGTAATTGCAGATTTTGGTTTTACTCTCCCCCTTTCCCCCAGTTCTAAAACTTTAAATAGCTGCATGTAAGTACATCCGAACTGGCAGCCTGAAGAGATGTTTAGTCAGCATTTCTCTCCAAGTAAAATTAGAGCTCTTCACATCTGACTTTCTATTAGTGGTACTTCAGCTGTGAGGTGCACCTCAGCGGTTGGGAAGTGAGGAGCTAGTGAGGTGAAGGACACATCATATCACAATTTTCAGGTATGTCTTGGAATCCCTCCCTCTCTTGTTCATCCTTGCTCCAACTTAAAAAGGAAAAGCTCTGGAAATTTTGTTTATCTGATTAGTCTCCTAACCAGGTTCACACTGTGGTCCCACAAAGAGCTAAATCAGGTAAGCCATGGCACAGGCTACTAAAACAAACAATACTGGGGAAGATCGGAATGGCATCATCTGAAGACGCTGTCACCAAGTGCTTTCAAACAGGTGATGACCACCTCACCTGATCTGGTGTTAAGAACATCTATTTTTACTTGTAGGTAATGTTTCAATTAGCTTTTAGGGACCACGTGCAGCCAAATCTGACGAGGAACAAGGGGGGTGATGTTTTAGGCTGTAGGACTGAGGAAGTCCATGTGTACAGCTTCCAAGCATGGGGGCATTAGGGAACCTGGAGGCATTGGGATCTCCCCATAGGGAAAGTAAAGTTCTATTTAGGAATAACAGTGAAAAGCAAATCTGTTTAGATAACCGGGCCTTGCTTGCTCCTAGACAGGGTTAATTCAGTACAGAATTAGAGTGGTGACACAGGTCACAATCATTTCCCCAAAGAGATTTGCTGTTACCAGAACATCATCAATCAAAAAACCCACATCTCTGCTGTGGTGCGCAACAGCAGGAAAACGGTGAGCCTTCTGTTCACCTAACTGAAAGGTCAGTACTGACCTGGAACACAAATTCTGTAGTAAGTGAATACTGAGATGGATAAAAGGATTTTCTAGCTTTCCCACTGCCAAAAAATAACCTTCACAACAGAACCATGCTCTGGGTTATCAAGGCTATTGAGGCCTGGAGTTAAGCCCTAATTTGCTTGCTCTATTGAACCATGTATCTAATTTTCAGAAATGCTTAGTTCAAACAGCTTCAAGTGAAACTAGTATGAGTGGGATATTTGGTTAATCGGAGCCTGCAAAAATGAAAATAATCAGAGAAATACAATTCAAATAACAGCTAAAGTGTTATTTTCTTCTCATTTCCTGCTGCATTTTTACAACAGGTTACCAAAGAAGATTAATCCAACAAAGGGGAGAACATTAATTCCCCACATATATTGAAAGCTGCCTTATAAAAACAAGTTGGTTTACCATTACTGTCTCACCTGCTACAAACCTGGGGTAAGTGCACTTCATGACACTTACAAGGAAAGCAGAAGAAGGGAATTAACTTTTAATTGAATGAGGTTATTGTAATGCACAGCAATTTGCCATTTAATGAATACTCTGTTATTATGTTGTTGACACCTATACTGTAAAAATGTCTCTGTGGGATACAGCATGCATACACACGTGTTCTACTTAGGAATATGAGTGGAAAGTAAAATGTAGGTTAATGATCTGTACCTTCCTATGTTATAAATACTTTATCGTGGGGTAAAAACTCTGAGGCAAATCAGAATCTGCATGGACATAGGTTTCTGTAATATCAGGCAGCACCAAGCCTGAAAGTTCCTTCCTTGCAAAAGAAACACATTGACATTTTCCACAGTAATTATCAGCACCTGAGCAGACAGTATGGAGCAAGGTGGGTTGGAATTAACCAAAGGAAACATTCTTTTTTTCTTTGAACAGCTGTGCCTCTCAGACATACAAAAGCCAGGACATTCTGGTCAATTTGTTAAATCAAATTGTGTTCTGATTTCATCACCTGCCAACCATGTTCCAACTGGGGATACATGAGACTGCTCTGGGACCAGCTGCTGGTCCACGATCAACAGTTCCCAAATGCTTCTTCTAGGAGAACGTTCTGATGCATAAAACCAGGAGCACCTTAGAAAACAATTAAGCCTTTAAGATCAGAAGCATCCAGTGGAAGAGCTCTAAGGTTTTGCCATTTGGAAAAAAAATGCAGTATGATACCAAATGTGAACTCAGCGAAACGGGTTTGGAGACAGCTTGTAAAGTAGTAATAAATTTACGTAATTCAGTTTTCCGTCACCTAAGCACTTGTTCCTGCTGTCACTCTCATCTAGTTTAATACTTAATAGACAAGACTTTTCTAAGGCAGTCCCTGACTGTGGATGCCTCAGGCTCAGGCCATCCACACTGAAAAGCCCAAAGGAATCCTCGTTTGCAGAATACACAGGCCTCTGGCCCTTTGAAAAATGGATCCCAGCAAACACCTAGGTTTGAGAACTCAGAAACTTACAAATGCATTTTCAAAGTCACCAATCACTTTTGAAAACATGTAGGTTCTTGTGATAGTTAAACATGGGACTGTCTTCTTTGGATGTGGATGCAAATCACCTTCACATCCTAGTTTCTCTCTCTTCTTTCGGCTTCCTTTCTGACAAGTGCCAGCCCTGGTATTTTAGCCACAAAACATCAGCCATATTTACACTGTTCAAAGCCTGGCCCTTTACTATCCTACCTGTATGGAGGAGAAAGGACCCTGCATTTCATGGTCTTCTCCAGTATAACTAACATAACACAGTAGTAACATATTACTGCTACAATAAGTTACATCCTTGCCTTGCCTCATATTTGCTAATTGTCACACAGCAACAGCCACTTCGTGAAAATGGTAACGCCAGCTTCATAGCTAAGTGTGGTGGTGTTTGTTGTTTTTTTTTTTTTAAAAAAAGACATCAATTATAAATTTTGCAGTACCCTTGGGTTCACACTCAGTGATGTTGTGGTTAATAATTCATCCCAAGGAGGGGTGAGAAAAGGAGGCTACAAGATCATAACAAAGTTTAAAATTGACTCTCTTCAGGAGCAGGGAAATTCAATGTGGCTTTTTACCTGTGCTACAAACTACACCATTGATAACCAAAAGTGCTCCATTTTAAGAAGGTCTGCTGCCGTTTTTTCATGTTATTATTACAATTTTTATGTAAGTCTTACATTATTTGGACTTTGTTTTTATTATCACAACTCTTAGTGTAACAGAACTAACTCAGAAATTAAGCTTTCACATTAAAAAGAAATATAATGCTCATGGTTGCAGAGAAAAATGAGAATGCAAAAACTTGAGTATAATGAGCCTGAATATATTACTTCTAAAAGACTTCTGATTTTTCTGACAGTCACTCCTTGAAGGTAGCTTTTTTTATGTTTTGCAGCTGGCACTGGCTACTGTGCATTTTGTTTCACAATCTAAGACAGCAGTCTTTAAGCTGTACATGTTAATTGGGACCCAAACTCATTTTGTGGGCTTGTTCATTAGCTAGGTGTTGGTGGGTTTTTTTCCCCACAAAAGTTTAAGTTCCCGGAATCACAACCAGCAGTGCAAACACTGCAAGACTCATCAAGAACTTCATGGAACTTGCTGGAAACTAAAGACACTAAGGTTTACACTGAGACTAGCTGTAGAAGGGTATACTGAAGTTTACATAAAATGAGCTTTTTTTCACAGCTGAAGAACAAAGTAAAAATATAATATCTGGTAATTTTTAAATTCTGATGTTCTGGGTTAACTTTTTCAAAAAATTTAGCCTCTACAGCTGTCCAGAGGTCTACCAAATGTGACAATGGTTGCATGGATGTTTGTGACTGTCTGAGGCTTTCTTTGCACTTTAATACAAAAACTCTCAGAGTCACAGACTTCAACATAGGTGTAAACTCATCTAGCATAACAGCTATAGTTTCAAGGCTAAAGCCCCACCCAAGGAGAAGACATAATTTAACAACTGATTATGTAGGTATTTGGGTAACAGCAGAAAACAGAACACCCGGGAAGAACAACTGACAAAAATTTTAAGTGATGGTGTGCTGGTTTTGGCTGGGATAGAGTTAATTTTCTTCACAGTAGCTAGTGTGTGCCGGTGTTTTGGATTTGGGCTGGAAACACCGGTAACACAGGGAAGTTTTCCTTACTGCTGAGCAGAGTCAAGGGCTCTTCTGTTTCCAACAGTACCCCACTAGTGAGAGGCTGGGGGGCACAAGAAGCTGGGAGGGGACACAGCCAGGACAGCGGATGCCAACTCACCAAATTGATATTCTGAGCCACATGATGTCATGCTTAGCATATAAAGCTGGGGCAAGAAGGATGTTTGGAGACATTCAGAGTGATGGTGTTTTGTCTTCCCAAGTAACTGTTCTGCACGATGGAGTCTGGATTTCCCAGGGATGGTGGATCCCCTGCCTGCCCATGGAAGCGGTGAATGAATGTCTTGGTTTGCTTTGCTCACGTGTGCAGCTTCTGCTTTACCTATTAAACTGCCTTTATCTCAGCCCATGAGTTTTCTCACTTTTACTCTCCCAAATCTCTCCCCCATCCCACTGGGGTGGTGGTGGGTGGTGGGTGAGCAAGCGGCTCTGTGTGCTTAGTTGCCAGCTGAGGTTAAACCACAACAGATAGCTAGAACTTGAGTGTTTTACTTGATCCCTGATCAAAATTCAAGTAAAATACATTATATAAAATGTGGGGGAAAACCCTTGCAAGATATCACTGGACCTAAAATTTATCTGTGATCTGCAGCAGTCAGTAGGTGAATGGATAACAAACAAGAAATCATTGTTTGTTCTCCAATTAGCTCAAATCAGTAATTAACTATAATGTTGCATTAGTCACAGTGCATTACCCTGCATATCACGTCAACTACTGCTTGGTACCAAATGACTCTCAGAACTTGAGACGATACAGGACACAGCACACTCCACAGAGGAAATGGCAGACTGCCTCAACAAAACTGCCAAGGAATTACCATTAGGAACAACTTGTTTCTCATAGGGTGCCTGGCCCTAGAAACAGTCTCAGACTCCATCTCGTCCATGTAGTCTGTCAGCTGGACCCTTGTCTGATCCTTACCAGCTAGGAATGAGAGGGTTCCTCTTTATAGGTTAGATGTAGATGAGTGGAGATCACGGACACCCTCACAGTGAGGAGCACCACTGGAAGGATGAGCTGGTCAACCAGCAGCTCCTGTGTCTGGTCTGGAAGAATCCCAGGCTGGAAAACCTCCAAAGTTAGGGGCTTTGGAAGAGAGTGCAGGGAAGCTCTGAGGGCTGAGCTCCAGAGGGGAAGACCTTTTTATTTTCCTCTAGAAATGTATTAGGATTGTTACAAGCAATGGCTATCTGTCAGGTATATGCCTAAAAGGAACCTACACACAGAAAGGCTGAACAAAAGAAATGACTGAAGATTCCTGGTATACTGTGGAAAAAAAGAACGTCATGAGCAGCAGTACGGAGGCCTTATGGAGAATGATGTTTCCTGATCCCTGGAATACATTGGCCACGTCTGCATTAGGCAGATGTGTGGCATAATGTGAGCTGTTCTGGAGAGCAAAGCAGCTGGTGTTGTGCACCTGGTTACCACATCCAGACATGTTGCATGGGTTTCACCATGAAGTGACTCCATCCAGGCTGGTGCCCTGGATTGAACTCCCATTATTGTCTGAAAAGTGTTAGCTGCACTCCTGAAGCACATCTCTTGGCTTACTTTCCGCCAACAGTAATCCAGTTCATGGACTTTTAAGACTGCTGAGCAGTGCCTTTAGTGGGGGGATCAGAAGATTTGCTTTGAAACTGCTCTCATGAACAAAACACAAATACTATTGTACATGGACCCACTGAATCATTAAGAACCCTGACGTACAGAACATTAGTAATTGAATTATTCTCCTAGTGCCTTCTTCAATTAAACTTCAAACTGAAAGAAGGTAGATCTAGTTTAGATATAAGGAAGAAATTATCAGGGTGGCAAGACACTGGCACAGATTGCCCAGTGTCTTGCCATGGATGGATGCACCATCCCTGGACGTGTTCAAGGCCAGGTTGGATGGGCTTGGAGCAACCTGGGCTAGTGGAAGGTGTCCCTGCCTGTGGCAGGGGGTTGGAACTAGATGATCTTCGAAGTTCCTTCTAACCCAAACCATCTGGGGATTCTATGACTAATTCCTTTTTAGGGTGCTCTTGCATTCCTCTGGAATTGTGATGGCTAGGACACTTACACTAGAAACAAAGCCATTGCATCTCTCTCTTCCCCCCAGTTCTTTAGCCATTTCTCAATATCTGTCCCCACCTATTAGAGTGGCAGGAGATCCAATGATTGCTTTGTTCCTACACATTCAATGAAAAGAGGCAGCAGGATAGGAGGGAGAGACCCTATTAATCCCTCACTAAAAGAAAAGCTGCAGCATTATAGCACATCTTACTAGACACTGGAGAAACTATAGAGGCACAGCCTTAAAATGTCCCAGCCAAAGGAAAAGTTTCAGTTGATATTTTCTCAGACACCAAAAATCAACACACCATAATTCATGATTTCCATAGAAATACAGAGATAGGAGGGAGCGGGGAGAGCAGAAGTGACATGACAGAGAGAACCACATCAATGTATTAAGTCTTCCTGCGCTAAGCAGTGGCTCTGATCAGCAGCAGTAAGTCATTAGGATTCTCCTCTCATTTACAGAGATTTTACACAGCCACCTGCTGCAGATTCACTCTCACAGTGACACAAATCAGAATCAAAGCTACCTAGAATCAGCTTACGCATTCATACTCCTACAGCATCTCAGTGACCTAAATGTAACTCTGACTTTACATTACTGCTACCACCTTCAAAAGCAAGACCTGAAAACACTGTAGTAAACACCAACTGGAGGAGTTTCAGACGGTAATCTACTTTTCAGTGCCTATTTGTTTCCAGACCCAACAGTGGTTTTACAGACATGGATGACTAATTTTCTTAATGCAAACAGACCTTATGGGGGTTTAAGGCATGACTTACATGGTCAAGAATGAAGGCACAAGCTAATGCTGACCTGGCCGAATACATCTGTATCCATTTATAAGATAACAGAATCCATTTCCAGAGCTTGAGAATCATTTTCATAGAAAGCCAGCTAATGATGATGATGATTAATCCCTATGTTTTATTTTTACCAATATTATTTGCATCCCTGAATATGGATAGTTCACATTGAATAGCTCTCAATAACGCTATCAAGGAAGTTGTTTAAGTGAACAGAGTATGTCCATTAGCACCAATTAGACAAGCTCAGGACGAGTCAAGTTGTTTAAAAACAGTCAATGTAACAACCGGTGAAAGGTACATAAATTAATACATTGGTGACGGGAAGAATTAGGGTCTTGATTTGGAGTTGAATAAGCAATAGAATTAAAAAGAAAATTTATTTGTGATATCCATCAAGCCACAGGGATGATACAAGCAGAAGTAAATCTTAAAAGCCTGTAAATTACATTCAATGGACAATTTAGTCTTGCAGCTGCATATTTCATTAGTGAGTTTTTTGTTTCAAATACTCCAGTGAAACTTACAGTATTAATGCACTTGCCACTCTCCATTCTGTATTATTTTTCTCCCCATTCAAAAACCTCTTCTACATATCACCAGTGTCCCAGACAACACTACTGATACAAACAACTGGATAAGCCTGTGGGGAATTTCAGTTTCCTAAACTTACTACAGTACTTACTCCTCAATGACAATACACAGTATTGCAGAGATGGTAGTGTCAAACACAGAGCTCCACTGCTGCCAAAGGCTGGGACATGCCTACACATACTCCAAGAGAGTCCTGTAATTCAGCAGTAATTGCAGGGTGCCAGATCCAATGCGGTACCTTATTCCAGCATGGCAAAATGTGTGGGTTTTTTTTCCCTACATAAAAGGCATGCACACAAATATCTGTTGCTGTTCTGAAGTCTGATTTAATCCCTTCTACTGAACTCTTCAAAGCCAGATAAGGCCTTCAGCAGATTGGCTTCCTAGATTTCTCCCTCAGATTCACCCTCTCCCTGTATTGGAAAAAAGGAATAAAAAAAATTCCTTCCCATCTATTTAATGTATTCCAAAACATTCAGAGATACTAGTTAATAGACTCATCATGAATTCTCTCTGATGGCTTAGATAGTTCTGTAGTATGTCTCTTTTATTCATGGCAAATTTCAGCCCTAAAAAATCAGAAATTTAAAAGAACTTCTGGATGAATCATGTGCAAACACTGCTTAAAGAGTCAGGATTTTTCTTCATCTTTCACACATTGTGAAATGATGTGAAACACAGCATAGTTTCTGAACAGCATAGACTGAAAATATTCAAGGACTCTCATGAGTACTAATATACAAAATTAAGAAGAGTCTTGTAGATACAGAAGTTGCAATTAAAATGCATTTCTAGAAGAATAACATATGAAAAAAAAAAATCTAGACATTTTTTTTATCCCAGAACCCATTCCTGAAGAAACTTAAGTTGTCTTGATCTTTCACACTTCAGTCATCACCAGATATTAAAAAAACCTGCAGCTGTAAAATCACAGCTTTTCTATGCAGTCAAATTATATTTTATACTTTACCTTGCCATGAGTACAGAAATAGTATACAGTCAATCTACCACCCACAAGGCTTTACTCAGTCCCAATGACACCTTTGGCAAAACACACTGAATTCAGGATCTGGATTTCACTGTACTTATATTGGATTTACACTTAGGTGTAAATGTCTCCAAGTTTCTGCAGAAGATTCATTTGTATCTGCCAGTAGGAGGGGGAGAAAGGTAATCTAAGTTAATAAGTAAGTAGTTCAATCATTGTGATGTTCCTGTTGCTTTTTTTCATTTTGGACTTCTGGTGAAACCACACAGTGATTCTGTGAGGCCATGGTAGGACTGTCAGCATCTAGCACTCTGAATATTAGACCAAAATAAAAAAATACAACCTGCTTTAATTTAAATTCATATCACTGATTTGAATATATTAAAGCATCTTTAACGGTTTAACTTTGTCCTGGAAAGATTCACCTTTGATCAAGCATCCCCTGGTTGTATCACTCTATGTTTGTGCTACATTAGGTAGCAGCCATCATGTCAGCCAACATAAAACCTCAAGAGAAGCACTGCACTAAGATAACCCAAATTGCATGATCTGGCTACCTCGACAAGGCATCTTTCTGTCCCAAAACTGTTGGGTGTTCCATCACGTACCAGCCCAGCACTCGCGATCACAGAATCAGTGCCCAAGTTACCAATCTGCATCATAAGAAAACCAGCACTCAGTCAGGTGCATTCATGCATTCTTGGCATTCTTGCAGGCAGCATCCAAACTCAGTATTCCTATTGCTGATGATGGCCCGCAGCACAGAAGCCCCCTCTCCCCAGCCCACCTCCCTCTGGCCTTCCAGCCCCTGATTTTCTGCTGGTAATCTGAAGAGACAGGTTCCGTGAGAACTTACTCAAGTGCAGTATTTTTGAAAGGTTGTGGGTTATCTGAGGTGCAGAGAGTACAAGTTACACATGTGCAAATACTGTCATTCTATTTAGCAGATCTGACACATTTGCTACTATTTGTTAAGTGCTCTTGGAACAAGGTACTGAACACCTCTGCTTATACACATCAATTAATTCACCAGTAAAATGCAGCTATCTTTAGAGTGATAAAGCAGCCACCCAAAACACTATTTGGTACCTCAGCTGTAATTTAGTAGTACTTATAAAGGCTGAGACAAAGAAACGTAGAGCAAAGCTGCAGGGAGTTGAGAGCGTTTTTATTCTGGTACCAGGTTCCCACTTCAAGGCAATCTACTCTTCCACAGCTAGAATTATCGGAGTTGAAATTCAATGCTTCATTTAACAGATGACACTTCCAGCTACTTTAAATACGTTCGATGGTTGCAACAGCCAATTTTTACAGTCATCTTACTGGGCATTCCTTGAGGGTCTCTACCCACTCACTAGTAAATGAACAAAACCCAAAGCAGCAGTTAGCTCAAACTGCCACGGTTAAAATATAGCATATATATGTCTAAGGGGAAGTCCAGAGGCCTGAAGTACTTTATCTGAAAACCACAGAGAGAATTTCCTAACCAGCTAGAGGTAAGTGAACTACTTTTTAAGCCACTCCACTTTGTTGCTTACGATCCTCAATGATCTCTATTGCTTGCCTGAACTACCTATCACTTTACTGCTTGCTGAGATATTAAATGTTCTTAAAGGAGCTTTCCCCAAAGAACGTGGCAGCAGACACATTGTCACAATATGAAACAATATGGGAATGGTGTCATTATTTTTCTAATATCAATATCAGAAAAGACATGATCAACATTCACCCTTCTCAGTTCTACTAGACGTACAGAAGATATGGGAAGCAAGCACTGCACCTGAGATTTCCTTTGCATTTTAGCTCAAATCAGCACAATCGACAACTTGTCCAACTACGCTCTTGCAACATGTAAACTGCCAGCACAGTCTGCTTGACCTAGGGGTTTAGAGTCAAGCTGTCCAGCAGCACATGGTTTCCAGGATCTCACTTCATTTAACAGTACAGATGTCACTGAGGAGCACATGAAAACCTACAGAAACATCACAGAATGCCACCTCGCCACCAGAAGATACCACCTGAGCTTTAACCTGTCTCAGTGAAAAATTCTTCATGTGAGGATTCTTTCACCTCATGCAAAGCCCTGCTGCAAGTGACAAAATGTCATTCTTCAATTAGTAAGAAATTTCTGTTTCCTCTTGTCCTCTTGTACAATGTATTGCAAAACAGAGCAATGGCAGAGTACCTTTAAGTCAGGATAACTTGTGCTGAACCATATTTGAATGGCATGTTACATGACACGAAAAGTTGCCAGAGGTATCATCGTGCTCCCAGACTGTTCCTATAATGCTGGCGGTTACTAGGCAAATAGAACAATCTAAATATATGAGGGGGAATATCAAAATTAATTAATAAAATAACGTAAGTAAATGACTCATCTCTTAGTCTGTAGGACTTTATTTTGGTGTTGAGGCCCTACAAAACTTAGTCTACCCTTTCACTTCTGAATTTGCTCAAGGGTAATCAAGAACATAGATAAAAATCTCAGTCCACAGCTATTTCTATAGTTTGGTTTCCCTATTCTAGATTTTTACAACTTTAGCAGCCAAAACAAATTAGGTATGTCATTCAACTGAAAAAGAAGAAGAAAAAAACCCCAGTGAGCATCTGGCTTCTATTTCCATGTAGTGACAGAGAACCTTAGGAAAGAACCACCCTTCTGAAATACTATACTACTAACATACTGTTTTGGGAAAACAACTAGTGACCAATCCATTTAATGAAACAACTATGATTTCTCAATATTTTTCACTTCATATATTCACATCCATCAGTGAAAACTGTGGACAGAAGAATGGCTACCACCACAATTCAGCAACAGTTTGCATTCTTCCTTCTCCCTTTGGCTCATAAAAGGACAAAGTTGAAGAAAATCAGGCCCAGGGTCTCCTGTGCAATACCAACCAACGTGGGTCTACAGTAACAAAACAGACTTCAGACTAGCTGGTGTGCACAGATGGCAACACAAATGCACGCAGTTGCACGCTTCCATATCAGTGGAAGAGAATGCAGGAGAACATGTGGAATGGTAGTTCGGCTGTTTCAGACTCCTTAGCCACTAACAACAGAAAGGGAGAAGCAGCATGCTTGCATGCAATCAAGCAAACCAGGGGGCTGAACGGAGAAGCTGGAAGCCAGCTGTGCTCTTTCGCTTTCTGATGTCCATAATTTGGCCATTTCATTGTTTCTCCTTTTCTCACTGCCAAACTCCACTGGAAAAAGAAATGTCAGCCCACAAACTCAGCCATCCTGCACAGCCCGAGGAGAAGGTACCCTTGACATTTTATCAGGGCCACATTCTTACTTTTTTGTTATTTTATCCTGCAGCAGTGCAAAAGGACCTTGAAGTGAAAACAATTTATATTGGCTGAGGTTTGTCTTTATTGAGAAGACTTCTGACCAGTATCGAGTGCTTCTAAAAGGCCTGTTTTCAGCCTCTATCAGCACAGCTGCTACATCCCTCTTTGGATAAGGACAGCCTGCGTGCCACCTCAGCAGTTAACTCTGGCTGATACACAATGCTGGGATTTGTAGCCTGTGTCCTCCTTTGCGTGTCAGCTCCTGGCACCCACTCTTGCTGCCAGCTCCCACAATCACATGTACCGAGCGTGACACACATACAGCATGTTTCCCCTTCATGCCCGCCTGCCTCTAGGCCTGCGTCTTACGCACTTTACTGAAAGATCTCTGCCAGCTCCCTGATCCTCTGTGTCAGCTCCAGCTTCTCAGCTTGACCTGGGACCCCTCAGCCAGATATATCTTGTGCTTGGAGCCGCAGAAGTTATGGATTGGTGGATGCCTCATGACAGGGCCTTCCACTTAATTAAGTCCTGTTAGAAGATGTTTTACTCAGACTAATTTCAAGCGTGCCCCCCCTTCCTCTGCCATATAACTCCCCCCACATAGCTCACCTGTCGCATAACCTGATGCCGTACCTAGTGTCATGAACATCCTCCTCCAGGTAGGAGTATTCAGTGACATTTCTGCTGGCTTTTTCCCCCTCCACTTGCAGTTCCATGTCTATACAGTTTGACCCAATTATGCCTAAACTTCTTTACAATTTGCATTTCAGTTTTAGTCTGTTTATTTACTTTTACTCTTTCCTGCAGCGGAGATATTGGTCTGACAGAATGCCAGTAAATCACACCCATTATGTCAGGCTCCTTTAATTCCAAAGAGATTCCTCATTCTTTGCTGCCTGTTGCCATTTCACATGTAGTTTGAAAACAGCAGGTAGCAATTGAACTCTCAGATCTCATTAATACCTACTATGCCCTTCCAACAAGAAGCAGCAGAGTAGAGAGTATTTCTTCAAGGTGATGGGCAAATGTGCCAAAGTTGCCTTTAATTTATGTTGCCACTGATGCTTTTCAAGCACATAGATTCTTTTTATTTGCATGCTATACTTGTTCTGCTTTATATAATGTCTCCTCCCTGTGTAAGAACACTATGACAATCTAGCAGCAGCCTTTCATGCTATCCAAGTTTATTTTTCAGTTTTGTTTCATGCCTGCCTTCAATAATAAACAACTTCATAAATTACATCCACAAAGTACAACACATACTGAAAGTTTTAACGTATCGTTCGTCTTTGTAGCTCATTAATCCTTTTGCAATAAGACAAGAAGTAATGAACTGCATCAAGTACAGTTAGGTCAACAACTATTTAGCCAAGAAATTATTTTTTTTGTTGTTTAAAGAAAAAAAAAAAGAGAGAGAGAGAAAAAGAGAGGGCTACTGCTAGAGTAATTTCCATGTTTCAAGAAAAGTCTCAGCTCAGCACTCAAACTGCTTACCTCTCCTTGCCAGATTGGGTTAACAGTATTGCACACGATCTTAGATCTCTTCTCCTGCCCATGATGAGGAAGTGCTGGGAAGATGCTATGTTTTCCAGGCTGGATGGAAATCTTGAGATATGGATCTGGATTGAAGAACATTCCTTTCTTCAGACCAAAAGCCTGGAAATCTGAAAGAAGGTAAATAACTTGATTATTTTTCACATTCCAGGTAGCTCTCTGGGATGTTAGGAAAAGCATATGGGAAGCTGGTAAAGAATTCAAATAATATGGCAGGAATATGAAAAAAACTCTTGTGAGGTAATGTAAAGCCAGGTCATAACAATCTTGTGATTTAGGATATATGAATGATTATATAATGAAACTACAAATTTTACAACCTGTTGTGCAGAGTGATCTGGCTTCTAAATCAATATTTATGCAACTTAAGTGGTCTGCTGATTCTTCTAAGGAGCTAAGCACTTACACAGCCTGAATCCAGTGGCAGGACTACTCTGAAAAAGACATCCATTCATTTAATTACACAGACATGGCATTTGGTACCCAAAGCATGTCATTTCTCCTAGGTATCAATTTTATTTTTGTATCTATCTCAGCTTTTAGACCACTTTTTTCTACACAAGAAGTAATTGTACATTTTTTCCACTTTAAAAAGTTTCCTTCCCTGAATGGGTTAACTTTACCTGTAACAGCTTAGGAAAACACTTGTATATAATATCCAAATTTTAAGCAGGGCTTTCTAGCTGCAGAGCTTCCCAGGGAGTGTAATATGAGCCATGCAGATAAAAAATCCCCAGGCACTTATTTCAAAATTTACTTGTAACGTTCTGAAGAAAAACACAAAGTCCATTACAATTTGTCCCTGTGAAACTAATAAATGCAAACCAATCTACCAGTATATATAAACCCTCTGGCCTTCTCTTTTTTCCAGATGCATTTCTAAGCTTTCTTTGGAAAATATAAGCACTTAATTCCATTAGCAAGTTCAGTAGCTAATTTATTGCCCACCACTCTGCAAGGAGATGTTCCTCTGCTGTTAAAAGCTTTATTTCACATCGGGCTGTAAGCACTGAACTACGTTCTGCCTGTTTTCTCTTGTTGTATTGAACAGATAAAAGTATTAGTCAAGATAGTTTTCAAAACTGCTTAGATGTATACCTAAACATTCAATTTAAACATTTTTTTTTCTTTTAGACAGGTTTTGAAAACATTAATTTTCACAGCCTTTTAATTCTCTTCTGATTAAAAGCCCAATTATTCTGGCAGGTTGCTGGAGACCATGTAAAACCTTCCAGGCAGATATTTTGGATTAATCTGAAAATTATACACATTCTACACCAACATCAGTCTTTTTTCCAGAAAACAGTCATATGAAGAACAGCGGTAAGATCTGCCCAATTACATTTTGCTTCCTTAACATTTGGTAATAGCCAACACAATAAAATGTGCAAGTTAAAAAGAACCATTTTTGTTCTGGTTGGTTTTAATCATCTGTTCCAGCCCACAATTCATGTTGCAGATATTCAAAAGCTGTTGGACAGATGGTTGTGAAACAGTCTGTATTTTAAGAATATCATTCTTATGATGTTCTCTAATAATTAACAAAAAGAATAGAGAATATCACTACTAATAGCCTTTTTGAAAGTACTTTGCTGACAATATGTACCGCTATGTTCCTAGCAACACGATTACACAAAGAAAATAATCTGGTTCAAACTGGTAACACTGATTTTTTTTTTTTTTTCCTCAGTGTACAATCTCTATGTAACCAGCATGCATCTAATCTATCAGCTCTGCTGAAATGCTGTATGACAAACTCTTTTGCTTTGGAAGTTGTACTGTTAGAAATACATTCCAGAAATAGAAACCAAGACTGCAAAAGCACTATGAACGACAAGGCCCAGCAGTGTAATAGTGTCAGGCTGCTAACATATGAGAGGAGAGAAAAACCTCTGGGATCTTATTTTCCTTCTCTCTGATGTTTCCTCAAAAGATTCTGAAACTGAAATATTTATTGCTGTATATATTTCTGATTTTTTTTTTTTCTTCCAAGAGAGACCACACTATCCTTGGGTACCACTGTGCAAAGAAATGGTCTATTGATAGACAGGAAAGAAAGTAACTAGCACTCAATTATGTACACTTCTGTATTATAAAGAACATACATATTATGACGACCTACCAGCCTCTTTCCAGTTATGGGAATTAAGCGCAGACATGAAGGTGAAGGCACTCCTAACCTTAGTTATTAGTCCAATTTTTATATCGGGATGAGAGAAAATAATATAGCTAATCATACAACAGGAAATTTGATTTGTGTCATTTTCTTGCTTAAATTGCATAATACAAAAACTTTTGTAAAAATGTCAGTTAGAAATGTCAATTTTTAATGTCCAAAGCACACTTAGGGATAGCAGAAATAGCTTTCTCAAGGACAAATACCCCACTTACATATCTCACCACAAATTCTCAGCACCATGGAAAACAGCATCAAAAATGCAAAAGTTCTGGATAAAGCTACATGGACATCTGCAGACATCCAGAAGAAGTCCATTTAATTTGAAGCGCAACCTATGGATGCTGTAACTTGTTGAAACCAAAGGCTCACATACACTCTTACCACTGCTGTGTAACACTCCAACAGAAGAAACCCAGCTCTTCTGCTTCCCTAAATGAGAATATTTCTCTCTTACCTATATTGTCTTCAGAAAAAGGCTCTGAAGATACTAAGTATTTAAGTGATAGTTTGAGGTTAACTGAATTTAAATCTTTGGTGAAACCAATGAATTCCAGAAGGCTTAGATGTGCCTTGCTGTACACTTCAGTTTTATAGTTTTTTCCTTGAGAAAGTGCTGCCAAGATAACTCATCTATGCTTTGCAAAGATGTATTGTCATCCAGTGTCTTAAAAAAAATATTAATACACCATATGTCAGTTTCCCATTTACTCATAAATCATGCTTTAGTGTCAAAGAGGTTACATGCATCTAATAGTTTTAATAGTGTCAGGCCATCTCTCATGAGAGATGACAGGAGGAATGAATCCAGGTGAAGACACAGCAACCACAGACTCTTTCGCTGCTGCACACTTTCAGTTATTTTAAGTACCTGCA
Organism: Microhierax caerulescens; assembly: GCA_035590215.1. Classification (NCBI taxonomy): domain Eukaryota; kingdom Metazoa; phylum Chordata; class Aves; order Falconiformes; family Falconidae; genus Microhierax; species Microhierax caerulescens. Next base: position 84,529,771 of record JAVJGJ010000047.1, on the reverse strand, counting down.
TCCCAGTCCAGCTAGGCTCGCTTCATTGTAGAAAAATGGCTTACACTAACTGCTTCCTCCAAGTGAATTATGAATTTGTTCCAACTTCAGGGCTTCCCTTCCACATGTGCTGATCTCTGGGTGTCTGGATGAGACCTAAGGAAGCTTTGCTCTAGGTCACTTGCAGGCATGTAGCCTCTGTTCCTAAGGTGGGCCACAGATTTCCCTGTTCGCCTTGTAAAGGATGACTCTACAAATCCATTTTCCATGCAACAGCACAAACTTTGGGGCACTGATGACTGCATAGTGAGGGAGGCACTATTTTTGTGGCAATTCAGAAACTAGCGTGTATTTATTGGCAAAACATGGAAGCAGGCGGGGATATAAATTCCATCAGACACAGCTTGAACACATCTGTGTTTTACCATGTTTGATTTTGCCTCGGTACAAGTGACTAAGCTTTCAAAGAGTCAGGGGAGAAGTATGATTTGGGTTTGCGAGTCACATTTTGTCATGCTTAGCAAGGAGATGCTCTGATAGTAAATATCAGCAAAACTATCATAAAGAGAGTATTTCAGTTCCCTGCTGACATAGTGAGGTACTGCTCCAGACCCATGCTCCTTGTAGGAACATGACAGAAAAGGATGGAGAATCAGAGTGAGAACCAGAGTTTGAAGCAGTCCATTTTCTAAATCCATTACATTTAATCTGGTCATCACTCTGTCCATAGTAAGTTAAAGAAGTTAGAAGCTGTTTTCGCCAAGGGATGAGAAGCTTTTGCCAACACCTGTGGAAGAACTTTTCTAGAAATAATACACAAGGCTATTCTGTGCAGTTTCTAAATGTGTCTTGGGAAGACTAAGCCCGCCCAGTCTCTTGATGGTGCATATTTGACTTCACTGAAGTAGACAGTCTACAACCCAGCAGGAGGGTCAAAGACAACTAATGAGTAGCAGAGCAACTAGCTTTGAGAAAGTGACATCCATATTCTAATACAGTTAGCAAATTCCTTCCAACAAAGTACAAGTACTGAATGTCTTGTGTTTCCCAGCACCACCCAAGTGACAACACTATATGTCTTGCAGCTAGCTATACTGAGGCTTATGGGAGAGATCATTAAGCCCCAATAATTCTATGGTCAACTCACTGAATTCACATTTTTCTTACTTAGCATAATAGTCTCATGTTCTCAGAACAAGAAAATGGTACATATTTCTCATGAGCCACCTGACACTCTGAGAAGATGACATCTTGAGTTAGGCCAAACATGCCCAAACCATATCTAGAAGCATAATTAATGAAGTACTGCAAAGTTACCAGGACACTGGAAAGACTAAAGGGTCACTGGAAAGACCACAATCAATTTAGATTGTGACTTAGCTTGATGAACACCAAAATGGAATGTATTCTCCCTATGCTCTGCTCATTAATGGCAGAAAGTAAAAATACTGTCATCTTACTGAGATCCTAATAATTCATGTATCAAGGCACAATAAATCATCTTCATGATCCACCACCGCAAGAGAGTTGCTAATTAGGATGGCAATGTACAGCTCCAACATTTCCTTTCAGTTTTCCTTTGTAAATTCCCAAAGAGCCATCAGCTTGGGTTCTGACACTGAAAAAATGTACTTGAACAGGACTGGGTTGGCTACCAATGAGGTAAGGTAGCTGCCAGGGTCCTAGTATGTCAGTGTTTCTTTCGTAGAGTGCGCTTTGTAAAACTTGACCAGAACAAGCAGGACCTATCTCAGAAGGTAGCACCTCTACTATATCAAGCTACCCAAGACGTAGTGGTGGCTTCAGAGGAATGAACAACAAAACTCTGCTTGCTCAAGATTCAACAGGAGGCACACATGTACTGCCTCTCAGCTACGTGCTTTTAAAGCAATAGACATTATTTTAGCTACTAGCAGCATAATAACCTTTCGGCAGTAAGAGCACAGCAATATTGCACTGGTTTGGAAACGCCAATTTGATTCATGCAGCAGTATCTGATACTAAAATTTACTGTAAGGGAAGTGAGTGTGGATCAACAGAAGTATTGCATCGGGTAATAAATTTAAAGAAGGAAATATGAAAGAATTTTAGAAAACAAATGGTAATGTGCAGTGATGGGAAGCCTTAAAATCCAACACAGCAAAATAACAGGGAGAATTAAGAAAGATACTATATAATGTACAACAGATACCAACTTGATCAGCTACTGAATGAGGTTCTGCAACTGGTGATATGCAAGAGATTAAATCAGATAATAAAGTGGTTCTTTCTGCTCTCAGAAATCTACAAACCTATAGACAGACTCCAGCTTCCTCTTAAAAAAAGAATGTAAGAAAGAAAGAATTGGATGGTGTAGTTGCACAAGGAGGTGTTTAAAGATCTGAGATTTTTTTAAAAATCTACTAAGTGGAGCAGATAAGCCAAACACTTCTGTCACACAAGGCTCCCAGGCAAATATTAAAGACAGTGGAAAAGAGGAGAAAATAATTTTTCTAGCTCGAAATGCTACAAGGGAAAAAGCAAGGGATTCTCATTTGTGTAAGGAAGGGGCAGCAGAGGTATCAGGAAGAAAATAGGTCTATTAATAAATGGAGTAGAGAAATTAATTATTCAAAAATGGCTGAAAGACAGGCTACCTTTTTAATTGCCTTCATTAAGTAGGAAAACACACACACACAAAAAAGCTTGAACAGCTAATGTGAACAGCTTAACACAGGGAGTTTTTATCACTGCAAGTGATTAACCACTGGAGAAAAGTACCATCTCTTGGTATTCTCAGATGAAGACGGCACACCTGTCCATAAGGTCTGTCTGAGTCAAACTAAGCTCCACACCATGGAGCACCGTGGCCTGTGGTACACAGGATAGTTGAATTCAAAGCCTTTTGAGACTTTAAAAATGTTTGTCTAGAGCACTGCAATACTTTGTAGGCACAGCTGTACTGGAGGTGGTAGAAAGTCACCTCACCTTCACACAAGCTCTGACAGGAAAGAAAAAGTCGAACGATTAGTAAGTTGGGTTTATGAATACATCTGGGCAAGTTAGCTTGAGTTGGGGAGGGCAGAAGAGTAGGTAGGTTTATAGCAGCATTAAACAAACAACAAATATGGTGGCTAGAACTCCTGTTATAAAGTCAGTCACCAGGGTTTCAAAAAAAGCTTGGAAGATAAAGTGTATTATACATCTGCTTTCTGAACAAGCATTTCATGGTAACTACTATTGTCAAAGTGATCCTTGGTAGACCAAATACTATTTTGAGTTCTGATTTATACTCTAACTTCCATAAACTGAAAACTGGTATTACCTGAATGTCTGGTCTGAAAGCCACAAAAAAACAACTAACAGTACTTCTCAGAGAAGTGTAATGAGGAATAAATGCCTGAATGCTTGTGGTATATTCAGATCTTCTGGTCATTTGTTCCACAAGAACACTTACAAATAAAGAGTGCGCATGAGACATGTGAAATATTAAAGCTTGAAAAATTTTATTTGATGCAACATATAGTTAGGAGGTATATCACGCAAACCTCATGGTAACACTTTCTAAATATACCAGCCAACAGAATGGTTTCACGGGCTTCCAGCGAATGCGTTACACTGATGCTAAACCACGAACCTTCAGTGAAGTGGCTGGTACATCTTGGGAAGCTTAGCATATTTCTTCTTTCTGTACTTTCTGCGAGAAAGCTCTAACACTTTCAGCCACCTTATCAGAAGTGTGACATTCACTGGTAAAAGCAGCAAAGTCATGTCAGAAAGTAAATGCAAAGGGACTGCAGAGCCTTCCTTAAAGATTGTATTTAATTTAGCTCAATTAGGCTTCCAATATTCCTCTAGGTATTTTAAATAATGAAAGCTATAATAATACACTTATCATATAAATAACTAAGAAGTTTAATGAGGGAAAATTATCTTTTTTGACATCAGTGTTGCTAGTGAACCTATTAATCTGAACCAACCTTTCACAGGACCAACTTCCAGTCTCCAAAGGAGTAAATACAAAGAAAACAAACTTCCTTCTGATGTAAATGCAAACTCTCAGCTATTTCTGTTCTCAAGATGCTAGCCATCTTCTTTTGCTCTGAAGCATCAGTTCATACTTTTTTCTTTGTTTGCCATTTTTATTCAGGCCAGAAATCTTTTCTCAGGCAAAACTTTCAGTGAAACCAGTTGGATTTTGTTCAAGCAAATACTAAATACAACTACAAAAAGAATAAAGCACTGTCACCAACTTCTAGAAAGAAATTTTCTGCACAGTTCATTTTAACATAGGGTCTCACCGGAGTGTCTAGGCAACAAAGCAAGAAACACAGGTCAGCTGAAATGGACCAATGTAGTTCAGCATTTCTTGGGATTTGGCCTACTTTGAGATTTTTCTTTCCTATCCTAATATTTTTTTTTCTTTTTAATAATTGATATTGTAGAAGGCATAGCTCTTCTCACATCCTTCAGATGGTAAACTGCTTATGGCACAATGTCTCTGTGTTGGGCAGCACCTAACACAATGGTCCCTAGTCAGATTAATGGTCTTACACTTCTTCTTTTTTTAATTACAACTAAATCAACCATAATTTGGAAACCTAACTTTTAAGTAATAAAACTACAGGTGACAGTATACCAAAAAATTAGATGTTGAAAAGGAGAAGTCTATATGAGCTCAAAGGACTTGTGACAATAGTTAAACCATTGCTGCGACAGTAGTGCAAATGGAAAGGAATCCCAGTTCCTTCTGATGCCTCTGGAAGGCCTGGCTTGATCTGCATTTTATCAGCTAGCATAAGCAGGTACAGGAATAGCAATAACTTTACTTTGAAGGAGACAACAACTTTTTTTTGTTGTTGAATTGACTAAGAAGGTAATAAATAAATCCTCGTGAAATATAATCTGTTAATTTCAGAGAGACTGAAATTGAGCTATTTTGGTATTAAAGATTTTTTTTGATAAAATAATCGTGAACTGAACTCAAAGACTTTCAAATGCCTGGCTGTGATGATGTTGTTAATATGGTTGTGATATAAATATAAATGAATTGCTTGTGAACCACTAGAATAATATATCCCAAACGCATTACAAGGTACAGTCTTTGCATACTTTGAATCAAGCTGTAAATCAGATAGTTTAGTTTATAAAAGGGCCCATTGAGACAACATTATTTAGCAATTTTTAAGAGTTTATTACTCTTAACATCTCTTGGTCTCCTAGGCCAAAGAATCTGACAGAATGAAAAAAATTAACCAATTCTGGTCATCAACTTCTGTGTAAGATTATCTAAGAACATTAAAAAAAACCCCATTAACTCTACTCCTTTATTTCTGTTGAGTTAAACCCCTGGTTTTATTAAATTGATGTGACCGCGTGGGTGCCCAGTGTCCAACCCGGCAAAAATAAGTGATGTGTTAGAAAAGCCTCATTTAGTGTCAGTCTAACCTGCCATATAGCATATAAAACCTCAAGAACCACACTGGCCACCTAATTTGGAAAAGCACTGACTTGCATGCTTAATATTAAAGAGATATGGAAGTTCTAGATTACTTTAACACAACTTAGAAGAAAGCTTGAAATGAATTATACAGCCAAACCAACCATGTAATGTGATGCTTGTCCAAGCATAGAACTTGATAAAGAAAGGCCTATGGCTGTAAAAACTTTGAACTACAGTAACTTTTTTTTTCTCTGTACTACTTCCTCAAAGAATTTCCAAGTCAAGTTCAACATCTTTCTCTTTATCTTCCAGGAGCTAAAACCACGGAAACCAAGTAGCAAGCATAAAATTCCAAAATGAGAACCTTGCTCACAACTACTTTTTTCTTCCAGTAAAACTACTCTTTTAACAAAATTTTTTTTTCTACAGAAGTGATTTACACATTGTTTTTACCAAAGCTGGATCAAATGGTCTGTAGCTGCTTCATGGAACCATATTAGGCCTTTAAAACCTGCAGTGACATGCCACGTGACGAGGTTGAACAATCTTCAGAGAACTCTGAGGAGCGAGAGCATTCTTGGGGCTCAAGAAGTCTGGGAGTCACTGCTGAGCAATACAGACAAGCTTGTGAACCACGGCACATCAATCTGCCTCGGGTCCAGACCAAGACAGTGGAATGTGCTCTCCAAGAAACAGAGGACTACCACAAATGATATTTTGCTCTGTAAAGCACATGCCTTTGATCTGGCTTTCCCTGACCTACACATATAGCACCACATTTAATTATAAACAGGAAAACCAAACACGGCCTCAAAACTGTACTTGGACAAGACACTTCAGCACATAGCTCTTGTTGAAGGAAGAGAGTGTGGCAATAGCCACAAATATTAATTCTCTGTCTCAGCATTACTTCTAGTGCAACAGGCAAAAAAGTCATGCGTAAATGTATACATACGTACACACGTACATGAAAGGGTTTAGTAACTTCAGTTTCCCACCCTCTGGGCTTAAAACTTCCACATCAGCAGCGACTTACCTGACAATGAAAAACTTATCAGTCTCCTGCTTCCTTGTCCCTGGATTGAATCTTCATTGGTGATGCTTTTAAAAATCTGCTGGAAGAAAAATCATGGTGAGAGAATTTTCCAATAACTCTTGAATAGACAAACTGCTTAGTAACTGTCTTTTATACAGATTCTTAGTTTTACAATTAAGAATCAAGTAGATGACCATTAATCAAAATGATGTTTTTATCTAGGTAATAATTTAACCACTAGTGGACTAAGTCATCCCTTCCTGAGACTTTTCCTTAAGAAAACACAATGATATGAAAATACTACTGTAATTTTCAGTGATTTTACTTTAAAAAAAAAAAAATCACCCAAAAAAGAACTGCTTATTGAACAGGAGATTAAAAAATTAAAAAAAGAGAATAAAAGTATTACATAAGGATGGGGATGTTGCTGTCATCTCTAAAAACAACTTCTATCTTTATAATGTTTTATTACTAGTTACTTATTACAAGAAAATCTTGTTCCAGAGAGTTTATTACATACATGTGAGAAAGACTTCTGAGAGCTTACTAATACTCTGTGCAAAAAACCCAACTGTGAATTATAACAACAATAAGCATTGGGGGTGATTTGGAAGAAAAAAAAAACTTAAAAAGCCATCTGTAGATGACCCTTCGTACTCCACAGTTTAGGCTGTAATGTCAGTCTTTGGTTCAGCAAGTTTACTGGAGGGCTGCTGTTTGCAAAATCAGAACCCAGGGCTACCTTCTGGCCATGATCAGAACTGGGAAGCAAGAACACCATTGAGCCAGTGTCTGGGGCATCAGCAGGAACCCACTATCAGCAGTTTTCACTGCTGTTTCCCTGAACACAGTGGAGGAGATGCCATCAGGAGTCAGGCTCCAAGTTCAGCAGGGAGGTGGTGCTACTCTTACTACCTCCCACGGTCTCTGGAGTCAAACCAAGTGCCGCTCTGCTCCTGGGAAGCCGCAGCTCCCTGCCACTCTTGCCGTTTGGTTTCAAGCAGAAAAAGAAAACCAGTATTTATGCAGTGAAGTTCCAATCTCTGCCAGGAAATAGTAACCGAATCCCACTCAGCTGTGACTCATTGCTCAGTGTATTAAATATTGTGTATTCGAGCTTAACTTCGAAAACAAGCTGCTTGTGCCCCCAGAGAGTGCAAAACCTGGGCAAGGGGGCACTGCAGCCCAGCTAGCAGGGATTAAAGAGCAAGCACAGCTGGCAGGTCAAGACACTGATGAGGCCTAGATCATAAATATACAGCTTGAAAATGGGTACCATTATAAAAAAAAATGGGGTCTGTTGCATTTGACTTTTTGTCATAATCATTTTGTTTCTTACAGACTGTTTAAATGGGAAAAGGGTACTGAGCAGAGTGGGACTATGAGCAAATTCCGGTAAAAGCATCCCTATTGGATCACAGCTAATTAGTTGCAATTGTACTTCCAGCCTTCTCAGATAAACAGGCTTCAATATATTTATTGAAGCCACCACTGGTTTCTGTATAGAGACACATTTAAATAAGAATATTTTATGTGACTATGATAATTTTATGACAAGAACTCAGTAACCTTTACCAGCTGAAGTTGTGATCCCACCAAGAAACATCATTTCCTTGTCAGGATGTATTTTTCATACTACATCGCTGCCTGACATTTATTACACATTATCTTTAATGCTTTACTACTTACATTTTTTTCACAATTTTGTACAGAACAGTAACTGGGCCAACCAACCTAGATATGTGAACATCTGCAAAACACGTTTTTTTCCCAGTCCTTAAACATTTCTCTGGCTTTTTTAGATCTGCCACGAAATTGGTATGAACAGTTTAACAGCCTATGCTTTGAACAGATTGGGGTGGATCTGGTGGGGTCCTGCAAATACCCACAACACTTAAAAATATGTTGCTGTTAAATGATCCTTTTGGGGCCATATCTACATTGGTGAAATTCTATTGAGACAGTTATACCAGAGTATCATCACGAATCCTGATATAGGCAAAGCATCACCAGCACAGCCAAAGCTGCACAGGCAAAGCTTGGCATTACACAAAGAGGGTAATAGCATGTCCAGCCCCATAGGAGGAACAACAACAAAAATATTTATTTGCTCCTAAAGGTACCCCGCACTGTCTGGTCAGGTGCTCACCCCTTGGTCACACAGTCACGGGGCCTAAAAACCAGCCCTGCTGCATAAACAAGTTGCATATTCCATAGTTTATCCTAGTGTAACTCTCCAAGATGTGACATTACACCAAAACGCTAGGCATTTTGATAACGTCTAGCACTTCACCTTAGTAACTGGAAACACACCACAACACTTTTTTGAAGCTTTTCCAATTTTCACTCTATCCACGCAGCTGACAAGGGGAATGCACAGGAGAAAAGCTGAGGGAGAGAGGCACCTATTGTTGGGCTGACACCTGGGATGCACCATCAAAGACTTCCCACAACCGAGCCTAACACCTCCACTAACCCAAACCTCTGCTCCTCATCTTCCAGTGGTCTGCCACCCTCCACATGTATACATGGCACCTTCTCACCCAAAATACAGGTCCTTGGGCATGGCAGGGCACGTGCCAGAGGGGCTTAAGAGCAGGTATACCCTTACCTCAAAGGAAGGAGCAATTTTGCATGGACCTACCCAGGGTAGGATATTAAGAAAGTAGGGAAAGTTATTACTAATATTGGTGTTTCAAGGAGCTGGGAGGAAGGGAGGAACTCCTGACAGGAAGTCCAATTTCCTGAAAATCAGAAAAAGCTATTTGCTGCAGTTTGGAATCACTGTTTTCTAATGCAATACCAGACTGTCCGCAGTAGTGAAGACAAGGCTAAAAGCACTTGATGCAGGGCAGGGTAAAGGAGGGTGTGTGGTCAACAGCACTCTCTAACCACCAAACCAACTGTGATTCGTAGCATCTTGAGGTGTGGGATGGAGAAGTGCACAGATCATACTCTTCCTGCTTGCCATTTATCATGAGAGAAATCCAGACGGATTTTAGTGGCTGCAACATAATTATGCTGGGAGTTTTGTCACTGTAAGTAAACCTTGAATTTAGTCAGGAGGATGTAAAAAATCCTCTGTCTTCTCAACTGCCATTTAAAACACAGCTGACAGAAAGACAACATTCATCTCATCACTTGATATGCTATGGACTTGAAGTCCTTGGTATGAAAGGGCAAAATGTGATTTTCCCTCAATAACCGTGGCGCTCTTTTATGCCCTTGAAGTGAGAGCTCAGTCTGAATTAGTTTAACATTTTTTTGTTTAGAATGTCATGTTTGTACATTGTGCAGTCCAGCCTAATTATTTTGCAAGTCCTGCTGATACAGAACAGGATGAATATGGTTTTATTACATGCTTCTGTCATATCTGGACATGAAGAGATGGGACATGAGCTGCAACTTCAAGCCTAGCTGAATCTCTCAGAAAACCAAGGGTTTCCCGAACCAGGTTCCAACCTTCTTTCATTTTTCTTGCTTGTAATCGAGCTGGTGTCATTGCCACTGATGGGAGTGCATGCACTCAAGCAGTTAGAGAAGTATCAGTGCTTCCTTTAAAATACTCTCTATTAAACACACACTGTAAAATACCCTTCTGTTCTGCTACTGAGTTTCCCAACTTCTGAAGCACGGCATAAGACAACAACCAGAGCCTGTGACAGCTATCTGCGAAACATGGGGAAGCGCCTGAGACCAGGTCCAAGCCTCTCGGGACTTGCTGAGCTCACAGAAAGGTCATTTGGTAGGGCTTTTAATTTTTTCAGGAGAGAGAAAAGAGAAAGCAGAAGGAGACGACTGAAACTAAAAATAATACAGTCTTGTCCTAGTATCACTTTTCCTTATGAGTAGTTCCTGCAAATGCTGGAGGGAAGTTATGTGACCCTGAAGAAGAAAGGAGGCAGGCTTCAAACTAGCAAATGGAGCTCTTGAGACTCCCTCCCTCTTTACCCATGGTATGCCTTATGAAAAAAAAAAAAAAAAAAAATCAAAACACCACAAATCTTGAGAAATCTGAGTACTACAGTCCATCAGACCCAGGCGAAATTCTGAGTGCATTGCTAAAAATTTTTCTAAGCAGAAGCTAAGAAATAGAGACACTCATGGCTAATTAAAAATATCTCCTAAAATACCTTAGCCTTCGCTAGTCTACCTAGATATGTGGAAGAGTAAGGATAACCCTCTTGCTCCTGAAAGTGAAGTGGCTTACAGGGCAAACCTTGGGTGCCCCTGTTCTGCCTGCCTGTACCTCTAGGTTATGAAGCAAATACTTTCGGACAAATGTACAGTGTGTGAAAGCAGGTCTGGAAGAATCTGGAACTATGTTTGCCTGGTGCTGTACTAGAAAATCTGCTTTCAGGCACCACAGTGACCAGTAATAGTACAGTGTGCTGGTAAAATGTGCTTTGTACCAAGTCTCTTTTAGCATGTTTATATATTGTGAAGCCCAATTTAATTATTTTAGAAGCCCTGCCGATATGAAAAATGATTAATGTGATTTTATTACATGCTTCTGCCATGGCTGGACATGTGTAGCTGACAAATACAAGCACTTAGTCCTTTTCCCACAGACAGCACAGGAAAATGCTGCTATGCCTTAGTCTTAACGTACCCTAATTCACTTGCCTCTCCAGAAGGGCATTTTTGATTCAAATCACAAGTGAAAAATAGCCTCAACTCAGTCCCAAATTGTGCATCAGCAGACAGAGAAAGTATTGCTAGATGTGTCAGAACTAAAGACATGGGGTTGCAGAGCTGGGGGGAAAGATAGGCTGTATAGTAACTGCCTGCACTACGCTTGCTTCAAGCTCTAGTTCTTTGTTCTCTGCTTTTCAAGAGCACTACACTTGCCTGCAGATTTAAAGCAAAACAAATAAGGTTAATAGCCTGAATTCAACAAGATCAAAAGAAGCAGCTGATGCTTTGTCCCCTGTCTCCTTCCATCTGTTTGTATCCCTTAGTTCATCTGAGATGCAAGACAAGTCCAAAACTGCCCAGCACAACGCAGGGGCAGAATACCAGTTTCCACTCTGCACAGCTTTCCTGATACCAGTTTAAATCAGCTTGGAACTATTGTTTTAACAGACCTATGTGTGCATATCACAGGTGTCAAGAAGAGTTCCTCAAAAAATCACTAGTCCTTTTGGCTTTTACTAGTGCCCTCTTGATTTCACCGAACTCTTAACAGTAAGAAAACTCTCTAAGCAAGTGGAAAAAGGCTTACATTTTCCACAGCTCAGCATTGAAGCATCTTTCCACAGTAAAAGAATATAAGACATCATCCCAAGTTCACGCTTCATATTCTGCCATCCTTTTTAGAGAGGGAATTCCTCAGTAGATCTGCAACTGGGTGAATACTTCCATTTCCTCCCAAGTGCTGCATTTGAAAAGAAACAGTTTTGGAAAAAGATTGATGAAATAAATACAGACTAAATAAATGTGTCCTTTCTCTCTATCACTTCTTCCATGTCTTGGGGGATGTAAGGGGCCAGCTGCAAAAGAAGCAAACAGAGGCCTGAGCTCTGTGACTGTCACTGACAGAATTATGGCTATAATCCCAGGCACCACTTTGAAAATCTAGCCCTAATTAGTGGCAGTGCTTTAGCTACAACCCTTACTCTGTTAACAGAATTATCCAGCTCTTGAATGTAATATATTCCACTTATCCTGTTAGCTCGTTAAGCTACTGTGCTGGCACCGTAGTATTTTTCTATCAGGTATTTCCAAACAGCAGCCAGTTTCTCCAGCAGCAGCCTAACTCCCTGCTGGGCTCTCTGCAGCCGGCTCATAGTCCTGAAGGACTGTGACCACCCACACGCAGAGCTTTCCCTGCGTGTCATGGTCAGCGCAATACACCACTTTCTTAAAGCCATTCCCTAATTAAAGTGGAGAATATGCCTCTTGCAGGCACATGGCAATTGCCCTCTGTCTGCAGAAAGCTCCTTTTGCCTCATCTTGAGCACTGCCTGTTGATTAATTCATTTATTCCCAAGAGAATGGAGTTTTTTGTTCCAAAAACTTCTTACCCAGAAACTCCTACCAAAAGGTAGCAAGGAAGCAAGTAAACATTTTTTTTTTTTTCTTCCCCATTGAAAGTGTTACAAATTCTTTCAGGAGGTTCCAGATAAATTCTGGTAGCAAAACTAAATTAACAGAAAAGATTGCTGCTTAATATCATCAGTAAAGTCCTCTAGAAGGCAACTAGCAACATGCTTATGACGAGAGGTCATCCAGTGACAGTATGTAGCAAGTGTATGAGGTCTCCATGTTGGCACAAAGATATTTCTCATTCCCTATCCTACCCTACGTGGATAGAATGCTATTTCAGCATAACCAGAAGCTAGAATAGCAATGCTAAGAGAAACCACTTCCAATTAAAACAAAATTGAGGATTGAGGCAACAAAGCAGTATCTCCCACAGACTCCAATGTCTTTTTCTTCCAAAATTTTATTAGATCCAGCTTTTTAATTGTTTCAACAGTTCCGCCTGATAAACTTCAGCTGTCCTTCGGCAGCACAAGAAAAGCTTTGATTAGAGATTCTGATCTTTCTTCACTCTTTGAAACTTCATTTAAATAAACTCAGATTTTCAGATACTTAATCACAGTCACACGTGCACATGGATAGGCTTTGGGTTGTACTTTCTGGGTCAATGGCTGGACTACTCTAAGCAGCAGCCATTTTTTCTTTATACATAGTAAACTTCTGGGAGGACTGTGCTCTGCAGCATATCTCTTAGTCTTAGCGTACCCTAATCCACTTTCCTCCCCAGAAGGGCATTTTTGATTCAGATTAGAAACTGCTCACACGTTGGCTCTGAGGCTGCACACTAGCTGATGCCAGCAACCCTTAAAGCGCTCAGCAAGTCTAAAGTAATCCAAAGGATGACAGCAGTTTACAGCCCTGATGTGCAAAAGAAACTCTGGTTGAGTTAATAGGGAAGAAGGCTCCTTGCAGTTGCTAAACAGCTTTGTGCTTCCCAGAGTTACCAGCATCCAGAACACAGCCTCTAAGGAAATCTGGCTTTATGGTCAGACTTACACCAGGCAGCTGCCTAACACAGGACAGCACTAGCCCTGTAAATCTGACAGGTCCATACACAGAGCATCAATGTGCTTAAGGACTCTGACAGCAAGAACTGTTTGTAAACATTAGCCTCTCAGGAACAGCTAGGCAAGATCCTACAGCCCACTGAAATCACTGGGAGGTATACCTTGACAGGTGAGACAGGTCCATTGGGCACTGTTTGGATCCTGTAATTCTGCATAAAATCTGCCCCTGTAGACTCTAAATTCAAACTTGTCAAGAAAATATTTTATTAGGAGAATAACACCTTTTCTCTTTGCACTATGAAATGATAAGAATGATTAAATCATTCTTCATTCAAATCATGATCTATTATCATAGAGCCTGTATAATGGTAATACTCTAAATTTTGATGCATCCACAGTGTCTTTGGAATGCAGGAAACTGCATTAGACAGCAGTTCATACTTCCAGTCCGCTTTCATCAGAGCTTCAGAAACTCCTCACTCTCCTAACGTAGTTTGGCTGGGGTAAGTACGTAGAAGAGTAATGCTCACACGTGTGAGAGACAACCATATCCTTCAGCTAAGCTGTATTTGAAGAACAGCTCAATGCATTTGTCTTGCTGTCAAAGTGTCTGGACAAAGGAATTGAGTCAATGACCCTTTACGCCATAAAAGAAGCAGCAAGACAGTGAACAATGCCCATTCTTCTAAATGAATGTCCCAAATAGCAATTCACTATGAATACCATTATTTCCAGAAGTGAGTTACAGACCCTTTACTTTCAACCTTGGATTCTACTTTTGGCAGAAATGAGTCAACTGCAGAGATTTATAGTTTGATTTTAAAAGCAAAGCAATATCTGCTACTTCAAATGTCCCTTGATCTTGCTGAATTACTAATAAAACATTTCACTCCACAAAGCATTTTTCTAGTTATGATGGTATAGAAAGGGAAATGCTGAAAAGAAGAAAAGTATTCTCCTTTTACAGTACCTACAACCACTTAGTTAATGCAGCCTTATTCACACCCAGTGTTTGTATCTTCTGGGAGATCCAGTAGACCCAGCAGAAACTGCTTATCATATTTCAGTAAACCCATGTGGGCTTTTTGTTTGCTTGTTTCTGTGGTGTTTTTTTTAATTTTTTTTTCTTCTTAAAAATTGCCTTTGTTCTCCTATTTGGCTACTGCTGCCTACAGCATTCACCTTTTTTCTTAGGTTGCTGCTTTCTAGAGCAGCAGGCTTTAAAAAAGTCAACAGCCTTGTCCAGTGAAGTGGACTTGTAGGAATACTGATTGTAATCAAACTGCTACAGAATAACCAACATTGGAAGAGATGTCCTGAAGTCACCTGACCCTTCAGTCAAAGCAAGACCAACTTAGGGCAGGCTGCTCAGGGCCCCGTCCAGTTCAGCTTTGAGTATGTCCAAGGATGGAGATCCCACAAGCTCTCTGGGCAACCTGTTCTAATGTTTCACTACTGTCTTGAGAAAAAAAAACTATTCCTGAGGTCTAATCAGAATGTCCTTTGTTGCAGCCTGTGTCTGTGGCCTGCTGTCATTCCATCATGCACTGTGAAAAGAGTCATTCTTTCCTGCATTGTCCCATTAGGTAGTTAAAGGCATCAGCAACATTCCACCTAAGACTTCTGTTAACACTGAACAAATCCAGCTCTCTCTGCTACTCCTTATATGTAATGTCAATGACCAGTCTGAAGGGATGAAAAAACAGGGGCCAGGCACATCCTGAAAAGGACTGTGGTGGGGTGTTACAGCAAACTTGAGGTATGGCAAAGACTTCTGGGGAGAAGCAGCATTCATGCAATGTGATCTCCAGTAACAGCTGAATTTGGAAAGCCTCATGAAGGGTTTGGCCTGCTGTGTATTGGATGCGAAAGACTTCGGAACATAAAGTCACAAAATATGACAGGAGGGGAAAGGGATGTCAACTAAATGCAGGAGCTCTGTTGCTAGAGAAATCATCAACTACCATGTATACAATTATATAATTCTTCTAGCTCTTAATAAATAAATCACGTTATCAGCAACAGAGGTATTTTCTGTTGCATTTGTCAGTTTTGATGAAAATCAGTGCACAATTCATCTCAAACACTTCAGTTGATCCTGGGAAATCGTTCTGTGGAACACAGCAAGGCAACACAGAGTTTCATACCCCACATTACACATACCAGCCACATTGTCATCATCCAGTAGTCACACATCAAAGAAGTGGCTCCCATCCCCACACAAACTCTGTGTCCCCTGCTCCCCAGACCCCTCCCCTTGCTAAACACCCTTGTGTGAAAACTGGGTGTCTTCTGCAGAAAACACCTTCCCCTCATCCCAACCAGGAATATTTCTGCCCTCCGTCAGGAAAACAGTTCATAGGATCATTTTAATTGGAAAAGATCTTGAATCTCATCCCTTTCTTCTTTGCCTGCACAGGCAGCCCCCACGCTCACTTGTCTGTAGCTGTGTAACTGGTGATGGGCAAGGAGAGGAGAGCAGAGCTGGGCTGTTGCAGCTGCCATTCTGGAGCTGGAAGCCAAGATGAGCAGAGGCCAGTGTTCTGCCACAAGGCTGCCTTTCCAGCGGCAGCTCTCACTGCTCTCCTCTTTCCTGCATTAGCAGGAACAAAACTTTCTTGGCCAACATCCACAACTTTGGGCCACATGGAAGAAGATCTGACCCCAGGCACCTTGGACCATGCCCCCTTAACCCGCTGGAAAGAGAAGACAAGAGACACAACTTTTCCCCTCCCACCTTGGGGCAGGCTGTTCTGCCAGTCTACAGTGAGACATGAAGGATGACTGCTGAACCTGATAGTCAGTTTTGACCCCTCTGAAAGTGGTAAGAGTTTGACCACTGACTTCATGGCATTAATATTTTATCCTCTGGTGCTGCTGCATTACATGTCCCTGAACTGCAGGACACTGAAGCAGCCTGTGCTGACCCCTTGTCAATGATGTATCACCCGCAGTAGAAAGTGAGGATATCATGAGATAGACTTGGCAGCTTCCCCCTCTGTTCCTCACCCTCAAAATCACAATTGAAAATAAATGTGCAAGCCCTGAGCATCCCTCTCACTGGCAGCAAGTCCAAAAAGCATGAAGACTCACAAGGTGTTACTGCATTGCGTAGGCAGGCAGCTGCAAAAAATACAGGGAACCTGCAAACGTAGCCACAGCTCACCCTCACAGCAAAGCAGGAGACACCTCACATGCCTGGGTACACCTGGCAGCTTTGGTCACCCCACTCTGAGGCTCACACAGTGACTATCAGCCATCTGGCTGGAAGGCAGCCAAGTGATCCTAAAGGCTGGTTGAGGCCAGAGGCCAGCAAGCTTTTGCGGCAGCCTGGACCTCCTAATCAAGAAGCTTTCCAAAACTGTGAAAGGAAGCAGCCAACAGAAATGTGAAAGAAATCAACTAGAAAAGGAAAGAAAAAGTAGAAAAAGAAAAGGGGAACCAAGAAAAGGCAAGGCTCTATAGAAGAAGGATGGAAAACAAAGAAAAGAGTAGTGGAGGATGCTGTAAGAAAAGCAAGAAATTAGTTTCTGAAATTCCAGATCTTCCACATCCTACAATATTCCCTTCCTCCCTTTCAGACACATCTCAAAAAACCCAGACCAAACACCACCCCCCCCCCCACCTCC
>JAVJGJ010000047.1:84495059-84512553 GCA_035590215.1 Microhierax caerulescens | reverse complement strand
AACCCCACCCCCCCCCCCACCTCCCCACCCCCGAAAAACAACCAACCAAAAAACTTCAACAATGATCAGTATAGCTTTGTTAGTACTCAAACCTGATGGCAGCAGCTTTCAAACTTGCCTGCTGGCAAGGGTAAGTTAGACCCTTTAGGGAAAAATGAGAGAAATACATAGGTTGCTATTAAGGCCAGGGTTTCCTGACAACTAGTGGGACGTCCAGACTTTTCCGGTATTCAGCTTAACTACTCCCATATAGCTGATTCAGCTGTATGGTAACAGATACTGGTGGCCCTCAAACATTTCACTTCTGGAATCACAGTCCCAGCACAGTTATAGTGTGCTAGACAAAAGGTCATAAATGTGTTGGTACCTGAAATATGGTCCATTATATGTTTTGTGAACTAAACTTTAACAAAACTGCCCGAGGTTAGTTAGGTAGTATGTGTGATGCTGGTGGTCCTTTGCTAAGAATATCAACTTACAGTCTAATTAACGTGGTTTATACTTATGTTCACCATAAAGTCCTACTGCATTGCCATTAGGACAAAAAAGGCCTCAATGTAAATAAAAATCAGACCCACTGAGTTAAAAGGGGAACTGTACAAACCATTTAGTTTCTTTCCATCAGACTTTACAGATGTAAGAATTTAAGCCTGCTTTTAAACTGGAGATATTAAGTGGGGAGGGGCTGCATGCTTTTGGAATGGATGGAAACATGCCTGTCCACTCAGCTAGGTAGCTGGGAAAAAAACCCAGATATTTAATGTAAATGGAAAATGTTTCTCCAGAAGTTCAAGGACTAAAAATGAACAAAGAATTAAAAATTCAATTAAAGACATATTCTTACGTGCTGATAGGTAACATACTGACCCCCATTGATTTCCCCATTTGAATCTCTTTCGTTCTTAATCTTTCATACAAGTAATAATTATAGCAAAAATGATTTAGAAAAGTATGCAATATTATATAACTGTATTCCATCAACAAAACTACATTAAGGGAACATGATTATCCTGTTGAGCTCTTAGAAACCAGGAAATGTAAACCTAAAAGATAAATGTGAGGCGTTAGGTCTGCTTCTTGATGATTATAAATTGCAATACTACTTTCTTTTTTTAGCTGTGCCTGATCATAACCTTTTCCCAATGTAAAAATATAGACATATTTTTTGATCACCTGGGTTTTGTGAGAGGTATAGGAAATCCAAGATATACTTGAGATTCAGATAAAACATAAACCTAAAAGCTGAATCATCAGCAGAAAAATGGGAAATGCGCAACTGAATAGTAAGAGTAGAAAATGTGAGAAGAGAAAAAAAAAGCAGCTGAGTGGAAAGGATGATGTGATTATGATAGGGCTTGCACATATGTGCAAATGGACACAAATAGACAAGAACATTTGTGCACACTACTCTTGAAGGCCAGATAACTGCAAGCACTGACATGTGCTGGGTTCTTGAAAAGCCTTTTAGCTTTCAGACACCACCTGCCCTTCTCTTTCACCTACTCAGTGTATTTGCACTGAAACAACCTGCCAGTTATGCTACAAACATTCAAAGTCACCTACAAATCCACAAGTTATAAATATGAGCAAGTTCACCTCACTGTTATCTCCGCAGTCATGTCTGCTGATTTTATATAAGTTATCTGAGGGTATGGGTTATTTCAGGACAGATTTTAAGTACTGGTTACCTTTATAAAGAGTCATGCATTGTGAAATTACAATAATGTTCTTCTCTTCCCAACTCTTCCTCCCACCCCCCACCCCCCCACCGCCACCCCCCTTCTTCCCAGGACTAAGGAAAGCAGACAAAGGAACAAAAGAAAGCCATTTCAAGAAAAAGTAAGTTAGTTTTCTCCTTTGCATTGGCTGCTGGAAAATCCTTGGTTATTGAAAATCCAATCAGGACTAAAGTCAATGGCATCTATAAGCTCCAGCAGAGATGAAACGTCATTGCAGGATTGTACACAGACAGGTTCCGTGCAGGCTGCAGATCTGCCTCTGCCAAGTTTTATGACCTTTCTTCCCTCTGTGCATCTGACTGTGCATCTGGCTGCTTCTCTGAGGTAAAGTAATCCTCCCAGTGCCTTAAATGTTAGGTAATGCTAGCTGCTGAAATGTGCTGAAAGTTGCTGAGTGAGAGATGGGGCATGCAATTGCCCACCTCAGCTTAAGTGCATACCTCGGCTTGTATTCAGATACAAGCGATATGGCTATGCAGACACAAGAAGAGCACTTGTACCTAGTTCCCTGCTTTCCTCCCACTGTATCAGCTTCCCAGCTGGCCACAGGGAAGACAGAATCCTTTAGCTTAGGAATATGTGGTTCCAACAAAATTTATGTTTCATTTGTGGATGGTTCAGAGACTTTATAATCTGTACACCTACCCAAGAATTTATCAGTGTTCTCAACTATGCATCATAGCCTTGTAAAATTACACTTCCCTTTTGCTCAGCAAATTCACCGCTGATACATTCAGTTAATTTCTCATCTGTGTGTCCTAAACATTGCCCTCACATCTGTAAACCTGCAGGCTACTGCTCTGACTGCACCACAGAGCACAGGGCAGCTAGGTCAGTGCATTGAGAGTCCTCAGAGACCCCAACTAAGTCTCCATGCTCTTTTCTGCATTTTTTTTCTGAAAAAAAAAAAATGAGATTTTACTCAACTGTTACAAGTTATTTGCATTATACTCCAAAATAACTGTCCCAAGCACCATGCCTTATAGCAAAATAAGTAAATTAAAATGGCCAGGCAAAGAAACAGAACATAAATGACAAGCAAATTGTATCTAGCCTGTATTTGTGCAATAGATCACCTAGGCTTTGAGAGAAAGACCCACTGAACAGGCAGGAAGATCTCTATTACATCAGTGGATCTGGCTTTCAGATTACTATGATCTACACCAAAAGATTTACAAACCACAGCCACGCCTTTTTAAGCATCTCTCCCTGAAGATTAAGCTTCCTCTTCCTTTTTCACTTGGCAGCATGTTTGAGACCCAGCAGCAGATACTGCTAGAAAAATATCATCTTCAAGAAATAAGATGAGCCTTTGACACCCTAGCATTGTTTAAGAAATCACTGATCTCTTACAAACATCACAGATATTTAAAAAATAAACCCATAAGCCACTAATTCCACTGTATTTATCAAGTTTTCCTGATGTCCTATTTTCATGTCATCACTAAGGTATTGCAAGAGTTTTACCAAACAAGTTCCTTCACTGCCCCAGCTCCATCTGCTTATTTTGCCTTGTTCATTGTAAGTTCTTAAAGAGTCATTTGGGACTTTATTCATTGCTTTGAGTAAGCAGTGAGTTCATGTTTTTCCCTTGTACGCCTTTTAAAATTTATTCAACTTCTTTGGAAGGCTTAGCCACACAAAGTCTCTCAGCTAATATTTGCATTCCTTCCTCTACATGAGTGATTTCTTCTTTATTCCAGTCTAATGACCATGGCTTAGTATGCTGATTTTTCTAGATGGACACGTCAGTCAGAAACCTGGCCACTACACTCTTCAGCATGGCTAATACTTCCTTTTAAGTCCTCTACTTTGCCTCATCAGCTAATAGCAACTAATAGCATATTAAAGACTAAGATAATTGTCATTTGAGGGTTTCAGAAAACATTCATTCTTAGCATATACCTGAGAGGCAACACGTCGCCACCCATGTCTGAGATGAAACATAAAGATGTCTAACAGTAGTACTATAGAATAAAGCTGAACAAGGCAAGAAAAAAAGATAAACAAATTTGAAATCGCAGATATTAAAGATGGATCACAATTACCCAAATTAGAATCTGAGCAATTAGAATTCATGCATTAACTCAGCTAGTCTTGAAAAAGTGTCAGTATGATTTTAACGACTACCAGAAGGCAGGCTTCTTGTCTTGATGAAAGTGCAATGTCCTCCCAGAAACACTGGACTGGAAATTACTTTCTGGGTCATGGAGCCCAATAGCTCCAGCAATTGGTATATCTCATCCCAACTGATTTGGATTTCTTAGCTAATTAACACCATCCCCATTTCAAAGTCTTCTACCTCAGTTGCAATTCTACACAAAACTAGGCAGCAGTCATCCACACTCAAAATTTCTCTCTTCCTATGTTGTTATATAAGCACACAAAGAAGTTCCTCAACTCCTGAGTACCAAAAGGTATCAGAGATCCTGAAAAAAAAAAAAAAAAGGCTTGCCTGTGCCTTCATGAAGAATCTAATTTTCTGTCTCAATTGTGTGAGAGAAGATGCAGATCATACCTGTGTATACACATAGTACCTGATACCTGAGTAGAAAGAAACATGGTGAAGCTTTAATCAATGCTATCCAGTACACAGATGGGAGATCAAGAGCTTCTTATCACTGTCTTCACTAATCCTGGACCACGGGAGAAGACAACAAAACTGAGTAACAGTAAATTCAAAATTGAGGAAAGCAAGGAATTTTATTTTTTTTTCTTGCAAGGCTAATTAAAAGGAAAAATCTGTTAGTGTGGGGACACAGAAAGCGTACAATTGATAAGCCCAAAATTATTTCCCTGCTGCAATGACTTGCAGTCATGAAGTACCCCACTTGCAACAGCGACAAGTTTTTCCAACAGCTAGTCCCTTGTGCCTATCCAGTGCACACTGAGAAAGGGTAGCTGGTGAAAACTTTATGGCCAGTGGCCATATCATGATGTGGATAAGCAGTTCTGGGAACAGAATGGAGCACAGAAAACTAAACGCTGACCCCTTCCACTTTATGCCTCATCAGGCAGCACTGCAGACAGATCCAGTCTGACCTAGAGGATTTCATGCCCATGCACTGCAGGATTCTTGTAGCTTCAATGGTCCTACATGTTGGACAAGCTCGATACTGTGGGGGGACGACTCAACTGGCAGCATTTTTGTTCCTTTTTTTCTTGACTGAAATGTGTATTTTTTAAAAATCAAGATTGTGCCCAGTATAAACAGTACTTTCATTAAGTCACACACAAAAGAAAAAAAAAAGCCTAGAACACAATGTTCTCCTTTTTTAATCTGTTAGCAGGCCTCTAGAGCCCCCAGTGAGACTTAGATCAATGCATACAAAATAGGCAATAACAAATCAAACTGATAAATGGAGGTGGAAAGGGCAGAAATAATGTATTTTGTAAAGCAGCATGGAAGCAAATCTTTTTACAACTTGTGAACTGACACATGTTGGAAAGGTGTGTCGTAGCCTAAACTACCTCTAGTAATTTATCTGGTGTTCGCCCACCATCAGATTTATGCCCTATCCCAGCAGATAACTCCTAGAAGGGAGGAAGCAGGAGGTGCTTCACTCAGAAGTGTGCCACCATCACCTCTGAAGTGCACGCCACAGGTCTAAGTCCTTCCTTCCTTCCTCCTTCAACAAAACTAAAACATCTGCCTTCAGACCCACTGTATAATTTCAGGAACTGCACTCTTTTTTTTTTATGAATCTGACTAGATGCAGGAGGGAGTATGTAAGAATGTAAAAGGCCAAGTCATAGGCAATTATATTAGTGCAGTGTGCTGAACAGTCGCTGATCTTTATGTAATTTACTAAACTACGGAAGGGAGTAATATGATGTGCAGACTATTAGTATGGCTAATATGTGACGATAACAAGAGACATTCAGAAAGCAAGCGGCTGGGAAATACCAGACACGTATTGAACCCATTAACAAATAAATGGCTTGTGTAATGATCTTGGTGTTGCTGAAATAAAATCACTCTAGTTCCCATCTGCCACGCTTTTTATTTCTTCGCTTCAACTCTGTGCTGCACTGCAAGTCTTCTAATTAAACCACTCTAAATCCACATTTAGATGTTCATACAGAATCAGATGCCCAGTAAGATTAAATTTGACCCAAGCGTTTTCTTTGAAACAATGCGTGCAAAGAAACTAGGGCAACAGGGAGAGGTCCCAAACTCGTGCAACTGATCTGCAAAGTGAAGACTAGGCTGTGACCGGTAATACTTAGGGATGGCTCAGCAGCTCCACAATCAGCACTGCCTAATTAGAGTCCATGAGAGGGCAAGAAGTTGACAACATTTTAATGGGACATGTGCAATGGTGGCCTTAACCCTGCTTTTTGTTCTGTCCTTACCCTGCTTTTCTGACCGCACAACGGTACATTCAGGCTACCACAGTAGGAAAAAGTCTGATGAATGAACACTTAAAAGAATTGTTGTGCTTAATAATTTAACAGATGCCAGCTTTTTCTTATGTCACCTCTTCCCTGTTTAAATCCATTGCGCTATGCCTACAGCAGCATGTTACATGTGAAGCTACTAGGTGCTTAGGCATGCCTGCACCAGTAAAAGAGGACCAGAGAAGAGACTGTCAGGACCTCCGCAGCTTCCACTTCATATCACTCACGTTCCACTCTTCAGTGCACCAAAGAGGACGCGCACCCCAGGCACCCTGCCTGTACAGGCACACAGCCTTCCTCCGCTTCAAGCGCCTGGCACTCTGCCAGGGATGCATTTGCTATATAGCACCAGTTCTTTCATGCTCTAATATATTACCTGGATTCACCACAGGATGCAAAAGGGCACTGGCTTTCAATGCATCAGCAATATGTGTGGAGTCGCTGCTTGACACAGCACTCTGTGCCGATCGTTTGAAAGCGGCAGGGCCGGTGTGCTGAATGTCCTCCTTGGTGACAAGTATTACAGTCAAGACCAGTGCTAGGCTGAGCCGTGCTGAAATGCTGCCCTGCCCTCACAACACACAGGTGGCTCTTTTCCCTTCTCTCTTAGAAGCACAGTCCTTGAAGATGCGTGTGAAATATGCAGACAATTCAGTGCAGAAAAAGCACTGAAGGGTATTTTGGGTGCATTTCTTGCATAGTCTTTTCCAATCCATTCTGACTTTCGGCACAAAGCCTAATGTTAGGTGCTTGGTTTTGAGATTCAGTTATGATGACTAACTACACTACACCTCTGTCTTCCATACAGACGGATCAGGAAATTACAAAGCCTGCAAAATTAAGTAACATTTAAATGTGCACACAGCTGTGTGCTGGAAAGCAAAGACATTCCTTCTGGGTTGGAACAATAAAAAAGAACATATCTGAATATCGAGAGTTACGAGCTGCTGCTTGGGAAACCAGTGCTGATATTCACAAAGAAAATTGTTTGTACTTGCTCTGCTCAATATGTGCTTGTTAGATAATAAATTCTAAGCACTTACCTCTCATAAGTGGTGTAAATCTATGAATGGGTGGTGACAGGAGTTTGAACCACACCAAGCTGAAAAAAGTAGATACCAAGACAGGAAAAAGAGCCACCAGGTGCACAGAACTGGATCATTTGTCAGTAGCTGTTGATGTATCTGAAATCTGTCATAATGAAAATGCCGCTCAATGTGACTCTACTTGCTCATTCTATTCCATTTTGAAAGATTCAGCCAATTTGGAAGAAAATCATTACACATTTCCAGTAAAGTCAGTGGGGTTTCAGCATGTGCTCCGCACCTTTACTGAATCAGGGCTGTAAAAGCTGGTATTACTGGACTGCACTCAGAAGAGGCCTATGGTGCAAATGAGTTTTCTTAATATTTAAAGAAAACCTCTTGCTAACCATCCCAATTTAAAACGTGAGTAGGTGAAATAAAAGGAAGGAAAAGGTTATTATTTATAACACAGTGACTATAGTTATGCTGCAGTCAGAGACCAATTACACCCTGGTTACGCTTTCCAACTCCACTAATTCATATAAATGGAGTGCTTGCTACATGACAGGGTAATTGCAGTGTAAATACAATAGTCTTTATGTATCTGGATACTAAAAAGGCACCCGTGTTACTGAGGTGGCAATAAGAAATAATTTGGATATGTCATTAACCTTCAAATTCTTTGAATCAGTGCTAATTAGGATATAGAAAAGCATAACCAAAAATGTAATTACACTGAACTAAGGACTCAACTGTGCAACTATTAGGAGGCTGCTCATGTGAGTAAGTATGCTTAAGCATAACTAAATCAGGCTGTAAAACACTACCATGGTTTTATAATGAAGCAAAATAGAAGTGAAAAAATGAATTAATGACGTTTTTCAGCTGTAATGCACGTGTTGAGGGCTGCTCTCACACTAAAATTCGTTCCCTTGTATTTTGTAGCTGGGGTGTGCGTGTGTCAAATTATGCCAGGAAACCCAGCCTTCCCTCCAAATGCATGTTAGCTATGCGTCGTGTAATGGCTAGTGAACCCGTTCAGTGCATAGTGCCCTAGAGCCCAATCTTACGATTAAGGCTTTAGTTAATACTACAATATAAGGTGTTGAAAACAATAGAGTATTAGTGAAAACCTTTCTGTATTACTCCTAATCCTTTCCTTACTCTCTTTTTTAACTTCACCCCTCCAGAACATTTCAAAACGAGTGTACAACAAGCACACACAGGACTCTGTAACGTGAAAGTGCTCATGTTTCCTATGCACCTAGTAAAATCTTTGCTAATTCCCTGCTAAGAGGTACTACTACACTTCCATCTCCTACCTCTGATGAGCTTACTGTAAGCCATTACGCCTTCTTAACTCCAGACACCACAATGTTCTTTCATACACAAGTGACCAAATTGCTCCTTGCAAGCTTACAGAAAGCCAACAACATACAGAACTTTCTGTTAAAATGCTGAAGCAACTCCCCAGTCAATGTAATAGTTTCTTTAAATTCAAAGGCTTACATTCTCATGTTATACTACTTCATGATGTTAGCCTACACCGGTGGCAACATATGAGCACACAAGGCAGGCGGGATGTGGATAGCATTGCTGCTATTGTGAAAGAAACGCAACATCAGGAGAAAACCCAAACCGGGCAGATATTTCTAGAAGCCTACACAGATCACCTTCCTCCCGCAGTTCACGGATCTTCAGAATTATTCACCTTGAATGGTTAATCAGTGGAATCCACTCTCTTTCAGTAATTGTTTCTTAGCATATATGCTTTCTGCCCTTTTACATTGGAAAGGGGCTGTACCCTGGCAGAGAGCATTGTATTTGACTGCTGGAGTCTACGCTTCCTTCCAGCTGAGTGAGTATTTCCAGCCATTTCCCCTGTTCGTTTTGCCTCAACTATTGCCTGAATGACTCCAGCTCCTTTGCAGGTAATAGGAGGAGACATATACAGAAATGGGTAGGTGGTACTAACAGTGCTACTCCTTACCTTGCGTTCAAAGGCAGCTGCAAGTTGGGGGAGCTCTGGCTACTTCTGATCTCTAAGGAATGGGGATTCTCTTGCTCACTCCTGACAAATACTCAGTCACCTCAGCACACCCACAGCTTCCAGAGAAGTGTTGCTTCCCCCCCTGGAAATGCTGAGCCTTTCAAGGTACACCACTTACACTTGTTAAAGATGTACCTGGCTTGCATTCTTTACTGTGATTAATCGCAGCAGCCTGATGTTGTGTTTTCCTTAAACTTTTTTTTTTTTTTAACCTCAATTACTGAGCAGTGCAGAAGCCACTAGAAGTTTCTGTCTGCCCCCCTCCCCTTGTCCTCTGTTTCTTGAAGTATAATTATTCTTACACTCTCAAAATCAGTCTGATTTATTACACAGCAATGCCCCAGAAACACGGGCAGTTTCAAAAGTCACCTATCACAGAATAAGACACAAAGTGAAAAGGAACACACAACTGAGATTTTTAAATCCAGCCTTTGGAAGGAATGAGAGATACAGTTGCTTGTGCTTGCATGCTCATAAAATCCTGGCTTGCAGCACATACATGGAAATGAGGCAGAGTGCTTCATTATCGAACACTCCTCGGCAGCCCACGCTCTGACGTGACAGCACGTAATGCAAATATTTACAGCAGGAAGTCCTCAGGAACCATCAGTCACCACCAAATGGCAGCAGCTTATCAAGCAGTAATTCCTGCTGTGGGAAACCCAGCTGAGGCAGCATTTCCACACTAACACAACACAGAGAAGGTCTCTCTCAAGAATTAGCTCCAATTTACATAGCTTTTCCAACGATGCTAAGTGTATTTGATGAGTGCCATCATGATCTACGAGATGGGAACTGTGGCACAAAAGCTCCAGAGGTTCAATCAGCTGTGGTTCTTTGCATCTAATACACAGAGAATGAATGCTCCCAACTTAGTGAAGACATTTGTCCTGAGGCTAAAACATTGATTCTCCACTTACTGTCTTTTAATTGTGATGTATCCAATTTATCTTTTTAGGCTATAAACCCTTATGGGAAAAGGTTATTTTTCATTCTGTATGCTGTTCCCGTGCCAGCTTTATCTTACCGCAAAACAGCCACATTCAGGTTAAATCATTTTCACACTAGCAAGATAACAATTTGCTATTGCTAGAATTAATTGCTGTAACATGTATTGTTTTTCTACAATAATGTCTTATGTAAAGATGAATTACTGGTGACAACATTGTGAATAAATGAAGAATAACAAATACAGGAATGTTCCAGATGTTGTAAAAATGTTCTTTCCTACAAAGAAAACTGTTTGCTCATCCATATTGTGGTAATGTTTATGCTTTAGTATTATACACTACTGTGCAGAAGTAACACTGCTTTCAGGATGTCACTAGTCCAGAAAAAAGGAAGTCAGCTAGGATGTTTCTTTTTTCCAGGATTGCAGGTACTGTTTCACTGCCATTACCCCCAGGCCTATCAGCTGCCCCAAATTCACATCTACGCTCCTGCCACGTATGAATTGGCCGAAGTGCAGAGCCCTTCATTCCCAGATATTCAAGCTTGAAGATTCACAGGTGATAAAATGTGACAGGACTTTCCACCAACAAACGAACTGCAGGGCATCCTAATCAGCAGGCGAAGCAGCTCTAATAACTAGGTTACAGTG
Source organism: Microhierax caerulescens (assembly GCA_035590215.1). Classification (NCBI taxonomy): domain Eukaryota; kingdom Metazoa; phylum Chordata; class Aves; order Falconiformes; family Falconidae; genus Microhierax; species Microhierax caerulescens. The sequence continues at coordinate 84,501,738 of JAVJGJ010000047.1, read as the reverse complement.
TAAGGAGATAAACTCAAATGGAGCAGAACATGCATAATACAAGAAACGCGAGATGCTACTCAGCCTAAAGCACCATCAGTGCTATACAAAGACATCCAACTAACACAGCAACTTTTTTTCCCCTTTGGAAGCAGGATTCCTTTTAACTGCCAGTTAAAGACGGTCTCAGCAGCGCGTGAACAAGAATAGCAACCACTTACTTCAAGCCCCCAGCATGACTACTTCCAGCTTCTTTTCCCTTCTCAATTGCATCAAACTGCAGTCAGACAGACAATGAAGGGTTGTCTGTTTTTTTTTGTTCTTGCTTGAAATTGCAGTGTTAGGATACTGCTGGTTATCAGTGTTTGCAGGTCTTGCTGAGAGACAGGACGGGACGTGCACAGAGCAGCCAATATGCCAGCTGCTGCCCCTGCCACGGGAGGTGCCACATGCCTGGAGGCTGGGACAGAACCTGCTGGGGTGGCTCTGGCATCAGCTGCAGATGAGTCTGTGCTATAAGTGAAAACACTGTACCCAGAAGGTCACCTGTTCCCAAATGCTGCCTCTCAAAGGACACCTGCACCGGATCTTTTTCCCAAGCTATGCCAAACAAAAAGGTTTGCTTGTGTCAAACAGAGCCTTGGTCCCTCTGCCCCCCTACAGCCTAAGCTTCAGAGTGGTTTTGTAATGTTGTTGCTAGAGTGGCAAAACTCCCTTTTGTTCAAAGCAACCAGCTTTTCCAAAAACTTCAGCCCCTACAGCCACAGTAGGATCCCCACTGAGATTTTCTCCCTGCAAAGCTGTTATTTCTAACACACTAAGGTTCCACAGCCACTGATAGAACTCCTACTGACTGCAAAAGAGGAAAAATTTCCAAGCACAGACCACAAGATTCCCTCTTCCAGCAGAAAGGATGCGCAAAAACCTGCCTCAGGATCTGAAGATCATTACCTCTGAGCAAAGCCCTTCTCTGCACCCATGCCACAACAGTCAAGAGGACCACAGTTTTCACTGGTACTGTGAGAAAAGCCATGCCTGGGACCCTGAGGCAGTGCTCTGAGTCACTGAAGCAATGAAAGCAACTGAGGAGTTTCATGCATCCAATTTAATCATGAAGGGCCCTGTTTGTTAAGTCTTACTAGGGTAAGAAGTCTCAGGGACCTCAGATGACCTGGACAGTTACAGCCCTTAGCCGATGACACAGAGGAACAGGGGAAAAAAACCCAAGCGACCACTTCCCTGCTCGGTTGTGCTCAGATTATGACTCAAGACACAGGAAAAAACCCCAAGAGACAGGGCTGCCCATCCAGTACACTTCACTGTGGAACCACTGCAAAGGGATGGGGAGGGACCCAGCAACATAGGTAAGGAATTTGCATTTACTCTCTGGCTGATGACAAATGAACATAGCAAAGTACAAACCAGAATATCTGCTGCTTCTTTTGGATGAGAATTTTCTGATCATTGTTCTAGGCCATTAGTTAGAAAAAATGCTTTAAAATAGATCTAGCAGTTTATTTTGGGATTTCTTGAACACTTTCTTCATCTCTCCTCCACTCAAAAAAAAAAAGAAAAAAAAAGAAAAAAAAAAAGGAATTCACCATTACTGAAATTAGTGAAATCACAGTCAAAAGATGAGTGCCTATGTGTGTTTGCAGTTTTAAGGATAATGTCTACACTTTGCATGGTGTTACCCATGTCCCAGCAACAGCCAGTACAGTAGCACACAAGAACCAAGAAAGGTCTAGGGCTGGGCAAATCCCTTGTTATCCCCTTCCCCATCTGTGCACTGACAGTAACACCAACTGCCAACAGTGCAGGATGCTGTGAAAAATCCAAATATTTTAGTAATAAAAGTTGGATGTGTGCTACAGAGAGCCAGATGGAGAAAGGCATCTGATAGTTTCAGCTAGGCCTGGAGTTTTGAGGTTCACATTTAGCTGAAAGCCTTCACACAGGCAAGGATCAGCCTAATATTTTTCTTTAAACTCTTAAGGAGTTTTCAAACCTACAGCACTTCTTTTCCTCTTGCACTCATACAGGAGGGTCCATGCAGGTTCATATTGCGTAAACATTGCTGTCATTCCTTTGCTTTTGTTGTCTTCACTTAGTATTTGCCTTACAATGCACCAAATACTTATGTCAGGAAGCAAAACAATAAAGAGAAAACAACAGAGAAACTGATGCTGCACCTGTAACACTGCTGGCCTCTCTGGTCTGCGAAGGACACTGGCAAAATTCATAAAGGCTATTCTGCAACCCAGAGAGGCAGGGAAAATTAGAAAGAGAATATTATGGCCAAGGACACTGGTCTGTCCCTCAAACAGAATACTGTTATCTGATACTACTTTTAATAATATTTTCCAATCATGTACAGTATACTCAGCTGAAGGTTATAATAGGTAGTTCTCATCTGATCTCTATGAAGACCATGAGTACTGCATGAAGAGGTCTGTCTTTTACACACAAGTCCTCTCCAGCTGAAAGTGAATGGTTGCTTTCTTTCCCCAGATATATATTTATATATAAAGGCCTCAACTGAAGAACTTGGAGAGATTACAAGTCTTCAGACATTCCTCTATTAACTTAGAACACATTGCTCATAATTAATAATAAAAGGGTAAGCTTTCCATACTAGACCTGAAAAATTTGCTTAATTTGTTCAAACTCAGGTCTAAGACATGGATGTGAACTGTGCAAAAAAATTATTCTTATCTCTTAGCCTACTGGTATTTGATGCCTTGGTTGGCTGGCTTACCTTTCAGAGAAGACTGGGACTAAAGCAATGACATAGATTGTCCCCCCAGATTGACAATAACCAGGGAATTAAGTCCTGAGCGAACAAAACCCACTCACTAGAGGCCAAAAACACCTTTTCAACATCCTACACAATGAATATCCAAGGCCACATCATAATGTTCCTCAAGACAGCTGAAGGAAACTCTCCAGGCTCTGAAACTGATGAACAGCTTCACTGTGAGCATGTCAGAAAGGTGTATTGAGACATGAATGCCTTTATTCCTAAAAGACATACCATCAGCCCCTAACCAGCATCAAGTTTGCAGCTATTGTGTGCCCCAAAAGAAGGCAAAAAGAAATCACCAAAACTCTTTACATGGGTCAAGGGTGAAAAAAATAATCCTTCCTGGCCTTGGTGCAATTGGACACAACCAACACATAGTATGGGAGACTTTTTAGTCTTTCTAGAAATATTAACTTGGGACCATAGGAAAAAAAACCCACACAAAACCAAACAATAAAAAAAGCCCAACAAACCCCAACCCCCCCCAAATTTTAAAAATTAAGTTTCAGTGATGTCCACTGAAATCTACATACACCCACAGGTAAGACAGTTCTTTCCAGAATACATCTTCCAGACTAAACAATATCTGAGCTAATCCTTTAATGTTGGTTGGACTAGAATTCCTTCGTGCACATCTCTGTCAAGACAAGCCTGGCAGGCAGTGAAATATTGTCAGCAAGGCCATACAAGCTTTGGAGGTCAGCAAGTCTCTCTAAAAATTGTTTCACTCTCCAGGTGATCAAATTTTCCAAAACTTTGGCTTTTTAGAGCCATTTGAGCCACAGAGCTTTGCTAAGCACCAGCAAATAAAAATTGCTCTCAATGAAGCCTCAATTTGCCAAAACTAGGTTCAATCCTTTGATGCATTGGGTCCTGAATGTTCATTTCTTCCCACTGATGAGAGCACGTCACAGTGTAACTGTTCCTGGAACGCAGAGGCTCTGCTGTGAAAATGCTCACACCTTGATTTTCAAAAAAGGCACCTTAAAATAGGAAAATCTTAATCCTTTTCAGGACACTTACTGTATTTACCACCCAAAGATCCCAAATCCCCTAGAGTTGTCACCTAAGCCTTGCAACACTCAGCAGAGAGAAGATAACTTTACAGAATGGGATACAGGTAGGATGTGGGACTTGCCCCAAATCAAAAAGGTTATCTGTGACAAATGAAGAGTGGCTCTAGGCATGCAAACCCTCATCTTAACTGAAAGACTGTCGATTTCTCTGTACTGCAGTGCACTGAAGAGCAAATACGTTTGGTTTTCATATAAAAGTACATAAAGCAGGCAGGGAAAGCAAGGCAGTGACAACAAGGAACATACATGGAAAAAAATAAAAGGTTGGCATAACTTACGGGAGCTGCATTGTTTTTCACTGTGACACTTGGAGTTGTGGCTCGTAGCGCCCCACTCACACCATGGTAGTATTTGAAGCAGATCTTTGTTTCAGCTGAAAAAAAAATAAAAGAATTCTTTTAGATTAGAAGAACTACCAGGGAGAAGCTGCATGATCAGTTGTAGCTCACAGGCACAAGGTCGGCAAGCAATTAAATCGCGAGTGGTTTATTCCAGGTTGGCTGGTGTGACAGGATACCTCCCTGACTCCAATCCTCCCCTTTGCCAAAGTGAAATTTAAAGTTTGGTTCCTATGACTAAAAACAGTTAAAAACCTAACCTCTTCTGAGCAGCGGATAAAACAGACAGACCTTGGAGGACCTGATCAGCATCCTTTAGTTACATTAGGAAGAAGGAAAGTAGGGACAGAGAAACCCTCCTTATTCAGACATACCAAACACTAACGTACAGAGAAAGTGAGAAACTTCCTTAGGATGATGAGATTGCAGGTTTCACCGAGCCAATTTGTTCTGGTCTTGGTCAAGGCAAGGACATAAATCTACACAGATTAACTGCTCTGTCAGTTACTAGAATAAAGCATTTTTCAGAAACAGCATAGTACCATGAGACCCCATCTCCACTGAATTCCAAAGATTCAGAGTGAGAAACACAATCAAGACCAGGATTTTGGACTCTCAGTGCTGCTTCTTGCCACATGTGTTGGTATTCAGATAAATACATTAAGTGAGGGAAACCCATCTCAATAACTGTATCAAGGCATAGAAGAAGTGAAATCAGCTTCTTGTTAATTCTCCCCTTACAACCCACTTTCTTGTCTGCTACAAGCAGGAAAGAGAGTTTCAGCCAGCTTCCCTGTTGGTCTGTAACTACAAACAGATGTGAATTGCTAGTATGTGTCACAATCCTCCTCTCTTACTTGCTTGGAGCTGGTGACCTGCTAGAGCACATCCCGGCCTCCTGCCTGCCTGTAGGCAGGAGTTTTCTTCCATAGTAAATTAGGATGTGAACTGGGTTGATACGTGCCTACATACAGCCAGGACACGGCAGGTACGCACTGTATGTATGCAACAGGTACGTGTGTGGGACCTGAAAAATGCCTGTTTAAATAAAAGCAGCATTCACATCTGGCAGTTTTAACTGGATAATACCAGGAAGTTTTCAGCTGCTCCATAATATAATATACTTGAGGTGCTTTTTGTAATCAAGTTTTCCTTTAACACCTTGCTTTGCAGCTGCTGCTGAGGCCCAGGGAAAACACCAACCTTTGCCTACAGAGCCACACCACCACTTACTGTAACTACGATGCCTATGTAAGAAAATAATAAAGGAATGCCAATGTTTTAACATACAAATTGCATTGCAGTTTTAACACCAGTAGCAAAATAAGCAAAATCAGTGCAGCTGTAACAAAATATTATGCAATGTTAAGAGCTGGCACTTCAGCCACAGATTATGGTGAAGTGATCTGCCATTTGGTAGATCCAAGAAACATCTGTGCAGTGCCTTTGGGTGGAAGCAAAACATGGGGATGTGAAAAGTGGTGGAGACCGTCCAAAATGCAGGCCTGAATTGCTTACCCTGATGCCTACAAGTACACAGGAACACAGGAGAAAAAAATAAATCCTGACTTGGTTTTTGAAAGACAAAATAGTTTTAAAAGTGTAAAACCTTCCTAACTTTTGTATGTGACTTGGGAAACACAAACAAAAGAGCTTATGCTCCCAAGTAGTTCGAGCACTTCTGGCTTCCAGGTGGCTTCTCAGTACTCCTCTCTGAGGAGGCATCAGGGATGCGCAGTCCATCAATGAGTGTCAGCGCAGTTAATCTGCCACCGTATTTTCCATCCCCACAGCCTGTTCTTCATCAGACGACCAGGTGCACATTTCTGCTCACATGGAGAAAACACACACCACTCCCATGACATGCACAAACACATAGATGTGTCCCTTTTACTGTACAGCACTTCACAAGAAGTGGAACAGGCTACAGAGTCTTTCTCCTCCATGAGGGGCTGTTAGCCTATCCCGGCGTTTATTTGCAGCATAGTTGTGAATTAAACTTCTGCAAATTCAAGAGATTTACTTGAGGTGTCAGTGCAGCTGAGCAAGCGACCTCATTGCTGCACCTGAGAGCAGCAGTTGTTTCCTTTTGGCAGCAAAAAAAGCTGGATGAGCCTGTGGGACTGAAAAACTGCAAGTCCAGATTGAATTTTCACATTATAATTTTCTCTACAGGATTTTTAACAGCTCAGCAGCTAACTCATTTACTCATTGAGAAGACAGCAAAAGCTGAGGATATCACAATAGCTAAAACATGCAGTTCTCACCAATTATTCAAATCTTAACTTTCCCCTGGAGATTTTTAGTTACAGTTTGCCTGGAACATTGAGAGCTAAGATTAAAGTGAAGGTGCACCCCCCACCCCTTTATTTTTTTTTAAAAAAAATAAACTCATATAGTTAAGAAAATATAAATTCAGGGACTAGCCTGTATGACAATGTTCAGACCTCACAGCAGGAAGTCTTGTAGGTTGACAAGTAGGA
>JAVJGJ010000047.1:84480437-84492077 GCA_035590215.1 Microhierax caerulescens | reverse complement strand
TGGGATGGGGAGTGGGGAAAGGGCAAGAAATTACACTGGGAAGCCAAACCAGAAAGATACTAAAGGCAGTTTATATACAGGTGTTGCAGTACTGGAATTAAGTGAGCAATGACACCGATGTGGAAGCTGAGGGAAGGAGACGACTGAGATTAGAAGCAAACCACTGCACAAAAAGAGTGTCACTCCCCACCACGGGGAGAAGGGAGAAAGACTAGGACTGTCTAAATGAGACTAAATGAGAAGAAAGCAGGGAAAAGGAAACAAGGCAAGGAAAGGCAGGGAGGGAGAGTAAAAAGTCAAACCTGAAGGAGAAAGAGAAAAAAGTGCCCTCTCACCAAGAGCTCCACAAAGCATGGAGCACAATGTATGAGCTGTATCAGCAGCTAACCGTGAAACCTGGTGTGCAAGCCTATGTCCTGTTTGCCTCTCACACCTGACCACCCTCCTCCACCTGCTGCTGCCTCCAGTGCCCTTCTCCTGCTTTTGAATACCGCTGGAAACTGTGTAACCCAAAGAGTCAAAACCCAGCACTCCTGCATCAGCGTGAGCCTCTCCGTAAGCATCAACAGTTTTTAGATAAATTTAAGATCGTTTCTCCCGATACTGTACCTCCCCTCCCTGCAAAGAATTAAGATGCATAACAAAGATAAAAGGTAAGGTTATTACTGGTAGATTTAATTTGTATTTACAGCTTCAATACATAGTGCCATTTATTTCTATCATGTATGCCTGCTGCTGCTCCATGCAAAAAATCTCTTATTTCTTGTGGTGTATCAGAAAACCCGTCTGTTCCAAGAATTGCCCGTCCAACATGCAACAGTGATATTACAGCTGTCAAGCTGGTCTGCTACTCAGCCACCTATGGACTGTGTGTTTCCTTAAGCTGTAAACTGCATCTACTCACAGCATTTGTTTAGTATCACAACCGCCTCCAGTTTTCTGTAAGGTGCCCAGTTTTTAGAAGTTCAAAACCAAACGAAGCCTAAACAGATGTGTTTATTTAATCCTAGTTGCAGAATTTCTTCTATTTTTCTGCTGACTTTTTCCTTGCCCTGCTCTAAACTGTGCATAAATATGTAGGAACAGACTGTTAAATGGCTTCTTTTGAGAAACTGCAAGATACGAGATTTTAAAATCTCACCTTTCAGATTATTGTAATGCTTCCAGGTAAGTAAGAAAAAAGTACCTGGAGACAGAATTAAGGCTGACCAGTACACATCAACAATTTTAGGTAAAAACCTTTGCAAGGAAACTAATAGCTCAAAATCAAGCAGTAGAACACCCAGAAAATATCTAAGCAAGAATAAATTTAAGCCAAAAATCTGAATTTGTCAAGATGCAGAAAAGGACAGTTAGAACATTCAAATAACTTTAACTCTGCAACAATAAATACTATATTTCAGCATTTGTAGTCGTAACTAATATTAGAAGAATAGATGAGATCATGTTAGTAATCTTACTTCATCTTCAGATAGTGTTGTCACAGGGTGCTATTGCTTCACAAGGGTTGCATGTTCAAGGCTGGACTTACCTCCTTTATATAAGAGATCCGATTATTATCATTTATTATATCATTGATTCTTTAATCTGCTGTTATTTGTGATCTGCAGATACTCTCTACTATTGACTTCCATTTTTATTTCCTTTGCTTGATAATTTGATTCAGCAGCTACCTGCCTCCAACCACCACAAAACTAGTATGGTAAATTAGTACACTAATAACTAGTGGGCAGTAACAAATCCTCACAGTCAGCTTCCTCTGCCCTAGCTTCACTTCTTCGAGCCCTCAGCGTTGCATGCTCCATACTACCTTCATCTGGGGTTTAGCTTTGTATAATCTACCTCTATTACTATGAAGTGACATGGATCTGCTTACCCATGACTGTGCTGTGATTATCATTATTCAGAAATTGTTGAGGGATAGACTCCTGACCATAAGACAGACAAAAATCACACCATTTTTGCCTTATAAAAATAAAGGTATACAGGAGCTTCGGTTACAGGAGAGATACAAAGTGTCCCTGTAAACTGCTGTTCAGGAGGAACATACAGATCTGTTTTCAGTAGGCTGTTGCTTAGGTGCTACCCTCATAAAAACGATCCTATGGGCAATACTTGTTACTAAAGAATTCCAGCAGCTGGAATGGATGTGAGTTTATACATCATTTCCAGTGCTTGTATATATTTCTCCACCCAGGTAGGATATCTAGCATTGTTGATTACTACAGCTGCCTGACTCTTTTCATTATAAACCTTGTTTTCAATTGCCTATACATTTTCAAAGATACATACATACATGTGGAATAAAATTTTGCATGCTGGATGTCCACCTCAGATCTACAGAGATGCACCAGTGAGAAAATTTCATCGAGAAATTTGTAGCTGTGAGGGTAAGGGAAAACCATGATTTTTTTATCCATTAAAGATTTCTGAAGACCTTTTTACTCCCCATGTTAATATGGAGCATAAGTCACTATACTAAGCCCATATCTTCTGCTATTCCTGTAAAAGTACATTACAATTCAGCTAACTTATAAGCCTCTTAAAAAAAAAAATAATCAGTTTGATATGCTCATTTGAGACATCTTTGATTTTACCATTTAAATGCTCAGGAAATCCTATCTGTGCTGAGCGTGTTCCAGACTGGTGCTAAGAGAGACTTTTTCCGCAATACAGATCTAGGCTCGTCCTGGCTGTGCCACGTCTGGGTGCCTCTCCTGGCAGCAGGACGACTGTATCCCTGGGTATCTCCCCACTCTGCCAAGTAGCATGGAAAAGGATAACATGAATCCACTGCCAGTTTGCCCCCATTGAAGGAAGAGATTGAGGGAACTGGGGGGATTAGGAGCATGGAATGGGTAAACAGAAGCCAGGACAAAAACAGGTAAGATGGTGAAGACAAGAAGCTATCATTTCTGGTGCTCATACGCTTCAGTAGAGAAGGACTTGGGAACAACAGGTAGCAGAGCACTGTTTCAGTCTTGCTAGGAGAAATGAGCGCTGCCAGCTGCCTTCATGTGGGAACACAATGCATGTGCTGGAGAACTTGCATTCAAGCTCCCAATTAGGCAGCCACAGGGAGATGGCAACAGTATTTATGATCAAATTCTGTCCAGACTGGCATGGGGTGGAACACATTAAAATCTCAGCCATCCAGTGGTCCCTGTGAAAGTCCAGTTCATCAAAGTGCCTAGTAAGCCTGGCATTTAGATTGACAACTAAAGTCAAGGCAGAGTAGAGCAAGGCAAAGCTTTCACAGATACCCACCACAGGAAAGGTCAGTGGAAGGATGCCACTGCCCAGCCAGTAGCTAAAGATCCTAAATGTCTTTAGTGAAAAGGTAGGTTAGCCCTTATGTAGTTAGGAACTGAACCTGCAGCTTGCCCTTGGGTATGTTGTCCAACTATTACCCACTTCTTAAATTTTATTGTGTAATATGAGTAATGGAAACAAAATTTGATTTTCTCAGACAGCTCACATCCTTGAAAGTAATAATTTCCTCCTAAAAATTCTCTTCAGATATGTGCAGCAGGGGGGTGGGGGTGGAAGGATGGGAAGAAGGCAGAAGGACTCAGCCTTACCATTCCTGGCACTGAGTCATCTCTCAACCTACTGAAACTAACAGAACTATTTACTTCATATTCTTAAATATAGTGGGATTCAGCCTAGGCAAGAATTTTATCTCTTTACTTACAGTCAAACCCAGCAGTGCTATCTATCTGCTCTGCCTTTACGGACTGTTGTAAAGAAAGGACTAATAGGCACCAATCTGAGTGAATGTGAGTTGGGGATTTGGGGGATAAAACAAAGTACCTGTCTTTAATCAGGAGAAGGAAAAGCTGTTTGAGAGAGACATTTTAGTAATTGCAAGCAGCAAATTATAAGGGCTGCACTAAGACTGAGACTTTAATGTAATTCCAGAGCCTACAGGCATATAATGTTTTTATGTAAATCAGCTTAACGATGAGTATTTCACCATGAGCATTAGCAAGTGAGTAATTTATTTGAGAAAAACTTGCAATCATCAAAGCATTTTTAACTGTGTGATAGTTGAGTTCATAATAACTGGAAACCATGCCTAAAGTTTGCTGTCTGATCCCAAGCACTCATGCACAATGCATGAAAAACAACATTGCAGGCAAAATCAAACACGTGATTCATCTATTTATGAGAGAGATAATCTAAAATAACTTCTGAAATGCAACAATTACATCAGACTAAGTTTTTAAATAACAATTCTTTTTAAAAACTCATCTTGGTTACAATGGACTTGACAATTCTTTATCAAAATTTAATAGCAAAGAAAAAAATCTCCAAGCTTCCAGCACACTGGAAATGAGCCTTGCCTCTCATGCAGAAAGCCATCTGTTTCACTGTATTAGTGGCCCCTTAGCTACATTAGAGTCACTGGCAATATTCAGGAAAAGAATGAGAACTGGAAATACAGAGCCTGTGTTCTCAGTTACACCAATATATATTAACACACAACATAAACAGGTAGAAAATGGATATACAAAAACACTGACAACCCTGAGCTTTGTTCTGAGTGTCAGGCAGAGGCACTGTGAAGGTGTCTCAGAGATGACAGAGAAAGGTAAAAACTCAAAACTATACAATAGCTCACAGCTCCACAAACAAAAGAGGAGGGATGGCCAGAGCTGCCTCCCCCCCTCCCCTCTCTTTACTGTGATATACAGCCACTGGGTTGTCCCTCTTGACTGCCCCTGTTGCAATATATCCTTTATGCTTTCAGGTATTATGTGTGCCGCAAGTTAATTGCCTCCTAGAGCAGATGCCCATGAACCATCAGCTCCTTGCTTTTATCAGGGCAACAGTAGTTGAAAGTCTTAATTAAGTACATATTACTGGATTATGCCTTCAGGCGCAGCCTTGAGCAAGAGATAACGCACAAACTTCAGAAGCCAAGTGTCTCAAACACAGCTCTCTATATCACAACACGTTTTTATTCCCCTTGATCTCAAAACATGGGTAGACCAGGCATTGCTTTGGATTTTATAGAAACAGAAAATTACTTCAGCTTTATGATCAATGATTAGTATCTAGGAAAGCATAAGCCATAACTTTCCTTGTGCCTGCTTTGTGAAGGGAGAGGACAGCATGAAAAGGGACACCTTGCAACTCCAAACCCAGTCAAGTACTGAAATTAGGGAGGATTCATGTTTTAATTTACATTAGTTGCAGTTTAATTCAAGACATGCTACAGCACTTCTTGAGCTGGTCTTTAACCACACCTGATAAGCATAACTGCATTTCACGTTAGAAATACAACATTCCCTTGAGTCAGCCTTTCAAGAGGTAACTCAAGAAAGTTACCTCTGAGGTCCTTAGTGCCAAAACCAACCATCACAGATCTCACCATTCCCTTAGCTCCTCTTATAGTTTACATCCTTTCTCTTGTTACTCTGCGAACTCTCCCACTCAGAAGCCCTATCTATTCACATTTTCAAGTGCTAAGATCTCTTCAGTGACTATAAGAACGTTTTACAACAACAGTTTCTTTGTGTTTAGCAGCCAGACCATACAGTATTAAAACTCAAGTGTTCCCTCTGACTGGGAGCTATTACAGTCAGTCAAACATGTGCCATGTGGTATACAAAGAGAGCCTTGCAATTATGTCCTTGGGCAACAAGATGTGACTCTATTATCACAAAAAAAATCCTTTGCACTCGGATGGGAAAGAGAAGCCAAGAGCTAAGCACTACTATTCACGATATCATAATCAAGGCTGCTTTTCTTAGTACATTCATCACACTCCAGAATCAGCATGCACACATTTGTTGTCTCTACTGCATATCTAAAGATATTTTTAGCCTAATATTTCCATGACAACGAAGCAAGAAATGGTCAATTTGAGAAGATGGCTGAATGAAAATTCAAGATGCTTGTAGAAGCAGCTTCCTAGTGCTCAAATTGTTTCAGTTACCCACTACACTAAACACATTATTGTTTGTTGCTGCTATTTCTAATCAGCAAATTAAAAAAAACCTAATTTTGAGTGATTAAGAGAATTACACATCATGTTATAATACAACAAAGACTGTTCATTGTTGTCATAGTATGAACATCCAACTAAAAGATGACAGCAAAACGCTACTTTAGATTGAAGTAAAAGCCCACAGAGAACAGTAAGAAAGGATGTTGTGGTACTTTTTTAGGTAACTCATAATAGGTTACATGTAGTAAGAATGCGATGGCCAGTATGACAATTCAAACTCTTTGCTTTCCTGACTCTATCATAGAGCAGAACTATTTCCAACAGTTTTGGAAGAGAATAATTTGCAAAATATGGAAGACCAGAATGAAGGCTGATATTCCAGGCAGTGGCATTTAAGCAGGGAAAATGTGCAACAGAGCAACTCAAGGAAAAGCACGCACCTCTTTCCCTTCATCTCGGGATTATTTGATCTTATTTGCAAGGCAAAACAGGTCTACACAGTAGGAGGAGAAAATGAGAACAGTTGCACCTGTGTTTTGACACTGTAACTCTACTGAAGGCAAAAGATTCACAGCATGATACCAGTGCAGCAGAGATCAACATCTTTGGGCATACGGTTCCTGGATTCACATTGCCATTTCACAAACACTTATTCCTTTCCACAGCACATTTTTCCTTCTTTGCGGAAAGGAAACCGACAGTGGCAAACAGTATCACAGTAAAACAGTTCTATCACTAAATACTTGCTACATGATTAAACACAAGTGTGAGATGAACAGCCTTGCAACTGTAATTACCCAATGACCAAAATTCCCCAAAGTTCAGTTGTTCTGAAAAAGTGTTCTTTGAGGTCTTTTCTCAGTACACCAAAGACTTACCTGGGTACGTCTTGTAAGCATTAATTAAACAGGCTTCTGTGTCTTTACAACACTGAGCCGTTCTCTTGTTTACACATCCAGAGCATTTATAATTAAGTGGGTTCAACCACTCAGAACCATGAGCTTTGAATAAAAGGTGCATGCCAGCTATGCTGCCAGGTTATCATTTTTTTCCTCTTATCTCCTTTTAGTTTTTTAATCTTACAAATGCTTTGCTGTACCACAGCAGGGCCTATCTTCCATTTGCTGAGAAACCACAGACAGAGAAAGCACATGCTCACGTCCTTTGGTTCTCGCAGAGACTTGTGAGCCATGCCACCGGCTGGCAAAACTCTGGGTATAATGGATTAAAACTTGGCCTAATTCTTTTAAAACAGTGTCACCAGTGTTCCTCTCCTGTGTACTGCTGCTAAGCTCAGCATGGATGGGAATGTGGCATTTGTGGGTTCAGCAGGATTCACTTTGGACTTGTAAAAGACAAATAAACTCAGCCCAGGTTACCCAGGGACATGGGAAATCCCAGGGCTGTCTGCTCGATGCACAGTCCCTTTTGTAGCTTTCTTCTTCCTCTGCAACTATGCAACCTCTGCAGATCAGAGGATCTCAGATGCTGAGAGCCATCATAAGATGCATCATGATCAGAGAAGCCCTTGGCATTCCAGCTTCACACACTCCAGTCGGTCTCATTATCGTGGTTTCTATTTGAATACCAACTCACGTACTGCCTGTGGTCTGCACTGCAAGTTTCAAAATCACTGCTGCTTTACATGATGCTGCACATATTTGCCACCACCTCCTCCACAAAAAATAAGAGAAGGAACCTCAGCTGGCTCCAGGGAGATAGACTTACATCGGTGCCTCTGTACCTCCTTTGCCACATGGCATGGACCACTCTTCCCTCAGAGCTGCTCAGGTCTGTTTGGCAGGAAGGGAAAGCATTGTGACCAACTCCTTTTCTAGGAACAGGGATTGTGCTCTAGGCATGTTTCTGGATATTTGCATGCCCTTTATAACACCAACACTTGTATGTTGCTGCTGGTAGTATACAGAAAATGGCCAGTAGCAAGCAATGTATAAGCCATAAGCTTGGCCCTACAACACTCAGCATGTGAAATTCCTTTTCAGGAAGCAATTCACAGGCAGTTCTACTTAAAGAGATGATGCCAACTTGTGTTCAAAAAAATCTCAGAGGGAGAGAAGAAAGGTGCCCATGGCTTGTGAGGGAAGCTCTGGAGGGCTCAGGATATGAATCAACTGAGAAAGACTTACACTAGAATGAGAATTAAAGCTGGCGTTTGTCAGATTTGGGTTTACAACTCTGTATGATGTTTTCTAAAGATCTATAAGAAGGACAAAAAACATACTCAGAAAAATTACAATTTTAGTAGGAACCACAAACTGGACTTCTTCTTTTGACTGTAGTTGGATTCACAACCATATGGGATGCTGGAACACAGCACTGAGCCTCTCTACTGTCTTTTACAAAGACAAGGACAGACCCACCAAACACTGCTGTTCTTCTGAAGCTTACCTGCAAAGTCATCTTTTACAGCAAGCATACTATCAGACTGTGTGATTCACTTTAGAATTTCAACTGTAGATGGAGAAAGCAGATAATTTTGCTCCATTTGGTTGAGCTACTCTACAGTGAGGGATTTCTTACATTTTGACTTGAGATGGCCCCTATGTGGCTGCTCACCCATTCAGAAAACTCCTATTCACAAGGGCATTTTAATTAGGTGCCACTGCTATGGTGCCTATTGTTCATGTCCCTGGGAATTTTGAGGCAAAGCACAAGCTATCAGGAAGGAGAAGATCAAAAGGCTGCTAAGAAAGAGGTATTATACCTGTCATTACTTCTCACCTTAGAGTTCCCTCTGCAAGCTCCTATTTCAACAACTTTTTTTTTTTCCTTTTATAAAATACCAACTTCTGTTCACCATTTATTTGCAGTCTAATAATTAGGGAAGAAAATTGCTGTAATCACAAAATGAAACATGACTTTTTAAACCCCAGCAGTTCCAAAAGCATCTTACTCGATACTGCTAAAAAGCAGGGGCTACAAATTGGTTACATTAAGTTGAAAGGCAAGATAAAATATCCTTAACTGTAAAAAGACCAGTGAATCTAAATCTAATGCTGAGAGCACTGGATGAATGTGTTCGTTTTCAAATGCAATAAAAATATGAAACTGTGGGGAGGAAATTATTATGAAACACATGTTGCATTTGCAGGTTAAAAAAATACTATCTTGTAACATACAAGAATAATAAGGAATGGAAATACCACATTTAAACAAGCAAGGGAACCAAGAATCACAGGCAGCCTAGACAAAATACTGCAGAGTGATGAAGGCTTACTCTCTAGCAAAATAGATCTAGATGTACATTGGGAGATTGTAAAGAAAAAATCTCTTCAAATCATTGTTAGTTCCTATTGATTATAAAACCGTATACAGATGTTACCTGTTTGATACAGAACAAAGTTCTTACTAGTTATAAAACCATGTACAGATGTCCATCACCTGAAAGTGTCTGCCAGGTGGCCAGCACATTGTCTCTGGCTTTGCACTTCACTGCTAGGACCCATGGTGCAAGCTGCAGACATTCGCTTCATTGGCTGTGGCTGACATTTCCAAGCCTTCAGAGCTGCTGTCCCGACAGCAGTAACTGCTGGCTTGCTCAAGCCCATCCAAGCTGAAATTGCTGCAGTCACACACACAGGCGACAGACAGGAAAGGGACTTTTTTTTTTTTTTTTTTTTTTTTTTTTAATAGTAAAGGCTAAGGTCTCCAACATAGCCTGCTTAACTCTCACAGGATTTTCTGCACTGTGAAAAGGAAACCTCAGTGCTATCATCAATAGCCTGAGCAAGATCTAACAGCTGGTATATGACAAGACACAGTGGGATGACTATACAGTCCAGACCGCAGATAACCTAGACTACCTTTAAAACACTGCTTTTGTGAAATAAGCTTGCAGAGAACCTAGACAAAATTAAAAGCAGAGGCAAAGGGCATCTGAAAAAAAGGTAGCAGTAGTAGAAAAAAGATGATCTTGGAGTAAATTCTCTTTGAATCACCTGCACATTTGTCATATGTACTACTGCCAATTTATACTTGTGTATATTATATATGTTTTTTCCCTCTAATTTGCCTAAAAATATGACACTAAACCCTAATCTTGGCACTCATGTTCATGCCTCCTATAGCCTCAAGCAAGAGATTCTCAACCTTTTACTAACTACT
Source organism: Microhierax caerulescens (assembly GCA_035590215.1). Classification (NCBI taxonomy): domain Eukaryota; kingdom Metazoa; phylum Chordata; class Aves; order Falconiformes; family Falconidae; genus Microhierax; species Microhierax caerulescens. The sequence continues at coordinate 84,481,996 of JAVJGJ010000047.1, read as the reverse complement.
GTACATGCAGCAACATTGAAAAATGAAAAAGTGTCTGTACCTGGCAACCTGGAAGACAGATTCTCGCGCCTTGGGTAGGCTGAAGACTTCCAGTGTCCAGCAGAACCTGGGCCACCGCTCTGCCCTGACAGAACATGCTGAGTATTTGGATGAAATGTTTTGACACCAGGAAGCCTGGGCTCTCTTCAAACCTCTGCCACTGACTTACTGTAGTAGTTTCACTCTTTCCTGACTTAATTTTGTCCTCTATAAGATGGAGAAAATTATACTTCTGGAAACACAGCCCAAAGGAGAGAGGAATACTAGAGTTTGCTAGTCCTTCTATAAGCCAGTTCTAATAATGACAACAGAGCTGTTCTTCAGTCACAGGAGAAAAGTATTCTCTGCTGCAAAGCACTGCTCATGACTACGTTCAGTAGGGGCTCTGAAAAAGCGTATTAGCACCTGAAGCATAGCAGCTCTGTAACAGTTAAATTTCCAGCAGGTATATGGTGCAGCTGGTCAATCTGTCTCTGCAGAGGTAAGACGCTACATGCACTCTCCTCTACTGACCTGAACAGACTGGATTGTGCAGGTCATCACAGGATTTAGCTCTACTTAAGCTGCAATCAGTCAGGTTGCACAAAAATTGTAAAGTACATTCCAAACTTCTTTTAAAGCATTTGTTTGTTCAGATCTATCCTACACCTATTTTCCCTTAAATCACAGACAGGTTTGTATTGCAAAAAACTCCTGGGCTGTAACCCTGTCTCTCCTGGTATTTTAAATCCCATGGAGAAAGCAAGGCATTCAGACAAGTGCTGTTTTTCACACACTGCCTAACAACTACAAAGGAAGGAGAAAGGAATGGAAAGTGAGACTGAAAGTTACTGGTCTAACTGGCTGGCTGTAGGTGCCTATAGCCAACACATGGAGCAAAAGGAACATCTACTATGGAAGAGCAGCTCTTTTGGGATGGAAATGGTCACATACAACTGGTGAGATAGTAACAATAACAGGCACACTGCTACATAAACTCTGCCCTTTCTACTTACTGTACTGCAGATGCATTATCCAAACAGTCCCCTTACACCTCCTGCTGGGGGTTCACCAACATCAGGGGAATTGTCCCCTTCCTACAGAAGCTGTAATTGCCTCTTGAAACTAATCTCATGTTTTGAGATGCTCAAAACCACATCCAGGCCACCCCCTATCTAATCCTCATGATTCTGCTGGCTTACATGTTCTAAAACACAACTTACAATGCCAAGAAGGTCATGCAAAAGATTTGGAGGTAAAATGTTTTAGTTCACTCAGCAAGTCAAAAAAGAATCTACAAAAAAATAATGTAAATGTGGTGGTGGGTTTTTGCAAGTATCCTTCTTATTAACTACCACCAGTAAACATGTTTTTTTTGGCAGCGTTGAGAGCTGAAAACAAGCGAGCATTGAACAGAGCCATGAATGACAATTTACAACCACAGGAGATGAACAAGCTGTCCTACTGGTTTGAGTTTGTCAATTCTAAAAGGAGAGAGAATGATTCCAGGATGAATTTGCAATTGACTGGTCTGTAGGGTG
>JAVJGJ010000047.1:84464291-84480431 GCA_035590215.1 Microhierax caerulescens | reverse complement strand
AACCCTTACCATTCTGTGATTCTGTGTGATTCTATGAAAGCAAAGTTCAATTTTGTGTAGAAATGTGCACCATGCATCACCTCACATAAACTAATAGATCCATCCCAGCTCATACACACAATATACCCAGCCTCTTGCTTTTCAAACAGAGATCCTCTACTAGCACATATATATTCCAGATCAGGAAGTCTCAAATAGACTCTGAGGATACACAAATTTACCTCCAAGCAAAAGGCCAGCATAAGATGTGCACTTCTACTGCTTCAATTTGGTTTCTCAAAGAAAGCATGTGCATGTACATTGTCTACCTGTATAGTGCTGTCATGGACATCCAACTCCTGGGTGCCACACTAAGACTCCTCCTGCATGGTTATTTTATAGCTTTGATGGTTCATTTTTCTATCTCCTTCCTGGCTTGGAGGCTTATCTACCATAAAGTGACTGTCATGACCTCAGAGAGGGCTGGCAGATACTACATAGAGTCAGCTGCCAGCATGCAGGAATCTTTAAGTCAGCCTTGACAAGCCATAGCTTCTAAAATGAAAGTGTTTTGAAGGACTAAATAACTTTTAGTCCACGGCACAACAAAAACTGCTTGCAAATTTTGCATTTAATTTACCCTTTTCAGTATTTTCCAACATTTATGCTATATGCCTTTTTTACACTAACTGCCAAAAGTCTGATTCATCTTGTTAAATCCAACAGAAAAACTCCCGCTGTTTTCAGTGAACAGAGACCACACCTACCTTTTCTCATTTTCATTCCGAAAGAAATAGCCTCCTTCACTGTAATCTGTTCCTTGGACGCTCCTGTCACTCAGTCCTGCTGCCCCTCTCCAAAATATTTCTAAAGTCCTGCAATCTTTCTGTTTGAAAATAGCCAGGTAAAGAAAAAAAATCTGCTAAACGCACTACCAACTGTATTTATATTCCACAGCACATTATGTGCATAGGTCAGCTACATCATTTGTGCATGTCACAGAAGTATTACTTCACATTTCACTTTATCTCAAATGCAACAAATTTATGAAATTTATAAAATAAAGAAATGGATCTGTTAAAGCAAAACGGTTCTATTTTCCAAACCGCACAAAACCTAAATGGGCTAGTTCAGAGGCAGAAACTTTATCTTTGCACGTATTATATATATTTAAAAGGTTTTCACTGAATCATTTTCTAACAGAAAAAAGCACAATATGAGGTTTTTAATCCATTGTAGAAGCCTAGCACACTTTGAAGGATGCAGTAATTACAGAGATGCCTGCTAGCAGTGCTACTGTTAAGGCTGTGTCGGGGGGTTCATTATTAACCTGGTTTTCATGGTTTCACAGCTCCGTCACAAAATACCCATGTACTGGCTTTAAACCACCATAGAAAATTTCATCACAGAAGCAATTTATTTATTTAGTTTTTCTTCTTGTAAAAATGCAAAGAGAAAAATGGAATTATATCAAATTTTCCATGCTTTTCTATGAATATATACCAGGGAGAGGCTTAATAATTTTAAACCAGCAAATTCTGACACTCCTGGGTGAAATCTTTTTCCTGTTTAAATTAACAGCTACTTCTCTCAAATGCAGCAGGGACAGTATTTCAGTCTCTGAGCTGTGGAGAAATTCAGATCCTGCTGTCCACAGAGCTGTTCTGCAAGAGCAAGTGCCTTCTCCCATTTAATGTATGGCCTTCGTAAGCCTGTTCCAGTTGCAAGACAACACAAATCAGCTCAAACCTCACCAAAAGACATCAGTGTAGATTATTACACTTGTGCGCTGCCACACGTCTCCCTGTTTTGAGCATTGCTAAGTGTTTCTGACACAACTAGAGATGGGATCTTCTGAAAGAGATGCTCTAGAGAACAAGTGGAAGCTCCCTCCGGATGGCTGCTCACAGCTCTTGAAACACACACTTCATGTGAATCAGCACTGCCCTAATGCCGATGCCTTCCCCAAACCCAACCACTACTGTGCAGCACAGGCCCCTGGAGTTGTAAGAACTTTGCTCTATACTGACTGCGTGCAAGAGGTACTTCACATACAGTACTGAGACTTTGGTCAATCTTCCTGAAAAAGGACCATCTTCCACAGCAAGGTTGAAAAAGCTGGCATGAGTTTTCTGGATAAGACTTAAACCAAGCTTTTAGTTTGCATTGACTCTGCCAATGAATCCTCTGCCTTTGTAAGGTACAGATCATGGGAAACTTGGTTGAGCTGCTTGATGGCCACCTACTCTTCGGTCAGGGAAATCAACATAGCTGTAGCTGAGATTTCTCCATGCTAAGTTTCATGTTCTTTCCCTCAAAAACCAGAGAGAAATTCAGACGGAAAAGTAGCATGAACCCACACGAGAACTCCCTCTGCACCAGAAGGCAATACAAAAACCACAAGTCAGAGGCTTTATATTAAGGTCCCACAACTGAGTCCCACACAACTGTAGTTTTTAGATGATGTGAGCTGATCCAGCCCTAAATGCTTACTTACATTAGCTAGCCTAGTAAGACACCGAGGCCTTTAGGAATAGCACCTGGAGATGATCTAAACTATTGGGATTGGAGCAAGCAATCCAGTCATCACAACTGATTATTGATTGCAAGGCCAGTAATCAATTAAAGGCCAGATGCTGCCAAAACAAATGAAGCAGAATTGTCATAAACACCACAGCTGACTCTGCTGTGGCTATCTCTGAACTGAGCCTCTACAACCCAAAATGTCACCATATGCCTTCTCTTTTACATTTTCACCTTAATGCAAAAAAGGTACGCGATGGGTTCTCCAAAATCTAAGGAGAATTCAGGGAAAAGAAGAAAAGAAAGCATAAAGCCAAAGTACATTGGTACCAAAATTTATTTCTCATTGTTGTGACATGCCACACAAAGATTTTGTGCAGTTCACAAAGGGAAAGGAAAATGGTAAATCTGTTGGCTATATAGATTTAATATTAGTCACAGGCTTAGCATAACATCTTGTAAACAGGAAAACATGTGAAAGCCTGAATCCAGAAGCATGCTAATTACAAACACTTATATTGTAAATCAAGAAATCCTAGAAATCCTAAGCAAGCAGAGGGAAGGAGATAGTTCCAACTCTCCCCACAACCATGAGATGCCACAGTGGAAAAAAAGAAAAAAAAAAAAAAAGAAAAAAAAAAAGAGTAATTAGTGTTTTGTAAGTGAGCAGGGGTGGCTCATTCCATCTCAGGGAAACACCTTTATCAACAGGAACAGGAAAAATGCACCTCTTGGAGGTCTCTAGGCTAACATAGACTGTGGAGGTTCAGAAGTCAGAAATAAATGTTAACTACTATACCTGAGAAGCTAAAGAGAATTCCTTGTTGTAAAGCAAAATCTTAATAATCCGTTTGTATTCTGTTTTAAAGAAATATATTCTTTCACTTTTAAATCTTGTCTAGCAATTAAGCAGACAGAGCAGTCTAATACACTGTAGGTATATCACCTTTTGGTGTGGTAAATCTGCTGTTCAAGTGTTGCCTGACAATCCAGGGAAGGTAGTCACACATCACTTTGTGTGGGTTCCCAGGTAAACCAGGAGTAACCCAGAGCTGCCAGGTCATAAAGCAATTTTACCCTCAGGCAGTGCTGCTGAACAGCTTGGTTAAACAGCAAGTTAGTAGGAAGACAAACCAAGACTGAAATCTCTGCAAGCCCTTGATAGACCTTGCTGTATTCCAACCATAGGCTTATTTTAATGGAGCAGAAAAGGAGAAGCAGAACTGCTAGACAATGACAGTGTTGAACTTTTCTGTGCATAGATTGATTTTGGAAGCCAAAGGCAGGAGAGAGAGCTGCCCACAAGATGTGGGCTGCAGCAAAAGCTGCTTCCCTTCCCAGGATCTGCCTGCTGAGCTCAGAGGGACCCTCAGAAGCCAAGAGCCCTTACCCTACAAGCTGCCTAGGAAAGCGTCCTGGTACTCCTCTACTGCAAAGAGAATACAAATTTATTCTGAGTGCTTTTTCCCCTTGAGCCGGACGTTGGACCAGAGAACTCAAGATCACTGAACAATCAGATCTTTCTTACAGTGTGAAGGGTCCATTAAGAGGAAGTATGATTATCAGTATATGCAGCCTAATAATGGAAAGCTGCGTTAAAATGGCCCCAAAGTGAGAAGCAATCACACCTGTAGCTCTTACTCTCAGGAATTAAATCCAGAGCTACAAGTAAGCTGACAGCTCACCCCAGGTAAGTAAACCTGCACACCTCTGATTCCTACCGCTTCAGAAGTGAACAAGTACCTGCCAGGCACACAGGCTCTGCTTCCACAGAAAAGGAACAGACTAGAATAAACACTGCTGTCTACACTTAGAGGTCTCACTGTAGCAGCTGCTTTTGGTAAAGGAGACTTGGGAAAAAATCCACAGGCAGGAAAACTTTTAAAGAGAAGGCATAATGAAATTGGCATAGATAATCTAATGAAAGGGGAAGGACAGAAAGAAGCATCATTATGGAAATTTAATTAATATACAACAACAAATAAAATGCAACAAGCGGAAGCATCTATTTCAAGGTTGTTGGGGTTTTTTTGTTTGTTTTTTTGTTTGTTTGTTTGGGTTTTATTAATTTATAAAATGTTATTAGTACTGAGATATGGGAGGAAATTATATCTGCTACTAACGGAGTAAAGGGAACATCGGAAGCACTGAAAAGCTTGGAAGTACAAACCACTATTCATCTGAGGATCTCAAGATCCTGTTACCAATATCAAAGACCTTGGAGAAAGATGGTTCTACTGGGCAGAAGTGTTTGAACCCTGCAGGGAGACAGTAATTCATCCCTGCTGACCTCCCACTCTCTAAGTCAAGTCTATTCTGGTTACAAATGGTGTTCTTGACATCTGGCAGTCCTACAGCGGGAAACCCTGGATGAGGAGTAAGATGACAACGGGGCTAGATTTACTAGCTAGTTCGTAAAAAATGGCAATTATCAAAGAGCTTCCTGCATCACGTGCACTTTTTCAGAAGCGGGATGAGTTACTAGAGCACTACACCACAGATACAGTTCTGCTTTCCTCATGGGAGGTCAAATAAGTTTTTCTGTCTAACAATATTGTCCAAACACCATTGTATGAGTTGGATGAATGTTGCCATAACCAGTACAAGGCATGAGAGACAGAGTGGCTGGCCAAACTGGCCAATGACATTGCAGGGTTACAAACAAATTTCTGTATTATGTGAAGGGATTTACCTCCCTTTATACTGAGACTTTCCTGTGCCAGGTTGGACATCCAAGAAGAGCCCTTCAGATGCTTCACACTACTGCAGAGAGGTATGAAAGAGCCTTTCTTTTAGATGTGAAGCAAACTCACTGCTTCCATAAACTAAGAAAAATGTTATCATTAGTACATACGCTTTGAGTTCTGTTTTGACTAATTGCTTTCATGGTAATGCTTTAACCAGATTACAAAAATTCTCCACAAAATTCTCCAAAATTTGAAATGGTAAATTACTGACACCGGTCTACTCTTTAGGACTTTTAAACTAGTGATAGGCTTAGTCAATAAGCCTCCTGCTGAGTTTGCTCTTTTCGACAAGCCCTTGATGCAACTTAGCTGTTGCTCAGAGACCCTTGTCCCTGGGGACCCCAGCCCCTTCATCATCAGAGATGTTAGGTTTGGTGGTGCTGAGATCCGACACTGACAAGACAGCCTCTTTGCCTCCTGAATAATTTTGCATCCATGAATTGAGCTTATATCCTTAATTATAAAAAAGTGAATGGATAACTTTTTTTTTTCCCTTTTTTTTTTTCATTTAATAATAAAACTGAAACAAGGCTCAGTACCTTATCACTCTTTTGGAGTAAATATGACCTTTCAATGCATCTGCTGATACCCTTCCAGTCACAGCTGTTTCCCATTTCCACTGCATTTGTCTTTTGTTTTTTCTACAAAGATACAACCTCTTGGGCCAAAGTCTGCACCTGGGCTCTCTGTACATGGCTATGCATGAAAGTTGCTGGGCCTGACGGCACACAGGGGTTGAATGCAAGCAATTCTTATGGAATTCACTGGGGACTAACTTGGCTTGCAGCAGCTTCAGAAATATGCCCGATGGAAGTACCCAAGAGGAGAGCATAGGGGCCCCTGTGCAACGGAGCAAAGAGAGGGGATCTGTCTTCCAGGGAAATTTCACCAAATCTCTAGATAGGATCATACAAAACAAACTTTCCAGAAGCATTTAACAGTGGTAAAAGCTAACTGATTAGTGAGTAAAAAATGACAGTGTAATCTCTTACTATCATTAGTAAAAAGTTTATCAATCACAAAACAAAATTATCCAAGTTATACTGATCCATTAAAATAAACTACGTGACTTCAGTACCTGTTGTGAAGAATATTAACATCCAAAGTTCAAAGCAGCAAAATGAGAAAGCGGATGAGAAAAACACAGCCACTAGCTCCACTACTGGATTTCAGGAATCTCTCTTCATTTCCTCAAGTGCATGATAAGCACTACAGTATCCTGAGTGATACCAAAGGTAAAGCAGAAAACACATTACATGTGTAGGAGTTCTGAACCTAAAGCAAGTACAACATGTCGGAGGATATCGCTGACATGACTGGAAGAACAAAACAAACATGTATGTGAACCCTTGAATCTTCAAACATTGGCACCCACAGCTGGACTCCTCCAGACCCAAGGTGAAGATGCACCATTCCCCATGGCACACTGCTAGGCACAGCGTGGTCTGGTGGCTTCTATTTTAATTACTCTATCACAGGGAACAACTGTATCATCAACAATTGAGCCCAGAAGTGCTGAAGAATGTAGGCCCTACCTGCTATCTCCAGTGAGATCTGGAAAAGAGGGAGTGGGCGCAGACCAGATCAGAAATTTTAATGCTGGATTATGGAAAGCCACACATTCCCATATCCTGACAGATTCAAGCAGGAGCTGCTGTAAGGACTATGCAGCTGCTTTTCAATCTCCTGGCAGTGGCAGCTCTACTGGCTGCTCCCCAGACCTTACACGCTTCTTATAAAGGGTGTAAAGCAATGAGCTCCTGCTTGGAAAGAGTGAATTCTTTGTCAGCTTTCCCCTTACCTTAGGACCAAATGAGCCTGAAAGAAGGCCAGTGTCTCCCCAAAGAGAGTCACAATTTTGTGTGTCCTCCTGAATCCCCCAAGTTAGGAGGCTTAAATTAGGGACTGAGCAGATGTGTGCAAGAAAAAATAATGGGGATGAAGAAAAGAATGCAATAAATGAAGGAGAAGAGGACAGGAAAAGTCTGTGATCCCCCCCTCCCCCAGCCTTCTTGTCAAGCGTCTTCTTCCCAAGATACAAAATTGCATTGTGTTGCACCTCACAATGGGAAGCATATCTGGTGCCTCAGGTACCACTCGGCACTAGCTTGCACCTGACCTGGGGGCCAGGCATCCTCACCAGGGTGCACTCTTCTGCCACTCTGGGACACAAGACACCAGGCAAAGCTGGGCTGACCCTATGGTCTGTGTCCAGAACACTGGGTCACCCAGCAGCACTGACACAGCAGTGCCCTTCTGCCTCCATATGTGAGACCAGCCCAGCTGGAGGGGAGTAACAAGGCTGTAACCACTTGTGTCTGTCTTATGTTTAGCTAGTGAGATGATTCCACAAATCTTTTGTCTTTCCTAGGCAGAGGAATAGCCAGGCAACAGGTCAGGCTGTTGAACTGGAAGGGAAGCTACTGCTGTCCCTCAGCTGACAACATCTGGGAAAGAAAAAAACAAGCAGAGCCAGCATGCCCACAGCTGGCTTAAAAATAAAAAATGGAACAGAAAAGAGAGGAAAAAAACTGGTTCCTTCATTACCACCTTTTCTGAGGCTCATTCCAACTTTGATAACGCCATAACGACCCTACACAAAGCTCTCTCCAGTTCCCAGAAGAGCTTTCAGAAACTCCGTTGCTTGAAGAACAAAAGGAAGAGGACTTTACAGCAGGGCACATCTATTTGGAGGGTACAACTTTTAAGTAATTCCCAATAGTTCAGGCTACAAAAGACTAGAGGTGGCCTAAAATTACCACATGAGACACTAAGCAGGGAGCATGGAAACTGAAGTCTTCTCCGCAGTTGTGCCCATGCACTGGCAAATCACTTCTTCATTCTGTGCCTCTGTTTCAACCTCTCACCTTTTAATCTACCTTCCCTACCTCAGCTATGAATCCTAGCTCTAAGACATTTCCACTGAACTCATCCCTTCAAAAATCTGGCCCTAGCTCTTCAGGACAGAAACTCTCTTAGTACACAGAAAAAATGATCTACTTTTCATGGGAGACACTTGACAGTACTCCAATAAAAAAAGCAACTTATAAAAACCTGAAAGTTAACAAACAACAATAATAGATCTGTGCATTCAAACCAGGTCCCAGATGCCCCGTGGCTCAGTGTAATTAGAACTAAAACTTCTGTTAAACGTTACCGCAACTTCTTTACCCTTGCCTTGGGAATTGGATGATGCTCAGTCTCTGATGCATTGATACAACATCTATGCTTGTTTAGGGTTAAGTGGCTGAGATGAGACCATGCAAGCCGAGGTCTCTGTGACTGGGAACTATGGCTTAGCAAAGAAAGACTTGCTCTGACTTCAGCACGCCTAAGATAAGGCATTATTTCTCATTCCCAAATCACCTTGAGAGAGCTTTCTGAAACTTTCAATACCGACCTGTCAGAGCTTTCACTTCTATCTCAGCTTTGTGCAAGCAGAGATTTCATAATTTCTTTAAGCACTGTCATGAAAAATAGAGCGCAGGTAGTGTGGGGACCAGCCAGACTGTCCCAGCACGGTGTCACCAAGCATGCGTGCTGCAACACAAGTATCTTCTTCCCTGTGTGGGAACAAATAAACAAACAGCCCTGATCTCCACAGTACAAACAAAATATGTCTAAGTGTCAAAACACGTTGTGGAAAGGGAGAGAAAGACGGAGAAAAATCTGATTCACAGACAAGTCTCTCAGTTAAGCTACCACGGCACAACCACAGAGGAAGCTGAGAAATAGCTGTCTAATATCTTGTGTGGATTGACCTATGTTTCCATTTATGACAGGCTGCTGCCTACAATCCTGGCACAGAAAGACTTTGTAAGGGAAAACCTAACAGGAAATGCAACAACAGCAAAAATTAAAGGGCTGATCAAAGGATCCAAAGCAAAGGGTTCTTGAGGAACTTCAACAGCCCTCCCTGAAGTGCAAAATGCCTTTACCCAGGTTCAGACTATGCTCCTCTTCCCAAAGCTAAACCTGTCTCAAATATGAATGTTAAACTACTATCAGGGTACCAGGCTGAGAAAAAGGAGAGGGAATTTTAAAATTGTGTTTAGGGTGGAAGATAACCAAAAAGCATCAATAAGACATGTGCAAGAAGATGCAAAGAAAGAACCTGAAAACTATGGTATGTCTTCCTTGGGAGAGACACAAGCAGTAGATACACTTTTGGGGACAAAAGTGTCTTTTTGCTTCATATCTGTTTTTTCTCTGACAGTTTTGAACATTCTGCTAAACAGTATTCACACTGTTGAAGATGCTTCCGTGTTGCTCCAGTTTTTACCATCTGTGGACTCCTAAAAGTTAAAGTCATGCAGCGTATTCTAATTTCCTCAAAGATATAGCAGGATCAGCTTTAACAGCCTTACCTCTATTTTCTCTCCTCACATACTCTTTCATAAAGTGAAGCACCTATGATTTGAGGGACACTGGGGTAATGAAAATGGAGACAGGAAATTACTTTGGTGGGCTGTTCTTGTCAACAGCCTGTCCAGAAAAAAAGAAAACTTTGCAAGTACTCCAGCTTCATTAAAGCTGTTGTTGATGTGACTGTGCCTCACTTATTTGGAAACATTTGAGGCTACAAGATCCTTCAGTTATTTCTACTTTGAAAGGAGCCTTTATATCGGCTTCCTAAAGCCATGCAAAAATATGTATTTTTTTATATATGAAATGGCTGATTGTTTGACAGTTTTGGGGACATTTCTGTATATGTTCCATAAATGCACAAATATATGGCATATATTGACCACAACCTAGAAAATATGCCTTCTACCTGCAGGTGTACCAGGATCTCCCAGATCTCTGACTTCAGTTCCATGCTTTTTTAACCATTATTTTCCTGCTAGTCAATAGGAATAACTAACTATCATTCTCTTTGCAAGGCGTATCATCCATCTTTGCTATCAATAAAAATCCAGCAACAACAGCAATAAATTTAAACAAATGACTGCTGTGTAAGTTTTTGCATAAAGGTGCCACACAGATCACTGGTTACACTTGGAAATGGTTTTCTTAGTTGCCTGGTAGCAAAACCATCTATAGAAAAGCCAGTAGATTAATAGGAATCCCAGATATCTGGCTATCTTCAGAGCAATTCTGAATAGCTTCAAAAATTTTCTCATAATTTTAATGATATGCTAGTTTGATACTGCTTACAAGACGATTCTGCATCGCATGTCAGTGAAACGGTCTCGTGCATTCTCTGTATTGCTGCACAAGCCAAAAAAGTGTGCCAGAAATTGCAGTGAAGCAGAGCATGTTTACTTTCCTGGAAAATCCATTACAGGGTAGTTCTTTCGCTGCAGTACCCTCCAAGCCCTAACAAAGTATACACTCTCGGTGGCATGTAGTCTCTGTTCCCTCCTCCTTCCTCTCCCCAAACCCCAACCATTTCATGGTTACAGTGGATGGTTACTGTTTTTCACTGGCTGTCACAAAACCCCAAATTGCTAGACTTTCACAGAAATGCAAACCTGGCTGTAGCATAACATTGTCTCTGCAGCTATTAAGGCTTTTTATTCGCTGGGTATTAACAGAAGATGAGTTCTGTTCTGTCTGTGTTCATGCTATAATTTGGAAGCAATTCCCTCTCTGGCTCACACCAATTACGTATCTGTCTGGCAACATTATGTTGCAAGTTTGTGATATGCAAAGTGGAAAGGCATACACTACTCTGGGAAGATGTTAGTCCTTTTCAAGGTGAAAAAGTAGATCACTAAAACAAGCACAAACTTTAAAGGTCTGTGGTGTCTGAAAATACCATATGGGTACATGTTAATAAGTTCTTTATTTTGAAAAGTGATAGGCCTCTCCACGTGGTGTTAAACCAGTCTATCAGCAAATTCAAAATAAATGTATTTTGATCAAATACCCCCAAAACATAGAAGCGTATTCCAGAAACAAAAAACTATTTTGCACTGTCATTGACCTACCACACAAAAAGCATTTTCTTAACCAGGTGAGATTTTAAATATATCTGAAAAAGTAATGCTTAATGACTTAGACTAGGCAAATTCCCTGGTACTGTGGAAGTATAGCTGAAACAACAGAGAAGCACCTGAAAAGAATTTCAACTGAAAGATAATTTCAGTTTTATAGAAGTACAAGAAGCACAGTCAACAGAAAAAATGGTTTCAGTTTCTTGCCATGCTTTCATTTGTGTTCTCCACTCCTGATGCGCTTCTACAAATCTCTGACAATACTGCTATTTTCTTCTGCCCACAGTGGCCACATGTGCACAATTTCTGCCTAGTGTAGTCTTCCAAATTGATGGTTTCTGCTAGTAATTATCATTACAACTGTGTCCAGTAGATTTCTGTTGTGATGCCACCGTGAAGAAAATAACTTCCAGTTACTTTTGTCTTTACTGACTCCTATTCCAGGTCCCAGACCACTGCATGCAAAAATTACTACCTATGGTGACTATATCTCAGTATTGTTACGTACCTAAATAGTGATTTTATGTATAATGACTACAGGTTACATAGAGTGTTGTATTTAATTTCTTGCTAATTTAAAAAAACGTAAACAAAAAGGATAACTATTTGGGGAACATTAAGGCTTTTGAACAAAATACTCCCAAACACATTACATATGCCTCCAGATTAAAAATACCGAAAATGACTAATACTCTCTATTTACTTGACCTCAATTCCTCACGCTTCTTTTTTTCGTATTAGTGGGAATTCCACTATTGCAAACCAGCCAGTCTTTCATACCTTTGATTTTTCAACTTCTCTCATATAGCTCTTTAATAAAAAATAAAAAATTAAAATAATAAAAAAAAGTCTTTTTAAGCTCTTTATGTTAAGTGCCTGGCTGGTCATAGCATAAAGGCAATTTCCTTAAATGTGATACAAAAGCACCCCATAGGGAGTCCTAAAGTCTAACTGTTGGCAAAAGGGAAAAACTTTGACTTCTGAGGTTGGACAGGATAATCCCCATGGTCCCCCAGTAATAAGCCTACTTTACGTCAAAGAATAGTACCACCAAAACCATTAAACTTTATATATTTCAAGAACAGGAACCAAATGAGTCTGTGTGGGGTGCCTTGGGAACTTTAAATTCTCTGTGTAAGGCTGATTCTTTATTTGGCCATACTGTGATTTCCCCTTTACCACAGCTCCTGCCAGCTCTGATGGGCCAAACGCTGCGGTATATACCATAACATTTTCTGAAGTGCGGTTGATAAATTGCCAATATTGACTCATGTGGTGAACAGACACCAGGCTACAGATAGTTACAAGAAAACGAAAAGCAGAAATTAAAGGCTGCCTTTGCAAGTGAGCTACGCTGTTATATCAAGAATTAATGCTATAATCAGCAAGACTCCAATCAATAGCAAGTTAAAGTACAGAAAAAAAATATGGATTACCTGAAAATAAATACCCATATATTAGCTACCTACTACATACCATGACAACCACTAAATAAAAAGACCACTTATCTTACGAAGTGCCCAAGCTACAGATCAACAAAAGCTAAGAATATTCCAGCTAGAAGACTCACTTACACTTGCTTACCTTTATACCCTCCTCAGTTCTACACTATGGGCCATTTTTAGAGACAGGACACCAAGACAGGTTAACTTTGGACCAACGTGGCAATTCTTATATCACATTACTGCTGAAAATACCCTTGTCCTGTCCTCCAGATTCTCTCAGTTCTGCAGTGAATGGCAAAAAAGGAAAATAGATCTCTTAGGTACCCAAGTGTGATTTTGATGACCAGTATCTTTCCAATTCCTGCAAATGTCACTGTACTGTGTGTTATGTGACATAAAAGAAAGATATAATCTCTGTCCAAAAAACGAAAGTCTGAAGTAAGGTGGACTACATCATCTGCTTTGGATAGAAAATACATGAGGTTTTCAGACACTACAGTTTTTAAAATAACATTTAATCAACCGCAAAGCTGTGTACTTTCATATATAAATCTCAACAATGAACAGGAACCCTCAAATATGCCTTTAGATATATAAAATTCACATACATTAACATTTTTCACTGCTTTAACTTCCCACTTCAAAAGTCAAGTGGCTCTGAGAGTGTCTGCATGTGCTGTTATTTACTACTGCCTACTGTATTTTCTCCTATTTGAATTCTGAACAGGGCAATGGTTTGTCCTTGATGAGTACACTGCTATATAATCTCAGGGCTGAGATTCACAACCTAATGATGGCAGCATAACATATTACCAAGAGGCAGCAGCTTATCAAGCATGGGCTGCCCAGCTACAGTGTGGTATGACTTAGTTTTAAGCATCAGTGAAGGCTGGTATACCAAGTTACATTTTCTTACAGCAGGGCAAATGAAGAATGTACACACAATCAATTAACTCAGCTACTACGTTGCAGCTAATGGGGGCAACTGATTAAGCTGACATAGCTCATTGTGCAGTTGAACTCTTAATGAAATGTGGCCCACCTAAGGAGGCTTTTTCCTAAGCATTTCTCACATTGCCTCTTCCTCTTCTCTCATGGATTAGGCAGGAAAGCTACTGGCAGCCCAGTCCCACTTCCACCCTTGCTCAGTAAACTGAGGTACTAAGGCCTCTTCAAAACCCAGTTCTGGGATTTTATATCTCGTCCCCACACTTCTTAAACAGCTACAAGAAAGCATGATCAGTCTCATGGATTAGCAACCACAGCTCAAAGCAGCAACTGCAAATTAGTCTGCTTTAAAGGTTAGATCCTATAGTGTATTTCTGAGCCAAAACCAAGATAACTGAAACCAGTGGTTTTATATATTTAATAATTTTCCATAAATATTTGTGGGTTTTTTTCAAAAGACACAATATAAGCATCCTGTATGTCCTGTAGACATTTAGAAACTCCCTTAGTTCTTTAGATCAACATTCTCAATTTAACAACACTAAGAATTACAGACCATCAGCAATGCTTCATACTGCAAAGAGACAACCTGTTCTTAAGACTGAGTGCCTGCATGTAACATCCTTGCTGATCCCAGATACTTAAGGTCAAAGTCACAGATTAACCAAGTATATCCTTTAGAATTTAGGTTATAACAAAGATTCCCTGGATTGCTCTCAAATTCAGTCTTAAACAGATATACCTGACTGTCATACAATTCATACATGCTTTTACAAAACTCCTGAAACAACTTCTGAAAAGCAGGCTGAGGTAGATCAACGGAAACATTCAGTACAATTGAAAAATTGAAATTGTTCTATGCTAGGCTTCCTCACGCGTAACCCCTCCTTAAGGATACCTGTAGCTTTTCCCCACAGATGTCTTGCTATAGATCTCAGTCCTGTCTTTTGAGTACCCTATTTCTGTTCTCCAAAGATGATGATGAGTTCCATTCACGCTGGCACATGGTAACTCTTTGAAAAGAAGAACGACTCAAATGGTCAGGTTCCCCTTGGTCAGGGATGTGAGACAGCCAAGCCTGGGAACATTAGCTTGCTGTACAAGGTAGACAGTACTTTGCAGAAGCAAACTCCATATTTCATTTTGATTACTAAGGGGGTGGAAAAGTTACACTGCCATTGCATCAGATACTCTGGGTAATACATGAATACAAGGAACAATTAATTTGAAATCAGTGCAACTTGCTGCAAGTACATATTCTTATACTTTTATCAGTCTAGATGATGATCAGGACTCACTCCTTTCTACCTCTGAATCCACCTAAATCTGGTGGAAGCCGGGTGCACCATCAAGTTTTCCAATTAAAGGTCAGTGTGAATCTTCCTGGAGTGAGATTATGCCCCCGAGTTCCTCTTTTCCTTAATACTATATAAAAGTTAATGCAGCTCTTTGCTAATGATATACTCCAAATAACAGCAAATGGATTAAAAAACTTATTCATAACTGTGTAAAAAATAGTATGTAAATAAGTCAGTGTCCACAAAACTTATCTGCTTGCAGAAACTGTGGCTTTCTACCACCATAAAATGTTACAAAGATTTTGGTAACATTTTTGGACTTTCCTAAAGGACGCATTGGGCAAAAGAACATTATAAGAATGACTTGAGCAGTTCAATGATCTTTCTATAGTGCCTGAATTATACCATAGCAGGATCAGGGAAATACTTACGCTCCACAAAGTAAGAGCTGGCATCAATCTTCCAGATAATCTGACCACGGTGAGAGCCATTGACGCCACGGTTCTTGTAGTCCAAAAAGTTTTCAGACAAGACCTCATCTACAAAGAAAGAAAAGGGTCTCAATCAAACACCTGTTATGACACATGCACAGCAGAGAGTCAGGCTAAAAATACACAGTTGGCTTCACAGAACATACTGGAGCTGCTAGACAGCTTGGCACCACATGTTCAGAAATTAGCTTTTTCATTTATATTTTTTAGAAGTGCAGCTCTTCTTAAAAATTACAGCTTTTCCTGACATGTAATGTTAAAAAATACATCCCTACAAAATTATGAAAACAAAAATTGAAAACATCTAGCTTAGCATGGATGAACCCTTACGTAATTAAACATAATTATCTAGCTGTAAGAGAGAAGGTAGCAAAAAATAATCCTCCCTTTGCACCAATTCTTCCCTTAAAAAAACCTCACAGAGTTACAGGTAGGCATCTGTACTATGCTCACTTGTATTATGATACATGTGGTTATTTCTTGTAGCATATAGCAAAGGTTATTTATTTTTTAAGAATCCCACTCATCAGGGAGTGTGCTCCTGGCCTCCAAAACCAAATGAACTGACAACAGAACACTGTCCCCCTCACAGTGCTTTGAGACACCTAGCAGCTATTAGACTACCAACCTGACCTTCAAAGAAGTCAAGGAGTAATCCATAAAAATGAACAGCCTCCAAATTTTGAAACCAAGGCTGAGGAAGCACCTTGCACGCATGGCTGCGTGTAAATAAAAGGGGGGGGGGGGGGCAGCAAGCTGAGGCGTGGCCT
>JAVJGJ010000047.1:84411425-84464281 GCA_035590215.1 Microhierax caerulescens | reverse complement strand
CCCCCCCCCCCCCCCCCCCCCCCCCCCCCCCCCCCCCCCCCCCCCCCCGCCCCCCCCCCCCCCCAGCAAGCTGAGGAGGGGCCTCCTGGCTGTCCACACAGATACGTTTTTAGCCTGCTTCCAAGTTTCATTTCAAACACTTCCACAAGCCCTGTGAGGTGTAGCGATGAGCAAAACCATTCCAGCCTCCAGGCAGGGGCCTGGTTCTCAACCTCCTTTTATCCACCAGCTTTAAAACAAGCCAGCGAGGCTGTGACACAACCCCAGGGCCACGCACGCCAGCTTGCTAGCTTACCCTGGGCTTTCAAGCGGATAAAAAATGCACATATTGCCACCATAATGGGCCAACACATCGTTTTGATCATCTCTAGATACAAATGGCACAGCAAAAATAAAATAGACATACAGAGAGGTTTACAGCCTGTCTGAGGGGAGTGGGCTCACAGGCTGTGGCCTGCAGGAGCCCAAAATGGCCACGAACTCAAGCAGCTGCAGCAGCAACCCAGGACAGGCCTGGCTGCGGCCTCATTGCTCCGGCTTCAGGGGGGTATAATGGGTTTCATATCTGTGCCCTGCCGAAGCAAAAGGCCCTGATCTCTACCTGCAGAGACCAGCCAGCAACCTGCATTTTTCCTCTCAGCAATAAGGACAGTTTTCATTTTCACAGAGGATGTACAAATGCAACCAACTCAACTCAGCTACAGAAATGATCCCAGGTGGGCGCTGAGGCTTGGTTCTGAAGGCAATTACATTTGTTATCAGTCAACCCTAAAAAGCTGAGGAAAAACATAAGCCACTTGATCCAAGAAGAAAATACATTGATTGTAAATGCTGTGAAGCACTCGCTAGGTTTTCACGTAGGTCGGAGGGAAAACAAAGACGCCACCAGGCAACAAGGGACGTGGTGCCTGAAGAAGAACTGAGGGGGCGACGGGGCAGCCCAGCGGACAAAACCCATGAACTCAAAGACTAATATATTATTAATATATATATACACATACGAATGTCAAACAAAGTAGACTTCTAAATTGAAGGAAACTACACTTTCCTTGAAAGACTAAAGCAGCACGGAGATGCCAGTGTTGTCCTGTCGGTTGTACCTAGTTGTGCTCTCAAAGGAGGAAGGTAAGTGGGCTACAAACATTGAACTCTGGGGACAAGTTCTTCAGTGATTCGTGACGGAAATCCTTTTAAAGATAATTATAAATGGATCATTATAAATGGCAATGCTATCTACAATACATTATCCCTTTGCTGACTTTCTAGTTGTCAGTAATTATTTCACTAGCTACAGAGTGTTTCATGCTCTGTATTGAAATGGGAATCTTTCAACACACGTAATACACCTCTGTGGTAACCCTTCTACAGTAAAATACTCTGGTACTATTTCCGTTCTTCCTCTGTACTTTACAGCTGATTGTGTCTTCTTTTAAATGCCAAATCAGAAGTAAAAAAAAGGGCAGATAAGTATATATGGTTGCTTTCAGAGCTCTGGGCTTACTAATGACTACCTTCAGTAAAGGACCATCTTAGATACAGATTACCCACACCATTCTGTGGAAGCGGGAACACTTACATACCACACGAGGAGATTTAAACCTACAAACTGTCTCTTTTGCTTTGGCAGGGAAAGCACTTTATACTTCAAGGTGAGCATACACTGAAAAATTGCACTGAGCTGGAGTCTGGGAACCCTGCCCAGCCCCTCATCCTGACAGGGCACAGAGAACATCTCTCAGCTCGGGCATGCTCTCTCTGGCTTCATCACTCGTTATGTTTATTTGTCATATTTAGTCTCTGCAAGCTGCTGGACATGTTCCAATGCCTTCCATGTCAGGAAGATGTATGGCCAATTACCACTTCTCATGATATATTGTTTATAAAATACCATTCTTGCTTAAGGAGGCTTAGTTGAGCTAGACTGAACAGTCTTGCTTAAGAAATCACAGACTTTTTAGGCCAGGTCTTAGTGGCACAAGAGACTCCAGAATCAGATTTAAAATGCTGTGTTCATACATAGTATCTGTGAGGGCCAGCTGGCATTTCCACTGCATTGACTGTGTTGTCTGCTTCTTGCAGCTGGCACAAAGGCAGCATGAACTCTGCATCATGCAATCTCTTCAGTTTGACAGAGATGTCAACATATGCCCATACTTAAACCACATCACACCTCTATTGCGAGCTAAGCCAGCAGGGACGACTCCAGAAAGCCCTTTGCTCCTTTTTGTTGGAAATGTGCAGGAAGCCTGGAAAACCAGGCTGAGATAAAGGATCACTCTCTATCTGCATGTCCAAGGTAGAAGACCCTCAAAAGGAAAGGATAAGCAAGCCAGTCTACGGTTACAGCTGACAGGCAAGACCACAGGAAAGCTGGAACAAGCTGCTTCCACTGAGCAGCATCTGCTGCCTCCTGCCACAGAGGTGAGAGACAGGGGTGTGTGGGAAGGACAGCATCCACAGCAAAAGATCAGGTTGCAAAGCACATCAGTGAAGGGATACACACACATGGAGCTAGTCATGTGCACACAGTTTATGGACAGTGGCCACTGGTAAAATACAGTCTCAGGCAGTAGAAAGAATATTTTAATATGAGTTTATGGAGCTTTGCAATATGCAGGTCACCCCAAGCAGGAGCAGTGGAACCTTTAAGTATAAAAACATTTTTGTAAATGAAACACATTTACAAATATCATGATTTAGAAATATAGTACATCAGTCCTTCTCACAGCTAGATGTCTGTCTCTTTTGAAAAGCTAGGTACTTCACTCCTTATGAAGAAATAAAACTCATTTTTAGTCCAGTAGAACTTCATGGATTTTTAAGCCAGACAAATTTTAGCTTTAGAAAAATACATGCAGGTCCAAAAGGGAAATCTTTCTCTTTCAGTTTTTGAAGGTATGTATTTTTGGAAGGTGAAAGATAAGAAATAAAATGCCCAGGCAAGTTAAAAATAGCAGTAGTTGAAACTGGTCAGGAGTTTGGAATGTACAAATATGTCTGATGGACCTGTTGTAGTTGGCAGGTGATACTATTCCAAGTTCTATTCCCTGAATATGAGCATTATCTACGTAGCACATTGACAAAGAAAACTCTGCATGTGAAATGCACTGCTGTTTAGTGCACTACATATATATATATACATGTGTATACATATATTCATCAACATTCCTGCCATACATGTGAATAGACAATATGGTATGTTAAAGATTATGTGCAAAGGAAAACAAATTTTATGTCATATTTCTACTGAGAATCCCTATAACAAAGGAACTGACCTTAAAAACATGTTGCGTCTTAGTTCCTGAAGGTAAATGGTGAAATGCTTCATTTCACCTCCACACAAAATGAAGAGCATAGTTAATGCTGCTCCCTTTCATATATTTCAGCCAGCAGCTAATAGCTTTTGACATTTTTCCAATGAAGCATTGTAATGCATCTCCCTCCCTCTATTTTTGAAATGGGATTAACCTTTAAACCAGCTCCCTTATTAGCTGGCAATCCACTGCATAGTCTGGGTTTGGCCCTACTTGGCCAAAAAGCGAACTCTGCAATCACTCTCAGATCTGTGGCTTCATTCCCCTCGGTGGTAAACAGCTAACTTTAAAAAGGGTCAAATGAGGGACATTCAGGACGTGCCGCTCTTTGAACATCATCAGCTGGTGCTGGAGATGGGGCAGGCATCTAAGACAGGGAGCCAGCAGATGTTACTGTCTGCCTGCCCTGCTCTGGGGCACACAGGGGTGCCAGCTGCCTCTCACTGGTGAGAGGGAAGGCAGCTGCAGACCTGCAAAGCTGCGCTGGGACGGGAGCAGCAGCAGCAGTCAGACCTCCCGCATCTCACACGGTCCCTAGAGGAATCAGGGAAGTGATGCATGACCAGGCACGAGGCCGCCGGGGCCTGAGCTGGAGCCAGAGGGACCGAGGCATGCTAGAGGCAAACATTAGCAAGTGCTTTGGGAACCAGCAGCAATTCTGATGGACTGCTTGTCCTTACAGAACCAGATACCTCCCAAGCACAGCCTTTAAACTGCTAAAAATATTCTGCGCTGTCACTTCCATGCTGAGTGATCCCAATATACTTCACAAGCACTATATGTAGAGAGAGATAAAGAACGATGGCCACCAAAGAAAGCTACCTTTCAGATGAAAGACAGTAACCAATTGACAAAAAGCATGCTGTTCTTCAGAGGAATTAGGGAAAATGCTGATAAAGGGCACCCCTGAAAAAGATCTGTAAAAAACGTAATGGAAACTTCAAATACTGTCAGCAGCCTACACTAAACAGACAGGACCTCAGTATTTTGAAAGCTTGCCTGAAATTCCTGTGGAGAAGCAAACAGATAGTTAATAACATCTTCCTCAGCAGGACTGATGGAGTTCAAATTACAAAAAACTGAGTAACCCTTTTGGTCAGTTTGGTTCTACTGACGAGGTGGAAATGAAAAACCCACTCCCCTTTCTCAAACAATATTTTGCCAATATATACGATCAGCCTGTCCTTCCACATTCTCCAAGAATAACAACTAAACAATTTAGAATAACCTGGGCTACCTTCAAGGAAACAAATAATTAACATGAGACAGGAACACAATGTCAGATAGGTGCCTGAACTTGGTACACTGTTCTATTCTCTTATCCATCACTAATTTGATTTAGCACTACATATTACAATGTTTACTTTCCATAAACTTAACGGAATTACAGCATAAAAGTAGAAGCTGCACTTCATGTCTTGATCCCTTATGAATAAGAAATGCTCTACTCCTGAAATTACAGAAGGACTTACAGTCTTTAGCTGAACAAATTTGCTTTAGCTTGAAATTTAAAAGTGCTTTTGGCCAATATATATGGCTGACATATGAAGATAGTTAGCAAACGCTTTTAAGAAATCATTTTCTGTACAAAAAAGGCCAAGCCCTTGTTGATCTGTTTTGCAGTTTGTATGGAAAGCTGCAGGAAAGGCACACCATAAAGCATAAAATACTGATAAAATGGAATAAGTTTGCAAGATAATACAAGAGTAAACCATGGATAAGCTTCCTATTTCCGATATTTCTTCTCTTACCACCCAATTTATCAGTTGAAGAACACAAACGGATGACAACAGCCTCTACAATTCACAAGTGCAGCTCATAGTGAGCTCTATCAGGCCACATGAATGTTTCCTTTTGCGACCCTTTAGTTGTGAAACCCAGCCCTCGGAAACCATGCTTCCAAAAAGTTGTACAAGTGGTAATCATTCTGCAGGAGAGGAGCTATTACTGAGAAATACATGCAGAAGGTGCAGATACCAATTTCTTATTTACAAAGATACCACAGTAAAAAAAAAAAAAAAAAAGTCACAAATAAAGGCTATCATTATAGGAGTCAATAGGAACATTTCCACTGACTTCAGCAGCTACAGAACCAACTGTAATATGGATCGAAACTTCACTGTTAATTCATTTGCCAATTTCTGCTGCAGACTACAAATACTGTGCAATTTACAGATAGCATCCCTCCTTCTATAGCTTCCTAAGAAGAAGGGTTCTGGAAAACAAGGGCCTAATCCTTCATTGGTGCTGAAAGCTCAGCCCTTGATCTAAGTGCTATGCATGTACTTTGTTTCAAGCACATGAATGGTTCCATTTTAATTCCACAAAAAATAACCCTCTACTCAGTTAAAGAAAAGTAAATTGGGAGGGAGAAAATGAGAACAGCGAGTGGAGAACAGCAGCGGGAGGAAGACATGGCAAGAGAAAGACCAAAGGAAATTACAGAGATAAAAGAGCATAAACTATATTAAAATAGGGATAGAGTTGGCAAAGTTGCAATAATTCTTGGTCACTGAGGGCAGAAGATGCTGTCCTAGGTAAAACTTCTCCAGGCACATGGAAAGGCAGGCATAGTGGGTTTAAAACCTTAACCACCTAGTCTGAAGCAGAATGAATTACACCTAAAATCCAAAGGAAACCCGTCTTCCATAATCAAACTTTCAGCAAAACACATTTACCTTTGAACATCTAGTTTACTTTCAGAGTATATGATGTTATCGTTCACCACTTTAGCAGCCTCTAAATTACTGCTAGGAATGTCACTCTGATGTTTCATAACACTGATACCAATTAAAAAAGCAAACAAGACTGCTAATTACAGAGACCATATTAGATCTTGGGGCTGATCTGCCTACAGGTTTTCAAAAGGCTCTGGATGAACTGTGCATCCTGTCCTTCCCCATTGTCCTGCTGACGGAGCTGACCGCAGAGGCTGAGCTCTGTCACTTGAGGGACTTCCCTCTCCTTCCCTGCAACAGTGGAGCCTCTGGCTAAAAGCAGAGCTGATGGCAATGGGCCCTATCCTTCCATGCTATCCTTGAGATGTTTGGGATCTGTGCTCCAGCACAACCCATCACTCACCTATTTCTTGCCAGTAACCACAAATCTTCTACCGAAAAGACAGAAAGAATGAGGAAAGAAGGAGCTGAGCTAGGGATTGGCAGTAACAGATTGTGGGGGCTAAAAAACCCACAGTAGAATTTAGGTTGCGGAGGGATGGGCATCTACCTAGCAATACTGGTGTCACTTGGTACTTACACACTTAAAAGCATGATAGTATTCACACAGGTCTCATTGCTACTTCAGCTATGCCTGTCCCAGCTACAGATTTCTGCTTTAAAGCTCCTGCACTTCCAGATTTATTCTCACCACTGCAGCGGATGGACCACATCTGGGTTTTAGTACAGCAACAGCTATACTTCAGCTATGCAGTGCACAGACTTCTCCACAATTAATGACATCCAGCTTGCACACAGAACTGAAGATGGGAGGGAGGAATCCAAACGAATGATCACGACTGCCTCAACACACACTGAAAAACTGAATATAGGCAATATGTGGTGAGGTACAACATGGAAGACTTTTGTTTGCTTGGTTTTAATATAACAACAGTTACCAAAGTTCTTGCGGTCAGTGGAAGCCTTCCCATTAATTACAGTGCAATTTTGAAAATGAGGATTAGGAGAAAACAGTGCACCCAAGAATTTGCTAGAAGATATTAAGATAAGAGATGCTGCAGGCCCAAGGCAGTATCAAGACATGATATAAAGGGACATAGACAAATCTGAAATGTGAACAAGGAAGACATTTGTCCAGGTTAACAATGTACATTAAATAGGGGGGAAATAATATGCAGTATTTGAAAAATGGGCTTACAGAAACATTGAAAGACATAACAGACAGTAAATTAGACAGGTGTTTGTGATGATACAGCAACAAAAAAAAACCCCACCAATCCAAACAGATGTGTGCACTAAAGCACCACAGTGCAAAGAATCTCTTGAGAATCTGGGGTGATTTTATCTGAAAAATGGTATTCAATTATAAGCCTATTATAAAGTAGATCTTCATTGAAGGAGAAATGTCTTTCAGGCTGGAGAGATCAACGGATGAGAAAGATTACAAAAGCTAAATGCATACACAGTCATTACAGTAGTTGTGAAGGGCAGCATAGGAATATTCAAATGCTACGAACAGCGTGCTTTAAGTGTTACAAACACTAAGGACTGGGAACGATTCAGTTTGGTTGAGAAAATTAAGAGAAGAAAAACATGCTGAACTTTCAAAATCCACATGGCTAGCTTGACAACCTCTACAGAACACATCTTTCTGCTTTAAGCCTTATACTGTCAAGAATTTTATGCTTCTGCTGTCCACTGCTTCTGCTGTGATTGATTCTACCCAATGGTCTAAACGTGCTGCATGGATTGTGTTTATTTTGCAGGATTGAGGCCAAAACTTAGCTTCTGGTGCTCCAGTATCCCCCACTGACTGATTTCTTCAGGCATGCTTTAGTGGGTGATCATCACTGGCTTCATTATCAGTCTGGGCTATATATAGCAATATGTGCAATCTGTGCACAGCACAGAGGCAGTTTTATCCACAGGCATAAGGACCCTGGAAATCACTGAGAAGGCATGAGGCTGCTGTACTCCTTGTCTGTGTCATTTCCCTTTCCTGATATTCAGGATGACAGCTGAAACGGAGAACTCTTTTCCACCCATTCACCTTGAAAGAGGTTCATAATACCATTGCTGTTATTTTATGGAGAAATAATAAATGAAAATTGGAATCTTTTAGCACACAGTAAACACCTCTACCACATATTAAAGATATTTAAGGAAAAGAATGGGCAAACAACAGGCTTCTTTACCATGACTTCCCTATAAGACCTTAAAGCACACCACCACTGCACTAACCCTCTACAGAAGCTTTTTGGTGCATTGCTGCTAACAAAATTACCACCACACAAATGACAGAGGTGAACCTTGGAAGCACTGAAAGGGAGAATAGGTCAGAAGCCATATGTGTTGGGAATATTCAAAGACTGTTGCATTTAACTGTTGACCGTATCTACTTGTAAAGAGGTGAAACACAGGCAAAAGCTCATGGTGTTCGTGTCATACTTGGTGCGTCTGGAAACGGCGTATCTTGGTTTCATCTGGCTGAAGTGGTCTACCAGGTACAGAACTGGGAACAGCAAAAAGTGACTCAGCCTGATAAAGTGATGTCCCTGTCACCGGATCCAAGCGCAGCCAGGTGAAGGCAAGCCAGCTTGGAACAAAGAACTGATATCGCTGCACTAGTATATCTGCCAAGGCCTACGATTCCTGATACCCTCTCTGTTCAGCTTTGGTGCGGGCTTTTTATTGGGTTTTTTTAATGACAGGTTTGCTCCTCTGACACTTTTTGTTCCCGAAATAAATAATGCTGTGCTTAGAGAAAATTGTCTGGCCACTGGGCAACTCTGCTAGTGTTTTACAGAGAAAGCAGAATTGCAGGTGTCCAACAAAAGTTAACTTGCTGAGGTGATCACAGCCAGCCATGGTCACCATGCCCAGCCTGGCGAGAGACCTGACTCCAAGATGACCTACTGAGGAGAAGCCTTAAAGACCACAGTGAGGTTCTTTTCCAAAGGCCATAAAATGACTGGGAAGATACGTAACCCCAGGATCCCACAAATCCAAGCATCAACAAAATTCACTCCAAGCAGGCACACTGTGAATTTTGTTTTACAGATGCCTACGTCTGAAGCTGAGAGGTGAAGCAATCATCCAAACGCACAGGGTGAGCCTGACTCTGGGATTAAATCTGTAACGCGGGGACCTGCAACTCCTAGCTTTATGCATGTTACTGCTTCTAACATTTCCATCTCTGCTGGCAACGTGTGACAAGTTTCTGCTTGTACACATTGGATGTTTAGTAAATTAGCTGTACGAACAAGTTCTGATCCAAGCAGATCTTCCCACTTGCTTCAGTGGACAATACAGCAACACAAGGCCCTCTAAGCCTAAAATCAACCTGTAAAGTGTTTAAACAAATGTTTAAATGCCTATTAATCAATAGCTTTAAAAATTAGATCTGTCAGATTATGGTGAAATGCCTTTTTGGGAGAGAAATAACATCAAAGGCTGAAACAGAGGAGGAAAACATACTACTTTAAAGCTAAACTTCAGTCACTAATCACGTCAAGACATTCCTGCTTATATAAATTTGAGAGGAACTACTTTGTCATCAAAAATTGTACTGTCAAAACACAGTACAGGAAATCTGACCTGTACTTAGGCTGCTGAGAGCCTAAGATTGGTGTATGAAGAAAGCTTTAATAAATAGCATTTCATGTTTTGCTTTCCCATAAGGAAGTGCTGGGGCAGGGGGAAGTCTGCTGCATATACGTAAGAAGAATATAACGTTAGCTCTGATAAATTCCTGACAAGAGTGCACAGACACTGGAGCAAAAAATTCTTTCAAAAGTCTGGTTTAAACATTTCTCATTAGCTATTCTATGTCAGATATGGAGATGATGACAGAAATGAAATCTAGTAGCAGCTAAAATGCTACTACAGTAATTATAGCTCTATCTACAGGCAGCCACCAGCAGCCCGTATTAATTTTTCTAAGAGGCTTCATACTGTAGCAAATAGCAATAGAAAATGAGATAACAAAGAAAGAGTACACTTTGTACTGCAAATATTCAATCTGTCTCACAGCAGCCACTAAATAAAAAAAAAAAAAAAAAAAGAAAGAAAAAAAAGAAGTACAAACATGCTATCTTCATTATCCATAACTTTGTTTTGGTTTCACTTTTTTTTTTCCCCATGTACATTTTCTTCATACATAGGTTTTCTGCAGAGAAAACTCAAATTCCAGAGACATTTAAATAGCTCTGATATTTAAACGGAGCTGTGTTATGTTTTAATTTCTCAGAGAACTCTTTTTGAGTGTTTACGTATATTTTTGATTGCAGACATGCTTCTGAAAGATTGATGATATTCATAATACTAACGTTCTCTTGAGGGAAGGGAAATGCACATCTCAGGTGAGTTGTTAATACATTTTATAGGTTCCTCTGAATAGCTCAGAGCTGATGCATAGTATATACCAAGAAGTTAGAACACCTCTAGAGATCAAGCTTAGCAGGAATGAAATGTAATTCCTACCCTGGAAAGCACAATACATCTTAAACACCCAGAAAGGCTTGTTCTCCCAATTCCCACAATTTTTCTCAGTGCTTACCACAACTAATCTTAAAACATACTGAAGTAATAAAGTCTGTATTTTAACAGAGTCAATATTTACTATTCTCCCTTCAACTAAGGAGTTTTTCTATGGCCCTTCAACAGGATCATGTAGGTGCGTATGGATGTTTTCATGCAGCTACAGGGTGGATATAGTCAATACTATTTTTCGCCATGAGACTCATGACAACCTTTTTTTACAGTTTTACAAGAAATTGACTGGCTGCTTAGTCCATTTCCTGAGACCATGAGGAAAAGTTAACTGTACTAACAAATTCTAAATTCAGCTTTTACCTGCTTCAGCAAAGACTCTTTCCCAGTTGGCCATCCTCAGGAATGTGCACATGAATTGAAGAGGAGAAAAATGAGGAGCAAGCAGCTAGAATTTCCATGCAGGGAAGATTCCCTTAAGTCTTCTTTTAGTCTACTTAAACATTTGAATAGTGCCCCAACATGCTCCATGGTATCAAAACATATGAGATACATGCTTTTTGCTTTTTTTTCTTTTGGAAGCCTTTTATATCATCTGTATTTTCCCAGACTTGGAACATCTTTGTTCAGAAGCCTGCAGTTTATTTGGTATCATCAAAATTTTAGTGATGGGAGTGGTGGTGAGAACAGTCTAAATTTAATGCACTTCAAAACCAACACTCGTATAAAATTATTTGGAGTTATTTTCTAGAATTCTACAATGGCAATGATTAAACTTCTCTAAGGTGATAGCTGCCTTCTGTTCTTCTTTTTAACAAAAGTCTCAGGATACCCAGGAGCTCCCACACAAGAAATACCAAATACCAACTCTAATGCTTCCACACCGAGTTTTAAAGAAAATCCACAACACACTGTCTTGATACCCCAAGGATACAAATAATTTCTCATCGTTCTTATGACTCACCACAATATTACATAATGCTAAGTTCAAATCTTGAATTTCACCAACCCGAACAATCATGAAAAGTATTGGGCTGTATCCACAAATTTGAGACGAACACTATAGAGTGACTGGCAGCAATGCAATAGTGAACAGTGTTGCCATGCAAGTGTAATAACAGGCTTCAACACTAATCCTCTATTGAGCAGACTGGGAAAAGCTCATAGCTTCTTTGGTTCTCTTGTTCCAGTCTGGCTGCTAATTCAAAACATAGTCCTATAGCAGTTTACATTGTGAAGGTCATACCCACAAGGTCAAGAACATACCCTCTTCTAAACAGCAGTGCAGGCTCATAATATCTGTGGAAATGCACATACAAATCTAAGCCATTATGGATGCCCGTATCTCCCACCCCTGTGGACTGGTCACAGACACTGAATAGCGGGTGTATCAGTGTTTCATTTCAGGTCAGAAGTAACGACCCTTCCAATTGTCCCCACCAGACTTGTGTGGTGATCTTCAGGCACACAAACTCAATTCTGTCCTGGTGAAGCTCAAGTGAAAGGTGCACTATGGCAACTCAAGGGCATTCAGCCTGCCAGACTGAGACTGTTCTAAAGCAAGCCACTGACATGCATTTTGCAGGTATCTGCTTCTACACACCCATTCCTACCAGTTCCCCCTACTTCATTAATGTAAATATAGCCAGTTACTTTCCTAGATTCCAAATGTTTTCCACACCAAACCTAAACTCAAGTGATCTTCAGAGTCTCCCATGTTCTTTCTTTAAGGGAATCTAAACACCAAAGCTCACCTTACATTAGGTTTTGAGAGGGAAGGACTGGGAAGAGGGGAAGGAAAGAGAAAAATGGAATGAGGGGTGCTTCTGCCTATTTCCTCACTTATTTACACTGGGAACCTGAGAGGCTGGAGACAAAACACCTTCAAAGACAGCAAGGATCAACTGTTGTTTTCTTGGGGACTGGGTACACTATTCATTTTTCATTTGGCAGCAGTATTCCTTGGAACGAGCCATTGACTATTGCCATTAACACCAGACATTCAACTGGCAGGGGCAAGGATACACTTCATGATTTGCACTTCTAATTTATTGGAGTGTCTGGAGCAACATCCTGGTGGATACAGTAAATTAAGCAGGAGCAGCAGATCTCTTTTGCCTAGTTAAACCTCTATGTATGCAGTTCACCTATAAAAATATAAAATTAGACTGTGTTTTTGCAGCCCTTGATACCACGACTGAGCTGTGAAACCTGACTGAGCAAGTTCATTCAATGTGAAACAGCTCTATGCACTTTCTATTGACTCCAAACCACCAGAAGGTAAGCTTTGCCTCTTTATTGAAGCAATACGGTCCTTCATGAGTCACCTACACTGCTGCAGAATAGGCCTAGAATATTTCTTAGTGCCTAGCACCAGAGGCTGCTGTGTCTTTTCATCTGTCCCAGTAAAACACTCAACTGCAAGCTTAAATGTAAACACAAGTAATTCTGTTAAAGACCAACAAACCAGTCTGCTTTCGGAGTATCTGTTTTAAATCTAATCTCTGTTTTCTTCTTAAAAGATTTTAAATTTCAGAAGCCTACTTTTTATTTTCAAAGCAGGGTATTTTAGGAAGTTACTCACAGGAAGAAGTACTGCAGCCCAGCTTACTGTAACCCCCACTCCTTTCTCCCAATGTCCTAAATAGCCACTCTCATGTTCCCTTTCCCCCAGTCTTTCCAATACCCTGAATTCATTTTCCAGTGCCTAATGCCATGCTACCAGGGTTCCTCTACATGCTCAGACCTCCCATCCGGTACCTTCTCCCATAACCTTATGCTGCCAAGATATGCGTTCCCAATATTCTCAGCATGTGATGCCAAGCCTTCCAGTTTGATTCACTGAAGCACTGAAGTAACACCATAGCTCCCTACAGTAACACCAT
This sequence comes from Microhierax caerulescens, assembly GCA_035590215.1. NCBI lineage: Eukaryota > Metazoa > Chordata > Aves > Falconiformes > Falconidae > Microhierax > Microhierax caerulescens. The sequence continues at coordinate 84,450,913 of JAVJGJ010000047.1, read as the reverse complement.
AGCTCCCTACAGTGTCCCCCATGATTGCTCCAAAGGCCCAACAACATCATATGCTTCACTTGATTTTGGTTTGCTATTTGGGCAAGATGAAACAGTGCTACTGGAGCTAAAATACCTGCTTAGTGCTAGGTACACTTACAAACAGGTAAGAGCCGCATTTTACCAACATTTCTCTTTGTAGGGTCGTGAATTTGAGTCTCTCTCCTTTACCAAGTCTCTGGTTTTCAGAACTTCAAATTTTTAAGACCTGTAATCCATAGAGGACTGTGTCTGACATTGATCCACCATGTTCAAAACTTACCAGAGGGCAAAGAATTAACACAGACTTCAGTCTAGGCAGCAGAACTATTTCGATAAGAACCAAACCAGGTTCAAAAAATGTTGATTTTATACTGATATGAAACAATCAGGTAAAAGTGGATTGAAACCTTTTCTTATTACTCTGTGTGGGGATGGATTTCCTAGATGGAGATGCCAAAAATATGCTAAGGTACATGCCTGAATACAACTTCCAATACACTCAAAAAAACCAAAAAACCAACAACAACACCCCCACACCAAAAAAATAACCAAACTTTCTGGGACAACTCCAGACTGCCTCAGTCTGCAATTATTGTTCATATCAAAATATCCTTTGGCCATACAGAGAAAGGCATTCTGTTTCATGTGGGCTTTAAATGACTAATATTCTTGACTTGTAAAACCTCTCATCTGTTACAGATTATTCAAGGACTCATAAGAGGAAACCCTGAAAATATTATGCTGTCTTTATACAGAGATATTTTCCCCAAATCCAAATAGCTTTAAAATGAAAATATCTTGAAATCGCAAGAAACTGTCAGCAGAAATCTTTCTCCTTCTCTGCTGAAGAAAAAGTGTCAGGACTGCAACCAGCAATTCAGGAGCAAGAAAAATCTTGTAATATCTAAACTCACTTAAAGACTGCACACAATGGAATTGTATCAGCTCATTATTACCATTATTCTATTCTACTCCAATGCTTACAGCTCAAAAAAAGGGGCAAGAAACCCAAAGGGGAAGGGGTAAAGGGGACTCACCTATGAGATACATGCCGATCCAGTCCCCTGCATCCACTTCCTCCTTTATATCCCAGTATATCACTAGGTCCTGTGAATGCCCGATGGAGTAGTAGGAGCTGCTGACCATCAGGGTAGACCGGCTGTCAGAAGTGACAAGGTCCGTGTCACTGGTAGACCTAGGAATGGTGACCGTCTCATGGGAATTGTTCCTGATATCCATGTTATGGAACTGGTCAGGGTTATAGCTGTATCTGAGAGGCTCTTTGCACCGGCGCCGATTTTGTGAGTTCCTAGATGGAGATGCCATGGCTGCCAGGCCCAGGAACCTGTTTTGGTACAGATTCTGTGAAGAAAAAGAAGAAAGGATAGTATTTACAGTATTATTTATTTTTCAGTGATGTCAAAGCTCCGGAAAAGCAGTAAATCATAATGAGAAAGTAGCAGATCTTTTTCCATTTGGCATCGCAAAAAGGGCATGAAAAGGTGTAGCAGGAAACACAGTGCCAACTAGTCCATAATTCTTACCATGAAAACAAGCGTAAGAACAAGCCCTGCACCACCAAGCTCAGCCACAACTGGTAGTGGGTGAGGAAATAGTAGTAGCTGGGTTCCTCCACGCTAACGCATGCACCCAGGCACAAACCTCACAACTACCAAACTGCTGGAGAGCCATTCTCTCTTAACACCAGGAGATAGTCTTCCTACTTCTGACACTTGGAGTTAAGTCTTCTCCCCAGTAATCCTTGTTACATTTGCAGAGGAATCTTTCTTGAAGCACAGTTGCCCCAGAGACCATACACCATCTGGAGAGACTGATTAGCGATGAGTAAGAGCTCTTCCTCCCTGCTGGAGATCTGAAGACTGAGAGTCATGAAAATGGAGTTATCCCTGCTACCAAAATAGAGACATCTTCACCCAAGTGTAAATACACACTAAGCATTGCCGTGGCTCTCAGTATGGCTGATAGCTTCCCATGCTACTGCTCTGCTCCGTTTTTTTGTAGTAGACTGTGAGACACTATGCACACCCGCTCTGCTCTGGTAGGACTCTGGGAATGCAGTGGACAATTAATGGCAATCAAGAAAGTTACTGCAGAGTGGTTATCACCCCAGCAGTTGAGAAGTAAATTCCAACCTACCCTCCTCGCTCAAGACAAATGGAGTGACTTGTATGAAACGCACCATGATGCATCAGTTAAGAGCTCTCGTGAGTTAGCAGATGAAGACTGCTTAAGTTATGACTAGGTTAAATTTTTATATGAAGACATGTTCTGATACTGTTCAAAATACTGTTTATTCTTTACTTCTGTGCTGTTTGTTTTTTCCATTTTCCTTCCCAGCTTTCCCTATTCTCTCCCTGCAGCTCTGCTATTTCAATCACTCAGCTTTTCATTATTCATTAGCCTTCCATTATCTGTCTGTTGCCAACCATGCTGTCAAGTCAGTTAGATATAAAACCAGACAGCTTTCCAGTACGCTATGAAATGCTTTTCACATGATCAGAAATCAAATCATCCTTTTGAACTCAAACAAATTAAGCGGAAGAAAAATCATAGCTCCTTTGTCCAGCCAAGCAGTTATTTAACCCTGGTTTTCTTAAGGCTATGGTAGCACAGAAGAACAGTAAGTCCTGAAAAATTAAAATCTTCTTTTGGTTAATACCAATTTTTGTGGAATAATCAAAAGACTTATTATTGTGTCTTAGGATCCCGTTTTATAAAAACTATACAGAAAACAGAAAATTCAACTGGCACATTTGTACCCCCAGAATATGCTGTCACTTTGCAAACCCTGCCCTACAATGCTTACAATCCATTGACCCAAATCCTCACTTACTGCATTAAATAGGGTTTATAAGCAAAAATAGCTTCAGCAGGAATGCCACACCTTATAGTAAGTGTGGGCAAGATTGAAGCTAACAATGCAAAAGGTCACTAGAGATACCAGAATAGAAGGAGGAAGGAAGCTTGTGGGGGAACGAAGTGCATGGTGTTGCATTTGCTATGCATCTAATTATGGTTTTGCTGCTTCTTTTCTTTTTTCTTTAACAGTTACATTTATTCACTGTTTGAAAAGAGTTCGCTTCATAGTGTAATGACTGATATTTCCTGTAAATGGAAAATGCATCTTTTTATATTAAAAAAAACCCGCATCTCCCATGCTCTGAACATTTTCTAATCTGGGAAGCACTCGTGGACACGCACAACTACCACGCTCTAGTCGGTAATTTAAAATCCATGAGGCATTTCTGTCACTTAGGGAAGAAGGCATCTGCTGTTACAATGGTACCCAAGGCAACTACTGTTGGTTTTATAATGGTGAGATAGCAACACGAAGAACTTCAAGACCCCTCCTCTGTATTGGTCCATATCATCAACAGAGGCTCCTTTGCTCATAGCATGCTACCCAAAGGCTACTTCAGTTCAAAGGCAGACTTATTATTCCTGGTGACAAATTACTCCAGGGAGTAGTGGTTCTGCAGATACTTTCATTTTTGAATGTTAATGGATGTAGAGTATTAATTAACTGCATACTTTCAAATTAAATTACTTAAACATTTGATTTTTCCAGCTTCAGCATGACTTTAAGCAGTTTTAATGAAAATGGTAGATTTCATCATTATGTTCTAATTCTGTAAATTCCCGTTATCCTGTATGTTGATGCCATTAGAACAAATGGAATAATCTGAAAGCAACCCAGACCACATTCTCCAGAAATCTGAGCCTCTCTTATTTCCAGCATCGATTCTACATAAATATATTAGTCTGCAAAAAAGACAATTCCCAAATGGAAAAAATGCCAAACAAAAGGGACAACAGTCACACATCACTATCTGGATTAAATAATGGTATCAAAATACAAGCATGGCTGTATAAATAAGTAGAAAAGAGGTTAGGAAAAATAGTTACTTAGTATTTTATTACCAGCTTTGCATGTTTTCCATGCAGCTATCTAAAGCATGCACACAGACCCCAAGCTCTGGTGACGGAGTCCCAGACATAATGAGACAGCTTAAAAAAAATTGCAGACATCTTCTCAGTGTCTTCTGGAAGCAATCTGATCCATCACAGATACCTAGCACATAGATATATATATATAAATAACCCTTTTTTAGAGGCTTGAGATTTACATTTATTCTCTGTATCCCTTTGCAGAGGTGTGTACAGTATATACACTATGCTATGCTCTCACTTCTAATATACATTGTAAATATATTTTAGTGAGAACAACAAACGGTCAAATACTGACCCAACAGCACAACAGATCAGTTGTCAACAGAAACAAATCCCTCTTCATTCCTGGCTCAAAACTGGCACTCTGTACCTGCTTCTACAGCCAGTCTTCCCAGGGGTGTTTCCACCCATGGACTCTTTGTACCAAACCATCCCCATTCACTTCCCTACCCACTCCCCTCACTGCCTGTATGACAGTTAGCAGTGAGGAGAGCCTTGGCTGATCAAGGTGTCTATGCATCTAAGAGGAAAGGTGGGTTTCTCCTCACACCTTTTAAGCTTTTTGTCTCCGCTTATCAGATTTGGTCGTAAAAGGGACACACTTAAGGACATCACACATATGATTTTTTCAACATGTGAGCTCAAGCTTGTCCTAAGCTGAGGGTGCCAATACTGCTGCACTGCTTGGCTACTTCCTATGTCTGAAATTGTCTAAGAGGACCAGAGGAATGAGGTGACAAGGATGTACGATATTGCTGTTTTATCAAAGACATCCAGTTTCTTCAGTTTTCAACACCTGAAGCAGCAGATACAAAGATCTTTCCCTTTACATTCCCCAGTTAGACATACATAATACGTAATACAACATACATAAGTACTTTTCAGTTTACTGTATAGAAGACAATTTTTAAATTAGTTTCTTGTCAAGAAATGCATATAGTGGAAAATACTGGTGGAAAATGCATAGGGTTTCTACTGTTATCAGCTACTCTAGCATAAATAAGCATTTACTCCAATAAATTTAGTTTGGTTGTGGGTTTTTTTGTTTTGTTTTGGTTTTATATATATATCAAAAATAGTCCTTTTGCATTCAGGCAGCTATGGCAACAAGTATTTAGCTATAAAATATTAACACGCTGGCCAACACTAGCTAAAGGGGCATTGCTCCCCTCTCACTGGCACTCCCTCTGCTTTTCACAAAGCTCTGGAAAACTTTGTCTGTAAAGATCAACCAGCCACATGAAAGTCCTCAAAATGAGAATTTTGGAGGATTATCTATGGGCAAAATATGCCTCTTATTTCTGGCACTTAGTCCACCTAATGAAAACAAACACAATTAATTTACGGTATTTCCCCCTGCCCACCTCCCACCCCCCATATAAATGCAACTGCAATCCCTAACAAGGGAAAGTAGGAAGGAGCAGCCAAAATGAAATGACAGACGAGATCTGGTTGTAAAGAAAACTGATCTCAAAAACGTACACACAAAACCTGTAATCGGTAAATACCAAGAAAAAAATCTCTCACAAATTTTCTTCCCTTTTCACATTCACAACTCTCTCCTTGGCCAGTTGCTGACTGGCAGGGAGAACTGCTGTCATCAATGCCTTTTCTTTTATCACCTGAGAAAACTGCACCACCTCCCTCACAGAGACAAGAAGAATCCTCTGGCTGGAAGGCTTCATACCATTATTGCTGGCTAAATTTCACCAAAGGATTCAGAGCTGCCATGCAGCAACTTCCCCTAGAGAGCTGTAGGGTTTAATGTTAGGGTTGGGTGGTTTGGTTTTTTTTTTGGCAGGGTGGGTGGTGGTGGAATTAGCAGGATTATTTTAAATCATGTCAATTGTGATCTAAAGAACGTGATACTTAAGCAATAATGAGATACACCTCAGGCTAAGCATCTGCAAGGATCCAGCCCAGTTCTCTGTTCAGACAATTAAGAGCTGTCTTTCAGATACTTGTACTGACACCAGTGACCTCCTATCGCTGCTTTATCAGAGATGTATTTGTACAGGTCAGGATGGTAGTGTGATGGACTTTTACTGCCCATACCAAAGATACTAAATGACTGAAATACAACCCCATCACTAGAGGATTGGCAGGTGAAGAAATTAAAGGGAACAAGGTGACAATATCAGCCAGCATGACAGCGGGTTCCAAGTAAGACACATGTAGTCATTCAGATGTCAGCAAGCATCATCACAACCAGAATTTCAAGGGCAAGTACTGAGAAAGACAGTGACATAGCTTTGTATGACGGGAAGCTTGGGACACAGCACATTTATCCATCTAAAAATTTAATAGGCCAGTAGTCAAGTCTGATATCATAGGCAAATCAGATGTGGAGTCAGTCTCTTGGTTGCTCCACCAGAGATGAAAGTTCTCCTGATAAGCTTTTAGCCTTCATTTGCAAGGCTTATGTGTTTTGTAAAAGATAAGAAGGAGCCAAGACAGATAAAAAAATAAATAATAAATTAGGGTAGCCTAGTGAAAGTGGTAAGTTAGGACAGCAAAAGTCTTCTGACCAGCTTTCAGGAAAGTAGTATCATGTGCATCAACAATGATATTGTACCAACAGAAATATAAGGTAGTAACAGCCTGTATGAAAGGTTTAATTAGCTGGATGAGACACAATATTAGAAGATCTTAAAAACTTACATCACAGCCCAGGTGTGAACACCCAGAGTAAAATCCTGAGGCTGGGCCAGAAAGACGAGCAGGAAAGCAACAGTGCCTACAGTCGTCAGAAGGTGATGTGATGGGACTCGGCAAGCCACAGCTTTGAGGCAGACCTTTAATTTGAAGGTGAGCCTACTGAAAGGGCTTTCAGTATGTAAAACTATTTTATTAGAGCATAAATTAGGATCAGATAAGTTGTGAAAGACAGGAAACTCAGCTCTATAGTAAAAAAGCTGGGTGAAAGCAAAAAGGTATGAGAATGAATCTCACTGCTGCTTCTCACAGAGCAGGACTTTCCTCCAGCCTTGCTCTCAGCCCAGCAATATGAAATACTTCCCCAAAACCAAAGCTCCTGCTTGTCATAGCCCTAAAAGACTTGATGTGGAATCTGTTCCCTGTTCTTTCCAGCAACCCTCACACCTCCACTCCCACTGCAAGCACACCGCCCTTGATCTCCCCATCTGCTGCCCCCATCCATAGCCCAGAGTGTCCCCTAGCCAACACCACCCAGCACCTTTCAGGGAAGGTACGCTGTCCCTCTGTCAAACTCTGAGCCAAGAAATGTAAATAAACACCATGGATTTCCTCCTTTTGCCTAGGGACAGTCCTCTTAACACAGCATGTGGTACCTGCGCAGCAAATCATCAGTTGCATTCTCCATCACTCTGGGCGCAGTACAACTGGCGATACAAAACGCAAGGCAATTCAGAGGTAAAAAGAAACACAGTACAAAAGTGAACTGTAATCGAGCTTACAGTTTCAGCTATTGTAACTGCCTCCCATCAACCTGTTCCCACCTATCACAGCTATTTATTTATCATCATGTGAGAAAAATCCCTTTGAACATTTGAATTTTGGAAGAATTGTTGGTAGAACTCTTAGCACAAAGAAGATTTTTAAAGCATAGCTTACAGTACAGCCAAATCCAGTAAACAATGCCTTATAGTGCAAGGAGCTATACAAAATCTTCTCCAAATGGTTCAGCATCTGACTTGCTGAAGACAAAAAACCCAAAATGAAAATAATCAAGCTCGGGATTTGAAAATGCTATGATGCCAAAGGATTTAGAAAGCACGGGGAACTTTGTAGGACTGGGTTGGTTATTTGACAGGCACAGGAATGCTTTCCCAGAGCTCCAAAGGAATCATTTAATAGCACAAAGCAGTCACAGGCTTCTGTGGTCTACTAACACCCCTATCCCTGCAAGATATTGCAGAGCATACAGGTGAAACTGCCGCTCTTGAGAAGACTGAAATGAAGGCTGCAAATGTTTCAGAGAGATACAAGCCATAACAACACTAAAACACTTTAAGTGCATTTGTCTTAATGTCGCACATCTCTGGCACTATATATATTTATGCCTATAATAAATGCTAATCGGAAATCAAAGCCATTATGCATCAGCAACAGGGCAAATGGATGTTATTAGGTAGTTAATTTTTCCATTTCCTGACCTTTGTGTGTTTGCAGCCTAGCTGCACTGCTATGTTAATGTATCCTCTTACATTTAACTTCGCTTCAGTGATGTGCAGATCACTGCACAAATTAGAACCAAAATGAAAGAGTTGGCCTCAAGGACAACCCGGCAAGGTTCGGTGCCGGAGAGCGGAATTGATTCCTGATGCGGGCCTATTAGTCATAAGGCAGCAAAAGCTGGCAGTGCAGTAACCAGGAGTACTCTTAGTACCTACAAAGAAGCAGCATGATCAAGAGCAGTCCACATTTTCTCTTTCTGGAAGAAGTAAAAACAAGTGCTGTCTAGCAAACCCCAAAGAGCATGCTGGAAGATACACACATCACATTTCCTATTAAATGCTTCCAAGGAGAAAGATGTGTACTCCTCTAATTATATAAACCAAACAGTTTCTGGAAAAAGAACAACAAACAGAAAACAACAAAACAAAAATATTTTACCAGTTTTAGATGAGATCACTCCAAGCTTCTTTACTGTAGACTATTTATGTCTAACTAAGAGCAATTAACAATCTTACATTCAACACATTTGTATTAACACAGTGATAATCCATTCACAGTTCACTACATAAAGCACTGGGAAGTTTCTGCAATAGAATGCAGCTAAGAACAAAATTAGTTTCTTAATTTCTCTTAAATCAGTAGCAGAAAAACAGTCTTGCCTCAGCAGTTTGGCACAGCAAGGGATGAGAAACAGCCATCAGACTTACCCACTACAGAAAAAAAAATATATCTGAAAACATTGCCAATATTTTTAAAGGACAGATTCAGGTACACAAGGGCAGCTAATCATGGAATATGGCCTGAACTTAAAACCTCAAAAAGGTAACTGCAAGGAAACAACAGAAGGGTCGACGTGGTAACATCTTAAACTGAGATAACACTGAACAGCCTCTGTCTGTTCTTTCCACGCTACAAGATCAAAGAAATAACTGTAGGATCTGCTCATATGCTTCTATCAAATACTCCGAAGTCCACAATGCTCACCTTTGCTGGTGCTCTACAATGCGCACACCAAGAAATTTGTATTTTTAACTTGGTTGGTTTTAAACATCAGAAGCAGGCAGAGAAGTGCTGCTGCAGTACCAGAGGCAGATTGGTAACTACCTCTCAAGACATGCAAGATGAAGCATTCATTGGCAGGACAACACAGACTCTCTTAACAAGCATGCTCATGCCCATAAAGGCCAGTATGGACCACGCCAGCTTCACAGATACACACTCATAGTGACTGTTGTGCTAAAGACTAAAAATCTCCCTTCCTCATCTTTTCAAACCCAAGGACAATATTTTTGAAGAACAATCATTGCAAGAAGAATAGCAATCATTCTGTACCAGGCACCAGTACCGGTTTAATCCACTATTTAAAGTAGAGAAGCATCAGTCTCTGCTAGCGGAGAGTCATTCCAGAAAGCCTGAGCCCTCCACTGGTCTATTTAAGAATCATCATTGCATTCATAGGGTCCACTGCGCTGCTGGACTCTGCGTCTCACGGGAATGCCACTTAACATGATGGGGTTTTAAGAGGAAGGAGATAAGAACAGGAATGCTCTTCTCCTCTGCAGGCTAAAAGCATTGCTGCTCTTCTGTCAACTGATTCTCCTACTAAGAAGCCCTGACCACGTCGGATGCCCTGTTTCAGGTCCTGCAGAGCACATGATAATAGACACCTCTTACCTGATGGATTTTTATAGCCAGTGGCTTCAGCTTTTCAAGTACTTTGTCCATGCAAAATACCGCTGTCTTCAATAGCACTAACAGGCGCCCAGATTCATCCACCTCAAGCTCTGAGTACTTGAGTTAGCTAATTTAGGAATGCAGGTTCCCAAGACTCCCTGTGTACTCCAAGGGAAGAGACAGCCTCCTCCTAAAAAAGACTCAGGTAAGGCTTTCCCAGAGAGTATTCAGCTTTCCCCCTCCTCATCCCCTTTTTAAGGAGTCAGTGACTGTTGGGATCCTAGGTTAGGCATCTTAGGTTAGATAGGAAGGAACCAGACTGGTCTACGCACTTCTGAAGTGGTAACATTTTATATTATATACAGGTAAGTGGGCAAAGCGCTCCTGAGGGTGGCAGAAAATGTGTATTGTAAGTACAGTTGGGCATATGAAATAGAAACATAAGGCATATTAAAAATAATATACTAAGCTACTACCTGATTATTGAAGAATAGTCTGATTTTCTAGGCATCTATAGAATTGCAAACTAGGTGGTACAGAGAGAGTCAAAGCAGAAAAAATAAAATACTCAGTGTACTATGTACACTTTATGTACACATCTTTTCAAAAGTGTAATACCAGTAAATGCAGCAGGGGTTTACAGGAAAACCTGTGAAGACATCTTGCAAAATTTAAGAGACTACTAACAAAATGATATAGAGTAAATGTGAGTTGCAGAAAGATATCCAGTAATGCACATTTTCCAGAACTGTCAGGTACAGTCACTTCTCTGCTCAGAAGCAGTACCACGTTTCCCGTATCTCTTCCCCAGAGTCCAAAGACTCCTCTGAAAACATTTTGCAGAAAAAAACCCCTTAATTTCTTACAACGTGTGAGAGTTATAAAATTCCCACCATTCTCTACCAATAAGAATGTATTATACCTTCCACCATGACCATAGTTTTGCTAGAAACAAAGCTTGTGTGATGACTGCGGTGTGTATTGCTACCACACAGAAGAGTTGTCTAATGTATTACACAGGTATCGGGCATAGCTTATTATGTATAAAGCACATATACACAAAAGGCAACAGAAAGCAACCAAGCACAGATATCAAAAGTGAAGTTTTTAACAATAACACCCCTTCAGACATGAGTCTGAACCTTTGAAAATGAAAGGGCCACATGCATATGTATCAAAGGATTTACCCTGCAAAGCTCAGTTCTACCCATGCAGTATTCCCACCACCCGTGCTTCCCTCTCTGCCTGGACGCTCCCGTGTGCAGCACAAACGGATCCATATACACACACCACAAGACACTCATCAGTGCTACGACCTGTAAAATTTCTGTTATGACACCATTCTGCTTATGACACCATAAGCACCATCCCCTGCAAGAACTGCATATGGTTTCCCTCCTGCCTTCCTCTATCCCAACAAGGTCCCTGTTCCGCTGTGCCACATCCGTCACGTGACAGCTCCTACCATATTCCCAGGTGGCCATGCATCTTCCTCTCTTCTGCACTCCTTTTTATTCTCAGGACATATTATCTCCTCTTCCTCACTCATCCATATTCCCACCCTCCCCTCACTCATAGGTAGGAAGGGATATGGCACAAGGCGTCACTTGCTGTACCAGCCATAGGACAGGCGCTGGATTAATGCGTAGGGACAATAAACACCCGAAATCCCTGAGGGATGGAAGGAGGTTCTTTTCACTCATGGTTCCTTCCAGCTGCCCACGGTAGCTGACCTCCACTCCACATCAAAGAGAACATTTAAAATCTCTCATTTCATTCATTGCCCCTACACTGTCATGCTTCTTACCCCCATCTGTATTTCTTTAAGAGAAAAGTGTTTTGAAGTATCAGTGTCTTAACGTCCTCATGCAGTGAGGCAGGTAGGTATTATTAGCAGGCTATCAAATATTAAAGCCTTACATCAACCATCCCTTTGATCTACAAACAACAACAAACCACTGCAATAAACCAGTCTCTCAACCTGACTCTAGCTTTAGAGCATGCCCTCAGCTCCATCTTCTACCTTTCAATGAGGCCTAGAATACCCCGACATTTGAAACTTAATGGGCTGCAAAGCTCCTGTTATTATCACCTCCAGACAAATCCAGAAATGCCATCCCGTTGAGTGTGCTTGATCCTGCTTCCGACAAAATTAAAGGCAAAACTCGCCCTGACTTCAGTGTGGGGACAAAGCGACTTTGTAAAGCAAAGGAAAACCCATACAGATGTCAACAGCTACAGTTAACAATGGCTAATCCAGACCTGGAAAATCAGAGTTCGTATCTTAATTAAACCACTTCAAAGGATTCCATCCATGTACAACCCATTCTGTTACAAAACACAGACAAACATGGAGCAGCAAGTTGCATTTTCTATATTAAAGTAACTACTCTTAAAATGAGATCTCAAAACCTAGAAACACATCTGGCATTTAAAGGGTGAGGATTGATTTAAAATCTAATAGTTTTTAGACCATGGCATCTGAATGTTTTCTTCCTATGCAATTATAATAATAGAATCGAACACATTTTTCATTTTTTCAGAAGAAACTAAACCCCTCATGGATTAAAACTGGAACATCAGACACTGAAACATATTCATCATTACAGCATTTTTTTGTCTGATTTCACCAGAAGGCAGAATGAAAACTGCTTGCAAGTATTAAGAGTTCAGCTTTCACATTTAAGCATGCTTGTTCCCAACAGACTGACTTTTTACATCTGTATACTCTTGGGGAGATTATGACAACATCCTGGTCTTTTTTTATATTTCTTTAAAAATATAAATATCTAAAGTTTTCTACTTTGGGTTTGTTTTTTTTTTAAGAAAAAACTACTATAAAAAAGATTTTGAAGATCAAGTTCTTATTTTGTAATGAACACCTGATTTATGCTTAGTAATACCTCAGATCAAGCGTTTTATTCTTGAAGATAATCCCGATGCCATTAAAACCTTAATACTGCTGAGAGAACCCACAAGGCATAGTTTGAAGGGTGAGACTTCGCTGTTCCTAGGCAGGTGGAACTAGTCTCAAATACTTATCTCCATATCAGATTTCTGCTTCATATATATTAAAAGTTGTTTATGTTTTGATTGTATAAATAATAATAAGCTGCTACAATAATTGTATTCATGAGAGAGCAAAGATACCGGATTCCTATCCCAAGAATAGGAAAGAAAGGTTCCTATCCTAAAAGGAAATAAATAGTTCTGGTATTACAGTCTCTAGTTGAGGAACAAGATTTTACAAAGAGAATATGTGGTGGCTTTACCTAGGGAACAAAAATAAAAATCCTACACAAGAGAACAGAAGTTGTGTTCAGGAACTCTCTTTTCCTCTGAATTACTGTCAAACAGTTCTAAGGTGTGTTGAAGATTCTCTGGGGAACAGCCAAGGTTTGATGAAAGGATGCCTGGTAATTTCCTCCTGGAAAACAAGTATGAACAAAGAGCAGATTTTCCAAGCAGAAACCACCCAGAACAACTGGAGGAAAACGAGATCAAGTAGATGGCGAAAAGCAAACTGGTGCAGGCTCCTCCAACCAAATACAACTGTAGAAGAGAGACGAGCACCGCTGACTACCATCATCAAGAGAAACTGGACCTGCACATAGAGGTGGCCCAGTCCTGTTGTATGATTTCTGAACTTCACCCACACTCACTTTGCTGCTAGTACACCCATAACACAACAGTTAGATATTACTGTGTTGTGTCACACAATCATATGTACAGGCACGTTACTGCATCAGGTTCTGATTCACTTTTTTCTCTTCTTTTTTCTCTTCTACTCCAGTTAAAAAGAGTTTGTAGTCCTGTGTTCAGAAAGTCTCCTGAGAGTTTTCAAAGGGGCAGAACAGCTGCAAAGGTGACCAGAAAAGTTGTATTTCACTCACGCACAGACAAAAGCACAAGGATGGTTCTGAATGAAAGTTCAAGCCATAGTTTTTCACTTAATTTTAATGAGGACCATTAGTTAAGACTTAAACCAATGCTTTTTTGCTGCCACTGAATCCTCACAGAAAAGAAGTAATCATGATTTTTAACACTGCTCTTAAAGTAAAGCCCAAAGGAGACATTTTTTAACTGGTTTTTCTGGTAACAACCAGTCTATCAAGAAAATGCCCTAAATCCATCAAGAATTAGGTTCTAGGGCATTGCAATGACAGTCTACAATTAAATTACCTAGTGTTTATAGAAGCCTGCACCAGTAATCACGTTGGAAAACTACTCGGTTCAGCAGCTGTCAAACCCGAGTTCTGGAAGAAAGCCCCAGCCACACACAGCGCCAGGCACGGCACCACGCACAGCGCCACGCACAGCGCCACACAGCAAGGCTGCAGCCACGCCGGCAGCCTGACCCCAGCAGATGCCCTGGCATGGGACTCGGTCCTGCTCACCTGCAGGCAACAGGAGCCACTACTGCCCAGTTCTGTGCACAAATCAACGATGCACACATTGGTCCACAGATGCTACTTTTAAACGGATTGGTGTTACTTGATTGGTGTTACTATTTGGCTTACCCTCAGGTAGCAAAACTAGAACGTCATGAGGTTAAAACTTGACTTTTGAATAGGCATTTCCATTAAGGGTCCTCAAGCACCGTAAGAATTCATTCATATGTAGTTGGTTTGCATGGCAAGGTTTTGGTAGCCAGGGTGGCTACAGGGTGGCTACAGCTTCTATGAGAAGCTGCTGGAAGCTTCCCCCATGCCTGCCGGCCCCAAGGGGGACCCGCCGCTGGCCGGGGCTGAGCCCACCAGCCACAGTGGCAGTGCCTCTGGGATAGCGTATTTAGGAAGGGAAAACAAAACTGTAACAGCAGCTGGAAGAGAGAAGGGAGACTCAGAGAGGCACAGCCCTGCAGCCCCCAGGTCAGCGCAGGAAGGGGCAGGAGGGGCTCCAGGTGCTGCAGGAGAGGCTCCCTGGCAGTCCATGGTGAAGACCATGGTGAAGGCCAAAGCAAGTTGTCCCGCTCAGCCCATGGGGCCCATGGCGGAGCAGCTATCCACCTGCAGCCTGGGGAGGAGCCCATCCCGGAGCAGGTGGATGCCCAGAGGAGGCTGTGACCTGTGGAGAGAGGAGCCCAGGCTGGAGCAGGTTTGCTGGCAGGGCTGATGCCCCCAGGGGGAACTCCGGCTGTGCTTGGGGGGCTGTGACCGTGGGGGCCCCATGCTGAGGCAGCTCATGGAGAGCTGCAGCCCCTGGGAAGGGCTCAGCTGGAGAAGCTCATGGAGACCTGTGTCCCCGGGGAGGGACCCCAGGCTGGGGCAGGGCAGGGTGTGAGGAGTCCTGCCTCTGAGGGAGAAGGAGCAGCAGAGAGAAGGTCTGATGAACTGACACTAGCCCGTGTTCCCCATCACCCTGAGCTGCTGGGAGGGAGGAGGTGGAAAAGTTGGGAGTGAAGCTGAGCCAAAGCAGTGGGGTGGGGGGGAAGGTGTTTCAAAGATTTAGTTTTAGTTCTCGTCATCCTACTCTGATTTGATTTGCAACAAATTAAATGTATTTCTCCAAGTCGAGTCTTTTTTGCCCATGATGGTAACTGGTAAGTGATCTCCCTGTCCTTATCTCTACCCATAAGCTTTTCATTATATCTTCTCCCCTGTCCAGCTGAGAAGGGCAGAGTGACAGAGCAGCTTCGTGGGCATGTGGCATCCAGTCAGGGTCAACCCACCACTGCATAAGACCTACAAACAGAAAGGACACTAATATGACAGATTTATCACTTGTAACACATTAGCTTAACGAGCACATACCAACGTTTCTGGTATTTTTCCTCTCAATAGCAGTGATAAATTAACTCGATTGCTGTATTTTCCTAACCTCTAATCAGAAGCTGGATGTTTTTATTAAAGACATTTCGGTCTGATTCAGAAAGCATTCTTGGAAACAAACAGCCTGTAAGCAGTGGAATTAATGAGGCTGTTTCCTGCAGAGCTCTACCCATCACTACCAAACCTCTGCTAAAGCACCAGCTTCCTCCTGTCCACTGCAAAAACACACCCGAAGCAAAGGTACAGACAACCCCAGCAACTCTCCCTGAGACCTGTAGAAACTTAATTCAAAGACAAGTACTCCTCTCTGCTTCACTTGAAATTGCCAACGGCTTCAAGAGTAATTAAGTAAGGGAGTGACAGAGAGAAGCAGAGAAGTCTGATCACCCCAGGAAGACAGGCTATAAAAAAATTTATACACAGCCTCACTGATTTAATTGATTACTCACATAAGGGAATTTCCTTATGTCTACAGGTCTGCAGAAATAGGCGTTACAGTATTTCAAAAGCTGTTACAAAAACATAGCAGAAATCTAATCAAAGCAACTCCAGTAGGAACAGGACCTGATCTTATACATAACCCAACACTATTCCCTTTCCAGCTCCATTCTCCCTAATTAGTATTTTGTCTGTATACACAGTCCAGTGTGTTCGCATCCTGATGGAAAATTTTAGTTACAAATGAAACAAAATACGTTCATATTTTCTGTGTGCATTTTGTGACGGATTTTCAGCTTAATATCCAATCTGGTGTGGATTTTTTCTCCCATTTTAAGGAGGCATCAAGTGTATAATTTTTCTTTGAGAAGCAAAGAAATTCATAGAGGTGAAACCTTAGTGTCATGAAGAATGGACTATTCTAAACTGCAATACACAAAGAAAAATATATATTGCATTTATATTTTTCATTTTTAAATTCCCAATGCAAGTATATATTCACATAAGTCAGAGAAAACTTACGTGACGAAGCTTTCCCAGTGTATTGCAGAATCATTTTTTCATTATGCAACTTAGCTCTGCAAATGATTTAATATTAATAAAATTAAATATTTGTTGATTTTAATTAGCCTTTTATCATACAGAATTTCACAAAATATGTATTTTTTCAGGCAGTTTCTCTGATGGCTTTGAAGAGATGGGCCACATTGAAAGCAGACTTAAATTTCCCCATAAAATCAAAATATTTGTGCATGTCAGAAGTATTTCTACATGTCATTCAAGCAGCAGACCTGCAAAATACTATGGAAGCAATGCAGGTGCCCAGTATGGAAATGCTGAAAGTTAAAAGAATATTCGTATTTTACCAAAAGAAGTTATAAAGCCTTTCATCTCAGATTTTTTCCCAGATATTTTTTTGCAGTTGTGGATTATTTTTTTTTTCCTCAGGCCCATGAGCTTCTAGCTGACAACAGCCAGCAGAGCAACAAGAGATTTTAATATGGCATCAAGACTCCAAAAGGCACGCAGTGCGGATATTGTTTCCAATGCCATCAGTGTTCGGTTCTCCAGTACGGACGATGGCTTGCAGGCTTGCACATGTGGGTACGGATCCCTGAAAAACCCCTCCGTTCCTCTGAAGTAAATTTAGCCCAGGCCAGATCTCGCACGTCTTGGATGTGATGGAAAGACTCCTGTTGACTTCCACAGACTTTGAAGCCGATCCTGTCCCACTGGGTCATTTGGGGTTCTTTTCAATTCCTAAATACTCAAGGTTAGATGGAAAGCACCATCTTCACAGCCTTCCACTTCCATGATATAACGGGAAGGATAGCAAGCTTACCAAATTTCCTTGCAAGTGCACTTTTCCTAACAACTTGAATGACTGGTGTTCAATCCTGCTGGTTTTTAACACATGTCTCTGCTTCTGCTGGTGCCTGTAAACCCCCTTGTGCTTTCCCAAATGTACAGTTATTCCCTTACAAGGCTGACAGATAATAAGCAACAGAGAATGTTCCTTCAATTAAACTGGTGCTGGAAATAGGGACTGACGTAAACAGGAAGAGGGAATCGTGCCAGAAATTAATCTATTTCTTAATTCCTCCATTAAGCCATAACTATCATCCCAGCCAATATTTATATTACTCTAATTAAAAAGACATTAGGAGAGCAAGGGATCTGGTTTACAGCTCCACCTCACCTCCTAACACTGCTCCCCCCCGGGACCCCAGCACCCAGCTGAATCTGCAGGGCAAGAAGGGGGATTTCGTTGATGCTTGCAGGTTGGCGACCACCATCCTTTTAGCAGCCAAATGGGTTTTGGTGGATCTATTGGCTCTTCGGCCTATCAGGAAAACCTACGAGAGGAGCTGCAAAGTTTAAGAGGCAATATTTAAGTCTCTTTGCTTATCATTGCAAAAAGAAAGCCAATGTGACTGCATAAGGTACGGTATAAAACAAAGGGGTTGCAAAATGTTTTATTTTGGATATGCAGGAACGTTTTCCACTGGGAAATAGCTGTCAGTACAGGTTCTTACCTATGTGTGCTGTTTTATAAAACAGTTTCTAACACTGATATTTTTAATCATTCGGTTTTGCTCAAGAACTACAATGCCAAAGAATGTTTGAAAGGTTTCTGTATGTTGAGTCCTAAATAAACCACAGGTAAGTATTCTACACTAACAATGTTTGGCATAGGAACACCAATAGATCTTTTCTCCATAAATAACTTGTATGATTAAAAGGATGAATGCCACATATGATAAACTCCAGTTAAAGGCTTTTTTTTAAAAAAAAAAAAATTAAAATTAAACATTGTTGTGTGTCTTAATGTAAACACACGGCATACTACAAAAAGCACGTGTGCTACAGCAACCACAGATAAACCAAGTAAGATGTAATGCTCACACCAGAGCTGATTTTTTTATAAGTGACAGATCAATGTAAACCCTCTTCCCCAACGAAGGACTAAATCCAAAACAAAAGGTTAACATGCTGTTCTTCATCTCCTCTAGAGAAGACCTTTTAAAAGCCAGAAATGACTTTCAAGAACCAGCATGTACTACAGCACTAATTCCTTTCCAACTGAGAAACTTATTTTGATGGTGCCCTAACTTTTTTTTTTTTTGGGTGGGGTGGGGTGGGAGGGCTGTGATTCTACTTTTTCATTCCAGTCTTTTACAGCCTGCATTGAGATTTGAGTGCTGGAATGAGGTCAACTTTTCTATATCGGTTATTCATTTAAGGGAGAGAAAATTCATTTAAGGGAAAGAAAATATTCCGAAATATCACCAGGAACATTACTCTGACTATACAGGGTATATGCAAGGAAACTAATGCAAAAGGTTAATTACGTATTTAAACACAGCGCTGTGAACAGTGCTCCAGCTTTCCCAAGGATTTGGAAGGGTCCTGCATTCCCTGCACCTGTGAGGTCTTCACAATGCCAACAAATACTGGCACTTATCTCAAATGCCTACACGCAACTCAAAAGGCTTATCGGCAAGGTCAAGTAAATGCCCTTGCAGGTACATACTGTTCATGGCCATAGGCTGAATCGTGCATGTAGTTTGCTCTTCCTGAAGTAGTCCATATTGAGACTGAAACAAAGTGTTTTTTGTTTTTTGGGTTTTTTTTCTAATAACAACAATAAAGGAGAAAACAGTATCCAGTAAGTATTGTTACAAACTTAGTTCAACACATTTTCCATAGAGGATGAGGAGAGGGGACATGGGGCTGGGGACTGAGAAATTACTTTCTTCAATTTAGAAAGTGGGTTGGTTTGGTGTTTTTTTTTCCTCCATACATAGAGGATAGTGGTAGACACAGAGCCAAAGCTGCACTTGCAGTTAATGGATTTTGTCAGTAAGAGGTAGGTGATACGTCTAATAGACAGCACTACGACAAGTACTTAGGATTTGCACCAGTTCGGTACATCCGAAGACAGCTGTCTATGTAGACTGAGGACCAAACTTGTCTTTTAACCAGAAGACTCCCCTGAGGAGACACAGCATCACAAGCCAGTTGAGTGTGCCGCAGGAGTTTCTTCCTGCTACCTATTTCTGGCAGGATTCTTGGTGGGAGGTATTCAATACAACCTCCAGGATCTCCTGCATGTTGTATCTAAGGGCCCAAATTCATTAAGACATTTAGGTAGCAGTAAGGGATGCCCTTGTTTAAAAATTAGGAAGAATCATCACGACAGTTGAATTTGAAAATGCTGCAAAACATCCTTCTGGCACTCTGGTAAAATTTGGGTTTGCTCATAAGTTAAACAGGTATTATGCCCTCTGCTTTACTAAAACAAATCCTATTCTTGATCCTTTTGACATCCTTTCTGCTACTAAACATGATCTTCAAGACTTTTCACTTGAGACAAAAGATACAATCCTACAATGACCTGCATCATGTTTCTGGGGGGATATGAGGTTTTGGACTGTGGCCTAACTGAAACACATCTTCTTTCCAGCGTAATAAAAGAAACGGCCAAATACATTTGAAGGTGTACTTACCTGATGCAAAAGCTGCAAAATTCAAATTATTTTCATGTGAAATGTCAGGTTGTGAACAGTTTCCATAAGCTAGAACATTCAAGGATTACTTTTCACCAAAGAGTTTTCCCATGAGTCTTCACCACATTTTGTGAGACTGTATGCACTACACATAGCACGTATGGCCAGGAAAGTTTCACATTGTTCAGTGTAGAATACATTTGCAGCTACGGAGAGATGAAAGGAGGAGTGCCGTTGGACAGTCACGCAAATTCTCAGTTGACATCACCAAGCGGCTGCATGTATTTCTTCAGCAATTACAGCACTGCTTAACGTGCACAGGGGCTCCAAGTACCCCCCAACAAAATCGCCAGCGCCCCAGGCTCTCGCTGGCTACTGCAAAGTGCAAAGCTTAACTCAGAAAGGATACGTCCTCATGAAACTGGAAGAACACAATGACCTATTACATACACAGCTGTTCACTGAATTCTTACTCTTGACAGAATTAAAGTTATTTTTATTATTAGTAACAAAGAAGAATGTAGAAGCAAACACACAAACAACAGCTCCAACCATAACAACATTTCAGTGAACAGAAATAACACTAGATAAGCTTTAATGCACATTCTGGCTCTCTTTGATAACGCATGACAGTTCGTAAGACTAAGCTGTGCAGGAAGATGCGTACAGCAGCAGTGTGTTATGCATGCACATAATCTCACAGGTTCCCCTAGTAAGTGGTTAGTGCCAGTCATACATTCCTGCATCTCACACATTAGTGTCTACTGTGATGGCCGATTTGTGTGTCGTGATGACTCAGAATTAATTCACGGTTAGAAGCTGCAGGTTTCAGAAAATGCCTTGTGAAGGTGAGCGGTTGATGCATTCTGTGCTTTGCCTACGCATGGATGCGTGCAACTGTAATGTTACAGTTGCCTGCTGCTCCCAGGACCTCCTTGCTATGATGTTATAATTACCATGTCCTGATTCAGTAAGAATTCTTGGGCAGGCCACACAAAACCAACACTGACATCAGATGGATGCTTAGCAGGTCACAAAAAAATCCCCCAAAAAACAAAAAAAAACCCAAAAGAAAACATAAACAACAAATAGTCACTTCAAATGAAGCTTGATTAAATATGTTGTTGAAAAAGTGCTCAAATTACCTGAACCACTTTGATCTTAAACATGGACCGGGGGCAGCTGCAACCAGCTCTGAGCTTTGGCACATTCCATTATATGAATGGTAGTGAATTTATAATGGAATGGTATGAATGGTTTTTATAATCAGAAAAACACACTGACCTTAACACTACACAGGTGGAGCAGCATAATGACCCGCCAATTGTAAGCGCATCAATTCCTGGGGAAAAGGTCAATGAGGTTAACTCAGCATGTATCCCATAACCAACATAAGCGACATTTTAAAACATTGTTTTTTCCAGCAAAACCTTTCTGTCTTTGCCAACATTTTATTGATTGATTTGTTTCACTGTTCGGTACTGAGTATATCTTACCCATGTTAACAGTGTACTAGGTTATGTTCCAGCAGAGCTAGATGTTGTCACACACTTCAATGCTGCAATACAGGTGTTTAAAAAAAAAAAAAAAAAAAGGCATTAACTACAACAAACTTTTCAGACTTTATAAGATTAAGTAGCATATTTATTTAACTTAGGAAGAAAATGAAAGACAACAAAAGACACCATCAGTGGATCTTCAGCTTCATGGCAATATCCTCACACTGAGTGAGCTTATATGATTTGCAGCCAACCAGCATTTCTGCTTCCCATCAATTTGGCGATAACGTAAGATATTCACGGGGACCAGCCACAAAGGAAGCCAATTTCAGTGTACCATACTGGAGTTGACTGGGTATCCAACACAGCCCAAATACTCCATGATCAGACCACAGAATACAATGAGCAAAATTCTGCTTCTCTACCTACCTCAACCACTTTTAAAAGAACCACTTGTTACAAAATCATACAGAGAGAAGGGATGAAAAAGAGGAACTTCAATCTTAATCAAGATGAGCTAATCAACAAGGACAAAAGGCTCTCCAAACATGCAATAATAAAACTTTAAATAAACTAAAAAGAAAAAAAAAATAAAAAAAAAGAAGTGAAAGACATCCACAATTCAACCACAACAGCAACACTTATGGTGTATTTCAGCTCCTTTCCCCCCCTTCTCTTCTGTGACCAGGGCACGCTGCTTTACAGCTTCTCTGCAGCACCAGCAGGGAAAGCACCTCAGCATCAAGACAGCCCAACGCCCCCAGCTCCTCATCCCACCTCTGGGGACTGTCGCCCCAGCCTAATATTCACCCCCACCATCGGTTTCTGCTCTGTGCTCATCACAGCTGATAAGGCAAGAAGAAAAGTCTTACAAACAACATGATCGAAACTACCACTACCACTACCATCGTCAATTCAAGAAGAGCACAAAAATGGAGAACAGAACAAAGGGAACAGGCAAGCAATGAATTTAGGGAGATCTGCTGCTGTTCAGAAACGTTCAGCTAAAAAAAAAGACGCATAAAACAATACAATGCCATTTGATCATACCCCCCCTGAGATTAAAAGGCTTTCAAAACAGGTAATAGCCATGAAATTAAACAAAAGTACGCGTTGTTTGGTCAACTCCCTCCAACTTTCAGAAGTCACTAAATCTCATGGACATAATCCATTTTAGTCCCAAATTTACCCGCTGCCTAGAGTCTAGTGACCCTTTGCTTTTATTGAAAAAGCATATTTACAGTGGATATAAAGCAGGGTGATCTCAAAGTTGGGCAAAGAGCCACATCATCTTGAAAGACAATTTCAGAGAAGTTAATCCACACGCACTTTTTCAGCTGTTAGGAGTGCACACAACAAAAAGTCTTCCAAATAAGCACCACTGTATAACCATCTCACAACCTCAGTCACCATGAGTTTTGTTCAGTCACACAGAAGCTAGTTTTAGACTGAAGAGCTTTTCCCACAGCAAAAAGTTATATACTACAGCATTCTCCTTAACGTCTCTGCTGTTAGTGATTTGGGATAAAAGTACAGGTCTCTTTCTAATCCAATTCTAATGTAGCTTTCATGGAAAGAAAGTTTCATTCTCCATAGGCAATGTAAAAACCCCGCAGCTCCTTTCCTACCTTCAAAGCCACCCACATCACACCACTAGGTTATGCAGACCAGGGATGCTGCACAATCAAAGCAAAACTCTGGAACAAGGAAGAGCTTCCAGACATGCACCCCCCACCACCTCCTGCTGCGCTGAGTGTAGCTGCAGCAGACAGCACAACTCCAAGGTGTTGCAAAAAAGTTTTCACCCACCTCCTCCCTCAAAGCGTCTCAGCATTGTCGACCTCAAGTCACTTCATTTGTGAACGGGAAGCAAAAACAAACAAATATACCGATCTAACCCCAACTGCCTGTCTCGCACATCATACAAAACCTATGCTAAGTCACAGGAAGCATTTTTTGCATGGCGATAGGATGCGTCGCGGTACTTTCAGACATTCAATCCAGAAAGAGCAACGTCGCTCAGGTTTTACAGCAAGCCTGGCAGAAGCCCCAGCTGCCATCAGCTTGGCCAGCCCCAGACGCCCCACCGGGCAGCGCAGCTCCAGTGGCACGCTGAGGCTGGGGCTCTGGCCACCCGCCGCACACTCACACCCCTGCCCCGGGATGAGTGGCACGCGTGCCCGCATGTGCTCAAACTTCCATAGCAGTAGATAGGAAAAGCGCTATCTTACATCCAAATAGATTTACTCAGGGGTACGTTTATGTTAAATGAAGTGCTTCAGAAATGTAATTGCAGTTGAAGTGCACTTCAGGTAAATTGGAGAGCCTGTGATCAGAAAGACTACAATCGCTCTGATGAACACTGTTTTCTGGATTTCTTTTTTGTCTGTCTCTGGTCACCTATGAACTCCCATCTTTACATTCAGATTGCACGTTTCCCGGCACTTTTATATGGTTTTCACATGGCACTCATACAGCATTTGCCCTCCCCTCCTAGGTTCATGACTTTATCTGCCCATTGCTAATGCATGAGAAGTCTAAAAAACACTTATTTCAATAAATGCATACACAAACACATCATCTCAAAGGCCAGGGAAATCAGTAGTATCGTGTTTTGAGCCATGTATGATAAAGAGGTAAGAGCAACGCCTAAACACAGCAGCTTTGCTGTTTGTGTTGAGGGCTGAGTACCCATTCATTTTCTGGCTGGAAACAACAGAGGTTTTCCAACCAAATCAGCCCTGCATCCACAGAAGATGAGCAGTTTCTTCTGAGCTCTCTGTGTGAGGTTAGAGTGATCCAGGAGAAAAGTGAAAAGTAGGGAGCAGAGTCCACTTGGCAGTGGAGTTTTCCTAGCCTGTTTCTCCTTCTGTAAACACTGGTGAATTCAAGTTGATTCAATTGATGTTTAT
This sequence comes from Microhierax caerulescens, assembly GCA_035590215.1. Lineage (NCBI taxonomy): Eukaryota > Metazoa > Chordata > Aves > Falconiformes > Falconidae > Microhierax > Microhierax caerulescens. The sequence goes on along the minus strand of JAVJGJ010000047.1, from coordinate 84,426,458 downwards.
TACCTCCTTGATTTTTATATTTTTCATTTATCTCTCACCTCTTCTAACATCTTCTCTTTCACCACCCATCATTTAACATGGAGGTTTCTGGTTCGCTGTCCTGCTCTGACAAGCCCAGCAGTACCTTGAACCATCTCCCCTCGAGTTTCATACCTCCTTTGTTTCTGCTATTACTTCATCTGCCCTGCTCCTCCTCCACCTTTCATTTCACTCCAGTTTGTCCCTCTCCCTCCAGAAGCCATTGCTGGTCTCTGTAGCTGACACCTGCCCCCGGCCCCATCCTGCCTTTTAGGTAGTGTCTGGGAACCTTCTGGGTTTTCTGCTTATCATACAAGTATATTATTATCATCTTCATGCATGCCATGCCCGGCCTGAAGCGATCCTGAGACACGTATCCTGCCGGTACCTGCCACCTTGCTTCAAATCCCTACTCAAAAACACTTTTTGCGGTAAACATTCAGGAAATAAAATTATTTATTAGGAAATAAAAAATAAAACCCTGGCGATGGTAAAGCTGGCATGCAAACAGCTAAAATCAATGCCCGTTTCACATGTCTACATGCGTGTGCGCGCACCTACTCGTATGTGATTACATCTCTGCGGCACCCTTGCCTCCCGCTGCTGCCCACGCTTTCCGTACCGCGTGCTCGCAGCCCGGGAACTGCCCACTGCCTGGAGCTGGTTTGTGCAGTCACAGCCCAACAGAACTCCAGCCATGATGTGCAGCGTTGGTTAATAACAGCTCAGTCTTTACAAGAAAACCCATCCAAAGCTGGACAACTGTTTCATTCAGCGGTCAACAGCCTTTTTCCAGAGACAGCGACTACTGGGGCTCAGTATGACGCCATGTGCACAGGGGACAATCTGGCAGCACAGCCAGCTGCCAAATACTGAGCCACCGCTTCAGAATAAGATGGAGCGCCACACTCAGCCATGCTAACAGAAAAGGCAACAAGCTGCTCTGCCAATAAACAACTCTGTTGAGAAGAACAGAAAAGCAGGTATGATTTTCCTGCAGATATGCTTTTCTGTTCCTCCGTCACTTCCTTCTTTGGCCACTGCCAGCATCAGCCCCAGTATGCTGTTAATCAACAGCTGCCTGCTGCATGGTTTAAGTATTATCTTTGCATTGAAGGAATCAAAATGACATTGAACATAACAGAATGACTTCTTTTAACCTCCACAGATTGATATTTGAAAGGTTTTCCAGTTTTTATAAAGATCAGAGGAAGAAAGGTAGTACTTGTTATTTATGCCACAAGTGTTTGCTCTTTCTGTCTCAACAAGTGAAAACAGGTAAAGATCTCTATTTTTCAGTTTTGCTAGTTGCACCTGCTAGCTGCAGCTGCTATTTTAAACACCTCACTACAGCAGGAAACGTAAAATCCTTTGGAATAAATGTTCGGTTTTGTGACTGCAAGTCAAATACTAACAAATTCTCATGTGTAAATTAGCTCAATATCTCACAAACCAGTAAACAAATTAGACATTTTCTTTTCCCTTCAGTAGACAAAAAGAAAACTACTGTAATGTCATTAGAAAAATAATTAATTTGTTAATTGAGGATTTTAATTGCCCAGAGACAAACCTCAGTTGCCTTGAAATCTGGCTCAAAATCAGAGTTACATCTGTTGTAGAAAGCACTCCAGCTTTTTCAAGTAAAGGCACAAAATCTGTACATATTAATGTAAAATGAAACCTCTCGTTGTTTTACGCCAAAGGCAAATTAAATATACAACAACATCTTTGTGCCCTTTTCAGGTGAGATCTTCCATTTGCTAATCTGCAAACCTACCACATTGTTGTCATTTTGCAGCCCAGTCTTCAAAGGCATCAGATAGCAATATTAACAACAAATAGCTGACAATATAATTTATAATGTAATATTTATAATTAATATTTGAGGACTGGACTAGGTGATCTTTATAGGTCACTTCTAATTCAAACCTTTATGTGATTAAATGCTGATACATGAAGATCAAGTTCAGAAACTAGGTCCTGAACCAAGACCCCCCATGAAGGAAGGAGACACAAGCACAGAACAAAACCCATGGTTTCTGTCCCCAACAAGGTGGCATCTCAAACACATGCCCACTAAGACCTCAAGATGAACAGAGACAGAAGAGAAGATGAGACAGTGATCACTACCATAGTAAACTGTAGTCTCAGGCCAGACCCCAACGGTCCACCACGGTTTCTATGGGCATTACAGAAAGGAGGAGTTTTAACGAGAGGCAGGCAGGATGACACCATGTTTCCTTTGCCTGACAAGCAGGAAGGGCAGCAAGGAGGAGCCCGTGAAGGTTAACTGGAAGGGGTCAAGCCTTCCAGGATGTTGGCCATGATGGCTGACCAACAATGGTGCTGAACTTTTGGTGTGGAAGGAAAGATGGTCGGAAGGGTATCCACAGGTCACGAATTCCTCTGAAGATGAGCCGCTGTTTGAAATATTCTGCAGAAAGAGGAGAAACAAAGCAAAAAGGGGGCAGAGAGAGAAAATACAGTCAGAAGAACACACTCTGTAGTTAGAGGATGCTTCCAGCAGTACTGTGGATGGATGCAAAGTGAGGCATGTCCACTCCCACAAAGGATATTGCAATAACTGAGGCCCCAGGGAATGAAACACCGGACAATGAGCTTCTCCTGCAGAGCCCATCTCAACCTGTCAGTGTATTCCCAGCCATTTCCTATCCTCAACAGACAGATCAAGTTCTGAAAGAGCACGAAATTCTTCTTTTGATGAGCCTCTGGGAAACATGGCTTCCCAGCAAGCTCTCCTTCCTCCTCTGGATTTCATCAGGCTGTTCACCAAACTCCTTGGCCATGTATGTAACACTACAGCTACTGACAGCACACAAGGAAAACTGAATCAAGTTGGTACTATTGCACCGGTAGGAAAGGTCTCAAGAGTTGACATCTCCACATAACTACATCAGTTATCCCTTTCTCATATGCGGTGAAACGATGCATATGTCTGTTTCTACCTAATATTTTGGTTAAAGGTGATATTTTCCAGGAGAATCGTCCATAGGTATTTTTGATTACTTGTTACATTTTTTCTTACAAAGTAAATTTCATGCTGATGACAGGCATCGGCTGTTCGCTGGCACAAAAGACTTCTGCAAGTTCTAGGCCAGTTGCAGGAGCAGCAGCTGCCAAACTCCTAGAGCTCTGCCACTCAGCAGAGCTGGCCCAAGTCAAAAACATTTTGCCTGATGAGGTGGAACTGTGTACACCACCACATCTTCAGATGGAGTAATTTCTCATTGCTCCACTGCCTGCAATATACTATAATAAACTGGTTAAAGGAACTGGCTTCAAGTCTTCAGTCTCTCCCTGACAATTGTGATTTTCCTAGTGAGGTAGATACTTGGCAGAACACTGACTTAAGTAGAAAAACAGTTTAATAGAGTCCATCAGCCACTTGTGAAATGAACTTGGATCTGAACAGCGGTCCTGAAGGATCACTGGAATTCTAACATCTGCAGATGAGTTAATGCTTACCAAATGAAATTTACTGCTGAACGAGCTGTAAATGTTAAGCACAAGGAAACCAGACCTATCTCCTAAAGAAACAAGCTTGAGTGAAAAGTCAGCATTTGCATCCCTTATCTTGTCTTTATAACCTTGTACTCACAAATGCAATTTCAGGGTCTATCTAGAAGCATCCTTTTGCTAGAGCAGAAAGAGACCAGGGAATAAAGAAGACTTGAGCAAACAGCATATGTGATAGTCACACAGTAAACTACTATGAAATTTTGTATTCAAGCAGATGTTAAAGCTATTAGACCTACAGTGGGAAAAGGTACAAGACAGAAAACTTCATTTAGCGCTGCCTAAATGCCATTACTCCCCTCTCACTGCAACAAACCACTAAAGCCTGTGTCTGCAAAGCAGCATGCTTCAAGTATAATAAATTGCTTGCTGGACCTCTCCAGAGCTGGCAATCTCCTCAACTTATCCGATGAATTGTGACACAGAAACATCCAACTATATTAGCAGCACTGGCAGCGTCTTCCCCCAATTGCTCAGTGCAATGATCAGCATCTGCAAACTGCAGCTCACATTTAATTGGGGGTGGTGTGGTGGTGGAGGAAAGAGAGAAAAAAAAGCTATTAGTAAGCCCACCAATAACAAGCTTCTGTTGTAAATTATAAACACCAGACCCTTTTACTCTTATCTTACCCTATAGAAGGGGCAGTAGATTAATTTAAAAAGAAAATCAAACCAAGGTCTTACACTTCCATAAGTGCAACAGCAGATTTTCTTTTCCCCTCTCTTTTAAGAACTGAAATTAAGCGACTAAAACTTTCTCAGAAAAATAAAGCTATGAGTAAGAGAATGTTTCTATCTCTGCCTTCCATACTGGACTAAGAACAAGGGTCTAAGTCAAAATAACTTCTGAGTATAAACTTCCAAAACAGCAGTTATTTACTTGACTACATTTCATCATTTCTGTAACCCTGAGAACTTAAAGGATAGTCTCACCCCAAAATGTAAGCAAATATTGTAATTAATTGTTGGGGTTTTTTTCCAGAGGAACGGATTGACTTCCTCTTCTGCTTTCGCTGGACCTGTTTAAGATCACCTCTCTATACAACACCTGCAGTACCATGAGGAAGCCAATAAGATTTCTCTTACAAACTTTTAGATTCATATGACTCCTGCAGGCTACAGGTTCTCTGAATTTGCCAAGGTCCCTGAACCAACTGCAGCTGAGCTTAGGATTTCTACAGTATCCATTTCTGTCTCTGCTGTAAGACTGGCATCCACAAAATCTAAAGAACACATGTAAAGCAAGAAAAAATAAAAAGCATCTTTTCAGGGAGAAGCATTATTTAACCAGTGAGGAAGAGAAGAAAGTCTTGCCAGCTCCTAAACACCACCACTGTCAGGTAGAACTACTACTCCAGATGAAAAAGTTCCCCTTAAGAATAAAGGACAATTAAGTGTTGAACTTGAAAGTAATTTTGCATACATGTTTCCAGCGTCCAGTGATTGCTGTCCTAAAGAAATCTCCCTTGTACAATTACATTGGTATTTTCTGACATTGCTTCTCTGCCTAGTTTGATCAAAAAAGGCATGTGTACTTACACGCACAACTTCTCCCTGCTCATGCCTTGGTTCTCTACATTTGGTGCTTACAAAGGATCCAAAGACTCATTTTGCTGGTGCAATACGTTCTCTCTGCTTGCCTCAGCTTATGCTTCTATTCATTCCACCTCCGTTGCATGAACGTGATTTCAGAAACACAAGATTAAAAGCCCTGTTGAACAACCTACTTATTTATAGTATTGTTCTATTACCTTGAAGATTAAATTCCTCCACTACCACACACACACAAAATAATATCTGGGCAACAAATAAGCCATCATCTGGTATTTGTCTCGTCAGCAAGATTTGACTATGTTTATAACCCACATAGTACTATTACAGTATTTTTACTGGATGCCATAGGCATACAACACTTCTTTGGCTTATTCATACTTGAAGATAATATATGAACAACCATCTTATTTAAACGATCTGATTTAAAAAACTCCAGTATACTCATTCCTGGGTTAATCTAGCAGCTAAGATAAAGTATCAGCATTCCATCTGATGCCAAGATTTCACACCACAGAGTCATCTGTCCCAAAAGAACATCAATTACTGCATGATTGTGCTGGATTTGGCTGGGATAGAGTTCATTTTCTTCACAGTAGCTAGTGTGGGCCTGTGTTTTGAATTTGTGCTGGAAACAGTGCTGATAATGCACGGGTGTTCTTCTTAGTGCTGAGCAGTGCTTGCACAGCACTAAGGGCTATTCTGCCTCTCCCCCCTCCCCATAAACCCAAAACATTGCCCATACTAGCTACTATAAAGAACATTAACTCTATCCCAGTCAAATACAGCACAGTGATAAAAAATTAAAAATCAGATTCACAATTCTTACTCCTTTGATTCAAAGCAAGCAGTTAATCCACTCTTTCTTAATATAACTCTTTGCACCTGATGATTTCCTTGGTGTATTCTTCTATCCTTTTGGTATTCCTTAGCTATCCTAAACCAATGATTTAGTACAGTAAGAGTGGTCTTCCCTCTTCTGACATTAACAAACTCTGAAATTGCACATGGTTGATCCAAAGGCACAGTTGGAACTGCCTTCCAGTAACAGAAAATGAAATGACACTGCTGCCTTGGTGGTCTAGTCGGAGTCTAATCACCAGATTCATTAAAACTAGAACACTAGCTCTGTCTCTTGAGACCACGGCATTGTCTGACCATAGCCAAAGGATGCTACAGGCCACTCCCATGGCCTGCGACAGGAGACTGCGCTGGTGCTGCGTTAGTCTCAGCTTGGCCTCACCGCTTAGGAGGACACAGCATGGAATCCTCGAAGAGCACAGCCAATTGATGTGGATCCATTAAGGGACGGGTAACACCAGTGGGAACAGGGGATGGCAGATGGCATTACAATGGGCTCTCTTACAAGCCTAGCTCTTGTAGCAGCCATTGTGTAGAGAGGGAGCATGGAGGGATGGGGCAGGACATGAAAAACTCCATCCAAATCCCCATCCACCAGACCGTCTGGAGCACCAAGCCGTAGAAGACGCCAAGTATGAAAGTGATGCAATACCCATTTTGAATCAGGAGACTGGGGGGTTTTGCCCCCTCTCCCTCCAGCACTGCATTTCAAGCCTGGCCGTTCGACTTGAAACAAGACATCAGGCATGCTTGTTGAATGTCATGCAGCACGTCAAGATCCCATTCCCCGGGGCCCACAGTGGCTGGCGGCTATTATTACTCTTAAAGTGCATGCTGTCATCTCAGGGGGTTTGAACTGAAGTGGCTGTCTCCTGGAAACAGTCCATCTCCTCATTAGCACAGCCACTACTCAAGCAGCGTGGAACGGAAGGGCTTGAAAAAGAAGAGGTGCTTAGGGCAGTCCTATCTCTTGCTCCTTACACAGCCCAGCCTGTTCCTTCACGTTACACATGCACCAAATTTGTGCCGCTGACAGTTCTACCTGCCGCACGAGCCCCTTATCTGCAACGCCCGCGTTTCACCCGATCGTGTGCGATTGTTGCAGCTACACAGGTTTGTGGTGAGAACAGGCTCTGCAGAGGTGGATATTTTTAATGTATATTACATCATTATAAATAGACTTGAAAGCTAAATCCTGGAACCAGCCCATGGTATTAATTCTAATTTAGTTCAGGCCCGATTCCAAATGGGTGACTACGCATGCAAACATTCGTCTGAGTGTACAATTGTCTGTTAGGAATACAAAATTATTTCTTGTGCTCATGCATGCATCATTTACATGCGCTAATTTAGATAAAGTAATTCTCTAGCACAATTCCAGTGATCAGATTTAACTCAAAGACTGCTGTTAAAAAACTATAATCACAGTAGTATATTCTTTAGCTGCATAAAAAGGAAGTAACTGAGAAATTCATTGCTGTTTCTATTAACTAGAAAAAAACCTTCAGTATATAGCTATCATTTTTCAGCTGGCTGCTGGTTTTCTTCCTCTCCCAAAACCCCCAGTTAGTTTCCCACACACAATTTAATTTTTACTAATATGTATTCTAGATTGTGGCATATAAGCACAGCCATCCATTAAAAATACTCAGCAGGATGTGAATACTGTTGAGTACCGTATCTTCTATCAAGTGGATCTGGGTTTCATGCTTTTATGCACAAAAAATAAAACTTCTCAGAAACTGATACTTGGCTTCTGAGTTTTGAAGTGAAACACCAAGCAATTGAACAGTGAATCACAAGTGACCTATGAATCATAATCTAAGAAAGATCTAACTTGTAGTTTAAGGAAATCAAGAAAAGGCGGTTAGGCAAATTGTGCTGATGAACAAGCAAAGTGGAATTATTCCTCTCCAGGTAATTCTCATTATAAAGTTGTGTAGCTCCCAAAACAAACTAATAAACATTGATTAAATATATGTCAGATCAGCTGCCTGGAATATTGCATTTTGTAACAAGATCACATAGAAATCCTGCAAAATCATCATCAAGTACAGTATTGGCATCGGAGTACACTGAAAACAGGAACTATGCAAACCAAAAACAGACTGATTTTTCCATACACTGTTGCCACGTTGATTTTCCCTTTTTGTCACTTTTATTTAATAAGGGAAAGGAAGTATTTTTAAAGTTATGAGAGGCTTAAGAGAATTCTATATTATGGAAGGTGTGAGGCTTGTTATTTAATAACTCACTTCTACCAGTCTTATCATTTGCTTCTGTAAAAGGTGCTTGGCAAGTTAATAATTTTCTATGTCACATACTCAAGATGTTAATTTGTAAATTAGAATCCAAAGACCGATGTTCACTTAAGTCAAGTAAATTTGTTCTTGACTATGTGAGGTAGAAACAGGTCTTGTACGTGACAATAGACATGTATGGGAAATGTTTTCTAAAGTAAGCTCTTATGAAATAGACCTCCCAGGGCTACTGATTCTGCATACAAGCAGCAAAATATAATCTGGAATTTCCCCTGCCTCTTTCACTGTCCTTCATTAGCATTCACTATGATCAGAAGACACTTAGAAATGTGCTGACACCCTTTATACTCAGTTAGCAGAGGTGGAAATTACCTTACCAAAACAAAAGATGTAGCAATTTCAATTCAGCAAATTATGGCATATTCTTAACTATATGAACAAAATTACCAAAGCTAGACAAAGCAATTATATATATATATTTGTACTCAAGCTGGCATTTAATAATAGTATCAATATTCCTTATAAGAGTTTGTTACTTGTGGGAATTTGGGGAAATCCATGCTGGAAGATTCATTCTGCATTTCAGCCTTTAAGGAAACAGAACCCAGCAGTAATTAATTTTGCAGTCTGAACAAGTACTTATATTACCACGTTGCATGATCATTGATTTATTTTTATATATAAAAAATGTGTACACACACATATATGTAAACATGTATCCCTATTTGTCAGCATAACTTATACACGATATCTCTCTGCAGTTTTGTTGTGTTTTGTTTTGGTTTTTAGTTAAAAAGCACTGCACAACATGAGAACAGCTTATTAAAGTGAGATTGTATTTATGGTAACTCAATGATAAGGCACTGCTCATTAAATGAATTGAAAGGATGCATTTTCCACCACAGAACACTTCTGAGCATTTCACCTTGCCTTGATTGATACATTATACTGGGCAGTTTCTCCAACCAACATGATGTTTCCACTCTAGTGGAAATACACTCTTCAGGTCTTATTCAGAGGCAACGAAGGAAAATATCTGAGTTGTGAGCAAGAGTATTGTAAATGCTCTGGCCAGAACACGCTGTTCTCTGTTTTGGAGTGTTCAAGAGAATTGGGGGTGAGGGGATAAGTAGCAGAGTTAGTTATTAAGATTTAATTGCAGCTTTTACAGTATTTGGTGTTTTTTTAAAACCCAGCTCTGCGGCTGTACAAACAAGTAAAACCCTTCCCTTTGTGTATTATTAATTTCTAGCTTTAATTCTTCAGAGAATCTGGAAGAGGTCAACTCTAAAGGCCTAAAAGACAAGTTTAAAAGATGTTTTCCTTTCCACAAACCTCATTTTTTCATTAGACGATTTTTTGGCTTCTGGTTCTTGACTCACGCTTTTAAGCACTTGGGATGGGCAAAGTCGAGATAAAAAGAGTCCAAGAGGCAAGCGGGGAGCTGGCAGAGGGAGGTTTGTGCGCGGGGTGGTGGGATGCAGAACACGGAGCCGCCTTGGCTGCCCACTCCTGGCTCGCAGCGGAGGCGCCCGAATGCCCGGCAGAGGAAGAACAGGATTGCACCCAGAAGAGACCAAATGGGGTAGACAGGAAGCCTTAAGACCTCTGTCATTCACAAACACCCTCTCCCTAACCAATTCCTGCCTTGAAAGCAGCAGAAAGGACAGCGTAACATCTCACCATTAACCACAACTCCAACTAAAACCACTCCATATAAGAGTAACAAAACCTGCGAGATGCCCGGCTGAGAATTTTTTCTTCAGGAAAGACAGGCTAACACCCACATGAGAAGAATACACAGTCAGGAAGATGCTCTTGAGGGATACAGAGTTAGGCGATGGTTATTTTTAATATGCTCGGGCCCAGGGTAATTCTCCTCCCTTTCACTCTTGGATTTTTTTGGATTCTCAGGTATTGACAACTGTTGCAAAAGTGCATCCCACAGAGACTTGCCAAATGCACTCAGTCTGGGAATAAATATTAGTCGGAGCCATGCAAACATCTGTACACGTGAATAACTTGGAGCACACCTGAGTGCAAAACCATTTACTTGCCAAAACATCTGTAGAAAGGTGCAACAGGTATGAAAAATATGTGAAGGAACAACTTTAATAGTTTATCACTCAAGCAAGCCTTAGTGGAATTTCATGTAGGGCAAAGAAAATACACTTTAACTCAAGTCCTTTCTCCCTTCCAAACTAAAAAAGCTCCTTGAGAAAAAACCAAAGTGGTTTCACTCTCTTAGAAAAGGTTTCCAAACATTCTTACAATGGAAAGCTTTAATAAAATCATTGCAGAGATGACACACCCAGTTTCCACAATTCATTCTTCTGCAGTAAACACACTATAAAAGCCACATAAATACACTGAAATTTACTGGACATTTTAATCTACTTTGTCACGCCAATCTTCCATCCACCTGTAGATTTGGAATCAAAGCAAATTCCATCAGGATAGTAGTGCTGCAATGAAGTACAGAATTCAGTCCCTTCACGTGTTCCACTCCAGCAAAATGAGTGCTACATTTTTGCAAAGGCTAAAATTCCATGGTTTTTCCTAATAACAGTTTTAATTAATTAAATTATGAATATTTAATTAATTAATTATGAATAGCTATTAGCAGTGAAATTCTAAGAGATTTATTTGGCATAAAGAGATCAAAACTAGTCCTTTTGGCAAAAAGCATCCAAACTTCCTCATTATGCAACTTCTGCATTTTCCCCATCATTGTAGCAGCAGTTGCAAAAACACAGGTGAAGAGAAAAAAAACGGCTCAAAAAAGCTTAGTTTAAAAAAAAAGGCCAGAACATGGAAACATGAACTATCCCTGCTTTGAAAACAGTGAAGTACAGTGTCCCGTAGCACACCACGTTAATCTGACATTCTGCAGGCACTCAGAAATAGACTCCTTGCCACTTGAGTATCGATCCACCACCTTCAAGGCCGTCTTTCACATCTTTTGAACAATTTCTACCCTCTGACCTATGAGAGCTCTATCCTCTGAAGCCCGTCAAAACCCAGCATAGATTCAAAAGATAAGGTGATCAAATGTAACAAAAGAATTCTCCTTGAAAAAAAAAATCTGGTCATGTAAGTCGTGGAAATTCTTGTTATCCTCTAAGTTTTATATTGGGAACCAAAGAAACCACAAAGTGTCTTCAAGACATTAACTCATCTTCTTTTGACAAGGTCATTTACTCATAAGCGCTATAAGCCAATAACAATGAAAACCAGTTGTGTTTCCCCATGCTTACTCCAAAATCTCTTCTGAACACTGAGTAGCCAACCCACACTGATGTATACATCACACAGCTATCACCTCACATCCCTCCCCTGCTTGCTCTTGCTGTGCCAATAAACAGAGTGGATTCTAGTTCCCAATATTCCTCATGAGAATCAACTCTATTTCACAACTGGCTAACTGAAGCCACGACAGGACCTTTTATGTTACAAGCTATTATGAATTACAGCTAATTAAGATACTCTGAAGAATGACTTACTACTGAGACTCCAGCTCAGACACAGAAATCTCCTGACTTTGTTGTGGTGAAATCCAGTTATGTCAGACTCTCCTTGGAAAGTCACCTACAGGTTCCTTGGCAGCTACCAATCGTTCAAGCTGGGACTTGGGAAATAGCTTGGGGGTTTTTGATATAATCTTAATGGTTGCTTCTTCTTGAGATTAAACGGATTTTACAAAACACATTCTGTGTCACAGCTTTTGGCCTACCCTCCAAGTGACTACAATCAGGGTAGCAATGGTTAACACCATACTGAGCCAGAGCAGGCGTGCCCTGCAACAAGCAGCCTTCGTTCTGTCTACTTACAAAGAGTCCCAGGGATACAGGGAAAAGTCATATAAATAATGTACCCCATCCACCAGCTTTTTTATTAATTAAGCTCAACACACAGGGGAAAGGCACACAGCTTTCATAACCTTCAGGACTGAAGGCAGCTGGCAGGGCAGCACCCCTCCTGTTGTGCACCTACACAAAGGCGCTTGACTTTTACATGAAGCCTCCCCTCTTTGCATACAGTATTGACCTGGGGCTGGTCTTGTTTAATTTCACATCAAATTTTCACTGTGGGGTTTTGTTTCTGTTTGAGTGCCAGATCTTTTAGTTTGATCTCAAGCAAACCTGGAGAATGCAGTTGGGGTTGGCAGCTCCTTGTCAAAGTTCCTGGGTCAAATACTCGCCTCTTAAATTGCCTTTGACCAAAGATGTGTCTACTGGTGGTGGCCTAAGAGCCTCTGCTTGCAAAGGGAGAGAAACCAACTGTCCCACGTAAAACAAAACCAGGATTTCCACAGATCATTTTCCTGAGATAGAGGGTACCGAGTTCCTAAAAACTTCCCTCTTCCACAGAACACTGCAAACTGAATGCATTTCTCCTTTACAAACAACAACACAGAAAAGTTAAAAATTAAGATACAATGGTCAAAAAGAAAAGAAGCACGCCAGGGTGTCTCCTGGTATCTGCTGTGATTAATGAAGTTGCAGGAATGCATCTAGCCCAAGTTCACCATGTATTTAAGGCTGATTACAAAAATTAAGCTACCACCAATTTAAATGTCAGTGGTTACATATACTGAGCTTTCCTTTTTCTTAAAATTACAACTTGCAGACACCACAAAATTACTTTCTCGCATACATAAAATGCTTCAATTAGCTTCATCGCTATCCTTTTTTCCTTTAAAGCATAAGACATCAATTTGCATGTCTCCATGAAAGGAGGAGTAGCCCAAAAGTGAAAAGACAAGCTGGTGATTTCACAGATTTCTCAGAGCCAAAGTTCTGCAAAACAACTCCAAAGCAACAGGACCCTCGAGTTAGAAAGACATGAATAACCAGAAGTGATCAAACCTTCTGACTTGCTTTTGTTACACCTTCACCTTTGTTGCTACCATGCAATGGCACTGGAGGAAGACAGAAATGAGACTCTTTGCAAGCTGATGCAAACCCAATAATGCAGGCTGGTTTAAAAATGCTGCCCCAGGAATCTGCCTAAGGAAAAGCCCTCAGCATCTCATGGTACATCTGTGGCATCTAAGTGCTGATTAAGAGACCATTCCTGGTGAAGTTGTTAATCTGGTATCCCTACAGAATCACCAAAGCCTGGAATAGCAGTGTGTAGCACCTAGCACCTTTAGCTTTGCTCCAGCCCCAGGCTTGCAGCCAAGATTCAGCTTTACAGGTCACTCAAAGGCAAGGGGCTACACTTCTGCAGAGTTGACTTAAAGCCCTCAAAAATCAAACACACAAACCAACAAGACAGGGCCTAGTCTCTACTGTGCTTCATGCCAAAATGCAGCACGGCAGCTTGGGTTCAGCCTTTTTTCTTTCATCCTCACAGTACCTGTCAACCTGACCAATGACTTTGCCCACACTATATTTTTTGCACTGAAGAGGTGGCAATATCTGGTGCAGATTGCTCTCCTGGTCCAGAGAGCGGGAGCAGGGAAATTATTTAATTGGTAATTGAGCCCTAAAGAACAGATCTGAAAGATGACAGCCTAAGGCTAAGTAAAATTTAATTCAGTCTGAACTAGGGAGAACTTCCCTAATTATATTACTCCAGACACCAAACTCACCTTCCACAATGATAAAACATTTTTGTGCAAACCTCACCAAAGAAGTCACTCTGAACATCACAGCCAAGTCATTATTTTGAGGAATTGTCACAACAGGGGGCAAAAAAGCAATATGAGAACACTCATGTGAGCCTTTTCTAAGTGCCTCCTGCAAATCATGGAGGCGGCAGAAAACAGCAATAGAAAAAGACAAACCTAGGTTTTATTTCAAGTCATGTTGAGATCCAGGCAATTATTTTGTAAGTGATATGAGAGAACTGAGCTTTCTCCTCCTGTAGCCATCTCTGTTGTTTTTCTTTTCCCCCTACACACACAGCTTGTCACCATCCAAGCGACGCCTGTGCTCTGAGAACCGTAACTCCAGCATGATTCTCTGACAAACACACCCAAGAACTGCAGCAGCTCCTGGCAGATAGAGTAGAACCCCCCATGCCATATCCCACCAGCCCAGAGATCTGCACCCCACAGCCAGCCAGACCAGCTGGCTGGTGAGGGAAAGTGACTCGAACCTAAGCCTCACGCTGTACCGGCATTTGCCCAGACCTGTTCTCAACTCTAAGAAGCCTTCAGAGGAACAGAAGAAATGTGCTCTGCCCCTTGTAATCACACCCCTTCTTGCTTTCTTCAAAAACGTTACTTTGAAAGCAACTTTAAAGGATGTGAGGAACAGACACCGTAACAGCAGTCACACCTCCCTCCCCTCTCCTACCTCCCCGGCAGCTTAGGCTGCATCTTTCGGACCTCCGCTCAGCAAGTACAGCTTGGACATAACGGAAAACTGCTGAGCTGTGGTTCATTATCTGTGTAGGACAGTGCCTCTACCCTCTTCTCACCTCTAAAAGTCACACCTTACACTGAGAAGAAAGTAGGTATGTCTATGTCAAGCCTTTAATCCCTATCCCAACATTGACATAACTGGTTGAGATCCTCCAACGCAAAGAAGTAGTAGCTATTTGGACTGTGACAATCTGTTAATTGTCAGTAACTTGATCTCTGAAGATGCTGCACACCAGTTCCTCTAACCCTTAGATGAAGAGCTGTAGAAGTATAGTGCTGGAGATGTTCATCTCTGCCATCACCTGTACAGTCAGTACAATCAACCTCCTCTGAGGACAGTTAGAGCAGCGGGGGGCTGGCTGCTTTCTATGGGGGTTTCTGGAAGTTCCAAAGTTCACAAAACCGAGAAAATTTAGGGAGAAGAGTCCCAGA
>JAVJGJ010000047.1:84370287-84404039 GCA_035590215.1 Microhierax caerulescens | reverse complement strand
CCAGTGTAAGTGCCACAGATCTAAGAAACAGGCTGATTAAACCAGTGAGAAAAAAAAACCCAAACCAACCACTAACTCATTACTAATGTGACATATGTTTGATTAGGAGAACAAGGAACCCAAGATGGTTGGCCTTCACTCAGACAGCCACTTCTCTGAACGTACACCTCCCAGCACTACGTGAACCTGACTGGCACCGCTGCAGCAGCACTCCACTGGAATGGAAGAGGAAACCCTGGCTCGAAAAACTGCCGGTGGTAGGTGCCTGCAGCGTGCCCAGGAGCTCGCCAGCTCTGGCACTGGGTTTTCAAGCTTGAGTTTGATTCCCTCCTCTGCTCAGGTCGATGTCCAACCACCAATACCTACACCTCGTACTACAGGACAGTGAGGCCCTCTCAGCTACTCTAGATGAAGCTGTTCCACTACGGATAAAATACTTAAATACCAATGGAAAGAAAAAGAGAACAAGTCAACATCACCTGTAAGGATGCTCACTTGCCAAAACCCTTCATTCTGCTTCTGCTCCAGTGACATTAATTACATCAAACTTAAACACAGGGGACGGTGAAGACACACACCCCCACCCCCCAACTTCAGTTTACTTTTCAGCTTGTGGTTAAAGCTACAAGTGTGATAGGCAAAATTAAATGACCCCTCAGGAAATATGGGAAGTGAATACAAGTTTTCCACACCCTAGGTGCCACACAAAGCCATAACTCCAAGAAAAGAGGGGGCATGACCATTGGTGATTTTATGAACATGGGAATTTCCTTCCTTCGTTTTCCAACCAGCTGCTGAAAATAGTGCTATATGTTTTAGTTTGAACTGAGTGAAAAGGGTTTTTCAGAGCACAGGGGAAAACTATATTATATATATATTTTTTTATATATATGTATCTATATTATATACATGATCTGAACTGTGTTTTTCTGATTTGCTGTTTAATTTTATTTTAATATTCAGTTCATTCGCCTTTTTTAAAAAAAAAGATCAATTGTCTGGACAGGCCAGTTAGGAACATTTGGCATGTTGATATATCTACGCTCTGTCTTTGCATCAGACATGCACTAACGTCAACAGATGTCATGCACACAGATCAAAGGCATTCGTCTCAAGCGTAGCTCTGAAGCAGCTCTGAATCTTTTGCAAACTGTCTTTGCAATAAGGCAAGAATCCGCTTTATTCTTGTAAACCCATCTGTCATCAGAACACCTCAAATCTGCCATAAACATGAATACCACAAATGAAAACATACATGAGACCATACTCAGAGAGATTATAGACAAAGAGTTGCTCCTCAGTTAGGGGTAATGCTGCACATGAAAGAATAACCCACATAAATTCTCTGATGGATTTATACCAGGAACAATACCCATTTCCTCTAAAATGACTGTTCAGCAATTTGTTTTTCACCCAGAAGAGAACTCAATGGGCAAAACAAGCATGACAGGAGATGCCGGTTCCTGTCCAGTCTATACGCCCAACTGGACTTGGTAAATCTGAGCTCACGATCCCAACTCTGATGAGGTTTGCAATATTCCACACACCCCTCAGTAAGGCCCAAGTGGCACTGAATTATATACGGGGGATGAGTGAGCCCAAACACAGCCAACAGGTTTTTTTGAAGCTTAACTTACTTCAATTTTACATTCAGGTTTTGTGTAACAAGCACATTTCCGTACCCGAGTTTAAGACTAGGATTTTCCATGCTAATAAGTACTAGCCATGCTTTCTCGCTTAGAGGTATGATCACTGGCTCTCCTGATTGCTTACAAGATGTTCGATGTATTTGTACCTACTGTACGACTCGCTATTTTCATTGTGCCAGCAGCCGTGGAGACATTTGCCAGCATTCAATCGATGTTCAGAACCCGAATGCAGTGCCTTTTCGTCACAGGGTGACTACATGTGATGTTCAGGAAAAGAAGTATAAGGCCTTGAACCCTAAGTGAATTTGATAATTAATACCTGATTCTTGAGAAAATGAATCTGCCCCTTGGTCTTGTGATACCGACTCAGATTTCCTCCTGAGGCATCAAGTACCACATCGCTAACACTAGATCATTCTAAACTTTACAGCACAGTTTTTACCCTTTTTGGTTTGGGTTGTTTTCCTCCTTTTAACCCTCATTTCCCAGGTGCCTGACTTCCTCGTTAGCAGAAAACGAGCAGCTAGATCAGGCAATACAGCATCTGCAAACTTCATTTCTCCCAGTGCAGAGAAAAGACTGGAAAGATCTCCAATTTGTACCTTGAACCACCCTCCAAGACAGACTTCTCTTGCCTGCTGTTTCTTTAAATCTATTTTAAGCACCACTGTTTAGAAACAAACATGTTTCTATTTCGTGTTTTAAAAGAAAATAGTTGTTAGAAAGAAAACAGAACCTTTAAAATATACAGAATAAGCATTTAAATGAGCAGTTCAGTTGCCAAACGTTGTGTGGGTAATAATTATGCAAAAACTAAACGCCTGGGCAATGCAGTGAACACAGATCTGAAATACAGTACTTCTAAACATTGGCAGTCTCTATTATCACAGCTAGTGTTATTTCTAGGACTGGAGGAAAAAACCTTACATTACAGTCTGCTCTTGTCTCACTGCAGTGGACTAACTCAATTTTGATGCTGTGCAAATAACACTGATCTTTGTGAACAAGGGACCTCAGGTGGAGTTTCTTTATCGGGAAAAACTTGGTGATGTCCCACAGTGCTTCACAGACTCCCTTTTACTGTCGGGATGCAGGAAAGCCATACGTCCTCTTAAATTCCAATGTGCTAAATCCTTCACTCCCCACTTCAAGAAGAAAGGTTGTTATTCTAACAGAAAAAGCTTTGCTCTATTCTTTAAAATACATCTGAAAAGCCAGCCAGATCTCTCAAGACAATGACAAGGCTGCTATGTAGACTCACACGCCCAATTATATTTCCAGCCCTTCAGCTCATTAAAAGAGCATATCGCAGGTCACAACACATTATGACAGCCCGCATTTCCCACCATTACTGTTTGACAACTGGGCTTAAGTTATACTAAATGAGCAGCGTGGGTCCCAGTGCTGCCTGCACATGCGTCAGGCAAATCTTCCACTGAAAACAACAGCAGTCACACCTACGGGGAGGCGAGTCCTGTGGTCTGCAGTTCAGGTGGCTATTTCCTATTAAGCTGGAAGGAAGAAGGGCAGAAATTCAGATTTAATAAAAAACCTTAGGGAAGAGAAATCTGCAGGACAGGGACAGAGGGACTAAGTATTATGATATTAATGTCTGGTACACAAAACCTGGGTGCTTAGCCCAAGTGCTAAAATGGTATTTTACAGTATTTATTCTGCTTTGAAGAACAAAACTTCTCCAAGTGCTTGTATTAAGGAATAACTGGATACCCAGATTATTAACAAGTATAATTGATGGAACAATCCTTCCTAAATCTAAAAGTCAGTGGATGGAATTTCGATTCCAACATAATCAGATACTTTCTAGTGATAACCAGGAAAGGCATAAAAGTCTCTAAGAGCTATGTTTGTTACACCTCATAGGCTGAATGCAGCTCTCTCTGCCTCCAGGTAGCAGTCATACATTTACACAGCTATCTCATCTTCCATGGATCTTTGCCAGCCTCTTGCTGAGCAAATTTTTCCTACCTTCACATCAGCTCAGTAGATTTTTTTTCTCAGGGAGGGGAGGAGAGGGAGAAGTAGTCTGGGCACCCCAAGCGATACCACATTCAAAACGACAAGGTACAAGCACAAATTTGGGTGGAAAGGGCTCTGTGTCAGGTTGCTGCAAAACTGAAAGAAAACAAATTATGTAGAGGTATTGCCCACAGTGTTACCAGTTACCAGACTCCCTGTGTGACATTTACACTCCGTTAGAGTCTGAGACTCGCGCTCAGGGCAAGATGTTTCAGGTTGATTAGAGTGTACTGTAACCACATCAAGGAGATCACTGTATCCTTGATTACTGAGCATGGTTTTGTTCATACCATTTATAAAGATTTGGGCAACTTGGGTGAATATATTAAGATTTCTGTTACTGTTTTCTTTCTTTCAAAGAAATACCCCAAACTAATTGAAATCACATTTTTTTCCAAAACCAGCAAGTCATAGCCATTGAATTAGAGCATGCAATATCAGTACCACACCATCACATCCCTGGCAGCCAGAAATTGCCATTCCGGAGTAGATATGCCTCAGGATGGAAACTTCATTTTTGTGAGAAATTTGGTGGTAAGAAGGAGAAAAGTGTTAAGAGGGACAAAGTGGAAAATGCAACTATATTTGAATAAATTAATAAAGAAATCTGGAGTTATTAGACAATACAGACTTGAAGTTCCTGAGCTATTGAGTACTGCAAATTGGGAGAGTACTGGCAAAGGACCATTACAAAGCCTGTGATGTTTCTACCTTTCATTAACTAAACATATGTTACTGGCTCACGAGACAGGAACTGCACCAAGGGGGTTCCTTCTGATCCAATACAGCTGCTCTCAGATTTTCATGAGGAACTTCATTGTTACACACCATGCTGACCACAATATCTGTTATTAAACTTACTCAAACCTCTATCATACAGGGGGTTTTGTCTGGTCTAACATTGAACTAAAGTAGGCTGGACTCATGAAAGCAAGCCCAACTTGCTAGTTCTTCACAGCTTTAAGTCCTTGAAGCATTTTATGGCAAATCAAGAAATTGTAAATTCATTATTTTTGTTTACATAGCCAGGCATCTCTCTGCCTGTAAATAGGACCACAAAATTCTTGGGTTTCAGCAGCTCTAGTATACAGCTATTATGTATACATACTTTATATGAATACCATACACAAATAAGTATTTGTGGCCCCATTAAAACACAACATTCCCCAAAAAGCACTCCACATTTTACCAAAATTTCCTCCCAGACAAGTCAACCTATAAAAAGTTCTGACCTCAGTAACAGTGCTGTTAAGCCAGTCATTCAAAAAATCCTACTCTGAAAAGCATATTCTGTACTGGATCTTCACAAGCTCAGCAGAGCTCTACTTTTGCAGTTTTTCGCTCTCAAATATGTGCACACACAGACATCTGTTCTGCGTTCTGGCAGGACCATGACAGCATCAGTTATTCTTGCCCAAATAAAAACACAGCATTCAGAAAAGTACAGGTCATGCCCCATTAATAGGGACAAGCACTGAGGAACAAGTGGAGGAGATCTTTAAGAAACCTTTAAAGCATTACCTATATAACGTACAGCCTGTGAAGCTCTGTTTCTATCAAACTGATTTGAGCTACTGGAGCCTGCCAGCCAACTGCCCCAGGACAATCCTCTCTGCTAACTTGCCACAGAAAGTGGAGTGCTGTAGAGGAGATATGGGATGGGAGAACAAAGAGATTTCAGAGGTGGAAAAGGTAAGTCATGTGGGTAGAGAGAAGCTGGGGGTAAAAGAAACACCTAGAAGGAGCAGTGGCTGGGTTAGAAAACAGGGCATTGCAATCAGATTTTTATTTGACAGTGCCAACAAAACAGCTACCCATTTGTTCGAGTTACATACTCTGCCTCGATACACAGCACATAACCTGCCTCTAAACAGCACGGGCTGCAAGTTGAAAGGAACGTCAGTTATTAACAGCAGAATTCATACACACCTCAGCGTACCCTTCTGCCGACTGTTCAGTACCGCGCTGTGACGCTCTCCATCTGCGAAATACACTGCTGTGCTTGTCCATCACCACAATTTACCTGTCGTCTTTCACATCTTACAAGCCATACCAGCTCAAGTTACTGTTACTTTTACCTTCTGGTACAGGCTGGGGGACAGAGTCACCAGAGTTCAGGGCAAGCTGGCTCCAGGACAAGGGACAGTGTGCATCTTTTGCTGCATAACTTCCTGGCCAGAAAGACGTAGAAGTATTCGTCCTTACAAGCAACCTCAACGCACATGGCTGCCAGAATCAGACCTCAGGTCATTGTAGCAAACCCACTGAAGAGCCCCTGGTTATCGACGGATTATTAAATAGCTCCACCTTTTGTGGACACAAAGCAATGCTTTCACCCCTCGTGGCTCCCTTCACCAGCTAGCGCCTCAGTGAAAAGTTGCTGTGTGGGCACAGCCTTTTAATTAAAAGCCTTGTTATGCTCTGCACAATGCTTATTTTTAAAGCAGTGCATGAAATGAAAAAGAAGTATCTCCCAACACAACATATTCCTGGGAGCCTCTGATAATTAGAGCAGTCACTTAATTTTCACATTTGGGTTTCTACTGGGGTATGTGCCAATTAAGAAGCTTCTGTGACATTACTGCCTCCCAAAATCCCCCCCTTAAATTCATGCAGCTAACGTACAGCTGCCTGCGAGCTCCATTTATGCTATAGCAAACATTAAATATTAAAGTGCCCACGAAGGAGTATTACGTAAGCTATCACAAGCACACCAGCACTAACTAGTGCCTTTTTAACCCACCGATGACGCCTCATAGTCATGGCCAGCTCAGATGGGATACAGGTTTAGGATAACACCCCAGTGGGAGCTGAGCCATGCAGCCTCGGCTGCAGAGCCCAGGGCATCCCCAGCTGCACCCCTAGCACCAGCCCTGGCTGCTGCCCAGGACATCGTATCTGACAGCCTCTGGGAAGCACCGGCAGAGCATCTCCCAGCTCCCACCCAGGGACAGCCAGGACTCTCAACCTGATGCAGCAAAAGAGATGCAGAAGGACTGTCTTGGCCTCCCAAGCTACTCACCTGCTTCACACCCTTTTATCTTCAGTGGTGAACAAGCCCAATGCCTTCAAGTGCTCACTCATACTCATAAGGGACTTTACAGTCCTACATAGGCTGTGCTTTCTTCTCATAATGCCACTGCCTCACCTGTTCTCTCAAACATAGAATCATTAAGGTTGGAAAAGACCTTTAAGATCACACAGACCAACAGTGAACCCAACATGGACAAGTCCATCACTAAACCACACCTCAAAGCACCACATCTGCACATCTTTTAAATGCCGCCAGGGGTGGTGACTCCACCACCTCCCTGGGCAGCCTGTCCCAATACTTGACCACCCTTCCAAAGAAGAAATTTTTCCTAATATCCAACCTAAACCTCCCCAGTGCAACTTGAGGCTGTTTCCTCTCATCCTCTCAGTTGCTACTTGGGAGTAGAGGCCAATACCCACACACACCCCCACACACACACCCCAGCAGCCTCCTGTCAGGCAGCTGTAGAGGGCAAAAAGGTCCCCCCTGAGCCTCCTTTTCTCCAGGCTGAACCCCCCCAGTTCCCCCAGCCACTCCCCATCAGGCTTGCCTACACACAAATAGGGCAGCAGGTCATCTTCTGAAACGACACCCAGTTCAGCACTGTGCTAAAGTATATGCTTAGTTTTGAGCAGCCCAACTGACAAACAAGTAGTGTTTTTTTTTAAGATAGGTAGAAGCTCAAATGTCTTGAGGATTATAAAAGAGGGATTGTAGTTACGGTGAACTTTCCTGTAAAATTGAATGAAACACAGAACTACCACTCCTCAGAACATCCCAGTTTTGACATTTGCTTTCATCTCTAATTAGGGCAAAAATTCAAAATATCAGCGTTTTCAGAATAAAGCATTTAGAAAGCACTAGTTTCAGATATTAAACATTTCACTGTTCCCCAGCTGAATGTGTTAGCATCTTGGACTAAACAGAGAAGTCTTAAACTGGTTTGACATTAAATTGAATTGGGTCTAAACTGGCCCCGAGGCCACATACAACGCTGCAGAACCTCCCAGCAGCATCTCCTGATCTTATTCTCCCCCAAAGGGCTGATCTTCCCAGCCAGATTACATCTCATCGCACTCAGCATGCGGGGAGAATGGGCAGTCTAGTGGGAGGCACTTCAGCCAAGAACCCAGGGCTCTCTGGGGGAAACAGGGTTAGCTTCTCTCATCAGAAGGGATGATGGTGTTTTTTGGTTGTTGTTTTGTTTTATTTTTAATTCCTGTATGCCTGTCTGAGTGTACATTTTAGAAAAAGATACAAAAAGGACCAAGATTTCATATGAGGCAAGAGCCATGCAAACCTTCAGGAATTAGTTAAATTAATTACAGCATAAAACCAAAAAAAATCCTGTTTCGACCTCAGTCCTCAGGATATTATACCTTTGCTTCAGGTTTCAAATTTCTATTTTCTCTGTATGTATCTAAGACTATGATCCCATCACCATGTAAGTTCTCTTTGATAAGATAAACATAACAACAGATTAAAGGGTCCCAGCATCTCCAGTTCATCACTCCTCCTTGTGGCTCTTCTCCAAATTCTGCTTTGAAAAACTTTCCTGACCTGTGGGCATAAGAAGACACAGCAGAGAAAGGAGTGGTAACTGCCTTCATGTCAGCAATAGTTTTTCTTGTTTGCCATTACATCTGGAGATCTTGGTTATACAGTTTTTATCTATTTAACATGTCACATTGATTCTGTATCAGCCTAGCATCTCAATCAAAATATTGTACAGCAACAAGAGAAATGCCTCCTAGGAGCCTCAGTGTATTAAATCAATTTTATAACTTTTGTTAGCCAGGCTTAAAATGTCATAGAGAAAAGAAAAAAAAGGCCAGTTTGACATGATTTTTTCTCTTTACAAGTCAACACCCACATGGGCTGGCTTTCCTTACAGCTGTATCAATCACATCCCAGTCATTCCATCATTTCTGCTCAGCATAAATAACAGGTAACAGACAAACAGACAAACAAGTAGCTAGGTTATACCATTCACCCTTAAATACCTACAAAACAGTTCCTTTTTCTAGTTCTAAACTTCTCTCCAGGGCTCTGGCATATATATACATGTAAAAAAAGTATTAAAACTGACGTTAGTGGCCTGCAGAACACCTTGATAAACTCTTTTAGAACTAAACGCAAATCTCTGGATTTGCTGACTTCCTTAAATGTAAAAGTTTCTTTTTTCTGTCCCCCATCCACTAACACATAAGCAATATGCCTAAGAGATACACAAGACAGACTCAGCTCAATGCTAAAATCAAAATGTTCTAACTGAATAAAGATAAACTAAAGCAAACTATTTTGCTCTAATTGGCAGGTCAGAAATCACAGGATTCCCCCAAAAATATTGAAATCTTCTTAAGGAATATATGTTCTAGATACTAAATTTTCTCAAAGTAAACTCAAATGAAAATTCTAGATCTCTATTCCTAAATTAATGGTTACATGCAGATAATCTATGCAACTGTGCTAACTTCTTCCCTTATTTTACATCCCTACCTTTTGTTCTCTCACCTATATTTAATTTTCAAATAGTGTCTTGCACGTTTTGTGAGCAGACAGAACAAGAATCTGCATGAGGCCTTTTAGCTACTACAATTTTTTTTCCCCCCCAGATGTCTTCTCCTGACCTTAAAGTCATTTTTCACTTAGAAGAGAGAAAGAGAAAAGACAGTCACGTCTGGCTGCCTGCAGAAAGGATTTATCCCCTTACTCTGACCATGTCCCAATACGTACCAGTGAAGATTCCTTAGGATGTTTTTAGTTATAGAGACGAGCTCCCATTGTGCGTTCCTGTGGCTAAAAATAAAAATTGCTGTCAAATGCTAAAAGGTAGAATCAATACAAATTTTCCTTTCTACCTGGTCCTGCACTGCACAGTGGTGTGGATAGCCTGAGCAGAACAAAACCAGCTGTGCGTTCTGGGCTGGTCCAAGAGGAAGGAGCTCGGTCAAGGAGGAAGGTAAAACCCACAGATTAACAAAAATGCCTCACTCTACCAGATCATCAGGAGCAAGTCAAAGACAACAGAATACAGCCTGAGCTGTACAAACAACAACCACTGAAACTCGATTTGTTAATATTAAACTTATTTTCTATGAAGAAGGGGGGGGGAGTCCGAAGTTCATTTGAGGAGGGCAGGAGCAGCAGTCCCAGGCTTCCTGCACAGGACGAAATCAGGAGATGACATAGGTTCTCCTGTAGCAGGTCTGAGCTCACGATCAAACAACCCACCTCAGAACCTTACCCAGAGAAACAGAAAAGACAAGTGCATGAGTGGAATCCAACCTATTAGTTTAAGAGCATAAGCAGCAGTATAATTCTTGCACAAAACGACAGCAAGGTACAGCAGCTGGAGTAGCCTCTACCATGCAAATTCTTTTTGATCTCTTTCCGAAGATAACAGAAAACCCACATTAGGAAGAGCTATCCAGTCCTTTCCCACCTCCTTCCTAGCCAATTCATCCCGTCTCGCCCAAAAAGCTGTGCAAAATTCAACCTTTCACAAAACTGTATGTTGCTAGTCATGCACAGCGAAATGGTGTAAGTTTTCTGGATCAGAAAAGGACCCGATTTGCCTCTCCACCCATTAAAGCTTCATTTCTTTTCTGCAGTAAAATTGAGAGAGACACCTGAAGTGAGAATGTAAGTTTATAATATTCCTTGTGCGCCTCAGATGAAACACACGTAGCAGCTATTCCCATGCAGTTCTTCTCATCGTGATGCAAATGGGGTTTGAACAACCCGAATTCCTGCAACACCCAAGCAAGCTGCTGCTGCATGAACTTTTTAAACTGATGTACCGGTGTTCACAGTGTGTTCCAGGGATTTAACTAGTTGCGGTGACTTTTTTCGTCATCATTTTAGTTCAGCTAGTGCAAAAAAGAACCCACCGCAAACCCTACAGGGTGGACAGGGAGCAGGAACCAAATACACACACTCCCCCGGCTACAAGACTGAAGCAGACACTTCTCATCACTCTGTACGGCCAAGTCCTGTATCTGCTGCGGTAGAGGGGACTTTGTGCCACCTGAGCATGTGCCATTTCAGCTGTGACTTTTTCGGCACCGACTAGGCTACTATGATCACACTGCCCGCAGTACCTGGAGAGGTTCGATAAAACCTAATTCTTGTATCTTCAGAAACCAGCACCTGCAGTGACTACACAGCGCACGCAACTTTCGTCACCAACTGAACTCCGATTGCTGTCCCCTAAACTACATCTCTCATTTAACTTGACACAACTTTTCCAAACTTTGGAAACCTTCTCTACACAATACTGTTCAGAGATCTCATTGTTAAAAACAACAGTGCCTTTAGAGCTATACTGGCAAAAAAACTGTGAAGTGACAATCACAGTACCTACTTTAGAAACCTTTTGAAAGCAGATAAAGTAAATCAAATGTGTTTTGGGATCCACCACTGTTTGTGAATTAAAAAAATGAAGTAAAGTTTGAAATTTGAGGGAACCCTTTGGTCTGCATCAAAAAAATTGAAAGGTAAATCCACATAGTGCAATTACATACATATGCACAAACTAAACATTCAACCAGCCATCCACACAATTTGATTTGGTTCAAATTTTTCAGTAGAGATCAATTAAATTGGAAGGTTTTACTATTACCAACATCTGTGTTTAAGTTTTCACCAAGACTGAAGTTTCTTTCCCTTAACCTCTTTGAATATAGTGCAGACATTCTGGAAGATAAAGGCGATTAGAATATGCTGCCTAGAGACTTCATGAGAAATGAAAGATAAATAGGTTAGCTATTACCTTTGGTGAACTACTCATGTTAGTTCAAAAAAGGCAGGAAGGAGAAGCAGAAAACCAGAAGTGTTAAAAAGTGATCTGTGAAGTCCAGTGATGGGAAAAGAAGGTATGCAAGTGTAGATCACTCAATAACCAGCTATTCCTAATTGCTATTTGACAATCAGTGGGAAAACTGTATTGACTCATTACTGTCGATCATATCTCTAATCAAAAAACAGCCTCGTTTCAAGACATCTGGAACCAGCTTCCAACTACTCCCTAGGGATAATTTATCTTCTCAACCAAGAATGCAGCTTTGCTGCCCACCTATTCGTTAAGGACTCCAACTCTGGAAATTTTTCTTAGCACCTGACGACCTTCACATATTCTGACGCACATCTAGTTATCCTCCCTATAACACATGCAAAACAACAGGGTCTAAGGCCCATACTTGAGAAGGTGTGCAGAAAACAAGTGCCAGATGAGTCTTGGGACAGTGACTTGATTGTATAAGACTTTGCAGGAGGAGTAATTCAGCTGCCTTTTCAGCATCACACATTTCTCTTTGACTTGAAGCTCAGCCTTAGGCAAGAAACAACAAATCCACTGGACCAGGAAAGCCAAAACAACTACTCTGTAGTTTATTTGAGACAAAGATCACACGCTATTAGCGGTTCCCAAAATACATTTCTCCAATGACCGGCATGGAGCGGATGAGATGGGCTGTAATTCACTCATAGTCTAATGGGGTTTCCCCTTTAAAAGTTTGAGGAATCCAAGATGGTCCATGAGAAATTGAGACTTGACAGTCATCCATTTCCAAGAGGTTTCAGAATCACTACCACAGACTAGGAGCAAGGCAAAGTATGATTATAGCCTCATGACTCTTGCTCACAGGTTGAGGACAAAGTCATTCAGCACATTAGTGGAAAGAAATCATCCCCACCAAGTAACAGCCACACGTTGCTGCTGGATAGGAATCTAGCAGCTGTTTAATAGGTGCTAGTACTGCAAAGGTGTGACTTTAGCAACAATTTTGTCTCACAAACAAATCTCATTCTTCTCAAACTGCTCCACTTTGTATTACAAAGTGACTCTCGTTTAATTTTGGCATATATAGTCCATGCTGTCGACATACACCCTGACATTGTCCTGGCTACATCCTATCCCTTTGACATCTCTTCTTGACAGAGGCCAGTAGAGATGGGTCAAGAACAGCATACTCTGGGGGTAAAAATCACACACACACATATACCTACTTGTGCAATGGGAAGCAAGTCCTGCAGGTTTACAGATATGGTACACACATCACATGCAGTACCCGAGAACTCGGGACAAAATCCATTGCAAAGAGGCACATAGCAAAAGAGAAAGACCTAGTCAACATCACAAAATCTAAAATTAAACTGCCTTCATAAATCACCTTGTTGGATGCTGTTGGAGTCAGAGGCAAAACACACCTGTTAAATATTAACTCCTTTCCCTGCTAAAACACACACCACAGGTGTATATGGAGCAGTCATTTAGCGCGTTTTTTAATAAGGAAGCTTCCCAGTAAAACTATAAATGATTCTCTTTTTTTGTTTAATAACAGCAAATGGAGCATCACAGAAATACATGTCCTTTATGTTTCTATTGTAAGGTAGACAAGGAAGCTTGGCAGTTGCTCATTATTATTCCTCACACTGCTTCTAATGAACAGATCTATGCTCTCACTTTTCATTGGCTTAATCAAGGATTCTCTATGATATGCAATTAATCTTTAATATGAAGGCTATTAGGGACAAGGCAGAAAAAGCAGCTGAACATCCCAACCACTGAAAACCAGATTAAGGAATTATTCAAAAATCTATTTCCTTTATATTGCATTTTTGCATTTGCCAATCTCTTGATACACAGAAGCTCAATGAAACAAGTTTATTTTTACAACCATGGAACAGATTCACAGTTTTCATTCAGACAGATATGTTGGTAGCTCTTCATCAGTGAGCCCACATTGCAATTTTAACACTGAGGCAAAGCAGAAGAAAGCAATGTATTACCCACAGTTCACAGTAACAGGAAGACATACTGAAATCATAATACTGGCAAACCATCCACATCAGTCCTGTCCTGGTCAAACATACAGAAAAGCTGATGTGAGTCTAATTTACGTGCCTCAGTCACATGCCTTTGAATACAACCTTAAAAACATGGAAGACTGTAGCTGGAGAAGCTGCTTTTGACTGCGATAAGAAACCAGCTAAGACCCTTTAGAAGGATAGATGGGCTTGACCACCGCTGCAGATCTAAATCAAGCTCGAGAACCACTGATCGGGTTTGGGAAGCCTTACGGGCAGGAAAGAGGCTGAAAGTTAAGCAGGCATCAACCCAGGACAGGTTGTGTCAATCTGGAAGGGACTAAGCAAGTCCCCTGTGATGCCTAGGCAAGGCACAACATAACCACCATGAATTTAAGTAAGAACATCTGAAATTCCACATCAGCTCTTCCTAAGTGTTTTGAGATGGCAGCTCAGCTACAGAAAAGTTTCAATACTGGTATTTTGGAAGCTTAGTAGTTTTTCACAGGTATTACTTTTTAAATCGAAATCAGAAGCATAGCATAGGCTGGTTATGCAGTTAACACTGCTATAGGCAAGCCTTTTAATACATGTAGTGCTTGCATGCATCTTTGTTTCACCAGAAACTTCAAAGGACTCAATTTTCAGAACCTTGTGCCTGCTTTCCCCCAGGATCTAGCTTCTGAGGAGGTTTAGGGAAACCAGCATCCTTAATCAAAATAGTCACTTTTGAAAATCAGGTGAAATTGAAAGGTAGCCAATGATACCTATGTATATCTTTGACCATTTCATTGAACTCTGTTCAACAGATCATTTCTACCAGGATCATTTTCTCCAGAAAATGACCAGAGCGAAACAGCTCTGCAAGACAACTCTTCCTTTCCTTCTGAAAGAGTATCTTGCCACTTTAATACTCTGTACAGTAAGCAAAGGTCTGCAGGGCGTAAGTCACCTCTGAACAGCAATGTATTACCCAGCCCTACAGGACCCACTGGAGCTGGATCCTATTCCCCGGGCAGGGCAATGCCTCTGCCCCTGCCAGCTCCCCCGCCCAACGCTGCCTTCCTTTGCCACACCATCACCTGCAGCAGTACTAATGTGGGTTATCTGTATTTCTCTTAATCAAGAGATATCTTCGAGACTTAGGAGTCCCCTCTTGCATTTAACCCTGTGCAGCCACTTCTATAATGTAGTCTAATATTTTTAAATAAAAAAAAAAAGAAAGTGAGAAAAATCAACCCCCCTCCCATCTTCCCGTAAAAGCTCACATGCAAGATAGTATTCCATACTAAGTTTGATAGGAGCCAATTTGAAGTGACAAGAGTAATGAGGTAGCCTTGCACTTCTAAACCAAGGTCAGTATAAATTTTTAAGCTATTTTCATACTTTTTCCTTTTTTAAAAATCATCTCCAATGCAGCTGAGAAGCAGACTCTACCAAAACACCATCACCTTCCCAGTGACACAAATGCAATCACGCAACCCTTCCCCATGCCTGTGGAACCACATTCTTCAGAGACAGGGGAGATATACGCAGCCCAAATAACAGAGCAGACCACTGCATACACTGATTTAGCCTTGCTTTCACTCCCAAACCCTCTCATTACAAGTCCTGTCTACGTTGTATTTTCACATTTGGTTACCACTGGAAGCCTGACAAGTACATGGCAGGGGCCAGGAAAGACGCATTTTAGCTTCTTGACCAGACAACATTCAACACAAGCACAATGCAACAAGCCTATTGCCTGCAATCTTTGAATTAGACAAGCCTGAAGTATGGATTATATTTGGTTTAAGAGCACCTTCACACCTTGCAGTCCTTTCATATTTT
Source organism: Microhierax caerulescens (assembly GCA_035590215.1). Lineage (NCBI taxonomy): Eukaryota > Metazoa > Chordata > Aves > Falconiformes > Falconidae > Microhierax > Microhierax caerulescens. The sequence continues at coordinate 84,388,679 of JAVJGJ010000047.1, read as the reverse complement.
CCCTCGTGCCTTCCCAGTACCATTATCTTGAAAGAGAAGCAACCTGAACTGTTTCAAGAGTATCAGCCTCTTAGCCCCCTTAGAAAAGCATGGCATGAGAAAAACAGACACACTAAGCACATGCTTAAACACGTTCCTGAATTTAGACCAAAGGAACCAGGCATCATACATGACTTATTAAACCCATCTAACTTAGGTGCCTGTAATTCTCCAATTTTGGTGCCGACAGCCTCCTACCAGGGTCTGAGCAGGAAGCCAGAACCCAGCTCTTCACAACACCTAGAGGTGCTTAATTACCTCCTCAACCTCTGTCAAATTCAAATAATTTGATCAATGGGGTCAAAAGCTGGAGGGGAGATGGGGGTATACAGTAGGAGAGAGACAAAGGGACAACCAGAACAAAGGATTGCTATTCCATCAGCCTCATTTCCTCCCAAAAACAAGCTGAAGTAGTATCTTGGGACAAAAGATTTGTGACAGCACATCATTTACTTACTCATGTGCAGGAATGCAGCTGGGTAGCACAGTAGTTATGGACCAGAGAATTTAGGGTGGTTGGTGTTTTGTTTTTGGTTTGGTTTGGTTTTGTTTGTTTTGTTTTTTTTTAATGATGTGCTTACCCTGGGGCAAAAGCTTTAAAGGGACAAATTGCAAGAAGTCATTATCTCACCCAAGCTCTTTCCATGCTTCCTCCCTTCCCCCTCTTTTTAATTTTAAGCTTCATCAGAGCCTGTTCCAACAGTCAGCTTCTCCTTTTGTTTGACACTGTAGTAAAGTTGTAGGGTTGTTTGTGAAAAATGTTGCCATGGAAACTAATGTGTGCTGCCATGGAGATCATGTCAGATCCAGCTTCGCATCTTCACGAGGAATAGAAGCCAGGGAAGGGTAATTCTTCCTTGAAAAACCAAATGTTTAGAAATATTAGCAAACCTAATGAGAAGTGACGAAAACGAGGTCACTCTTAAAACATCAACATTTACCAATACTTCACACAATGCTTTCCGAGATGTCACTTCTTTAAACCATGTTCTCAGAATCAGTGTAGTTAAGGGCTTCAAAGTGTTGAACAACATATGTGAAAAATCTAAGACTTACTTTCAGACTATCTAGATAGAAAAATTGTTGACCAAGGTTTTTGGTAAGTCAAATAACTTCAAAAAGCACAGAAGGAAGCAAAAATTATCATCTGTAAAAGTTGCATAAAATGTATGTTATTTAATAAGATACATGAATCAAACCATGATCCATGACATAGATTAAGACCTTGATTAAAGAGACTAAGAAACTGATGTTCATTCTAAAGAAAACACTTGAAAAATCATCTAGGCCTCCTTTTAAAGTGAATGGTGGTTACAGAGAACTTGCATTCATTTCCCTACACTTCTAAAACACCAATTTTTTTTTTTCTTATTCTTTCTTTAAATAAATAGCAGCTATAACTAAAAGCCACCACTAAATTACTTTAAGGACTTATGAGGTATCTTAAATCCTCCCAGTTGCCAAATCCTAAGCATTTAGTCTCCCTGAGCAAAATCTGATAGACTTGAACTCTGCTTTAGCCCATTCAAATTAATTTTAAGCAGAGTCTCTCTAATCAGCATGCATAGTCCTCTTGCCTCAAAGTTAAAGATATGTCTAAATCTTTGCCAGATCAGGGACAAAGTAAGTTCATTGGTTCATGATTCAACTTGAATCACTGATAATAAAACCTCTGAATGAGGAAACAAATGAATGTTTAAAGACCCATCATGAACAATAATCCCTTCCTGAATTAATGCTAAATCTTGTCAAACAAAATACATAGTGTTTTATGGAAGATATATTGCATCTCCTAATCATATTGGTTCTCCACACTTGATGGCTCTGCACCCAACACTGACAATTTGAAGCTTTTATAACTCACAACCACAAAGATTTTTGTATGTTATAAATGCATTTAGTGTAGGCTCATACTGGAGATTTAAAATTCAACCAGTTAATTTTCTGTATGAGAAGTGGAAACAAACACTAAAAATAAGAAACTTGCCTTCTTCCTCAAGCTGACAGACTTCAGAAAAAAAATGAAGTGTTCAACTCTTGACAAAAAATTTACAGCAGGGGAAGCCTTGCAGATACACCAGTCCAAAGGCTTTGTCAGTGAAAACCAGTACAGATATCCAAGTGCCTGAAACTCACCCTGCTACAACTCCACACAGGCTACAGAGACGCTCCTCTGAAATCTTAGGGGGTCTATGTGTTTTCTTGTATACATCTTTTCACAAAACTAGATATAAAGTCAACACTTCTGTATTTACAGCATCAAGGCAGGTCTTCTTGCCTGCACGTTACATCTGATAAATCAAGTTGTGAGGCACGTAACACTTTCCAGAGTTCCAGCCAGAAACAAACTTGGTAAAGCAGGTAAGCTGCACTGTACTAAATGCGGAGGACTGGCAGAAGCTTTCCACAGCTACACAGCAATGCAGTAACTTACAGTAAATAAAGTGTATTTTAGATGAGAGTAAGTTTTAAGACTCAGATGCAGCTCACAAAAAAGTCTTTAAAATATACACCTAAAAATGGATTAATATCCTTCAGTGCTCCTGTTCTCTGAAGACAGCTGGGATCTAATATCCACCTTGCTGGGGACAGGCTGAAGCCTGAAGCAAACATCCATACTAAGATGACCTGATCCACTGAAATGAGGGGGAAAAAGCAAATCATAAAACTACAGAAACTTATTTAAACTATATCATAAATAAAATAAGTTTATGGTACATATTGGATTGAACTTTATCTCATTCATTTGGCTACAAATGCATAAGGTACTGGGGAAAAAAAGAAAGATGCTGTTTATCTGCAGTAGCAGTGTTTTTTCTATTTGGATGCTACCTAAATAATACAGAAAGTATTCCAGGTAATAATACCAAATACTCTTTTCTAGCTGGCAACTGCTGCATAGAGCACAGGACGAGCTGACACACTATGCACCTGGCCAATTTATTAATCTTCTGGATTCTGCAACAGTCCCTGGGGAGAAGGGGAAAAAAATCTGGAGTTTTTTATTCCCTTGACATTGAATTTGTAAAAATCTTACTGTTTCGACTGCAGAAGAGCTCAAGATTTACCAGATACTTCTCTAGAGCACAGAGGTAATCCCAGAGCCTGCCCCAGATAGCTGCAAAGTCTAGACAGAGGAATAAACCTGGACTGTAATCCCTCTGGCAGGCATTTACTCTCATGAGACATCAAAAGCTGAGTGGGCCAAATCCAAAATCAGCATCAAGAGATTGGGACAGGAAGCAATAAGGAACAGATTCATTAAGAACAAATCACCTCAAACCAATTTAATTTCCTTCTGAAGCAAAGTAACACTTTTGTGGCTCAGGAAAAAGCACAAGTACTTTGTACCTTGACTTTAAATCAGGTTTTTGGTCTAATCTTACACAACATTCTCAAAGTCTGGAAAACACAATCTAGGTAAAGTTAATTCAGGCTGGCTGGAAAACTTGGAGAGCTATATCCAGAAGTTATCACTGATTCTGCATGAGCACACAGCACATACCTGCATGAATTCTGCGGGCTAGTCCTGCTCCATCTTTAGCTGGATGACAGGAAAGAGCTGACTTGCTAAATCTGTTAGACCAAATAGAACCAAAGATGACCACAAATGTGAAGGACAGGATTCAAATCCAATATTACTGTGACAAACTGGAGAAACTGGGAAAAAGGAAAAAAAACAAAAAACAAAACAAAACAAAAAACCAAAAAACAAACAACAACAACAACAAAAAAAAAAAACCAACACCAGGAAAGAGATGCAAAGCTGTATACATAGGCAGAAATAACTGCATAAAAGGACAACTTCAAGCCAGGTAAGAGTCCTCCGAGAGAATCCACTGGTAAGAAGGAAGGGATGACAACCTGAACATGAGTCAGAGCCAAGCTATTGAACACAAGACAAACAAGCAGGCTGGAACAGATAAACAGGACTGTGGCCCACACACCACATGGAGCTCTCCTTCCACTCTACCGAGCGCTAGCAAAGCTTCAGCTGCAGTTCTACATCCTTACCTGGATGCTGCCTTTGAAGAAAAAGATAAACCAACCGGAGCAAGTCCAGAGAAGAGCCACAGGAAAGTGCAGAACTCAGGAAAACGCAGCTCATAGAGATATATGTATAATTGCTTATGCAATGTGTAAAATTAAAATATTACATGTTAAAAATATGTAATATGTAAAATTGGCTGGGGGGGGAGATAGAGTGGGAAGAACCATGCAAGTGGCAGTGTTTAATATGTTCGATGCTACTGTGAAGACAGAGTATTTCTTCTGTGCCCACAAGGGATGGGACTGATTCACACCACAGCAAGAGTCAGCCTAGACATTTTGAAAAACTTCCCAACAGTAAAGACAGCAGCACAGGTACATGCTTCAAGAGGAGTCTGTGGACACTCCATCCTGAGCAGCCTTTCAAAGCAGCTGCAAAACCTCCTGGCAAGCGCTGCAGGCGTCATTGCTCCTGGCTCTACAGGTCGCTTCCAGCTCTGTGCTCCTATGCCCTTGTGGAACAGACACAGAAGTCATTTGTGCTCTATAAAACTGAGTCCCCAAGAACAGGACTGGCAAGGACCCACGTACAGGCACTAAATTTCAAAAAAAAAGATGGCCAACAGAAGGACACAATAGGACTGACCAAGGGGAAAAACAAACAAAAAAAAAAACCAACAAAAAAAACACAAAAAAAAACCAAACAGGAAGAGATGCTTATTTCTTGAAATGATCTTTTAAACCCAGAGAAGATGAAGCAGGTCTGTAAAATGCCTGTGACTTTACAGTAAGAGAGGTACCACATCTGTAAGCAAATTTTTCTTCCTCTTTCATTAAGAGATGGCTTTGAAATGATCACTACTCGGTTTTATCAAATAGCTACTTTAAATATCACTTCTAACTAAGAGTTAAATAAATAAAAGCCAGGTAAAATGACTGGTTGTGATGAGAATCTGCTTTCTTGCAATTGAAGAATTACATCGCAAGAAAGTAATTGAATGTGGGGGTGGTTTTCTTTTTGTCAGCTGGCATTTTCTATTATTTGCACACTTTTAACCAAGATTTATAGAAGATTGTGGGACACAACAAGATATGACAGTTGCTCCAATTCCTTGTCAAATTGTCTTTCAATCACAGGTACACTCTTCACCGTGGGGGGTGGGGAGTGGAAATTGCATGCACAAGTCATCCATTAGTTTAATGCAAAAGAGATTATGGAAGCAATAGTCACTCAGGAGCAAAGGGATAAGTGATGCTCTTGCTAGCCATTACACTAATGGTGAGAGCAAGGGAATGCCTGTGTAATTGCCAGAGAAGAGGCTGAGAGACACCTCTGGGGAACCAGACAGCATGCAGGGCACAAAGGAAACTGCTCAAGGGACAAGCGCTGACTTAGAAAATCACACGTTATTACAGACATCGGACCCATTCTTGCAGCCTTTATCTGTTAAATGTCATTCCCTAGTTTGTTCAAGACCCTGTGAGTCAAATGCTTTTCAAAAGCATTGCCAAGGGGAGTAAAGGATCAAATGTTATGCTCCCTACATTCCCTCCTCCTCAGTTCATATGCTCTTTCTAGTTTCCCAATTCAGTCCTGGGCTGTGAATCAGGAAACAACCCTCACCTGTACAGGTAATAGCAGAACATGGATGCGCTCACCCCCAATGCACAGCTCAGCTTTACGAAGCCTGGTCACACCAAGGGAAGAAGCAAGCGGCTTCCATTTCATGCCCCTAGTAGACCTAGGGCAGCATGAGCCCAAGAGAAATGGGTTTTGCTGCTTTCTTAGTATCTGCCATCACACATCAGTCTCGGCTCCTCTGCTGATCTGCCAACCAGTTGACTGCCCCTGCACCTCCAGGGTTCTGTGAGTGCAAAACTGCTGCTGGCCAACAAGCACGGAAAGCGGACCCCGTTGACTTAAAACACCACAAACCTGCTGAAATCTTAGTGAACTTACCCTCTCGACTCCAGGTTAAAGTTCACACGAGGGTTGCATGGCTATTGAACAGTACTCCTCAACTGCCACGCACCAGCCAGCACCCTTTTAGCCCACGAAGGCTGGGAATAGCTGGTATCTCTGAACTGCAGGCGACTCATTAACATGAAGTCTAAGCGAGGCGTGAGCAGATACCCACGTGCATGGCCACATGCCATGACCAGCCCTGATCCCCAGAACTTGCAGGCCATTTCACAGACTAGATGTGCTCCCTGCAGTACCGAATTTAAAGAGACTGTCTTAATCAATCAGGTAATTAAACATTGCTTTAAGCATCATATTTCACAGGCTTGGTACACTGTGCGAGCCCTTACTGATGGGCAGACACTGCTAGCAAATTTCTCCCCTCATCTTTTGGCTTTTTGGCAGTCCACGATGGGTCACTCTTAATGCGATTTCATTTTCTTAATTAAATCTTCCCTGAGGTACCATCACAGGATATTATTTCCCTTTGATTCCTTTATTTAACATGTCAGAACAGAGATAGTCTCACTGCTCTGCTTTCATGGGTTAGAAAGTTTCTCCCTTGATTAACCCTCAGAGAAGATAAGGGGATTTAAGTGAGTAACAATGACATTTTTTAAATACACAACATACAAGGCCATACAACAAGGCTTATAAGAGTGTAAAGGAAAAAGTGAAGTACAGCCAAGTTAAAAAAACCCCAAACAATAAAAGGTTCTTCCTTGCTATCTCAAACTTTACAGAGCAGAGTTTGTTTGCAAGAAGGGGAAAAAGACCCCACTGGAAAGCAGTTAGATATGGGGAAGAACACTGTCTGTGAGTTTAATAAAAAACAATGCTTTTCCTACTGTAAGTCACAGGGTCCAGGAAAAAATCTCAGCTTTCCCTTCCAGAAATAAATCTCCAACCAGCATGTACCACAAGTCTTCAAATCGTGAAACTTGTAAGTACCCCAATTGCACAACAGAAAGTCTCCAAACCAGAAACCCTGAAAATTCCTACATTGGCAGAGTTGCCAACATTTTTCAGTCTTTGTGGACAGAAATAATGGCTGGATATGTGATTGCCTTTTGTACTTCCCAAAAAGTATATTGTTCTATACGGTCACATGCTGGTGATTACGCATCAACCATTACTGCTTGTGACACCTTCCACTGAATGTAATGACATGCAGCCCCTCTGTTAAAGCAAAACTAAACTCTCCAGGAAGACAAACACGAGCAATGTTAGCGACACAGACTTCAAGAAAATGCTAGTATGAACCACCACAGATATAATGACCAGTGTTTCAAGTCCTCTATTGCCTACAGACAACCTGTAGTAAATAGAAGGTGAGTTTTACATCATCCAGTTCTAGCTGTTTTGCCTAAGTTTGCATCAAGGGTCTCTGAAGAGAGCAATATCCCCACTGCGAAAGCCAACTTAAAATACAGAATGGTTCATCCCAAGCCCCTCTCCCCACTACAGACAGCCCTGTTATTGCACTGGCACAAGAGGGCTCAATTCTAGCCAGCTAAAGTAAGGTGAGATACATAATACAACAGGGGGAGAAAGATCCTCAGAACATCCACCAAAAAGGACAGGACCCCTCAGCCACCTCCAACAGCCATAACAATCCCAATAAGCAACTTGTGCATGAAAATCCCAAGCCAAACTCATTGAGGTCTTCTGCACTTGGGAAGATTTAAATATCGTATCACTTACTAATAAGGCAAAGTCAAAAATGTCAGAAACATCAGAAACAATTGTCTCAAATGGCTAACAACAGACACAATTCTGTGAAATGCAAGGTATAGCACTGAGCTGCAAATCATGCAAGTCAGTATCTGTACACCAAAATCCTGATAACTTTATATATAAACAAGATAAATATATAACAGCAGTTTACAGGTATTATTGCAATAGCTATTTTGTAGTAGTAAATATTTGGGAAGGATCTGAAGGAAGAAAGCATTATAAACTACTCAGGTGGTTTCTTAACACTGGCTCGATGAACATGAAGAGTTGCCATACCAATGGCAGAAACCAAGCACTTCAGCCATGTTAGTTATCCAGCAACAGGGACAGAAGGCACGAGAACGTGTATTTAGGGATCCGCAGTATTCAGCAGATCCATGAAGGTAAAAATAAGATACATAGACAAAAAGAATGACCTGGGATTCAGATAAAATGGAAGAGAGGAGAAAAAGGCCCTCACAGCAAAATTTTAACTTGCAGAAAGATGATGAGATGACAACTACAATAGAAAAGGCTACAAATGACCAAGTTGCAGGCAAAGATTTTTGGCAACAAACAGAAAATTACATTCAACAATAACATGAGAAAAGTACTGAACTTGGTCTAGTAAAAAAAAAATAAAAATCAAAGACTAAGTGCATGAGCAAAATATGGGTAGCAGGAAGAGAAAAAGGAGAGAAAGGGATCACATACAAGAAATGGCACTGGATCCAGATGAGAGAGCAGAGAAACAAGACTACACAGGATGCACAAAATTCCAACAAGAGATGAAAAACCACACGAGGGTGTTAAGAGTTAGAAAAGGATTAGTCTGGGAATTAACACAAAAGTAGTACCTGAAAAATAGGAATTAATAGTATAATGGTAACAAATCAGGAGAGGACAGGTATGCAGGTACCAAAGATGAAGGCAAGGGAGAAGATTAAAAGAAAATTCAGGGAAGGATAAAAGACAGAGGGAATATATGACAGAATTCACAGACTCAAGAGCATAAAGGAGAACGGAGGATCATTCGCTTTCTCTTCAGAGAAGGCACTAGGAGTCAGGCTCACAACATACTGAAGGCGGTGGCTCTTAAGGCAACAGGTAATTGAGCTGTGAAATACATCTTCAAATTACAATAAAAATGTAGATAGGTTCAAAGGAAAGTGAAAGCAGGGGAGATTTCATGGAGCAGATCTCTACTAAGGGTACTAAATCCACAGAAACACAATCAGTTAAGAAAGATTCCAAGCAGAAAATTGTTAGGATGGGGGCAAAGAAATAATACAGAAAAGGGATTTTCTCACAGCAGACAGAAGTCCCTACCAAAATGCCACCTCCATTGCCTTGGTTCCTTGATAAGTCTAGACCAAATATTCTTACCCTTTGATCTTCGCATCTGTTTACAGTCCACACAGGTGACTACTACCACAAACACTTTAAGCCAACATAAACTGACACTTCATTAAGGAGGACCACCACTCCTTGTTCCCAGTCCTTGCTGGGTGTTTGCTTGCATTGCCATAAGCCTTCACACAACACTCAAGCAGACCTCTCCTGGGTTAAAACCACATGGCATAAAATAACAGGTTGCTTCTAACGTGGGTCCCCTGACACAGCTCTCCATGCAGCCACACAAATGCATGTCCTGACCCAAGGAAATAACTAACATGCAGAAAAGAGTGGCTAGAAAAGCAGAATGATGCACTGGAATTATTTAGCCTGGAGAAGAAGAGGCTCAGGAAGAATCCTATCAATGTGCTTAAATAGCTGGTGGGATGAAGCAAGACAGACTGAGCAAGGCTCTTCTCAGTGCTGTCCAGTGACAGGACCAGAGGCAACTGGCACAGACTGAAATACAAAAAAGTCCACTTAAATGTAAGAAAAAAAACCCCAAACTTTTTTAAAAAACAAACAAACAAACAAACCCCAACAAAACCTGCGAAGCCTGAAGAACACAGGTTACAGATAGCTGAATGGCAGATAAGATATTTCTACAAGGGGGTTCACATCCTTGCTAGAAGAGCTTTTAAGGTCTGAAGATTTAGGGTCCTTAAACTGAAAATGGCTAAGCATTCCTGGTAGAGCACAACATTGATCTCTGAAAGATTCCCATTTTCATCCACGGACAGCAGGATACCTTAAAGGGAAAGAACGCTTCAAATTATGACTTTTTCATAGATACTTGGCTGTCTACACTCAGCCTATAAAAACATGGTAGGTTTTATGTTGTTTCTCCCTTCCTTCCTCCACGGACAGACAAAAAGTTTGACACCTCCAAGTTTTGCCCAGATGATAAGAACCCTTTAAGAATAGTTTACCTCTGGCTATGTGGATACCTGGAAGCAGGGAACCAGTAACACAGCAGGGACACCCTCCAGCTTGTCATCCAGCAAAAGAGGTGCAGAGCTGTGGCAGACAGAAAGGTATCTGTACACACAGGATGCAAGGCAAGTGATAGTGAACAAGCATAAGGAACCGGTGAACTAAACAGAATGAGAAGTAGTCTTAGGATAATAATAATAATAAAAAAAAAATCCATTAACCTTCTCATTCTTCATCTTACTTAGGAGATGGCAAAGCTGATATGTTACTGCTACGCAGTGTGCACTGAACAAGGTACTGCTCAGCTGTCGAACAAATGTGTAATTGAATGCTCACACTAAGAAAAACATTTTCCACATTTGTATTTTGAGCGACTAAGCAGCTGTGGGGTGGTCTTCAATACATCAGAGCAACCCACAGGGCAAGGGGTGAGAAAAAGGTCTTTGCAGGAACAAGACAAATCATCATAAAAGGGAAGAAAGAAACCTTTTGAAATGATAAGACTTCAGCTGAAGCAATCATTTTTCTGTCTGTTTCACTGACACCTGTTTTGATGGCCACAAGAGAAGTGAAGCCAAGATGGGATATTTATCTCCTTGAAGACCACTTTTGAACTATCTGCTGCAGAGTTTGCCTTTGCTGCATCCTAGGTAAGACAGCCCAGCTGTGACAAAGCCTTTTTGCACCCAAAGATAAGAAGGTTGCAATGCCACCAAAACCAGAAGAGCCTAAACAGTAAGTAGCACTATGTTTGGCTTGCACCTGCTTAGGTTGGAAGCCCAAACATCTTACTATTTGCTACCAAGAGAAAATAGACATATTAACCTCCAATGGCTATAAAAAAAGGTGTTTATGAGGTGGAGGGAAGTAGGGATAACAAGGGGGAAAAAATTTCCTCCTGACACTTCTGGCAGCAAAGAAAAAAGGAGAACCTTGCTAAAACAACGTTAGCATCTAAACCGGAAAAATGGAATTATAGGGAGCAGGAACCCCATTCAAGGTGATCTTTTCAAGCTAAAAAGCCAAACTGTATGTCTGAGGGGACTCCCTCACTGACATGCTTTTGTTTTCCAGTGTGCAAGTATTACAAAACTGCAAGCTGAAAAATCTGTGTGGTCTTTGTACCACATAAACATGCAGTGAATCTTTCCACAGTTATTTTAAGACCTCACAGGCCAAATGCATCCCTAGTGCAAGATCAGTGACTTAAATGAACTCAGCACGGCAATGAGATCAGCCCCAGGCTTCCACGAAGTAAACACAATAGTACACCACTATAATGATGATGTGCACTGGAGACAGTGGATAGTTTTTAAAGAAACAACTGTATGAAGAAGAGTAGGTCAAGTCTCATTTTCGGCACTGTGGGAAATTGAAGCATTTTGAAGTCTTCCTTACAGAGGATGCATAACAACAACCGCCACCTTGCCACACCTCCATCTCTGATCTCTCCCAACTGGATCTGATCATTAAACAAGGCTGCAGGGCTCCAGGTCCTCTGAACAGCTGCCAGCTGCAGTACAAACACATTCTCATGAGGAACATTTTGATTCTGTTTAAAACAGCTTTTTTTTTTTTTTTTTCCTGATAGATACCCATTCCACTGGTGAATTTTCATGCAGCTCCATTACTTAATATGCCTCCCCCCTCCCACACATGTATACACCGGAGCTACTTCAAGAAGATAATTATGCTGCATGTTTGCAGTGCATTGGATTTACTCCTGCCAGGTCACCTGTCTTCACCAGGAGTGAGAGATTCCAAGGAAAGGAATCATCAAAACAAAGGGTAATTCAATGTCTGCACATATACAAGACATGTGTTCCCCCCAAAATATAGGCATGGAAAAAATACATTGATTTATTATTCTTTTTAAGGGGCTCAGCAGCCTCAGGGTGACTCACATGGCAACAAATTCAGCTCTTTACTCAAGCAGCCAGCTATGTGAAAACAAACGTCATAATTATACCACCAAACAATCTCAATCAACAACCAAAGAAGTGTATGTGATTTGCAGGGGTCTCTAGCTTTCAGCAAATAATCCAGCAGTGCTGCACAGATCTGAGTAATACTTGTGTCTCCGGCTCTTCCCTGTGACTCAGCATTCGGCAGGGCTGCCAAGGGCTGGTCCGAGCTCCTGAAACACACCTGAAGCTGGACTAAAATGACAAGCCTGGCAGGACAGCACTGCAAGGACAAAGTCCTCACAGCAAGAGGAAGAAGATGGCACTCGGTTAGTGGTATCTAAGAAAGCCTGCTCAACACCAGCCCCCACTGGCCTAAAACAGGACTGTTTTTTTTCTCCAGAGCGGTTACATAAAAAAGGCTCTTTATTAGACAGAAGACCTGCTACCTCCAGTAGATGCAGAATTTACCTGCTGACTTAAGTACAAAATTTTTTTTACCCCCTGCTTCCTTTAAAAACTGCAACGTTACCTATGTTCCTCTAATGAGGAATCCTCCATTTGCATGAAGTCCAGCTGAGACCTCTATGGCTGCAAAAGCTCTCTCCTGTCCTACCACTTATCAGAGACCAAACACAGGGTAAAGAGGAATGGTTTTAGAAGGACGATGGTTTGGCTGAATGGTGCAACTAGAAAGCATTTTCCAGTAATCTCTCACCTACATCTTCTCACTCTGAAATTTGAGGTGAGCAAAACAACCTTCTGAGCTCTGAGCCTAGGTCCTCTGAGGCTTGAAGAACTGGTTCCCACATATAATCTGTTGTTTCTCAAAGCTCTGACTGAATTATATTGGTATTCTATTACACAGGAATTTGTATCTGAAAGCTTTGATATTCACCATTAGATACCAAGACACAACTCCAAACTACTGCGTGAGACAAGTCAAACATGCAGTTTCCCATTGGACGCATCACTGAGGCATGAGTAAGAACAGTTCAGAAGACAAGACTGACTAAATATTTTAGGCCGGATCAAAAGAACAGGACTTGGATAATTCAGGCACTGAAGCTGAAAATGGTACTCGAAATGCTACTGAGTCCTGCTTTCCACATTACAGGATTCATGGACCTAGTGTTCTGCTCCTGTGCATCCCAGAAACAAGTCTTGACATTGCATTTGCTACTCTGCATTATAAAACACATGCATCAGCCCTTGGCAAAGCAATCCAGAAACTCCCCCCCACCTACTCATTACATGAGAGTCATGCTCCCTCTCGCTCAATGAATCTTCAAAACCCTTATGCAGAACATAACTTTGGTCAGATGGGTGTAAATCACATCCCATACTCACACACACTTAGAGGAGTTCGGGGCCTGTCAGAGCACATTCCTGGAAAGTCACAGACCTAGGTCTGATCTGAATCAGGTGCTAGAGGAGTAACACCTCATCCTGGAGAGGGCAGCTCCTCCCTGAGCAACAGACCCTACCCAAGCACCAGTTTTGGAGTACCTGCTTCTGAGGACCTGCCTGCCTTCAGGCACTGTTAACCAGCTTTGCGCCTAACCCAACACACAAGCACTCTGGGCAGGCAGAGAGGCAGAAAGCTGCTTTGCCTACATTACACTGCAAACAAAAGCCCTAGGGAGCGCAGAGGGGGAACCCTGTTGCTGCCTACAAGTAAACCAGGCACATCCAACCGACTCACTCTAGTCTTTTATGGCTCTCTTCTTGGTGCAGTGCTGCACAAAGCATGGCTACGGCGTCCTGCATATAAGCTAGTAAGCTCAGTGTGCCATGGAGACTCACAGCAGCTTAGATTTTCATTTGCTTAAGGCCCTCATCACTTTCCATTTCAGCATGTGGGTGTCTCCTCTCATGGTCCCACAGGGATTATTTGGATTAGCCATACTGCATTTATATCCCTTATGGTCCAGGTAACTAAAGGAGATGAACTGGGTTTTCCAGTGAGTTATTAGAAGGCCATCAAGCAGACTGATCTCCTGTCCATCGCAGAGCTATTCTGAGGTCACAAGTCAGTCAAACACATTATTCACGCTGACCCTTCCTGAGTTACTAGATGATACAGTGTTAAATCAGCAGACAACTCCTGAAACATCCTATTCCACATCTTCCCCTTGCTGAGCTAGCCCAACTCATCTCATGCAAACCCTGAGCCTGCTACAACTACTTGTGTACCAGCTTTCCTAAGGTGTGCTGTCTTTCTAAAGTCAGCGTGACTCCCAAAGCAAGAATCACGCGTGCACACACAGAGCTGGCAGAATTAGGCTGGGAAAAATAGGTCAGGACAAGCATATATTTAACTATGAGTCCAAACCTCAGAATCATGTTTTACCAACAAACAATTCATATACACATGCACAAAATCCACATTTGATAACTATTAGGAAGTCATCTGGATATCAATTAGGCAATCAAGATCTTTTGCAGGAGCAGAGCCTCTGCAAGAAACATTTCTAGTCCCACGCCAAGTAGAGGTTTAAACACACAACCTCTCCCTCACAACCCTATACCCATCCTTTTTCTGTAATAAAGCAACTTCCCGTACGATCTTTTGGGAAATTGCTTCTTACTCATTTTGCACTAATCTTAGGATTACCTTTTTTAAAAAACAAACAAACAAACAAACAAACAGTGAGGGGTCAGGCCTGGGCCACTACCCATATTCCAGGCTTCCAAAAGCCACCTTTGCAAGCAGACACACGACGAGAGAGGGCACAAGGGTAGTCTGTCACCTTCTACAAGTTCTGCAGCAACCTCCCTGGGCTTTTGATTATCTTCCAAGCTGGACAAGACAATAAAGCTGACACCTAGAAGAAGTCACCATGTGGCTCCATCAAGCAAACTCAGCAGCTGATCCTTAGATCAGATTTCTAGAAGACACTGCTTCCACCCTCCTCTAGGATCCACCTCTAGCCAAACCTCAGCAGCACAGTTGGCAAGCTAAATGCACAGAAGCGCCCAGAACGCTTTACCACACCTTTGCTACAATTTTTCTGCATTTCCTGCACCATGACTGATTGTTACTTTGCTCCCAGGTGCCAGAAGCTTTCGTTCCCTCCCCAGAAACAGTAAAATCAAACACTAGGATTGCAAACCACCCTAAGTACATTAGGATACGCACGTAACCTCTCTGCACCTGCTTTATACACAGTTCAGTGCAAAAGACACAGATATTTAAGAATTCAGACACAATTAGATGATACATGCTTTTAATTAGAAAGGCCCTAATATAATTGCTCGAGTACAGACACTAAGGCTTTAGCCTACATCATGCTATTGGGTACAGAGAATTAGTCTGAGTTATTAACCCGTGTTTTAATTTTCTGAGACACAAGATTGCAAGTGCATTGGAAAAAACAACAGTACTCTGCAATCACCCAGTTCTTGGGAAGCGGGAAGGTTGAAGGGGGAGAGAAGACTATCAAAGGGAAATGCAAGCTCACGTGCAGGGAGGGAGAGCCTTTACAAATCTGCAAAGAGGATGCTTTGAGAGTGACAGTTCTGAGCAGCATGAAGGAGTAATACAAAGTCAAGTATCAAGAGCAGGTAATGGTTCTACACCAGGATGCAGTTCCTTGACCAGTATAAAAAATTCTGCCTTCAGTCAGGTGGGAAATCTTATTCTTTAATGGGAGCCTTGCTCATAAAAAAAAATGGGTAATTTCCTTTCACACACAAAGAAGAATCCTTACGGAACATTAAGTAGAAACCAAAAGAAGGTAAATCAGGTAGCCTAGCTCTTATAAGCCACCACAGCGATGGGTCTTGGGAAGGAGTTCTACCACAGGACCAGGTGCTTCCATGTTGGAATCCTTTTCTAGCCTAAAAAGAGAAGAAAATTTAGTTCAGCTCATTAGCCCTTAATACCTGGCCTGGGTAGCAACTCCTACGGTTGTTTCAGCTTTAGCCTGCTGCTAGAGTAATGAGAAAGAAATGTCAGTGCTTCACGTCAGCACAGCAAACAGCCAGCTTCCCTATGATAGTCAGCTCTCTCAAAAAATAAATCAAAAAATAATCATAGAAAGCCAGGCAGCATTGCCCTTCATCAAGCAAAGTTCCCAATAACTTCAGGAGGAGCACTGCTCATTTTTAGACCCATGGGTTTGACTTGATAATACTTTGTCTCAGCATCAGGTCTCTATTATGACTCAGTATGCACTATTTCTGAATCATGGTATTGACCTCACATTGACTACTGTTTGACAGCATGGTGTGGTCAAATTAAGCAACTTAGAAGTTCATGAAAAGATCTCGCTCCTTATCTCTATATCTTCCATGGGCCTGTAACCAAGGCAGCAGACAACCTAACGACTAATGGGCCTTTCATGAATCTTGAACAGCATCATCTTGGAAATGTGTGTTCTGACTCTGAAATTAAACATTTCATCCACTTCCCCCTCTTTTGACGTGAAGCTTGTAGAACTAAACCTCACTCATTAAGCTGCTTCAGAGTAAATCTGTTGCTGTCCGTCTTCTTCAGGCAACCATGCAGTTACACACAAAAAGTAGCATGACAAACAGTCATGCTTTTTGTATCTATATGTTTATATCTATATCTATCATATATATCTAAGGCCTCTCCCACAGCTTTTTTTTTTTTATATATGCATCACTAAAGACACTTGACAAATAATCCAATACTTGATGGATGCTCTGGATTAGAATGTGAATTTCAAGTTTAAATTTTCTCAAGGTTGCATTAGAATGTAGGCACAAGACAGTACTTTAACAACACTATCAGTCTTGACAGGGCCCAGATTCCAAAGGAATGCACCTAGCTGTCCAAGGACCAGCTTGGGACAGCAGATGATCCCATCCACCCCATCAGTTTGTCAAGCACTTGTAAGCATGCCCACAGATGCCTGGGCAGGTAGCCCACGTGCATTTGTTGTGTCCAGCAGGAAGGAGGACTGTAGTTCAAATGGCTGAGGAAGTGCCTTACAGGAGGCACCCAGCTCACAAGCAAAGCTGGATTATCTCCAACTTCATTGCTTTTTACCTAGCTCAGCAAAGCCTGTACAACATACAATGTATGTTCTGCTAAAAAGACGGGCTTCGGCAGCGTAGTTTTTCAGGGAGGAAGAGGAGTCACAGCAATGCTTAAGAACCAAAGAACAGCTCCTCGACCCCTCCGCTCCGTACACTCAGGTGTTTCACTGGCATACAGTAGAGAACAACTTGTTCGACCATCTCCTCAAGCATCCCCCCTCTCTTGCTCTCCTCTCCCCCTTGGCAAAAGACACAATTCCCTGCTGCATCTCTTCTGCATGCAAGTGTTTGGGAGGGGTATCCATCAGCCGTCCCCTCTGCAAAAAGCATACAGCGGGTAGCACAACACCAGCCCTTCCCAAGCTTGCAGGACGCCATCCTAAATTTTGCATGGAGCCATGTGAAAGCACGCACTTTGTTGGCACCAGAAGAGCAGCGTACTCCTCCTTTCTCTGAAACAACAGGCCTGCTGAACCACACATTTCAGGACCTGAGAAACCTGATTTGGTAATTGAAGGTGCACATGGCACATTTTCCTACGGTATGGAAAAATTAATTATACCACATGACAGATTTCAATCCTGGTGTTCAAAAGCTCATTAGCAAAACTACTTTAAAAGGTGCTAATAGAAACAAATGCCTTGAACATCACAGACTTCCCAGATGACTCCTGCTATAGAGATGGATGACAAATCACTCAGTCATCTTTAAATTCCATATTGACTACATTGAAGCAATTACCCATTTATTTTTAGAGTATGTTCCATTTTAAACACAAGTGATTCAGTCCAAGAGACATTCTATACTGCACTGCTATTTCATGGGTTAACAACTGAAATGTAAATGGATTTTAATTTTGGGGCAAATACTTGCTTTCTCCCCCCCATTGCCTCTACACATTGGTTGGGAATTTTAATTCAGGCTTCAAACCAAACAAATGTTGGTGTTCTACAAGCATCTGCAGAGAAATATAAAAATATCTGGGAAGTGTGAAAGAGTGAGCCTGTTTTGCTAAATGCATAAAATGAAACCTCAGCGAAGGTCTCAATAATAGCCTTCCTGACTGCTGTGCACACGCTCCCTCCCACAGACCTTCTGCTCTGCAGCAAGGGAATGCTGCCTGCGCTGCTGCGTCCTCAAAGAACTTTGCAAATACAATGGAGCACAGCAACCCCCCGGGGAGCATGGCGTTGATCTCCTACTTCGATATTTCAAAAAAGAGCACCAGGGTTTCCCCCTTTTTTTTAGTGTCTAAAAAGAACGGCTTGCCATATCGCTTTACCCCCGGCCATCTCAAGGTTTATCTGCATTGTAGGAAACATTCCGGACAACGGGATGAGGGGCTAGAAACAAGCTTAGGCTGCTCCTAACTCATGGAAAAGGAGGTGAGATGATAAAGTGGGGGGGGGGGGGGGGAGTTGGGGCTGGAGAGTCCCGGGGCG
>JAVJGJ010000047.1:84325279-84357063 GCA_035590215.1 Microhierax caerulescens | reverse complement strand
TGAAGAGCCACCAGATATCATAATGAGCCAATATATGGCCTTTCACGCTGTGCAGTTTTAAAGGGACTGTTGCCAGCTTCTTCTGTCCCCAGATTTCTTCCTTCTGCTGCATAAAGGGAAGGAACGATCTACACTGCAACCCCATCTCCCCTATTACAGTTCACTTTTGTGCAAGAAGGAAATTGCATTGCAGTGATTCTTTCTGTGAAACTAAGGATAGAGTACTTCCGTTTTCCTGCCAACACAAGAGGTTTTTAGAGAAGGGACGAGAAGTGCCAGGAGTGAGGCCTGAATCCAAGCTGAAAGTGGCATCTGGTGGGAAAAGGAGACTTGACTCAGACATGATATTAGAGAACTGACACGAGTAGAAAAAATGCTATGAGGCACTGAACACTTAGAGCATGAGTACATTCATTAAAGCATCCTTCTACCTTTGGTATCTTCCAGTCTTAAAAGTATTTTGATCTGCAGTTGAAATAGGCATTATCCCTGTAGGGCTACATCCAGGTATATCACACTGCTTTATATCCAGAATAATTACCGAGACCAGAATCTGTCCCTTATTATGAAAAAGCATCAGTATCAAAGTTCAGCATTCCTTTGAGATACAGAGAAATCAAGTATTAACTCCTACATGAGCAGCTATTCATGTGCTTTTGCACTTCCCAGACAAGTAGTAAGCTATTGCTGGTTTCAGCTTTAATATTTGAGATACAACTGTAACTTAACCATAATATTTCTTAAATGTTTGTTAATGCTTTTTAAAAAGTCTGTAAAAAATTAATTTCCTTGTATTAAATATCTCCCAGGTTTTGTACTTCAGAGCAGAGCTAAGGAAGTAGCTGGAAAGAGGATGTCTGGCCTCACTATAATCCAATGATTTTCGATAGAGCTTGTACACATCTGGCCATAGATGGATTAATGTTGTTTATATAATCAAACTATTTAAAGAAGAGAGAACAAAAAGTTTCCACCAGTTAGCCAAAACTGTCTGGATAGCATCTCTGTAGAGGAGAGTTTCTTGTGGATTTCAAGAACTCTCTCACTTTTGTCCCACATCAAAACTTCCCAGGGTGTAGGGTGGCCCACATGCGTTCTCAGCTGTGGTTTTCTAGGGCAAGAATTTATTCTATGACAATTACTTGGCTGTAATCCATTGGCCTAGAGCACTGCTCTTCCACACAAGTTCCCCTTAGTTTACAAACTCTCACATACCTTGCTGCTAGTGCAAGTTGCCACCCCAGGGTTGCCTGGGGCAGCTAATGGCAACACAACTTTTCCTGGTAAACTGTATGCCCCAGCAGATTACTTCCCCACCCCAAGCTGATCAAATTCTAAGTCTGACTGACCTACAGAAAGCTGTAACATTTCTCTTGGAAAATGACTCCTACCAAAAATAACACTACCAAAAATAAAATTCATAATGCAACATCCCCGAGACACCCTGCCTGATGTTCAGGCACTTCTGGATAATACTGCAAGAGCCTTAGGACAGGGGTTATTTTTTCATATAGCTACTTTAAATAGTGTGGTGATATTTTTAGTTTTACTGTTCTCTTACACTGTTTAAAATTGTATTATTTTAAAATAATATCCTCTGCAGTACTGGCTTCCATGCTGCAGAAGAAAAAAAAAAGTCAAGTTAAACTTCACACTCTATTTGTATAAATCTGATTCTTTATACAAAATACACTGTGCATCCAATTATCCTCTCAAACTTCTCATTTGATCAGAGCATTTTGATAATTTTCAGCTTTTATCCAAAATATTACTTATGGCACCTAATACAGGTCAAAGCAAGCAAACTAAATACAATCAGGAATACATAAAGGGAAAGGAAAGATTCTCGCAGAAGAATCCCATAGTGATTTTGGCCAGTACCCAGCATCAGTAATAGAATTACTCTTTTTACAGCACTATATTTTGTTCCCATAGGAGAAGCGATCTTTTCCCCTGTTGTTGCAATGCACTAGAAGATACTGCAAGCAGATGACAATGGACATCTGGTGACTGTGCCGCAACTCCAGATACCTTGGAGTCAGGACTTGGCTCCGTCAGACTTCCCATACAGCCTTGGGTAAATACTTCAGTCTACCTGCTGTGTCTGTTCCTTGTGTGTAAAAATGAAAATAATTGCTTTACCCAGGGAAATGTCACTAAGCAATAAAACAGAAAAGATTGCGAGAATGTCAGATGTACATTATGAACAGTGAGGATCATGGAAGTGTTTGGACAGACCAGACTGAAGTGCACAACAGAACAGGAAAAAACTTGCTTCCAAGGGCATTAAGGTAAACAATGTAATTAGTTTTGTGGGCCAGACCTTGCTTTTCAAGGTCTGAAAGCAAACAAATTTGCAAACTGAAGCCAAACTTTAGAACTAATTCTTTGTGATTAAATCAGTGTTGACAATACTGATACAGATTATATACTTAAGATTTTTAGTTTCCAATATTCTTAAAGTAAAAATTTATTAAATACCGCAGGAAGGAGACTGCTTCATGACCTCATAATATTTCCCAGTATCTTGAAGATGAAAACAAGTGACAAGCACAAGCTGCAAAACCATAATTGAAAAATAAACATTATTGAATTCTGAATTTCAGTTCTGCAGTAACAGGCTCCTTGTCAGTTAACTGGGTAATTCTGATTTCACTAGCTTGAACCCTCTTGATTATTGGAGTAACCCCAGACATACCCAACTGTTTGAGAGAACAAGAACAAGGAGTACACAAATTCTTCAGGGAAAAGTGAAGGACAGAGACTGAACTATCCAATCCCTGCATTTTATTGTAGCATTTGAGCTCTTTCAACTGATGAAGATCTACAAGTCCCAAAAACCTTCAAATCTGGATAGAGGCAGGCAAGTCACTGATGTAGAGATCTTGATTCTGAAAGTTTCAGTGTGGTTTTATATTGGACAGGGTGGACAACTAGTACAACCTCACTAATCTAAGCAAGTTAAATAATGGTGGAGTTTTACTTCCTTCTGCTGGATGTGTTTTACCAGATAGGAGTCCTTCAGAAGCACGACTGCTTGTAGTAAAGCAATATAGCAGTGACAGAGCATTTATTCCCTCTGCACATTGGGGTTTTTTGTTGGTCATGATGCTGATACTTCTGCCCAGTGGCTATTTGTGATTATCATCCATATGGAAATGACAGCCAGAGAATCAGACCAAAAGCCAGGTCATCCTTTAGACATTTTTCTGATGTTTCATGAAGAACATACATATTGCTATCCAAGGACATACCCAAGGACGCTTTCCTGTTATTCCTCTAGAAGCATACAGAACAAAGTTTTTCTAAACTGAATGGCTAACAACTGTATTTGACTCTTGCTTTTCTTTTCACTGCTTAATTCCTGTCTCCAAGGCAGGATCCTGTAAGATTTCTAACAAGGAAAACTTTAGACCCAAATAGATAGATTTAATAGACCCAAACTGTCAGAAATCAGATTTAAGGGATGCCTGGGACACATCATAAAACATCAGCAGGACAGGGCACAGTAGATGAGCTATTTCTAGGAGACAAGGGGTGAGAGGAAAACCTTGTCAGTACAATCCTGCTCAGTTTAACATGCCACATTCTGAATAGAAACTTAACTTATCCATGTAGCAATTTGTTTCTCAGTTTGCTTGCATGCATACATAGATTAAAATCTTTTCTTGGCTTAGGGTATTACAGAATACATCTACAGATATCTAAAATACTTGAAGTGCAGTTTACTGGACAAGAGTTAATTTATGTACATATTCTTCCTAAACAGTCATTTGTGTAAATCCATTGTTGTAATTGCTACCTGACCTGCTATGTCTCATAATACTTCCCTAATCAGGAAGTGTCCTATTTTATGATTAATCCACAGGAGATACTTGGAAGTGTTTTCTCTAGAGTACATTTTTCTAATCCTTTCTCAACATTTTTTTAAATTATATCACAAAAAGATATGCAACTGAACAAACTTCAGATCCAAGAGTAGCTTTTACAAGGCTAACTTTTTCATGGCTTGACAACAGTCTTATTTTGGGTTATGTTATCTGATTACTTCAACACTTGTTTCACAACTCTTAATCCATTATGAAGAGATGTGGTAATAAAATAGGGAAGTTGGAAGTATTTCTTTGTATTTAAAAAAAACTGAACACTTTATCAGTCTTAAAGAAGATATCTAAGTTTAGGATAAGCTTGTTGTTCAATGGCTTAATTTATTTTTTAAAATGCTTTTGTTAAGCATAAGCAAATAGCCAGGCCAGAAGTACTAAATATCTAAACATATGCTGTTAAAGTAACAAAAACCACTGACATTCTATTGGTTATGGTTCTTCTCCTGATTATTGATCTTTTCTTTATATTATTGCCTTGATTATCTCACAGCACAGCTACAGCTCAAATTTCACTCTTTCAATAGAATCAAATTCTGTCTTGACATTTCATTTGCTGACAAATTCTGGATCACAGCAGAGGATGCCACTGCCATTTCCTACATTCATATACATAGAATTCTTGCATGTGAGCTATTTTAGAAAACTCAGGTCAGACCCAGCTAGCAGTTGCTCTGTTTTTATGAAGAGCTGTCCTTGAATATGACTATCATGCAAAGTCCGTGACAGTAGGATAGCTGAAGAAATAGAACATGTTATAGCAAGATTAGGATGCTATTCTTCGAAGTTCAGAGCAGCCCTCTGCCAAACAAATGTAATTTTCAGCAATCATGGTTCTTGAGTCAGTATTAACAAGTCTACCTGAGCAAGGAAGGGTTATCTGTAAAGGAATACAGCATTCATAGTCTTGGGAACAGGCTCAAAGTCACAGCTACAGAGCAGCCACAGCCACTGCTCAGGCTGCAGGAGAAAGCGTTCAAGTTACCTTATTCACTGCCTGGAAAGCCAGTGTACTTTTATAGCAACTTTATGTAAGGTCAAGAGGCAATCTGTCAAAAGATAAAAGTACACTGAAATACCTAGTGGATGTTAGTGTCATTGAACCTTCTGACTCAGTGATACATGCTGCTGTGTGCACTACGGCATTTCCTCTGGTATCTTAGTGGTTTAAATGAGTTTGTCATGAAATACTGAATGACTGTCACTGACACTCAGTTTGAGCAAAATAACAGCTTTGATGTAGTCCTGCCTCTGCTCCATTTCCCTCCTGAGCATTCCCTCTGCAGATCCATTCCCTGTAAATAGCATACACATTCTGACTGTCCCAAGTGGATGTTTCATAGTTGTAGTGTAGATAAAAATACCACATAAAAATGAGAGATTAGAAGAGCTCTGGAATGCCTAAAAAGTTTGGAAACTCGGGTGGAAAATAGGGATGGTCTATTAGCACTGAAAAGTATCATCTTTTCAAATACTGCATACAAGTGAAAGAGCCAAAAGCAGAAGCTGAGATCTTCATAAAACCAGTCCAGGAACCCGATATGGAAGATGCATATTAGTCCATACTTAGATGTAAGCACATTTAAATGACCTTCAGTTCTGTAAGAAGCAGCTTTGTACTCAGCTGTACATATACAGTGGAAGGCAGAGCCCATAACTACAGGTGAATCCCAGGTGCAGTACACTTTTAGTTAGAAAACACATGTTTTCTAACTCTGTGGTACTTTAAAGGCATGCCCAGATACAACAGCCAACTATTTGGTCCATCAGATGTCTGGTGGGACAGGAACAGTATATCCCACAAATAGCTAGTTATGCTTTAAAATCCATTAGAGTATTTCAAGAGCACAGGTAAGATGAAAGCATATGGCAGAACAGCAGGGCTGTGCTCCCTTTTAAGGCAGTTGAAATTATGTACCTGTCCCAATTTCCTTTACACCTACCTACATTTGTATCACAGGTAAGTACAAACATGCCAGAAGTAAACCCTTGAATCTAAGAACTCCCAAATTGTAAGGATTTCTACAAACAACCCGCAATTCAGTGGGCTTGCCTGAAAATACTTAAAATTACTGGTTTTCTTAAAGTGTCAATTTTGCAAGAATCCCCTCTTTTTGTAATATCTAAATGTAAATACCCTCACAGGGAACAGCCCTGCAATCCCTTTCCCATTAGCTTTGCATGTGTCCCATCTCTGGTCCACTCCCGCGACAGCATTTTCTTTCCTTGGCTACTTCAAAACATCTTCTCTACAGAGATCTGTTCTACAATTCCATCTTTATGAAGCTGGAATAATGAAAGGTCTTCAAACTTCCTCTCCTCAAGGCATTAAGTCACTTGAAGTTACCTTCACAGGTGTCCCAGACTCAGTGGGGTAAAAAAAAAAAAAAAAAAGAGGAGTATTACAAGAAAAAACAAAGGGGAAAATAATGTCCTTATGTTTCTTGACTCTATCCCCTTAGTTAGGAACTGTTCCTCTCTGAGCAAAAAATCTAAGCAAAAATCTGTCACAATTTCAGCTTCCAATGAATATGAATAAGTAAGTTTCAATAGGAACCAAAAAATAGGGAAATAGCCTACTAACAATTGTAGAATTGAATCATCCTAACTCTTGGTCATTAGACTGACATTTCATGATGAGGGTTGGGGTAAGGAAGGATAAGGATGTTTAGAAACACCTATTATCATCCTGTCAGCTAATCAGTTGGTGGTTAGTTTGGACTTTGAGTATCAAGACAGTCAATCACATCAGGAGCCTGTGTTTTCTTGCCAGAACAGCATTAAAATAACGTGTAGGCAGGTGCCTTGAGCTCTGCATACTGCACAAATCTCACTAGAGCAAGCAAGCTCTCCCCAGCACCACGTTTCACCATCCTTCAAACCATTAAAGTAAAACCATTGTCACAACACTGCCAGCCCTGTGCTGATGCAGAAGTAAGACTTTTCTAACAACTTAAACCTCCTTGAGACTTAAATCTTCAGCCCTTTTCTGCTCACAAAATTCACAGCCCAGATATCCTCTAGGTCCAAAACTTCTCTATGGTTGCCCTGATACAAATCATCCTAAACTAAACACCCCCAAGATGTAGTGTTAGGATTTAAAATTTTTAGTAGCTATTTAAAGGGCAAACTAAGCACTTTTATACAAAGACATCAGTTTGTAGAAGTTCATTGTGGCTGGATAAGCTGGAACAGAAATAGAGAATAGTGTGGTAGCCAGCCCACAGAGCCTTGAGATAACGGATAGCTGAAGTGAGAGCAAACAACGGTAACGTGAAGTTCGGTTAGTGTCTTGGTGTAAGTATCCTTCCCGCAAGCAACTGCGCTGAGGCACATACTGTAGCCAAGGTCATGCAGAAAGTTGGCAAAGAAGTTGGAACAAGAGCCCAGAAGTTCTGATTCTCCAGTTCCCCTGAGAGACTTCATTTTCCTCAGATATTTATTTTAAGTCAGACAGCTAAAAAGTTATGAAAATATTGCCTATTCTTTTGAAGACACACAAAAGCCAGACATTTTCCTTTCTTCGGCATGTTCTCTGACTCAAAATTTGGAGATTTTTGTTTAATTCTAGCTTGCAACATAGTATTGCAAGAAGTCATACAAGTGTTCAAAACAAAACAAATCCTGTACCAGTTTAGTGGGGCAAATCCTTTATGGACAGCAGTGGTGTTGCTGATGTGACTAAAGTGAGTGGGATTTAGCCCAGTACAGATACACTGAAGAACAGCACTACTACAGCAGCTGGGACTGGAAGATACTATAGGAATGGATAATATATTGGAAAAAAATATTTCAAGTTTGCATTTGTTTTTCAGGAATTAATAAGGAAGCCTCTTCAGGAATTTTTAAGATATCCTACCAACCAACATGGGAACCAATTTATAATTACATTTCTTTAACTCTGCTAGTGAAGGACATGTATCACAGACTCCCATCAACATTGTTCATTTGCTGTCTCACTAGATTATCCAGGGCATAATAAGATATTCATCCCTTCATTTGATGGACATGCAATTTCCTTCCACCAGTCACAGTACTGTTATTTAACAATGATGGCTCATAAGACTTTGTAATACATTTGTCAACCTATACTGTAACCACTCAGCTCATTTATACAGTTTATTTTAAACCCCTCCATTAGCCTCTGTGATTACCAGCTAGAAAAAAATCCCAAATTGTATTTTTAAGCTATTTTTCACAAGTGTCCTCCTCGTCATCCCCAAAGACTTAATCTCAGCCTCCTCAACCTTTGTGTTAACTCTTCAGGAAACAAACCCCAAGCTTGCTTTTCTCTTGTCCTTCCCCCTTTAAAAGGAGACTAGCATACCTGAGAGTACAGTCTACCATGTGTTTGGCTTTAGAGAGTCTGGGGATACTGATAGAGCCCCCACATCCAGTACTTGATATGCAAGCTGAACAACTGAGAACATCAGCAGCTGCTTTGAAAAGCCACAGCATGCAGGGTGTCTGCGTGGAGGAGGGAGCACCGTTTTGGAGTCTCCTGCTCAGATTTGCCCTTCCTCAACTCTGGCAGGGTGCTCAGTGGAGGAGCAGGGCTGCCCAGACCTGTCCTTCCTCCACCCCAGCTCCCAGCCAGAACAGCAGCTGTGCCAAGGCACTGCAAAGAGCCTTTGGGAGCACAGAGACTTCGCATCACTTCGGTACATCCAGGTGGTTTAGAGCACAGGTAGAGCAGGTCTCAGTGTCTGCAGAGGGCTGAGCAGATGGATTGTCCCATAGTGTTTAACCCCAGGCTTCATTCAGGCATAGGAGTTCAGTATTTGGGGCACAAGGCTGCTAAGGATACCCAGTCACAGTACTGGCTGATATAAATGCAGCAGTAAATTTTGCCTATACCTCAAGCTGAGTCCATTCCACGTTTGGGCAGTAGTTTCTAGTATGCTTATATTACTTTCTTCAAACCCCTTTCACAGTCCACAAAAACCATCCATACCAATGCACCCCAAAAGTATAACAGTGCTACTTGAGTCTCTCCCCACCCTTCTGAACATCTTGAAGTATGTTTCAAAGGCTAAAAACATTTTTGATGAAACATAGTTCACATCAGCATAACTCACAGGATGTGAGAAAGTAATGCACACTATTCCATGATACAGCACAACTGCAGACATCAGGTTATATACTACAGATATAGGGCTACTATAGATACAGGGTGGAAAGAAAAGCTGTAATCATAAGCCAGACCTTCTCTTCTCAAAAGTCTTAAGGGAAGGACTCCCAAGAAGCCCGATATTTTCAGTCACAGTCTTTCAGTTCTGATCTATTTATTCCATCAGAAGCATCTTGAGAATGTGATAAACTTGAATCTGTTTGCCCATGCCATCTCAAAATGAACTGGTGCAAACTAAAGCCTGGGGTGTGAAAGTACATAGGTTACTTCAATTAGCGATACCTAGAAGCACAGAGAGCCTCCATCACCATCCAGAGTGCAGAACACCTGAAAGCCTCAGGCCTTTGACAGTCTCAGAACCTTTTCATGAACTGTCAGAGCTCAACCCCAGCATCGGCACATTAGACATCAGGCTTCTACACCAGCCCTCCTCTAGACTAAGGAGTGTGGGTACTAAACTATCCTTCCCCCCCTTGGAAAGGCTCCCTCTGGATCATGATAAAAACCAAAACACAAGCAGCCTTCTTGGAAGTGTGGCTGGGATCAGGGGCTCCATAGCACCACATTATGTGAAGAAACACTAGACCTGAGTGGGTAGCAGCTTTCAAAGCTCTGGAGGTGGAGCTCTGCTCCAGTTCATGCCTGAATAAATCTGGATGCAGCCTTGACACTATAAGGTCTATTGTTCTCTCCAGCAGTTCAAGTGAATTTTGCCCCTTCACTGCCTACAGGAAAGGCATCAACATGAAAGAGCCACAAGTAATCGATTTTGACAAGTGCTGCTGTAATAAGTCACACGTTCTTATCACACCTTTGAGCCACACCATTAGTTCCAGTACATTTTTTTTCAGAGTGGTAAGATGCAGCCTGTACCTCTGCAGTCCTAGCTACCTTTCAGAAATAATGTTTCCTTTTCCTCTTTGGAAAGATGATATTTTAGAAATTCTGTGTCTGAAGGCCCTCTCATGATCAGCTACATGAGTAAGATGTGCAATTACTAAAACAGATCCTATCCTTCCCCTGGATGTACCTATACACTGGGCAGACATTCTGTTGAACTGGCACCAAAAAGCAGTGGGCAGTGCTCTAACCTTTTGGACTATTGCTGTAGGAACCCTGCTTCAGCTTCCTGATGGACATGGCATCACATCTTGATTTGATGGAATCAGCATTCCAATTTTTTTCTTTTTTTTTGAGAAGCACTAGCTAGCTGAATAGCAGTATCTTCTCATTACAACAATTTAAAGTTCTGATTTTTTTTTTTTTTTTAGAAAAACACAATCCTGTCAGATCATTGTATGTTAAACCAGGACCCTGCTTTTCAACTGTCACTAGTGACTTTGAATGCCCTGTGTGAGGCACTTGGAAGGATCCCTTTTAGCCAAACAAGAAAACATTCAACACTAAATACAAAATACAGAAGCATTAGAACAGACACTTCTGGATACAGAAGTCATCTGAAAGAACCACCCACCATCTTAATCACTTGCTGATGATATATCACATTATTTCTTTCTAAGACAACTTATTCTTATCATTCAGCTTTACTTCTGTATATTACCAATAGCTTTCTTTGCAACACTACTTTGTTGCCTGTAATAACTCTTGCAGATCTCTCTGCAAGCATACTGCTGGTTAATAAAGTCATTGCCCTCATTTAGCTGCATGGAAAGGTGGCATTAGATATTTCCTTCCTTGGCATCACATACATAACCAGGGTGGAAAAGTGTGGTTTAGATAATTAGATTCTCACCTCCATTAGCCTAGCATTACCCTGCATTACCTGTGGCAGGTCTGTAGCAGCTAAGGATCAGCCCAGTGGATTTTAACCAAACAATTAACCTGGGACAGATTCATACTTAGATCTCACCACTGATTAAAATGTGTAGGAGCAGTTTAGTGTTGTGTTTAATAAGCATACAAATGCAAGGTTAGAGGCACATTAGTTTGACTACCATTTTGTCACTCATTACGGCAATCTTTGTTTTTTCTATAGCACAAGGTTTTGTTTCTGGTCTTGCCTAAAAATATACTACCCCAAAAGCATTGCTTCCTGGAAGAGCAGTACAGCTATGCAAGGCAGTGACCTTTTTGTGGCTTTCGCAGCAATGACAGTAGCTGTGAGCTTTCAAGTAGGGTTTTGGCGTTTGGGTTTGTTTGTTTTTTGGGGGTTTTTTTTGTAGCTCAAGAACTTTAATTCAGCTTTCAGGTATAAGAGGTCAATTAATTAAAAAAATGAGGGGTTACACGGACACTTATGCAATTGGTTTCTGGAACTTGTATGCCAGAAGTTGTTTCATGTGGAAGTAAAAGATTTATTCTGACATTTGCTGTCACAAGGGGGAACTAAGTAATGGGGTGGGCCAGCTCAGAACTCAGTTGGGCAGGAAATCTTGTCCTTTCTGAGGATGTAGGACTACATTAGGCAAAGCAGTATTGCTGCTGGAATGAAGTCCCCTGTTTGGGTGGGAACTGACAGCTACTTTTTCCATAACTTAACAGAGCATAACCAGAATTTAAACTACTCCTTACAAAAAATATCCTCAGATTTGTTTCTCTATCATCCCAGGTGCATTTGTTCCCTGAAAGCAACAACTTCCTTTGTTCTAAACATGACAAAATTAATGCAAATTTACAGAAGAATGGCTCTTGAGAAAAGCAAAGATGGGGAGTGACCAGCCTGACCCAGCCACATGGGCAAAAGACAGAAAGCTGCTGACATCAAAAAAGAATAAAGTATTTCAAAAGCCAGAGAAATTTGGCAAAGTCAAGAAGTCTTAGCAAGAAATCCAGACAATTCACTTAAACTACTATGGTGCTCTGTCCATGTTGGGCCAGTCCTGCAACTAGCTAATTAATGGAATTAATGATCACTATCACTCAAGGATTCATGCTTTTACTTTTTGATTTAAATAGGTTTGCAAGGAAGGTGATTTCAGTTGGGATGCAGACTGAATACATGACCTGCATATACAGCATTAGAGACAACACAGGCTAAATCTATTTTCAAGAACAACTGCATTTAAAAATCACATTTGGAAAGATCAGTTGTTCAGCAAACAGTATTAGCTGGCAGAAGAAATATTTGAGAAATTATCAAATTTAAACATGAGAGCTTCCAGATCTCACCCTTTTCCTGAAATAGGTCATACCGCATCTCTAGAAGAGTGGTCCTCTATAGGTTCTTCCACTGGCAGAAGCTGTCCTATGTTACTGATGTTACTCAGGCATGCTGGAGGCACATTTGTGCTTTTAAGATCCTGAGGACAATCACACTGGATCAAACATCCACCTGTATCCTGTTTTCCCACCAGTGATAGATACTCAGGCAGAGCCACAGATTCTTCCTTTAGATCTCAGAGCAGGGCATCATCTTCCACTGCTCCCTCTGTGCCCTGGTAGTCATGTTACCTCCCTAACCTCTCATCTCCCTTCCCTTCATTGTGCTACCTTCCCCTAACATATTTCTTTGAACCAGGACTTAGCAAGAGCAGTATAGAGAGCTGCTCCTCCCCATCACTTGCCTCCTCAAGACTCCTGCTTAGGCAAAATGAAAAGAAACATGGCAAATATGCAGTAACCCTTTCCCTAGTGTGCCCCCCAGGCAGTAAACTCCAAGGACCTCTGGAGCTAGAAAAAAAAAAATCTGAGTTGACATCATTATGTTCAACATCTGCAGCTGGTCTTATTCTCTCATTCCTTTTCCTTAGCCTTTCTGTACTTCTGGCCTCTACAGCATCCTCTGCCAAAGAGTTCAGCCACTTCCTTATGCCCTCCTATGAAAAGTACTTTCCTTTTCAAAGCCACTCTCCAGAGGAGCCTTATGAATAGAAAATCAGCAGATATTCACTGCTGTCTCTGTCCAATGTATCCATGACTAAGCCTGTACCACATCCTCTCTTCAGCTCAATAAAACTGAAGAATCTCAATTTGTAGCTCCCTTGAAGGGAAGCAATTCCTTCGTAATCCTGAAAAGCCTTCCCCATACCTTTTCCAACACTGCATCCTCAGAGAGGGGGGGTGAGATCTGCACATAGCCTGCAGGCACATCAGTTTATCTAATGTCATGATGACATTTGGTAGGTTTGCTCACAGCTCCTTTCCTACCAATTTCTAATGCGTTTGATTTTTAACCAGTTCTGACACTTCCAGAGAAGTCTCCAGGGTAATACCTGAGTAGTAATTACTAGGAGGTGGTCTTTTTTTTTTTTTTGAATACATACACTATAGGATTTTTTCCTCCTATCCTACTGTCTTTCCTATCCCAATTAATCAAACACTTCCAGTATCAGTATTTTTATTCTCAATCATGAGGCCTAGCCTGTTTATCTTCACTGTATTCTACCATGGTGTCATTTTGGTGTCCCATCAGAGCATAGGAGGAACCTTAGGAGAAAGGGGCTCAGTAGGAGGTCCAGCCTTCACTGCAAGTTAAGTTGCTGGCATCACACAGCACAGATAAGCCAGACAAACAGCAGAGACACAGGGAAACTAATAGAACAGCTGAAAGCAGTCTAAAAGGCTGAGTAGTACCAGTTCCTTCTCCCATCAGTAGTACTGAAAGCAGCCTCAATTAACTTAATTTCCCCACCCGTTTCACAAACAAGTAGT
Organism: Microhierax caerulescens; assembly: GCA_035590215.1. Classification (NCBI taxonomy): domain Eukaryota; kingdom Metazoa; phylum Chordata; class Aves; order Falconiformes; family Falconidae; genus Microhierax; species Microhierax caerulescens. The sequence continues at coordinate 84,343,437 of JAVJGJ010000047.1, read as the reverse complement.
ATTTACATGGTCAGTCAAGTCCTCATGTGCAGAGCTGTGCCTACATATATATTGTAGCATTGGGTTCCTTAATTATCTTACCTGACCTCCTGTATAACAGGCCATGGGACTTCACTGAATTATTTCACATTCAAGTTAGAGTTTAGCCTTTCAGAAAAGCATTCATTCTTTAAAGATGCCCAACAGATTGGCATCAGCGGTATTCAGAATCAGAATTCATGAAGGTTTTACTGTTGCTACAGACATTTCTTATGGGTTTGTTTGCTAGGTTTAAGTCCTCTAATTCTAGTTTGGGTTCCTGTTAACCTTGAAGAGGCTAAGCTCCAGGACACTCCCTATAAAAATCTTACTTTCTAGCCCTTCCATCACTCTCATGACTCTTCTCCAATCTCCCAATTTCTCATCATCCTTTGGAAGGACATGTCTGAATGGCAGAACCACCCAGCACCTTGCCAGCATAACAGCTGCTCTAGCCTCACTAAAAGTCTTTGCTTTTACACTCATTTTCCAAGCAGAGCTATAGAAACTCTTGTGATAAGAGCCGCTGGAGCTTGCACTCAGCTGATTGAACTTTCCTCATACCCTGCTCACCACCAGCTGCTAAGTCTCCACTACTTGCGAGGCTGCTGCATCACTCTGTTCAGCCAGGTCCCCTGGTCAGTGCCTGCACTCAAGCTAGATCAAGGTCACCCAATCCAATGACTACTATCTGATAACCAACAACCAGTTCGTGGCAAGGAGCAAAAATCCTAGCAGGCACATAGCCATACTTTCCTAGGGTACCCTTCACTCCCACCAACTTCCAGCTTAGGGACTGCCAGACCCAGTGTCTGCTCCTGGCAGCTTTGCTGAACTATGTGGCCAAGAGACCAAGCTCACCTTTTCTAATGTACAAAGTAAGAGAAATTAAGATATTAATTTTCCTCATTTTAAGACTAATTTATACATTTAAGTGACATTTTAAATAATTACAAATTAATACATATACACTGATGTGATATAATGAAAAAACTAAATTGCATTTAAAATTTTTCTTGAGGAGAATTCTGCAGCCTTCAAAAACCAGTTAGAGTAACCACAGGAGAACAATATCCGTAAAAGTGCTACTAAAAAAGAAAATTAAGTTGTCAGTTTGTTTTAATCCAAATCTTACCATTTAGCAAGACTCCTTCAAAATGTAACACAACTTGAACTACATATTATTCACATTTTATAGATTTGCTATGTAAATTGTACTAAGCACTTGAATAAGCTTAGGCTGTTTCAGCATGAAGTTCCTATGGTACATAGGGTACATGAAGTCCTAAGGTGGTTCAGTATTAGGGGAAAATACTATACCAGCTTGTAGTAGCTCTAAGCTTGCTATGTGACCTAAGCCTGAAAGTAGGATTATATTATTGGAAATCAGTACATTTATCAAGTGTTCAGAAATACCATCTGTTTTATTTAAGAGAATGGGCAACTATGCATGAAATACATGAAAAGAAAATGGAGTTTCCGGTAAATTTCCATGAGGTCATCATGAGCGTTGGGATACCAGCCTCATCATCCAGTATCCTGGGTCATACAAGTGCTGCTGGCCCTGAGCACCCATGCATTTCTCCGGCAGACTGCCTCACCTATTGCAAGAGCCTGCTACAGAGATTTTCCAAGTGTAGCTCCTAACGTAAATGATTTAAAACCTTGCGATTGTCTTCAGTTAAAGAGAACATGCTGGGTTTTATCAGAAAGCCTTAGATACTTTTCTAGTTTTGAATCAGCAATTCACAAATTAAACCCAAACCAAAAGAGCAACTGAAAAATAGTGTTAGCCAATTTTGAGCAAGTTTGACAGTAGTACTATAACATCCTTGAGGACATTAGGTTTGTCACAGATTTCATGAAAGCAGGCAGCACTGGAGGAGGAGGACATGTATTAATGACCTCCTGGAGCTAAAGGCTGCAGCCCGAGTTCATGTCTGCAAGGTAGCAGCAAACCCCAGCAGAAGGAGAGGCCTATGCTTAAGTACCACAGATTTAAGAGTTTCAGGGTGATGTTCTTCACTGCTGTTTTTCCATGGTTATATCCCATTCCCAGTGCTTAAATTTCTCATGACTCCAGAGTTTCAGCCCTTCTGCAAGTTTGTTTCCTACCACCTCATGACTCCAGGAAACAAGAGCAACAGAGCTGGTGAAGGGTCTGGAGCAACAAGCCTGATGAGCAGCTGGGGGGTTCAGCCTGGAGAAAAGTAGGCTTGGGGGGGACCTTATCACTCTCTATAGCTACATTAAAGGAGGCTGTAGGCAGGTGGGGTCCATCTCTTCTCCCAGCTAACAAGTAATTGGATGAGAGGAAACAGCTTCAGCTTGCACCAAGGGAGGTTTCAATCAGATATTAGGAAAAATTTCTTCTTTGAAAGGGAGGTCAGCCATTGGAACAGGCTGCCCAGGGAAGTGGTGGTAGAATCACCAACCCTGGAGTTGTTAAAAAAATACGGTGCTTAGGGACGTTGTTTAGTGAAGGACTTGGTAGTCCTGGGTAAAGGATTGACCTGATGTTCTTTAAGACCTTCTCCAACCTAAATGACTCTATTAACATCTTTTTCACTGTAAATGTGAACACTTGCTATTGGACAGGAACCTATAGGTGCAAAACACTACAAAGCAAGTAAAATCCCATCTTTCCCTTAATGTGGGAAATGACTTTGAGGGCCCAAACAACTGGTATTGTCAATCTTATCTTTCACAAAGTATAAAAGACATGCTAAAATATTTTTTCTGAAATAATGGAAATAGATATTTGTACATTTAAAGTGGTTTTAGTTTATTTATTGCAGTCCTTATCCCTATATCCAAATTGGAATAACCTAGGTAGTAATCTAGCTACTTCCTTATCACAAAATATTTTTCTTTAATAGGGTAAATACAACCCAGAAGCCCCAGGGATTTTTCCTCCAGGAGATGGAAGCTCACTGCCCCACCAGTACATTTATAATATTTTACTTTTAACCTTAACCAAATGAGATTTTAAACATTCAAGTATGATCAGTTTGTGGCATCCAATCTCTTTATGAACACTGGCAAGAAACATTACCAGTAACCTCTCCAGAGAGGACATCACCAGGTATTACCAACCAGTTTGGCAAGTGGTACTAGCTTCTCTATAGGTCTCTGACTTGCCAGATATTGGTACTACTGTCTTCACACTACATTTTAAGTGTTATTTTTTCTAATTAAATATTAAATTATGACTTTTTAGATTTTCTTTAACTCTTACATTAATAATTTAGATTTAAGTCAGAGTAGCTGGAGCCAACAGGTCAACAGGAGGTCTTGGCAACTCAGGCAAACTATGGGGCTGTAAACCAAAACAGCTTAGCAAGAAGGGGAAACGATGGCCCAGCACTGCTACAATTTTTTTCTCTACCAGCAAATTCCTTCTGGTGCCTCCTAGACTACCCCAGATTTGCACCTTCTTTTACTACTGCCTTATTTACACATTTCGGTTACAGCCGATCACAGAAGTCTAGTGAGAATCAAAAAATGATTTTTTAATATACACCCACAATAGACATCTATTTTAAAGCTAGATCTCAGTACAACTTGCTTGGCTATGACTCACATTAGTCACTTCAGTCCAGGGCAGAGTTACATTTATATGCCTTAGCTTTGCTGCTGCTTTACCTGCAGCAATAGGAAATGACAAAACTTCTCCCTAAACCCCAATACTATCACTGTAACATGAGCTACAAGGCTTCCTAGCCATAGAAGACATTTGGGACAATGCAAACAAGGCACACAAGTTCAGTGACCAAGCCCCAAAAGGAAAATCCTGACAGATCGACCCAAAGAGTGCCTAACACCCATTCAAAAAAATCTGAGCCCTCATAAGGATAGAGTCAGATGCATTTCAGCAGCAGCCTTTTGTGAAATGCCCAGATGGCTGCAGCATTCAGAGTGCAAAATCATTGGGCCAAAGAGCCAGTGACATGCATAGGATGACTGAGCTCAAGGGAAAGACCAGTGTTGTAGCCTCAGCCAGGATTGTGCTTTAGCCAATTAATGGTTTAGTGCAAAGTAAGTTGCCCTGAGAGCAGAACCCAAGTTTCCTGCTTGGTGGGTGTCATATCCAAGGGGTTAGTCATGAGTTCTCATTTGTATTTCCCTCCTACAGGCACCTGTCCCTGCCTTTCATAAGACAGAGGTGGGGAAAAAAGCAGCTTTTAGAGCAAGAAGTCGTGGCTGTGATTACCCAGGGGATGCCAGCCGATTAAGCAGAGAAGTAAGGCACCCAAGCAGCAGGATTCAGAGCTCAGCCCTACACTTAACACATCCTACTGGGTACCTCCGATTTTCAGTAGCTCCCAGCTCACCAGTGGCATTCATGAAGCTCCTCCTTGCAGCACAACCTTCCCTGTGCCAGACATGCCAGGTTCCATTGCAGGGCTTTAAAATACACTCCAGCACGTTGGGACACCCCCCCTCCTACAGTGCATGCTGCTCACCCAAGGTGGACAAAAAGAACATGACAAGATCTTGTTGGCAGCCCTAGGGAACCGTTCCTCCTTACACCTTCTGCTTGTTATGAAGATTTTCCCAAGCCTTTCTTCTTTTGTGCATTGTACATTTGCTGCCAGCACACAGATTATATACTTTTTTCGCCTGGATTATATACTTTTTTTTGCCATCAGAATGACAAGTCTGATAAACTTCAGAAAAACTGCCTCTGCCCATCTAACACATGTTCCTTTCCAGCCAGGAGCATTCCTGAGACTGGTCCTTAATCCCCGGCCAAAGGAAAACAAGATTGTTTGTAATTATCAGGCAAGTCAAAGGTAGACAGCCTTCTGCCATTCATCTCCGGGCTCAGCCTGCAAACAGGAGGTGGCAACCTGCCCATCTCGCACAAGTGGTGAACTTCAGTCTGCCACTAACTCACCATCCCGTCTACCAGGCTGGCAAAGGCTTTCCTGTTTAAGAGAAGGAAAGATGTTCCTTTTCCCTTTTAAAGGGATATGAATTAAAGATCAAGGTTATATCCTCTGGGTTTTATTTCTTCTGTGAAAGACCATATTAGGCTTCATCAAATAAACTGAAAAAGACCTTATAAAATAATGACCAAAGCCTTCCAGTTGTTCTACAGTGGATGTAGAACAAATGTGCAGACTGCACCCCTATTTACTTAGCAGCATGAGGCCAGATTGATAACAGGAAAAAGTGGAAGAAAAAGAAACATTTGTGTAGCTTGCTGCATCTTAGAATTTAGAAGTGCACATTTTGATTCAAAAATCCAGGAAGTTTAGCCAGATATCAAAGGGATCACAGAAAAATAGCAGGGATTATTGCCTATTTAAATAAAATAGAAGATCAAAGTGTTTCCAAGTGAAACATTCACGAATACTGTCAAGATTTAAGAATTAATTTAATTCTGAGAATTTGGATAAATATAAATTATCCATGCACATGAATTTTGAAAGGAGTTCTTAACTGCAAGTATAACAGGCATAAATGATGGCCAGAAGTCTTTAAGACTAAAAGCCAGACCCTTGGAACACCGTATAAACTTTGGAAGTGTCTTAATGAACAACTAAAAGAAAAAGAGCAGAGGTATTTAGGTACATGAAGCCCCAGAGTCATTTGAGACCACCCTTCAAGCTTAATTTTCTGTCCGGACCACATAGTGTTTCCCACGGCCCAGCAGAGGCAGATGTGTGGAAAGTGCCAGCAGCCTCAGAAAGCGTCTCCCTTGCCCCAGAAGTGTATGTGACTAGATGGCAAACAGCTCATAAGATGCTAAGAAAAAAGCTTGGTTTAAAAATAGCTTCTAAACCTCCTTGCAGCTTGCCTTTAAGGAGATTTAAGATCTATTTAAAAAGCCTACGAAGTGCAACTCCTACATATCATGTATTTCAAAGGTAGTAGAAAAAAGTACATTGCCTTATTCCAGCCCAACAATTTCTGTCTGAGACCTGAGATTTTTACATTTCTTTGGAATTTCATAGGCATAGAAGTCTAGGAAAGACTACTCCTGCCCTGCATGCTGTTTGTGCCCACACTGACTGACCTGGACAGCTTTCTCATTCCATACTTAAAGCAGTAGATATGAGCTTAGGTGGACAGTGGATGTCTGTGTTCCCAGCTCTAACATTTTCCAAAGACTAATTTTTGCAGGTTTTCATAAAACTGCAGCTCTTGCTCTGAAAAATATCAGCTTTCTGGTTTTAAGGGATTTTTTTTTTTTTTGCCCTTATTTTCAAGAGAGAGAAAGCAGGACAAGCCAAGTGAACATGATTTATGGTCTGAAAACCAGTCAAAAATGGGAAAGTATGTGTATTTTTAGACTCACTCATGATTTCTGGTGCTGACTCAGTTTTCACAAATGCTTGATTTAGCAATGTAACTGAAATATAATTATCTAAGTACTATCTGAAAGGAAGACAGATAAACTAGTGCTGGTGAGCCTTTTGGTGTTTAATTAGATTTCCTGGAAGTGTTCCCCTGCCTTCTCAACTCTAGACATTACACTTCTGTTTCACTAGAAAAAACCCACAGCTTTCCTTCCCCCAAGGATCAGAAAGTTCCTCAGAGAAACATTTAGTAAATAACAAGTGGTAGGCTCTTACCTACCCAGTTCCCATCTCACTTTCCTACCCAGTCCCAGGGCTACTCCTGAGCTTTCTTAATACCTGCATCCTTGCTGGAAAGAACAGCAGGAGCATTTCACAGCCTACTGAAAAAGCACTCAGTCTGCTTCCAGATGCTCCCCTGCAAGCATCAATTGACATTTTCTGCCTCAAGTCAACCTACAGCAGATGTCTCTGGATTTTGAGGTGGACATTGTGGGATCCTCTCTACACCATCACTGGATGCTCCATCCCATCCCCACACCTTGAGGTGTCGATGCGACAGCTTTTCTGGCAGAATTAGTCCTTGCTGCAGCTGTGGAGGCTGCCCAACACAGATGAGCTTAGCCTGAAGCAGCTCCACTGAAAACAGTCTGGAACCCTGCTTGATACAGCTGAGAAATTAGGCCCCAACTTCAAGCTTCATACACAAGTTATCCCCATAAGCTTGGCTCTGGTAAGTTATAGTCCACAAGCCACTGTATAGGATTTAGCACATCTGATCTGAAACTACAGCTCTTGCTTCATTAAGGAAACCAAAAATTTCAAAAGCTCTGTATCTGAAATAAGGTAGAGGAACCAGAGCCAGAGCTGGCTTTTACTATTCAGCTCCACTTGGGCAGAGAAAAATAACGCAACGTTATCACATCTGCAGGCCTTTCACTTACAAAAAAAATAGGTATCCATGCACCTCACTTCCTGCAGACCAGTATTTTCTTCTTCCAGGTAGATTAATATTCTTAGATCAGGAAACTGGGAATGGTTTCAAACTTAAATAAGCCATTTGCTTTCACAATTGGGGCAATATCAGGTTGTTTTGGTTTTTTGGGGTTTTTGTTTGTTTGGATTTGGGTTTTTTTTGAAAGAATCCTGCAACAAGGAGCTGTCAAAACAGAAGAGAAAGTATCCAGCAAGACTCAGTGATGTCCTTAGAGGTGTAACCTCTTCAGGTGATCCTTTGGGGTCACAGGGTCTCTGTTAGCACTCCCAAATAACACTATATTCAAATTTCATGCCATCCATAAAAATCTGCACATTCCTGATCACACCACTCCAAAGACAAATCTTTTCCCTTCCTAAAGCTTAAAGCATGCTGGATTATTCTTTGAAATTTTTATTTATTAATTTTGAGGTCCCTTGTCCACAAACATTTCTGCCAATTTTCTTTCATCTTGGCCAAGTACATCTTAACTGATAAGTAGAGCAGAAGACCAAATCTGCCACTTCAGAATATTCAGTTACTAAAATAAAGCCAGCCAGACCTATGAGAGGTGACAGCCAAGACCTAGCAGGTTTTTCTCAAGTCAAAATAGAAATTGCTGCAACAGGACAGTTTTAGGTTTCCAAAAACCTGAGTATATTTAGCCTTTATCCATGCAATCCAAGTACTGAGAAGAGAACCATCTTTTCAGTGGGGACCTTCCCCACCCCATTTTTCTCTTTTATCCTGTTGTGCCTGTTTTCCTAACACCCTCTTTAAACTGTTATTTCAGCTCTCATGGGTATAAAGCTAACTATGTTCACATGTCTCTGAAGCTGGCATCTTCGTTATCATAGGAGTTGTGGTGAAGTATGGATTTTGAAACGTGCACATTTTTTAAGTAATCAGGTTCCCTTCTCCCTGCCCTTGTTTACCATTGATTTACTAGATTTCACAGTAAACTAGAGGTTGCCTGCTTAGTGTTACTATTAAACCTAAGAAATCATGCAATCCCCATTCAGTAATTATATCCTTAAAGCATCTTAACAGCCAGCAATTTTAATCTAAGTTATAATATCTTTTCCCAATTGTGCTATTGATCTGAAATTGTGATTTTGGTGGCTAAACCATCTCTATTTTCAAATACAATGCATCTAATCTCTGCCTTGCGGGTAGAAACACAACGCTCCTTTTTAGGAGACAACTCATTAACATTGGAGTTACAAGTTCAGGGAGACCCCAAGTCAGGCTCTCTCCCCTCTCCAGCTGCATGGTACAGGTGTGCTGATTAACATTCTTTATTAGAACACCTCTCCCACACTAACTGCTTCTTCATTTTTCCCTTTGGTCCTTCTAACTTTGAAGACTAAGTTTTGGAGAGCTCTAAACTTGTGCCAAAGTGCTGGCCAGCATGAGGTAGAACAGTGATCCTGTTTAGTATCTTTTTCCTGTGGAAAGAAATCTCTCCATTTGCCAGGCACTCTGAAATAATCTTTAATTCAAAGACACTACAGTGAAAATAAAAACATTTTACTAGTGTGAAACTCAACAAAGCTAATACTGTGTTTAGAGACAGGTATCCAGAGAGAAATGATAGACTATGTTGTATCAGCCACTAGTACCGTGCAAGAGGGTTGTGCCAGAAGACACTTTCACTTAGCTGCCAGCACGCTTACAGAGGATTGCCAAGTGGTATTTGATCCAAGACCTAGCCTCAGGCTACCCTTATTGGAAATCAAGCCTGGGCTGAGCACAGAAGCAGCAGTCTGTCCCCATGGTCTCCCCCCAGATCCCACCTTAACACAAAGCCTTCCCTCCTGCTCACCCCTCCACAGCTTCCTACAACTCTTTAGATGATACTTCTAGTGCTTGTGCCAGAACATTGACTTAAAGACATCCATGGGGATCAGTATCATCTGGCCAGACAGTAAACAAACCATTTATAGAAGGTGAATGGAACCCCTCCTAACTTGATACTTCTCTGTAAAAAAAAAAAAGCCATGGAAAGTTGTATTCCAGGTCTGGAATGTGGGTTTTCATGCAATCCAGAAAGTATTAAGCTGCTACTGTTATGCCAAGACCTAAAGCCTATTTTAAGATTGAAAGCTAACATAATAGCAGTGACAACATTCAGGGATGAAAGCATACCTGATGTGAGCATACTTTAAACATGGGCTGCAGGGCACTGACATCTCAAGTATAAGATAAAAACTTCTGTTTTTCTCTTCTTGCATAACCTGGGTCAGGTATTGCCTATGTAAGGTCTAGAAATGCGTCGTTGGGACACATTCAGAGGATTAATTGTCTCTTGGTCTGTGAGATTTGGTGTTATCAGAATACTGTGAGCTATAGCCATTCATGTTGGCTAGATACAAGTCAGGAAGACTCAGAGCAGTACTCCATCTCATATACCAGCCTATCTAAAGATCAGCTGTGTTTTTTAACAAGCATTGTTTCAGACATTCAAATATGCTCTTTGTTTCCTTAATACTGCTAATGCAGTAATTCTCTGGCAACACTAATGCCCAAAACCTATGTTTTAACATCATTTACTGGGAAAGCCTCAAATGGTTTGAGGAAGGAGGAATAGACATTGAGCATCCAAGAGAACAGAAAACCATACAATAGGTATGACAGAGCAACATAAAACTCCCAGTTCAGCAGGCTACCTTTCCACTGCAGACTGAGAGGTCTAACTGCATTGGCAGATTTAGCATTCCTGTGAAGGTGCCAGAGTGAACTGGAGGAATGAAATGGACACATCCATTCCAATGCCCCTGGTTTCAGTAGAAGGCAGTGCCGATAAACCAACAGTACATTTGATGACCACACCAAACCCAGCAGAATAAATCAGAGGCTTAGCACTGGAAATAAATCAGCAAGAGCAGGGCCTGGACCTGCAGGAAAAGTTAAAACTGTTCTTTCCTAGAAGGTAGCAAAATGATTTGAAGCACCAGGAATCACAGAAAGCTTCAGTCAAGAAACTGAACATCTGAGTACAGCCAGAATTCCTACTTAGTTAATTATAATGCATTAAGTACACAAACCCCAGGTATTATCAAAACAAACAGAACCTGTAGCAAAAGCAAAGATCACTTCACAACAAACTAGCACATCAGCCCACAGCCTTCCTACCTGGGAGTTTATCAGCATAAAGTCCACCTAAGTTTTCAAAGGCTCTTTTAGAAAGGGTCATGCCTACAATTTGCTTGACCTGAATGAAAATAGAGAAACATACCTTATACCATCAGTCAGTGGTGTATCAGCTGTCTAGTTCCCAGCAGTATTCATGCCTTTTCTTGTCCCAGAACAGCAGCGTTTCAGAAGCTGGAGGCCCACCCTGCAAAGCCCTCTGCACAGCAGTAACCTCGCCAGACTCCCTGGAGCTGTTTTCCACTTGAGAGAACAAGACCCTGCTGAAGAGAAGCAGCAACCATTTTTCTGAAACCAGGAGAGCGGGGGGGAATGCAAAAAGCTGCACAAAGATCTGCGGCAGCATCCCCAGCAGCACCGCCACAGTCCTGACACTAGCAAATACGAAAACCTAACCTCAGTTCCACTCCAGGAGTAGATGCTCCTAATTACCATCTGCACTGTATGATCGCACCCCTTACATGCAAGTCTGTTACCTGTCCAAGTCATCCCTGCTGTGCAACATAGATGTCACCATCTCTTGTTTTTGGATCCAGTGTCCCTGGCATGCTAACAGGGGAGCGAAGCCTACACTTAGAGCCACAATTTCAGACCAATTGCTTTGAGAAGTCAGGCAAATACAAACTTCCCTATTTATAGACAGAGTAGTTAAATGATTTGATTGTGGCCTGCTCGCATCAGTAAGCATTTGCAGGATTAGGCTACAAATGCTATGTTACAGAGAAGAATAAAATAAAACGCAACCCCACAATCCACTTTTAATACACTAGGAAAAAAGAAAATGGGAGCAAGGAAAAGCTCCTGGAATTTCTCCTGTTTCCCAGTGATAAAAGTGTCTCATTTCTTGTTTCCATGGAGAGGAAACTATTTATTTTAGGACAGGAGATTGAGATCTGAGCTCTGTTACGGCCAGACTTTCTGCATCTCAGGCAACTCACTTGTGTCTTTCCATGGCTGAGCACACTCATGAGTAAAGTAAGATTCAAACTGAAATCCATGCTATTCCCTTTCTAACAAGGATAGGATCACACGCCCATGCAAAGTTACTGAGCAGCAGTCAACAGTTCCCAACAAAACCCAGGAAATACCTACTGAAACTCAATGAGTAGAGCCTGTCCCTTTAAAAAAATTAAAGTTAATAAACATCTTCCACTGCACTTTTCATGTATCTTCCATCCAATGTTTTGGGAATACTTTTAACTCCTGGACAAAGTTCAACTTTCATGATACACCCATGAACAAGGAGCTCAATTTTCTGTCTTGCAAGAAGGAGATATACATCAAATCACTTGTGTAACTTTTTTTTTTTGTAATCTTCTACAAGACATGAAAAACTTCTTGCAGGCTGGTCCTGCCTGTAGCAAGGTCTCTAGCAGAGATCCCACATGTCTCAGGGGCATCAGACCAGATTCTTAAAAGCTTTCAGATCCCATTTCAGTATTCAGCAAATTAAGGAGTTTCCTGCAGCCCGAGTGGTGCTTGATCTTTGAGAAAAGATGATCTACAGATGCTTACTGTTCTGTAGTCTCTTCAGAAGCAGACATCAATGTAGGGAGCACTGTGGCCTGCTTCTGCCTTATAAGATGGAAGCTGTTTTAAAATGGTAAAGTCATTTCTTGAAAGCACTCAAGCTTCATTCTTTTAGATTAAATTAATTTGTATTTAAATCTCCTTTCACAGTGTTACCATGTTGAAAGAATCTTGCACCAAATTATTTTTTTTACAATAGTAGTTTCCCACATTTGTTCTTAAAGATGATAGTTTCCTCAGCTGAACTCCAAGGAAGGCAGGCTAGCCCAGTGTCCCAATTTAATTGTAATTCTTTTAAATTAGTACTTGTAGCAGGAGAAGCAACTATGAAATTAATAAATCCAGAAATTCATGAAATAACTATAGGCTTTCTGAAAAACAGTGTGAATTATTCATTGCTTTAGTTAAACTACTTATCATTAACTCAAGTGGCAAAAAATGAAGACAGCAGCTGGTGCTTTAAAAGTCTTAAGGAAAATGCAGAAGATAAGGCAACATTTGGTCTCTTGGGAAAGGAACTTGACTGTAGCATTCCCTCCTTCAAGGATTCAACTTCTAAAACCCCAAGAACAAGAAAATACATTCTTCTGGGAATGTCTAACTCTGCATCCTTTTGATAAGGCAAACTTTTTACTTCATTTTGGTTAAATTGGGGAATTAAAAAACCACACATCACATTTTCACCCTCCTACTTTAAAATGCAGTCTGTAGGTTCAAAGGAGGGAAAGCTATCACTCAAAACATTCTAAGACCTTTCAGAACAGAATATATTAGAATGCTACTAAATAGATGCTCAATATCCAAAGCAGCTTAGAGCACACAAAAAACCTCACCTGAGATGCTTATGTAGATTATCATAGTTCTGAAAAAAAACCCAACCCAAAACATTTTCCTCCTAATGAATATGATACTATCATTATTGTAACTGTTCCTTCTACCTGTTGGGACTGGCCAAATAACTTGGGGGATCCAGTCCTCCCAGTATACAACACCCATACTGGTATCCCTTTCTCCTCCTCCCTCAAAAAAAACCACCCCACCAGCCTCAAAACAAGAACAAACAAAGCCTCACCACTGGGCTTAAATAGGGCTCCTGGGCCAGTGGGCAGAAGGTTTGTGGGAAGCTCAGATGGAGCTCGTCTGGTCCATTAATGCTAATTGGTGCCTTCAGAGCCTCTCCTGCCATTACTCCTAATTTGATTTCTCTGTGTCTCTCTTGCTTTTGTTGTAGTGCAGATCTTTGTTGTCCTCTCCCACAGTCATCTCTTCTAATACCTAAAGACTCCTAGTCTGCTTAATCATTCTCTCTACAGAAATTGTGTGATTATCCTTCTCGCTGCTCTCTGAGCCCTCTCCAAAGCTGTAGCCTCCTGAGGTGGAGGAAGGAAAGCAGAACTTTACATAATATTCTGGAGACAGAGAGATTACAAATTTATACAGGGTATAATTATTACCTGATGTTTTGTTCTCCAAGCCTTTTTATGAATCCCAAAACATTTGGAGTTTGCTGGTTTAGTCACTACTGGGCACTGAAGTGCCGTTTCCATAGGGCTGTCTAGTGAAGTCATATCAATATCCAGAATAATAAAAATCCAGAACCCTTTTTTTAATGAACAAAGTTAGGATTGCTTTACTTTCCTTTGTACTGAATTTCTTCTATCTTTCACTGCTGAGCTGCGCAGTATTTTGAGGTCCTTCTGCTTGTCTTCCTAGCTACCCCTTATCTTTACTACCTTGACTAACTGAGGATCTTTGGAAAAATGGGCTCCCTGGCTATCCATGCTATCCATTCCCCTTTTCTGATGATAGGATCTATCTGCCTTTCAGATCAGTCAGGCAGGGAGGGATCTCGCAAATATATTTGGCAGGATGGTTGCTAAAAGTCTCTACCAGCCACAGACCTGACCCCTAGTCCCACATCGGGCTCCGTGGGCACCTCAGCACGCTGTGGGGCTGCTAGCAAGGGATGCAGTGGGGACAGGAGCGATGTGCATTCAGCAGCAGGTACATACTGGGGTATTCATAAAAGACCATAGTATCTTCCCCCCCCAGTTTATGTGTTAATCCACCTCTGTATTGTCACTGTTTTGGTAGAAACAATGTGTCTGGTTGGCAGGCAGAGGTGTCGGAAGGAGACATTTTGGACTCTGCTATATATAGCACAAGTCTGAGGAACTGTTGCTATTAATCACTATCCCAGCAGGAATTTTCCTGCAGCAGGAGAAGAGAGAAGCTCTGGGGCCAGGCAATTCCTGGGATATAATATATACATGACATCATACCTCCTTACTTGAAAACTTTGTTTGGCTTTGGGCTTTACCCTGGAGAAAGCCTGCTCCACATCGCTCATTCTCCCCGTCAGCACCTCTCTCCCTTTGCCTACTTTCAATCCTTGTTTCCATAGATCAGTCTCTTTGCTGAGTTATCCAACAGGCTTTTACAAGTTTTGGCTTGTGTAGGCAGCTCACCCTCTCCTCCAGGTATCAGTGTGGATGCACGAGGTCTCCCCTCTAAGCTTTTACTTCTCTTCCAGCTGAGGATTCATCCACAGATAGTCCTCTTCGACAGCAACATGTACAGCCCCAGCTCCCAGCCATGTCTGTTGTCCCTGCAGGGCTCCAGGCTTCTTCAGTGCTATTTTAGGAGTGATTGTTGTCCCCCCCAGGTTTCCCATGTCTTTGAAGGTAGGCACAAGAAAAAAGCACAAAATCCTTCCATTCCCCCACAGCTCTCATTTGCTCCTGGCTTTCTTGGAGTTTTGATCCTTTTGCCTGGGTCAGCCCATTTTCCTCGTCAGACTCAGCAAACAGTCTGCTGAATATTTCCTTTTCACCACAGGTTGCAAAATGCCTGCTCTGTTGAGGACATGTAGTCCCCAGGCAGACTGCAGACTACAGCCCAAACCCTGTAATTTACAATTTGCGGTCCAACACACCACCAAGCAACAGGCAAAACACCATGTTACCCCTTGCCCCCCCTCTCCCAAACATCCACCTTTTGCAGAGAAGCTAATACTCCTTCCTTACAAGAAGTCCAACCCAAGTTCCTGACTTTGTTGGCTCTCCCGGTCACTGAGGTCTTCCCTGGGAAAGGCACTACATAGCATTATTAATAGCACTGCTATCAGCAGCTAAGCCAAGGCACACAAAGACCTGCTAGGTATGTGGAGTATTTCTTTTACTCATGTCTAATGCATTAGGAGTTCAAAGGAAAAAAAAAAAAAAAAAAGAAAAAAAGAAAAAAAAAAGAAAGAAAAAACCCCACTTTTGCATCCGTCAAGAACAGCCAAGCAAAAAAGTGCCAGAAGCAGATCTTACACATGGAGAGCAGAAAGCTGTTTTGCAACATAGTCCATAATCATGCTTTTCAGCTGATCCTACCCAAGCGCTGGAAACTGATGTTCACAATATGAAGAGACATAGAGTGAAAACAGTCAAGAAGTCATAGGCTGAAAAAAGAGAGAGCTAACATGTTCCTGCTCTCCTAGCTCTCAGGCAGTGTACTCCTGCCGTGAAGATGATCTGACAGTTCATTTCCTTAACAAATAATCACAGAAATCTCTCTTTACCAGTCAAATCTTTCCCAGTCCTGGCAATGCTCTTTTTTTTTTTTTTTTTTTTTTGTTAGTGCATATGCTCAGACACCTTTAAAAAGTGACTTTAGGATTAAGAAATCTTACAGAATCCCACCTTTTATTAATTTATTTTCATTTTTCCAAGTTCTACATCAGATACCAATAAAATAGGGTATCTCCCGTCTAACATATACAATCTTCACATTAACTCTTCATCTCTTGTGCCACAGCACTATGCTATACATACTGGATACTTCCAATAGAAAAGATTCTAAAGGAATTTATTCTCAAAAATATCATAGGTATTTAGAATTATGTTTTTCTTTTTTATAAACTGCCTGAAGTTTAAGAAACATTTCCCAGCTGAAAAAAAAAGTCACTACGATGATTACTGCAGGTTTGGTTTCCCTTTTCTAGTCAAAAATCACAGTATTAGAAGGAGTGGGAACAGGACTCAAACATGATGTCCACTGTTACCCTTACACCTGCTATCAGGAACAAGGTCTTTGATGAATTAAATAAATCCTTTCTTTTAAATAGAAAAACACACAAAATTGTCTTCTGTCTGCTTGAGAGATTGCAGTGCGATCTTCCTCTCTGAGATGGCAGCTTTTGGTCAGACATTGTAACTTTTATTTTTGCTGTCCCATAAGCAATGTTATCCTTTGCTGAGGCATTCCTGAATAGCTGGGAAATGGCTTTGTGTGCATCTTGTAGGCAGCCAACACTAGCAGGAGCCACTACAAGAATGCAGAGGGCAATGTTCAAAGACCTGATTGTATACAGGGCTTATGAACACAATTACTACCCACACATCATCATGTTTATGACAAGGGCTTAAAGAAGACACAAAAATGACATATCTTTCCTTCCATAAGCAAAAAGTTATGTATCATAGAACTAATTCAGGCAGACTAAAATAATTCCTAGCACTAGAGAAAAAAACAGTGTCGTGCTTTAACCCCAGCTGGTAACTAAGTACCACACAGCCACACGCTCGCTCCCCTCCCTGCCACGGTGGGGTGGGCAGAAGAAACAGAAAAATGTAAACCTAACGGGCTGAGGTAAGAACAATTTAATAACTGAAAAAAAAGTAAAACATAATCACAAGAACATTAACAATTGTAATGAAAAGGGGAGGAGAGAGAGAGAGAGAGAGGAAGAAAACCCAAGGAAAAAAAGTGATGCGCAATACAATTGCTGACCGATGCCCAGCCAGTGACATCTTCCAAACCTCCACTTTGTTCTCTGCTCTTTGCTGCAGCCACTTTCCCTTCAGTGTGGAAACTGGATTCCAGGATGGGTGCAGAGGAGAAGAGAACAACAAGTACAGGAGCATCCTCTTTGTTTACTGCAAAACAGTAAGGCGGTACCATCCGTGATGTCCTCCATGACAGAGCCTAAGCAGTAGACATTAACTTTCAACACGTTACCTCTGAACAAACAACCAGGAGGCTGTTTCACTGACAGCTTATGTTCAGTAAGTTATGTTGAGTAAGCTGTCAGAAGTATAACCCTCTGATGCTGTGAGCCACGCCAAGTCAAAACAGCCTTCCGCTCCAACATGAAAGAGGGAAGGAGTATTTTCTTGGTCTTCACTTTTTTGACAACTACTTCTATTTCATTGATATATTTCATAAAATTTAGTGATAGGCAGGGAAATTTGTGTGCTTACAACCTAAGCAGCTGCAGAAGCCATCAAATCACATGCTAAGTTTGGGCTATAATCAGTTGGAAGGAGCTGTTTAACAGATACAGAGGTAGAGATAGGAGTGGTTCTGTGGGCCAGTATCAGGACAGAAAACAAATGGAGCAGAGACTCTGCAAGCTGCTGAGAGAATTTAATGCTCCTTTAAACCAAGACTGCTGTTTGTTTATTATGAACACAATCCTGCAAGGAAAACGTACCTTCCAAAACACATTGAGCACATTCATTATCACCACTTTCCTATCTGAACTTCTCCCAGTTAGGTTTTTTGGAATTGAAGAAGATGCCACCTCAGGAAACTAGAAAAGGGCAAATTTTATCCCTGTGGGATGGAAAATGTCACGAACACTGTCTATCAGGGGTGTCAGGATAAACCTGTGGAGAACCTTGGGTCCAAAACTGAGTCTTGCTGCTTATATCTCATAGCAAAATAAAATAAAAGTAGTATTTTTAATGCTTTTAAATTGAACATCACTCAATCTAGAGCTGGACTTCAATGCAGAAATTCCCAAGTAGCCTGTATAACATTGTCCTAAAGGTATCTAACTTCTCAAGCTGGCTAAAGATGTCTGATGACCAGTAAATATTTGCCTAATGCTTAAAAAATGTCAAGTAATTCCTTTGAACTTTTCAAGGCTGTACTGATACTGCCCTTGTAAGTACTAAAACACAAACAAGCCTCAGGATTTAAATGTCAAATATACTGATAAGACATTTCTGGATGCTTTGTGGTCCATCAGGTTCTTTTGGCCTGACCAATTCATCTTGAATTCAGTCTAATTAATCACAGCACAAACACTTGCAGGTTTACCCTTTGCTTTTCAAGATCAAAGAAATGTGTAGCACAAGGCTTTATGAATCAGTCACAGAAGTGAATTTATGCTTGTCAGG
>JAVJGJ010000047.1:84297046-84325250 GCA_035590215.1 Microhierax caerulescens | reverse complement strand
AAACAGTGAAGACTCATTTTCCATTTTCTATAGGACTGTCTGTTTCAGCTAAAGACATAAAAATCCTAGTTTGTGGATAAATTAGTAGCACACTCCATTCAGAAAAAAGATGGACTTGCAGCTTTCAGCCTGGATGGCAGACATTTGTCTTTTATTTTCACTTCCAAAATAAGATTTGCTAAGTAATTCCAAGCACATCACCTAGATGCTTCCTTCATCTCCTAGCCCACTAAACCATAACCACACCTGCATGTTCCTATCACAAGGTGCCACTGCAATCCTCAGTGCATTTCTTTTCGTGCTTATTAGGTCCTACCTAAAATGCTTCCTAAAAAGCACAAAGGTTTCTCAGTTCTCTGACAAAACCCACGAAATGGTAAATTATTATTTGTAATTAAAGCCCAATATAGAAATGTTTTATTTGCAGCTGTGAGCATGTGCAGTTACATTCTTCAGCCTATTAACCTACATTATCAATAACAGGCATGCAATGCCATGGCAACTGACTGCGAGAACACCAGTGTTCACCAGTAAAAAAAGAATGCGTGTGCGCGTATATGAATATATCTGTATTTAATAGTGGAGAGTGTGTAATCGAATGTTATGTGGTAATATCATAACTAGCTTCTCATTATGTATTAAGAATCATACAAAAAGATACGGACACATATAAAATCAACAAATTCCAAAGTGTAGGGTATTAACCACTTCCTTCAATAAAAGACCCTGTAACAGTCTCGCATTCTCTCTTTCACACTCTTAAGCAGCACAACAGTTCTCTGGGGTAGGAACAAAATGCCTGGCACAGCTTTTTACACGGTGACCAATGCACTTTGAAGCGGACTTCCATCAGTTCACATGTACTTGCTATGTATTTGTGTTTGCCTTTACACTGAGGTAGAGATTAACAGGAAAACAGCCAGAAAAGGAGGTGTGAAGGAAGGGTCTGTGCTCCATGGCCTGATCTCCTGAGTCTGGAAGGTGGTTTCTGTATACACACTGTCAGCAGGCACGTTGTCATTCTTCTGTGCAAAAGCATAGGATTTTCTCCTGTCTTCCTCTCCCCTTATGCTAGAGTGAGCTCGCATCCAAATATCAGCGATACAGGCACACGTACCTACAAAGTGTCTGTCTGGTTTTGAGCTGCCACCTACAAGTTCATGGCCTGTGCTCTTAGCCTTTGCTCTTCTGAGAAAGGTACAGCCCCCACAGGGCCTGAGCGATGAGAATACAGAGAAGCTCATTCAGCAGTGCCCTCGCACTCCCCCTCCATCAGCATGAAGCAGCTCATACATCACAGCAAGCAATGGCAATGAGCAGAGAGTGAACATCTCCTCAGCATCTCAATTGGTCCCATGAACTAAGAAAGGGTGTGAGGCCACAGCTTGAGCAGGATCACATGAACGAATATTATTTGTAGTTCTGTTCACTGCAGCACGGAAGTCTGGCATTATCTCAATAAGTATTTTCATTTTGCAGATTTTTTAATCAAAATGCCAAGTTTTTTTCTGTCTCATGGCAAAGATCAGAACAGCCACAAAAAGCAATATATTGACATTCCTGGAGACCACAGGTTTCACACTTACTCCCCGTATCAAGTACAGCATGATCAATCTGATCTTGCAAACATGAATCTTACTAGGCTGTCAATAATCATTGTCTTCATTTCCCTCCAATTCCTGTCCTACAAGGCTGCTGTGTACAAAATTTTGCAGTGCTTATTTGGGAGAAGGAGCATTTCGCCACTGGAAACAAGAAGGTGGTCAGTCCTCAGTTCCTCCTGGACTGGTCAGACACTGAAATTTTTTTCACTCATGCCATCATGAGCTCTATTCAGAATGACAGCCTCAAAGATCAAGTTTTATATTCTATTACTGTGTTTAAAGCTTGCTAAATCAAAATTTAGGTTTTGTAGATCCAGGTACTTTTAATAAAGAAATTTGAAGATGTTTTCCCCCTTCTGCCTCTCACAGTTCATAACTTTGTGTTTTAATACAGTCATAAACATATGGTATTACAGACTCTTAAAAGAAAATATAATTTATCTTTTATCTTACTTAGAAATGAGCTGATCTTCAAACGGGTTTAAATTGTGACACAAGATTTGTTTTCAATTCCTGCTACAAAAGCTTTCTGCATTATACTGGGCCAGTCATTTGATTGCTCTGTCCCTTCCCTGTTTGTCTAAATATGTCCCTTTCTGCTCTTTTAAATTGTCTTGACTACATGCTGTGACAACACCTAGCTCTCTTCTCTGTGCGTCCCCATACTCAGGAACACCCAAACTTGTACAACGCCTAACAGCAAACCCAATAACCTGGCAGAAGCACAAAGCATATACCCTTAACCTTATCCTTCACCATTCCATTGACTTCTCCATACAAAATATACCTTGACATGAACAGACTAAGCCCACCTGCCTTGTTGTAAGAAAGGAACTATTGTACTGTTTTGTATAAAACTAAGTTGTCTTGAGCAGATGTAACAAAAACAGATGCACGTGATCGCAGGAAATCTTGCCCGCTGATCTGTTAGATAAGAAAGTAAGGAGGGTCCCCACCTTGCATGTTAGTCTGCACAGATGCGCTCACGTTTTTGCACGCAGCCTTGTTGACTTTAAAGGCAATCCTTGCATGGACAGGGTCTGCCCACACAGATTTCACTACAGTGTCCGGAGCCAAATTAATGGAGAAAACTGAAAAGCAGATTCTTGCACTATGCAAGAAAAATTAATGGGCCAGGGGAAGAAGGGGAAGAGGTTGAGATGAGGAATGTGGAAGAGTCCCCACACTCATTTCTTGCACAGGGATGAAAAGCAAATAATTTCTTTCACTTGGGATTACTATCAAATAAATACAACTGCTTTGACTGTTTAATTTCTGTGTAAGAAACAACCAGAACTCGGGGGGGAAGGAATAACAGAAGCTGATGAAAAATTGTTTGCCTGTGAGAAAAAAGCTCTGAGATAAACCCATTTTTCTGTAGGTAGCAACAGAAGTCATTAAGACGATGGACTGCAGTTACCAGGCTTCATCCTTACGACCTGAACATACAGTCTGCCCTGGAACAGGTTACTGGGGCTTTTGAGAGAGGTTGGGACAGTTGGTTTGTTCCCTTGGGGCAGCTTGAGATGCCAGCCTGAGGCCCTGGGGGCTTGAGTGTCTGCTGGTAAACCCTGCTGGTGTTTAACAGACAGTGACTCACGGGTTTTTTCTGGCAAAAGGAGAGGAGAGGCTGGCTTTATGCTTTGGAATTGCATACACTGGCCAAGTGGTTTCTTTAACTGCCTGGATGTGGCTGACACTAAGCAGACACGTGTTGTACCATATCTGCTCCTGAGTCACAGCCAGCTCAGTCCCAGCACCCGAATCCAGCTCATTTTCTGAGTATACATTATATCTCAACATCTATGTGTTTAACCACTGTCACTACTTTGGTGTATAAACATGAAATCTCACTAGCAGGGAAAATGCCAATACAGAACTTATGAACAGAGAAGTGATGTGCAGAATCTGACAGGTAAGAGCATATTTTACATAAAAAGCATCGTAGGTACAAGGAGAGGTTCCTTTTCCTGACCACCTGCAACCCATGTACAGTAAAACTGGTGAGAAAGAGACAGAAAGGCCATCCACACTTCTCCAAACTAGCTGCTGTCACACGCTCTGTATTAATAGTATTATATTAAATTAATAGCATTATATTAAAATGTTTCGGCAACATAGTCTCTCATCTTGCATGATGTATAGGGCTTGAAGGAATGGAGTGGGCACGGACACATATCCACATACAGGGATGCTCTGACTCTTCCCTTGTGAATATACCAAGCAAGTTATCTTTGTTACAAGCGTGTTTGGAAAACTATGCTTAATTTCACCAATGTTACAATATTATAGATGAGAGCTTTACAGTAGTTCTCAGCAGCCCACCCTCCAACTAGAACTGAAGCAACAGAGTATTTCAGGTGCTTTAAAAGTAAAACACCGTCTCTTATTAGTGACTGTACGGGAAGATTAGTACCACTTTGAGTCACCAGAAAAAATGGAACTATGAGACATTTGCAGGTGGTGGGTATTTTTCCTGAAATGAGACTTGTCAAGGTATTAAGCAGTGCACCTGGTAGCAAATGATTGCTGGATTAGGTCCTAAAAAAGATGCTAATTTTAGAGCATCTTGGTCATGGCTTAAACTGAGAATTACCATGAAACCAGGTGTCCAGAAATACCAGATGGGAGAGAAGGAAGAGGAGGAAAGTGTCCATCAGGTCCAGTTTAAGCCAGTAGGGTCAGGCTTTAAAATAAGGATGCGGATAAGACTGAAGACAGACCTAACATAAAATGTCAGTACTGGTGCTGCATTTATCTAAAGGGAAGGCATTGCAGATTCACGGGAGGGCAGGAGGTTCAACCTTGTAAATACACTACTGGCCTAGGGCTTGGGCTGATACAATTCTTGGCCCATAGATTTTCCGTAATTCTCTCAGACAAGCCAGCTATGCGCTTGCTCTCTCAAAACCACACCTGCATGACGAGGACACTCATTCTCTGTCCCACCGCCTGGGGAAGGGCGCACAGATTCTTGCATACATCAGAACTAACATCCCAGGGAGGAGGAGCCAGGAGAGCAGTGCTGGCAGGTTTGAGCTTATGTGACTCGGGATAGAAGAGGGAAATTGCCACCACACTGAACATAAGTGACGTGGCTTTCAGGAAAAGGGGGAAGCTTGCCAGAGCTGTATTTAAACAGGTGGTTTAAAAACACCATCTGTGATTTCAACTGCCAGTGCTGAACCAGAAGGAACTGCTTTCTGGGAGGAGTATATGAAGATGGAAATCCATTTAGGATTCTTTGAGATTGTGATAGCAAAGATCAGCCATGATGCTTTTAGACCTTGCTCTCCACGTTAGTTGTGTTTTGATGCTGTGTCAGTAAGCTGTGGCACAAGGGAAGGCAGCAATAGTAACACGTGTTGTCATAGCATCCATCGTAGCAAATCTGATGGTTTGAAGACATAAAAGAGGTGGGATTTGAAGGAGGAAGCCATCCACTTTACTAGCCCAAGGAGTACAGTTGCACGAGGAGCAAAAACTAGACAAACTTCTGAATGCTGAAGTCCATGGCACAGGCCACCCCATCAGAGTCCCCATGGCTGTTGATGTCATGCAGCAGGTCAGGGCTGTGACACACAGGCTGCAGTTTTATGGCCACAACAACAAAATCTAGGACAGCTGGTCAGGATTCTTGATTTGCATGACCAAGGATCCAATCATTTCTCTAAAAGGACACAGCCCAAATTGGTGGAAAGCCCTTTGCTTCAGGTACAAGGGCAACGGCCTCTGTAACAGCAAGTGGGGCACTGGGGAGTAGGGAGCGGAGGCTCTACTGAAGCAGACAATGACTTTGCAATGTGTTCAGTAGCTGTGCATAAACCTGACCTAATAAAATGCATAACCTCTAGTTAGGTTATCAGACTCTCTCGCATGTGTATTCTATGAAAGCCTCCATCATTTTATTTACTAAGGGTCACGTGTCAGAGGATGATTGATTCAGATGGGAAGAGTATTTCAGGCAGGGGAAAGATTAATTCTCCCAGCTGGGGCTAGGAAGGTGGGCTTAAACACAGATGTGTTTTAAAAAAAATCCAATAAATTGAAACATGAGATGCCAACTGCGGCTCCTCTTGCAAGGCTTCATATAAAACAAAGGAAGGAGGAAATGAAATAACAAACCCACTACACACCTTTAAGGATTGTGCTGCGAACACTAGAAGTGTTACTAACCTGCTAACCAAACACGTGGGCTTTTATACAAGTGGCTAAGCTGAGGGAACAAAGTAATTTATCTAATTAAAGCCTGAAATGACAACTTTTTCTTTTCTTGAAATTCATGAGCACTCACAGCACCTTATATTCAGTTTCAGTAGCTAAATTGCCTCAGGAAATAAAAAGCTTTTTAAAAAGTCATAGGCAGGACAGCGTTGCAATTTCAAGCTGCCCCTATAAAATAAGAACAAAGCAGGTATAAAGCATCACAGTTTTCCAGCTTTTTTTCAGTTCAACTGGCATGATGTTCATCTCTCCTTTGTACAATCCCCTAAAATCCTGAATTGCATGACACAGAAATTTATGTTTCTTCAGGCCTGTTCTTTTGTAAAAAGCTTCTAGCATTGCCCAGTAAGGTTGATTGACACTTTGCATTATAGGACACAGTTGCTTCTGGCTTTGCCAAACATTACCCATTTGGAGTAATACCACCTCTGTTGAATGTTTGCCTCAGGCTGATTATCTTTAATGAATAAGGAAAAAAATCAGTCAAAATGGTTCAACTGCTTCTAAATAAAATACTACAAAAAATACTGGTTTGGACATTAGAGGGTAATTGTTTTTCTTTGAAATGCTAAGATGATTTGCTATTTTGAAAGAGAAAAGTTGAAGTTTGGCAGAGGTGGTTTCTGAATCAGGCAAAGAAGAGAACCTAGCCAGGTTTCAGACATAAAGAAAATAACATTTCAGATTGCTAAAAATTACACTCCTGACTGCACGCAGCGCCCCAGCGCACAGCCAAGCTGCCTGTGCTCCTTTTTGAGGATTACCAGGGCAAAACTGGTCTTTCCCGTAAGCCCACCTCAGTGCAGAGGCAAGTGATGGAGCAGAGCCCAGGCAGGCTGCCTCTCCCACGAGGGAGCCATCTGGTCCAAATGTGGTTAGCAAACCAGCTCAGGTGGGAAGTGGAGGGGTGCACTAAATTAAGGAGTGAAGCGAGAGCTAGGGAAGACAAACCACAGTTCAAAGCAGCATGGAAAACTAGGCTGTACGGGGCTATAGGCTTAGGCTAGGAAGCACAGCAGATCCGTGTGGGTGCAGTCCTTTGGCAGAGGGAGGTGAAGGAGGCTGGACCAGAAACTGCAACAGAGACTGGGGCTAATGGGAATGAGAATGAGAATGAGAGATTAGGACCCAAACAAGTCTCTAGGTTTCTGCTGCTCATAATTTAATAGCGTTTGGCTGGATTTTTAGGGATGCTGAAGGATGTGTCACCTCCTCACAAATCTCGCTTCCCTGCTCCACAAGTCAGGTTCACTGCAGCTGGACAAAATGGCTGCAGCATCCTCACAGAGAATGGTTTGGTTTGGTTTTGCTATATTATCAGCACGTTTATCGTGACCCTAAAAGATAATGCCCTGAAAGCACATTAAGGACATCTCCACAGCTGAGTTCCTCCACTTTCAAGGTCTACCAAAGTCTTCTGGTTTATAGTCATACAGTAAATTATTAGAAGCAAGGGCTATCTTAGACTGTATGTTGAGAGCTAAATATGAAAGGTCCCATGTCTTGATTTCTAGGTGCTACAGTAATAAAAACTCTTAGGAATGCATCCATTTCTCTTGCCATACTGCTAATCTGAAGATAAAGGAGTGGCAACAGGGCCACAATGATAGCCTCTTCTAAGCACTGATCACCGTAAAGATTTATTGTGCCATGAATTGTAGCTCACTTTCCCCATCTTCCAGCACCACTTTCAGGCATGACATGCCCACTACGCCCGCTTAGAGATTCCATCTGCCACTTGTATTTCAGCTTGCTTTGCCTTTTTAAGAAGTTTTTCCACCCTGCACTGTAACAGCACAACCAACTACAAAACTTGCATTGGATAAGTCAATTAATCACTTTTCCTACCCCAGATCAACTGTTCTGTAACTACAGTTCTCACTTCACAAAACCTTTTCATATATTACTTTTTAAACAGACAGTTGGTTCATTCATACGTGATGGCATGAGGTCAACCAAATGCTCTTGATCTGATGGTGGAGAAATATGATTATTATTGAAACTGTTTCTGTGAACTCCTTCATTTGAGCCACAGCACAAAGTTTTGCTGGTCTGATCAGATGATTTATTGCAATGACAAGCCCAGCCCATTGAAAACTATTATTCTCCTATTTCTGAGAATGAGGATCCTTTCATGTTACATTTATATACAATGGCTTCGCCGCAGCTAATTAACTGTATAGCAAGTCCATAATTTTTGCAGTGCAAAAGAATTCCCCTTCAAGTTATGATGATTACTGACAAAAAGAGCCAGACAGTTTGGTTTTAAAAAACAAAACGTGTGGTCATGCATACAATCTGAAGTCATATGGTTGACATATGATGACTTCTGCTAGGAGTGCAGTATGTTTTACCATTGGTTGGTTTCAAGTGCCTTTGATTTCTTCATCCCTAAAACCTCTAACATTTTCATGGGAAAAAAAAGTAAAAATCTTATGTTACATTTAGACACCATGTCATCACATTAGAAACCTTGAGACCACCTAACTAGCAACTTATTTTGTCCCAAGTCCATTCACACTATGAATTTTTGATACTGTTTTGTACTCTCTTTGAAGAACTTTACATAATATGACCTTCCTGTCACTGTTTGTTCCCTTCAGAGCATTTGAGGTTTTAATAAAGACATACTTCAACAAAATGCATCAGATAGAAGCTTGAGGGTACAAATGTTTTTAAGGACAGAACAGATTAAAACAAAAAACCCACAGTCCATGACTAGCATTGAAGAAGAAGGAATAATAGTTTGAATTTTCAGAAAACAGAGCTCGATAGCACAATTCCCAGATATCTTTGGGCAATTTGTCAACTTGAAGATGACTCTGCTCCCCAGCCAAACATTTCCAAGAAGTTAAAATAAAAGAGGCTACTGACTTATTTTTCTACAAGGGCTCATGTTGAATAAATAAGATTATGCTCCAATCCACACACAGAAGCAGGTGGGCTCAGAGGTCCATCGCTGTGGTTCTCAGCACCATGTGTTACAATGCTCTGCCAAATTTAACACCTTCCACATCCCCATCTGACAAAGATTATCTTCTAGGTGACAGTCAACAGCCAGCAGGCACCCAGGTTGTGCTGTCAGTATCCATCCGTCATTAACAGCCTCTGAACTGTTGGCCTGGAGGAATACGTATTTCCAAGGCAATTAAATTATTTAAAAAAAAAAAATGAAAAAGGATCAGAATCAGGATAAAGCTGAAAAAGCAAAATTATTGACCTGTGAAGAGAAGGAGCAGAGTGTCTCTGTCCTTCACTCCCAGGGAAGGGAGTGCAGGGCATGGGGGCAGCACAGGGTGTGCAGATGTTCCCGGGACACTGGTGAACAGGGAACAGGATGGCATCACTGGAATGGGGGGAGAGGAACAATAAAACTCCACGGCTGACAGAACAGCTTATTTTTCAATACAAGCTAATGAAATTTACCTCTGTGTCTTCCCAAGCAAGTGTAAAATATACCTGGCCTGCAACAAGGTATTTGTGGAAGCATGTGCATCATACACAAATGCATGGTTTACAGAGGCACAGCATGTGAGAAATCTCTCTGAGGATCAACAAAACCTTACTTTGGTTTAGGTACTCAACTCTCATTAGCAATATTGCACTAAAAGAACCAGTAGTTTGCCTCAGTCCTTCATAAATATCTCAAAATAATCTGAAGTAAGAAAACACAATCCTTTCAAATCCTCCTGATGCCATTCATAACCAAGAATTCAAGTCCTGAGGAAGGATGCTGTATAAGATCACCAAAACCATTTAATAAGATTATCCTGGTGCCTCCTTTATGAACTCTTGGTTTTGATAGCTTCATTAATATTGTCCTGACTTTTCTCCCTTTTAGACAAGCTATTTTTCAGCAATAAACCCAGTGGATTATTTACTGACTTGTCTCCAAATCTATTTTTGCCTTTCACTTATTTTTCAAAGCAGGGCTTCAGCATGTTAATGCAAAGAAAAAAAAAGTATCTCCATCCCTTCCACCCTGCCCCATCAAACCTGACCACAACTTTGGACCTTGTTAGATCATTTCTAAAGCTGGATAATGATGAACTCCAGTCGCCAGCTAGGAGAGATGACACAGTCTCCCCAGCTGGGCCTAAGGCTTTCCTTCAGTCAGTTTTACTCTGTAAGGAAAGGTCTACCAGACAGTCTCAACCCCATAAAAATTTCTTAACTGAGCTTTACCTACTCCCAGCCAAGCAGCTGGGTAATTCCTACCATCAAAATATATAGTCGCCAGTGAAACATACATTTCTCATTACAGAGATTTTTTTTTAGGATTTTCTTAAACTGTTTAGAGGTCTTGGTTTTAAATATGTACAAGCAGGTCAAAGTGACGGTTTGCTGGACCCATGAATGAGACCATGCATTAGCTCTTTTATTCCTGTGCTACAGTCACCTGGTATAAGGTTTTTAAGAGGGATATTATTAACAACTGCTACCCAAACCCCAAATAATTTGTGGTACTGCAGTGTTATACAAAAGTACACTTACGTTAGGGGCACATACTGTATTTTCATTATGCGTAGCTAAATGGGTTATTTGAAACAATCAGCCTTCTACCTTACAACCTTCCCTGCTGCTGAATAGCATCAGTAAGGGTAACAAAACAGAATGTGCTTGCTCTTGTCTCTCTCAGTCTCAGTGCTCTCTGTGCTCTCTGCTTTTCATCCCAGTCAAAACATCCTCATTCATAAACTATATGGGATTAACCAGAGTATGAGTTATTCCTGCAAAGGTATGGGGGTTTAATCCCACCAACCACCTTCCTCCATCTAGCAGCTGCCATTTATTTCTACCTAAAAACCATAAAACAAAGTAAGTTTCACTACACATAACATTGTTTCATTCCATTCATAAGGAAATACTTATGACTCCCAAGACAAGGGCACACAGTTTACCCACTTACATAGTATGTTCCAAATAAAGATATATGTGTCCAGTAATATTTGTTACATCCTCCTTAGTCTTTGGTCCATAGCGGACCAAAGACAGGAGATAATCATTAAGAGGAAAATTTTCCCTACTTTAGAAAAAAAATAATCAGAGAATACTACCCCTTATTTTATAATTTTTAGATCCTTCCACAAAACCTCCATGACTTTGCAATTGGCACTAGCCCAGTAAGCTCATCAACCAATTATCTTAAGTCATCCATGATTTTCTTATTTTTTAAGGTTTTTGGCTCACCTTGAATTTCAGAGGCTTGCTCAAATCTGGTTGCTACTATGGTAAAACCAGTTCAAGTTAGTGATTTAGAAAAAGGAGCACCTCCTCTGCAAAGACCTCCCGATTCCTGAAATATTTTGTGAGTAGCTTAGTTTCTCTTGCATTATAATCAGCGTGTGAGCTGTGGCACAGCAATGAAGGGCGTGAATCGGTTTTCTGTGCCTGCAATTCTTTAGGAGACCTTACCCAGGTGGGGTATTTGAAAAATCTCTGACCTACTCTCCTGCTCACAGTGCAGACCTACAATGTTAGCCACTCTAGGACCCAGCAGTGTAAAACGGTCTCCAAGTTTTGTGCCATCCAGTCAGTTATTAAGGACACTGGTTACTAACCCTTTTGACTCAATGCCTCTTCAAAATTTTCCAGTGGAAAGAATGACCCACTGCAGTGAACTTAAGCAGATTGAGACAGTAGGCTTAAAAGTCAGATAATTACCTTCTGCCAAATCTTTTAAGAGTACTCTCCAGGACACAGATTTATTAGCATTGATTTATATGTACTCCAGCCATGATCAGGTAACATGATAATACAGAGTATTAATGACAGTGATGCTTCAACTGCAGAGGGAAATTTATAGAGTTGACCAGTGCAGCAAACACATACCAGGAATTACACTTCTGGATGAGAGTAGAGATTTTGACACTTCCATAACTTGACCATTTGTGGAGATCCTGAGTTTAAATGGGAAAGCACTTAAATACTGTATTTAAACTGGAAATACATAGGCCACACTGTATCATCATCAAGTCCGCTGCAGATGAGATTAAAGAGTAGCAGCAGTGCTGGAAGTAACACCCTAGATCACTTGGCTTAAAAAAGCAGCGGGACCTGCTAGGAGCAGAAGTCCTCTTGCAGCTGGCAAGCTGCAGGAACACTTTCTGTGAACAGACCATGAATCCTACGGTGGAGAAGGATGCACTCAAGTGTATGAGCTCTGTCACCGATGCCAGGCCCTCATGGCATTAATGTCTCTAAATAAAGGGAACATTGCCAGGAGAAGCACAGCATCAGCAGCCCTGCAGCCACACCTCACCCAGCAGATGCAAAACGTCCCTGCTGGCAGCCATGTGTGTGCAAGTTTATGGGCTGGCTTATGTAGGCAGTCCATTTCTGGCATCCAAGGAAATGCCCAAATCCCATCTCCGTTCCAGAGGGCTGGGGGGGGAAGAGCATCGCTTCTGCATCAGAAAGGGAATGGTTGCATTAGCTTTGCTGCTGCAGAAAGGAGGGGAGCTGCATGACTGTTTTGGCTGTGCTGGGCACAGGCCAGGACTGTGGCTCTTGGCTAGCCTTAGTGTGATCCTGAAAGCAAACACACCTCGTCTCCTGCGGTTCAAACAGGTCGTGCAGTCAAGGGGGTCTGTGTCCTGACAGAGGAAGGGATGGGATGAGCAGCAGAGAAGCAGGGCACCTCCTCCCCACCCCAGGCTAACTCACCTCTCTCCACTGGTGCCGAGAAGAGAACTACAGAGCCACAAGTGCTCGTGGCATAAATTCAGCTAAATCACTTAATTCCTTCCCATTCCTTCCTCTCCCCTCTCTTTCCCAAATGCTTTAACAGCTGTAATTAGGGCAGTGCCAGTGGGAAGTGGAAGGCTTAACATCTTAATATCATCTTAACAAGGCCAAGTGCTATTACTTTGATGCCACAAACCCATAAAAGAATAGCAGCCCAGTGTTAAACAAGTGTCACAAGATAAAGTAAACTCTCTAAAACACTATTCTAAAAACGACATAGAATAGCCTCATACTCGAGGAGTTTACACTGCTCTCTTCTCTGCCACAGCCCTGCCATATACGCTGACAATAACCCTGTATCTATCAGAGTATGAGCCAGCTGAGTTAGACATTTTTTTACAAGTACTGATTTGCTAGTGTCTCCACTCTCCCAGGGCTCACTTCTCATGTACCGAGATTTGTGTCTCTTCTTTAATTTTCACTTTGATCATGAAGGTTTCTGACGAAAAAGTGAAGACAGATGTTCATGAACAGCAGATTCTCAGTAATGTAGTTTAGGGAAAAAATACAAAGTTCTTTAATGATACTATTTTCTCATGCAACTTTTAATAAATGTAACTACTTAAGGTATCTAACAAAGTATATAGTATAAAATAGAAGCAAAGAACATAAAGGATATAATAAACTGTAAAGAATATAAAATATATCATAATGTATAAGCCTGACATTTTTTAACCTTCTTTCCCTTGTCTCACACAAAAATAGTCACAACCAGGCAATATAATCTATTTGGCTTTCATTTCCAGTCTGTACCAGTAAGAAGCTTCATCTAGAAAGCATGTTTTCTCTCTTCCCCTCAGTGTTTGGCCACTGAGCGGTCTGAAACCACTGTTGTTGTGAAGCATAGAGTTCACGTGCATCTCTGGAAATGCAGATGGATGAGTTCACTCTTCTGTTCTTATTTGACATATAAATTTGCCACAATCACACTGCATCACAGATGTAAAAAAGCTGATCAGAGAGCCTCTGTTTTAAACCAGGCCCATTTGCTTAGGGCCAGAAGCATGACTGTGACATCCCTAAGTGCCCTAATGACTGCAGAACACACACGCTGCAGAATATTTTCACAATTTGTCCAAGGAATTCTGTCAGTTACAGCTGAAAAATCCCATCTCTACTTGTTTGCTGTGCCTAGCACATGATGGCTGGCCAGCAGGGCACGCAACGCAGTGCCTCATTAGCACGGCCAAAAGCGCAGGTTGGATTACAGCTCGAGGAGCAGGACTTTTAACCTTCATGCCTGACCCTTTTCTTTAGTCACAACAAAATGAACAGAGCTCCTTTAGAAAGGGGACAGAAAATATATTTGTAAGCATAATAATCAGCACACGGCCCCCTTCTCCCCCTCTGCTGCAAACACAGCCTGACTGTGAAGTCTGTCGTGAAATCCGCATGTGCTGCATTCTGGGAAGGGAGCGATGGGAGAACATCCTTTTCATTTTCTAAATTAAAAGTAGCGATTGAATTAGCCCCCCTCAGCATCACCGCTGCCCTGTGTTGCGTGTGACCAAGCTGGATGAATATAAACAATAGGCCCATTCAGATGATGCACAATAATTCTCTGGCTGAGTTGGGAACTGTCTTCTCGGCACCTGCTGCAGCTGAAGCCCCCATCTGTGCTCCCCAGAGAGCTAGGGCACATCAGTACTTCATGTGCTTGGTGGCACCGCGCTTCCTGAGCTCTTGTTTTATACAAATGAAACAGAATTTGGGGAGGAGAGGGTTAGAGGGGGAAGAGGCTCACAAAAGCTAGTACACACAAAGAGTGTGAGTTTTAATTAGAAAACAGGTCGAGGGGCATTGACACTGTGGGCAAACACTTAGTGCAGTGCAGAAGTAATTAGGTGCACAAATCTCTGTTGTTAACAGACTCTTCAACACCTATTATCCCTGGTGCTGCATAAAAAAGAGCTGATCTGGTGTGTGTGAAAGGGGCTGGAAAGCTTCATTTTCACATCTCTTTTTTTTCAGGTGGATCAGTGAGAAGGAGGGAAGGAGCACTGGGAGGCCACAACACTGGGTACCCAGAGTACGGGTCCCCCTTCACCCTCCCTGCCCCACTCCCTCTTTCCACTTACCACACCATCCTCCATGCCAAATACATTCGTTCCCTTCCCCCAGACCATGAGCTTATTTTGTTCCAGGTCTGTCACATGTTTTGTTTGGGTTCTTCCCCCACTGCCTCATTTTATTATTCCAAGTTTCATCACTCTCATTCATTACTGCAACTGTAGCCCCAGGCTTTGCTGTCAGCTAGGAGGACAAAGCTTATGTATTTATTTAATTTCTCTATATATTCAGCTTACTCGCAAATCTGACCCAAATGTGAGGTGACCACTCTGCATTGGATATGCAAAGCAACAGTAAGAAACCCAGAATTTTCTCTTCAGCGCCCATTATTTCATGTCACTGTTTATAAAAAAACCCACAACTTTCCTAACATTTCCATCTCTGGGACTCTCAACTTCTTTACAAAAGCAGCTGTGAGGGTCATTCTAGTCACATTAAAAGCTGACATTGAAGGTAGCTATGAACATAAGGTACATGCATTTTAAAACTGCCATAGCACTGAGGAATGGTATATTGCAAATGAAGTCATCAATTACCAGATGTCACATTCTGCCCCCTTACTCACAGTGAGTAAATCAAAGCCCCAG
The DNA here is from genome assembly GCA_035590215.1 of Microhierax caerulescens. Lineage (NCBI taxonomy): Eukaryota > Metazoa > Chordata > Aves > Falconiformes > Falconidae > Microhierax > Microhierax caerulescens. The sequence continues at coordinate 84,310,018 of JAVJGJ010000047.1, read as the reverse complement.
ATTAGAACCTTTCATATTCTCTGACAACTCTTCTCTTTATATTCTGCCAGAATAAATCAGAAGCAAGATCCCTGAAGACATGAGACAATACCAGTTTCCATGAGATCAATCATACCAGCAAGTGGCATTCTGGATTCACATGATTAAATTACACATCTCCTCCAGTACTCCAGATAATTTTTCTCTATATTTTACGGAAAAGTATATAAAATCTCAAAGATTTTTTTGTTGTATTTAACTAATGGACTTTAAGTGCCTGGATCTGCAGGTAGACATGAAAATGAGCATCCTGCTTTTTCTGTCTTCAGCTTGCACTTCAGAAATAATGATAAAACAATCTGACTGCTTATCCAGGATCTGCTGCTCCATCACCCCTTGAAACACATAGGAACTGTTGCTTTCATATTAGTAAGCCCTAACTCAGCCTCTCTTGGACCAAACTTCAGGCATGCAGGTTTGGAAATAATAGGGGGTCCCTGGAGGTCACAGAAATTGTAACTGGAAGAGTCAGGAAAAAATGCTGAACAGTCTGGTCTTCCAGCTCCTTGTCTCACTGTCACAGAGTAACAACTTGGTGTGCAGAAGTGAGTGAAAATGCCCATCTACGTTGTTCTGCTCTTTGGGTTTAAGTTATCTATTTGGTAAGCAAATTCTTTTTCCAAGGCTAAGAGTGGGGATCCCATAAAGAGGTGATATACTGAGTAAGAACTATCTGTAAGAAATGTTCCCTGAACTGTAAAGATACTCGCCTAGGTGCTGAGGTGAGTATTTTTACAAGCAATTGCTCAATATGCGCTAAGGTATGCGAGCATTACACACAATGATCTTTGTGTTGTGGTGACCCTAAAGGCTGCTGTGGGAGCTCTGTTCCTCGGCTACATATTGCAATCCTAACGCCTGTGCTCAGCATCTTCAAATGCAAGTGTGAAAGCCAGTAATTTTGGTAAACTGTTGGGCTGAGAACTGCTCACAAACACCCTTCCTAACACAGCAAATACCACAATTAGGATTGAAAGTTTTAACAGAGACTGTTGCAACACGCTGCAGTGGTTGCTGAATGCTGCCAAGGGAGCCCTACACTGCAATCCGTGGGCACTTTCACCTCATGTGGGAGGTGTTTTCCCAGCAGGAAATATTCATTCTTGATTGACTTTGCAGGCTACATTATTTCAATGCTAGAAAAGCTGAGTTCATACTATCAATTACATTTGCAAAGCCACTGTATGTTATTTGAGAGAAGTGCTAAGCACATAATGTGAAACCACAAAAGTGCTTTTTTGGCATTCTTTAAGTTATAGGGAGAAATGGCTATGCTAATTTAAGGTTATTGTAACTGTCCTCAGACTGAATTTCGTCCCAGGGAAAAGTTATTATTGTTATGTGTTATGACATTTGAAAAAAAAAAAAAAGATGGGGAGGAGGAGAAAAGGCTTTTTTCAGAATCTAAGATGACCTTTATCAGAAGTAACAGTCACTGTAACACCATCATGGCACACACAGAAAGGAGGTGCCTTGGAACTAGAAAATAGAAATGGGAAATCTGGACAATTCAGTCAGTCCTTTGCTCTGCTACCGACTTATTATTTGGCCTCAGGCAAGTTCAGGGAAGTTAGTGAAGGAGTTTCTCTGACTCAATTTTATTTAGGTGAGACTCTTAAACACCCCCTATGCCAGCTGAGTTGACCTCTCTATAGAACAGAGATACTGAATACTCCCAGAAACTAATTGATTAATCATTGCAAACCACTTCTAATCCTTTGGCAAGACTACTTGACGATTATTGCACACATTAAGTGATAAATACAGATATAGAGATATCAATAGCTATATATATATAGGTAGGCAGTCTTCTCTCTGTGAAATATTTCCAGATAAATTATTGACGCTGTTTTTTAATGGCACATATGCTTTTATTAATAAAAAGGAAAACACTTAAGCATACTTCTACCTACTTTTTAAGCTACGTGGGGACAACAGAAAAGACAAAACCACATCATCTCTCAGTGGGTAGTTCATTAACCACTTTAAACTGGCTTAATGCAGGCTGCTGCCACCAAAAAAAGTAGTTTCATCCTCTCCCCTGCCATATTTTCCTTCACATGCCCTTGTGCTGGCAGTAATGCTTGTGTACTTTGCAGTCTCTTTTTATTTTCCCCCCTCCCCTGGATGTTATCTGGCCAGATCTGTTCCTCTGCATGGTTGTGTGGCTGGATGGCAGCAGGAGTGCCTGAAAGGTAAGGCAGCACATCACCCCTAAGCCAACCTGTATCTCAGATGACGGCTTGAGGACTAGGAGAGAGGTTGTGAACCAAAGCACAGGGGATCTGGAGTCACTGATGTAACACACCAAGCACTCCTAACCCTCCTCTGCTCACTGGCTTCTGAGCAGCACAGGTCTGCTGCCAGCTCAGTACCAGCCCAGCCCACGTTTCTCTACAGTGCGTGGGAGCTCTCAGCATTACCATGTGCAATCTATCTCCGAGCAGAAATACCACATGGAGTAACAGCAACATGAGACTAAAAGGTAAAAGCTGTCTGTGCTGAGAGTCCAAATGCACACCCAAGCCTTAATAATACAGATTTTGAAAGTAAAATTTAAAAAGAATGGCTCATTTTGCCAGATAAATGAAGAAGATCAGTTAACCTGGCAGCATGTGTTTTATTTATAGTAACAGGTAATATCTCTGAAGACTGCCAAATACTGAGCAAAATGCAACCGAGTGCAGTGTGACTATTAATAATAAATTTTAACTCTTAGCTGGTCACTTCACTCAGATTCCTTTGCTTCTCCTGTCAAAGCAGCAGAGCAAAGCATGCTGACAGCTTCCATAAATAGCAGAGATTTAAATAATTAATCAGCAGGCAAACGGGATGCACATTTACACAGAATGTGAGCATCTTCCTTGCTAGCTCTTAGAACCCAAGTTAGCTGAATGCATTTCCTTGTAGGCATCAGTCAGCTCCGACATAAAAGAGCAATACAAGAGCACAGAATCAAAGGGAGTAGTTTTGTCTGTGGTTTTACACAAGGGACCAAAACTTTCCTGATTCTTAAAGCTGACTTTAGGAATCACTAAACTTCTTGCTTGTACAGTTCAAATAACTATTTCTGACTTGAAGAGCTCTCCTGCATATTGAAAGAATGAATGAAAGGTGTTTAGAAGCAGGAAAACTGGCTGCTTATATACACTGCTAAGATGCCGCTGACATTCACAAAGCCACCCCTCAAGTGACAACTAACTCTGTAGGTGTGTAACTTTTATGCCATATGCTATTTATAATAGCTATCTGTAAGTAAGGTAACCTGGGAAATGGAAGATGCACAGCAAAGTGTGGGGACTCCCAGGCCCATATATGATGCTTCCCCAGAAGGCCAAAAAGAAGCAGAGTGAAATGCCACAGCAGCATGTCTAGGCTGCTTCCAAGACGAGTTAATATATTCAGCAATGGCTTAGAGGTCTTCACCTAACATCACTGCTCAAGTGTTTGCACCACTGCCTGAAAGTCCACAGCACTAAGCTGCTAGGTATCTAGTACACATCTAGGGCCCATCATGAGCCACAAAATACTGTGAATCTGCTGATTTCTTCTGCCAGGCTCAAACCAGGGGATGTACTCTCCATGCACAAATGCCCCTGTGCTGCCAAGGAGGCGTGCAGAGGACACCACCACTTCCTTCTGCTCCATGACTCAGGACACTCACCTGGAAAGCTCCAGGAATTAGTGCAATGTCCTGGGCTTTGGGAGATACAGGTCAAGGTTTTTTTAGACAGAGGAAGGTTTTGAACTGAGGTTTCCTATATAGATGAATGCACTAGCTAACAACCTGTTGGCTACACAGAGAAGATGCAATGCTGATCCCTCCTCTGGCCAGCTATTGGGTGAAGTTTACTCAGAGAGCAGGCTCCTGACTTATGCTCAAGTGGAGCTAGTTGTTCACAGCAAACAAAAGAAAACAGATGCTGCAATCCTAATTTGTACAAGAACCGAAATTTCCCCTATAATGCACAGTCAAGCAGAACTGCCTTCACATAAAAAAAAACAATTCCAAGAGTTAAAAAAGGTCCCTCTTAAATTAGCAAGCCTAATGTGCAAAGATCCAGTATAGCCTTTGAACATAAACAAATATTGGTAAGGGTCAATGTGACTTTCTTGTGCTTAACATTATGCAAATGCTTCTCGGAATCAGGAACTAAATTTTCCTCTTGCAAACAAATAACACCATGGTAATTAATAGAAACCAAGAAGAACTATAGGCTACAAGATTGGTCATTTCAATGAAATAACCCTACTATCTGAAAGCAAACGTCTGAGTATTAAAGAAAAATGAGTTGAGCAGAATGTGCAATCACATTGGGAAAATCTATTACTTATTCAGTAGCAAATGCATTAAGGATATCATCACAAGCAGTAGCACTGCCAAGCACTATTAAAACGCTGTGCACTAAGTCAGGCTGCTCCTCATAATTTATTAAATGAATGCCTCTTTCTTCATTCCAGCAAAGACTGGCTTCCGAGATTGTGATGTTAAGAATGATTGGGTAAATGGTTTTCTGCAGGACAGTTTTCCAAAGAGTGGTAATTTCTCTTTGCTTTGTGGACTATGGAAACCAGTGCCTGATGTTGATGCAGTCCCCATGGGCCTGGTCACCACTCAGCAGAGCAGCCCCAAGCTCCAGCACGTGTCCTCTGTCAGGTGCCACAGGAGATGTAACCTCCTCCAGAAAAGCCAGTTGACATGCTGGCTGTCATCTCACCTGCACTGCTGGAGAGACGAAGGCTGGGGGCTCCCAGGGAGCATCACATCAAAGCCAGGACTGTTCAGGCACACGGCACAACCCTAGGTCCCCACCAAGCCTAGAGAGTGTAATAGTGTCTCTGCAATCTCACTGCTCATTTTTTCTGAGTTTTTTTTCAGGCTGTTTGGAACATATGCCATCCAGCAACCCAGTACAGCACTGGCACAGGCGTGTCTACAGCTGCTGTAACATATACTACATGAGGATTCCCCTCAGCTGGAGGAGTCCTTAGGCAGCTGCAAGCCACCAAAGGTACATTTCCTTTAGCATCAGGGAGCCTGTGCAAAATAGCACCTGGGGATCAGAGAACAGGGCCTTCCAAAGATGGCTTCCTATTATTTTCAGTAAGTACATACTGTTTTGTCTCAACTATCACAAGTTCTGTTACTTGTTTGCACAGGAAAAACTCCCAGATCCCCATGGGAGAGGGAGCAAAATCTCAGAACCACTGAATAGTTTGGGTTGGAAGGAACATTTAAGTACCACCTAGTCCAACCCTCCTGCCATGGACAAGGACATCCTTCACTAGACCAGGTTGCTCCAAGCCCTGTCCAACCTGACCCTGAACACTTCCAGGGATGGGGCATCCACAGCTTCTCTGGGCAACCTGTGCCAGTGCCTCACCACCCTCACTATATAAAAAAATCCTTTCTTATGTCCAATCTAAAGCTACCCTCTTTCAGTTTAAATCCGTTGCCCCTTGTCCTGTCATGCCAGGCCTTGGTGAAGTCTGTCTTTCTTATACGCCTCCTCTATATAGCAAAGGACCCCAATGAAGTCTCCTTGGAGCTTTCTCTTCTCCAGGCTGAACAACATCAAATGCTAAGCCTTATGTCAACAGCTCCCTTTGTCTCTCCCAGCTGACTACAGACCAACTGCTCGGGTTGACTTCTCTGCTGTGCTAGGCCAATCCTTTAAAATAACGCAAGACGAAGACAAAAATCTGGAGCACCCTGTAAAAAATGTGCAAATCCAAAAACAGATAATGTGTCAGTTCAAACCCCTTTAGGAAAGCCACACTTAATAAAGCCCTGCTGCTTACACCCATTTAGAACACTTTTTTCAGGCAAGAGTGAATGCTTCTGGGTCTCAGGAATAATCTGCACTTTTATTTCAAATCATGCTATTACAGGAATCTGAAATTATAGGTGTCCAGGGAACGCATTCTGTTTGACCTCAACACAAGTAAACACACCATCTTCAGAACGTTAATATATATACACATAGTTAATTAATTTGGGGTGTTTCAAGTTTGAAGTCTCGCCATAAAAATCCCTTTGAAAAATCACTAAACCCTGTGGATTTCCTATCAAGACTGCCACACTCAATTTCTGAGCAGTCGTAGAAGTTCCATAGGAACTCAAATCTAGGATTTCACCATTTTGGCTTAACCTGGCCCCCTTCCTGTGCAGCATTCTCGATAACTAGGTCCCTTCTCGGCTAAATCTTAATGCTTTGGCTGTTCCATAAACAAACACAAAGCAGTCCTTTTGATGGACACCCACAGCTTTGCCAGTTCAGAACAGGATTTCCCTCCATCGCAGTAGCCTGCACGCTGCCATCAACTACTGTTTGTCTCCCCTGGAAGTTACCATGAGTGCATCCAACAGCTTCGGCAACAAGTCAATCCTTTAAAGGGGGGTAAGCTGCAAAGAAACAGTGGTGTCTGCTTATTTCCAAGCAAATCTGCTGTTATAACCCATATGATGCTTACTGGTACTTCTGTTGGCTGCCTCAGTGCAGAGGCTACTGCCTGCTGGCCTTGAAGATGGACTTACTCCTCACTCCTCGAGGCACTGCTTCAAACCCAAGCTGAGGACTGTCACTGAGACTGTGGGGGAGAAGCCTGCACTACCACTGTATACCATCCTTGGATACATGTGAAATGGCAGTACAGAAGACCTCATATAAATCCCATAATTACCAGAAAAGCATATATTATTCTGGTTTTCCTCCTTGAAAAATTTTTGCTTTCCCAACACAAAAGACAGCAGAATAAATTATTGAACTAGAGATTCAGACGACCACATTATTTCCATGATTTGCACATCTGAAAATCTGACAACAAAATTTTCTAAGAGAAAAGACATCTTTTTCTTTTTTTGTCCCCCAGCTTCTCCCCCCCCCAAACCCTGCATCCCTCTTCCAAAGCAGGTCAATTTTTCATGCAAGCTGTACAAGTAACTGGCTCAGTTGTTTTGATTTTGCATTTCTGAGTTTTCATGATGCTGGCACCTGTGGGAAAAGTTCACTGAATCTGGATAAGAGATAAGAGATCTACCTTGGTGTATTGAAAGAGGGCTGGCTGGAAGCTACATTCTGTTTTTCATTTTTCCATTTTTTAAAAATAGAACGAGACCTCAGTGGAGACCTAAGAGTAGAAAATACTACTGCAAGAATGAAGGGAGAAGAGTTGAAGGGATATGCTCTATATTCGTACTCATCAGACATCTTCATTGAGCAGGGTAAGAGAAGAGGTAGAGGGAGAAGTGGCAAATGTTTTATTGTGGATTATTTCCTCCAGGAACGTTAAGTTTGGGTTTAAATGAATATTTTTTGAAGTATCCACAAGATGGATGCAGCAGAAAGACCACCCCGGATATCTGAAATTAAATGAAAAGAGTCTGCTTTCTTTCCTCATTGAAGGAGACAATAATTTTAAAGTGGATGCTATTATCTTTGTCCTAAACAACTGGTTTCTAGTAGATGTGAAAGTCACATTGGCTGTGGGATCTGTTTCCATTTCTTTTTTTTTTTTCCATTGGAGGCAGAGAGAGGGAATCCCCAAACTCTCAGACAGTAGTTTGTAACTTCAAGTGTAAACTACCTGCTTATCTAAAGATGCTTTCTTGTTTTTCTGACAGGTCACTAGAATGGACCTCTCTCAAGCCTGTGAGGGCAAGTCAAGGGACTTCTCCTCTTGCATCTGAGGTGGTCATCCACACCACATCTTATTCATGCATGTCTTACATGGTCTTCAGAATGCAAAAACAGCACTGAGGAGACACCGGGAGAGATGGAGACAAAAGCTGGCATCAAGCGGTATAACCTACACAATTGCAGAGAGTTATTAGCTCCTTCTACCCAAAGGACAATTGGGCCAAGAGACTAAGGACAACCAAAGCTGAAAACCTAGTAAGTGTTTGCAGGAAGAGAAGGCAGCTGGAGGCCTGCTGGCAGTAAGACTTTGGGATAGCTAGTTGTCCATCTCAGAGGCACAAGAGACCAGAAGATGCACAATGTGATCTGGAGCTGTGACTGTGGGATTGTTGCAACCCAGATAAAAGGAAAAAGTTACGAAGCTTTTCTTGTTACATCTGGCAACAGTTTCACCAAGGGTTCAGCAACTCACTAGGCTGGTGTGCCAGACCTTACCTTTCTTTCCCAAATCAGCTTTCTGACAAAAGCTCAGTGGGAGGCGTGCTGCTGGTGTGATGTACCTCTGTGGAGAACAGCACCTCTCCCTTCTGCCGAGCTTGTCTCTCAGTGGGAGCTGCTGCTTCTTGTAAATACCTCCCTCAAAATGCTGCAGGTCTGCTGCAAATCTGCCAGTGTGTAGTCTGGCAACCATGCGTGAGATGCTTACATCCCAGCCTCAATGACAGTAGAAGGGAACCTCCCCAGCCTTCACTGACACACACCAGTAAGGCTACTGGATCCAAGTTCAGCTCAGTGGGAAGTGACTTTGGTCTCTATCGGTATCTGCCTTCATTCTTCCTGTTTTGTTCAGCGTCTCATTTTGGCTTACCCACACTTCATGATTCAACCCCAGTTTTCCTATTCCCAGTGCTTGCTTTCCTCATGCCTGGCAGCCTTTGTGACCTGCAATATATTTGGCAGCTGCCTCAGTACAGACCTGGACATGATTTTACTGAAGAAGTTTAGTCTAGTCTAGTTTTGAGGGGAAGGTCAGTAGTACCGTAACTAGATGAAATATAACAAAGTACTGTGTAAATGCAGCTTGTCTCTGTTTTATCTCAGGCTGGAGAGGTAAAGTCCATAAGCTCTTCACAAAAGAAGCAGGGAAGGGGACTTTTGGAAGAGAGAAAGTTGAGGAAATTATATACTTTATTTGGGAAACCTGTATAACTGCCTGAAGCACTAAGAATATTTGCTTTCAAGACTTTTGTGGGTCAGGTTTCCTCTACAGAGGCAATTTTAGTTCTGCCAATTGGTCAGAAATGACCTCAGGAATCTCACATGAGTTTAACTCTTCCACTTTATTTAAAGAAGGTTCCAGAACCCTGGCTAGCACAGCCAATATGATATTTGTCTTTATATACCTTGGGTGGAGGCAGGGTGAAACTTAGCTTCTCCTTATGTCACCTGTCCCATTCCTTACCAACTCACACCCTCACAAAATAAACCATATTTCACTTTTAATTGTCTCTGGCAACGCTTGGGGGTTTTTGTTATCAAACTGTACTACTGGCATATCCCAGGCTATGGGATAATTGCTCAATAAATTAACTTCACCACCTTCCCAAGAGGATATGGACTGGACATAAACAATCTGTCGGAATCTCAGTTGCCACAAATTGTTCAAAAACGTTAAGTCAGAGAAAAAAAAACAAACCCACAAAAAAATGAAATAGGCAACTGGAGTGTATAAGTGAAATTTTCAAAGCAGCCTATGCCTATGAAGATACGTTGCTGTTTACTTTAATGTGCTTACACTGTGGGTTTTTTTTAAATTCCAGAGAATTTTGTTTCATCAGGTCCTCTCAACTTCACCACGTCTTTTCACTTCTGCCTTCCTCCTGTGACTACAGGTTTCCCCATGGGTTCTGCCCAACTCAGGGATTGCTTTGGCTATTAAATAAAACTAGAACTTGGACCAGCCACACTATGATACCCCATCAAATGGTACTTGGACTCTGCTTCAATCACACTGGCAGAGAGAATGCTACTTCTGTTCTGGAACAAGTGGAGACGGAACAGATGAACCTCTTTCTGCTTCTCTGACCCTATGTTTTGTGAAGGCAAGGTTATACCAACAGTACCTTATTAATACAATCTTTCTTCCTCTCCAGAGGAAAAAGGATGGCAAAACTTAAAAGACCCAACCAAAACCAGCTAAGCAGCAAAATATGATGCAGGCAGGGCAGGAGGGGAGTAATTCCCTGGGAAATGCCATCTCCTGTTAACTATAGTCATAAACTCAAATTTAAGGAGGTAAAGCAGGAAAAGATGGATTTTGTAGTATAAGGTTTTGTCCCATAGGAGCTGGAATAATTTGAATGATAGAGACACCCATCACAACATAGCTCTTAGCTGTGGAATGATTAAACCCCAGAATTAAACCAAGCATTTACTTGATTAAATAAAAACCTGTTAAACCTGATTTCCACAGCTGGATTAGGCCTTCTTAGGCTACAGCAAGCCAGTGAAGATTAGCTGAAGTCCTTCATAAAGGAAGCCCACCTAAAATAACCTTTGCTTCATTATCAGGCCTAATCTCACAGATCTGAATTATATCTTTGTCACAACTAAAGACACAACCCTGAAGGACTCTGCCACACATATGACCAAGTGGTGAGCTCCTTTAGCTACCTTAGAGGAACCCCAGGCAACCAGGAATCAGTTTCACTTTCTATATTAATCTTTCCAGTACAGAGGCTGCTAAATCTTTGCATATAATAGCTCAATATTTATCCAGAGCTGTATGTAGGGGCATGGCCTTGCCTTTAGATGGGAGCTGGCCACTGCTACTACAGAAGATAGAGAAGTGGAAGATAAGAGCTTCCCCCCCCGCCCTGCCTCCCCCGCCCTGTAGTGTCAGAAGTCGGTCACCTTCCAAACAGCTGGGTGGTTTTGCAGAAGACTCACTACCCATATTCACAACCACTGTGCTGGTGCATCAGCTACTTAACAAGAGTGAGTGGGAGCAGGTTCTACGTAGTAACTGAATTCAGCTATGACATTTCATTTCATATTGAAACAGATTTATTTTTTTTTTTTGCTAAGAAAATGCTCACATGCTCTGCTCAATTCTTGCCAGTTTAATTACACCTTCAATAATTCATTCAGTCGTTGCTTAATCTGCCTACTTCAATTATTAAGCAGAAGAGTGGAAAAACCTGCAACTGAGCATGTGAGATGGAGCACTCTAGGAATGCAGCTGGGGCTGGGCACACACAATATCTGAGAGAGCGAGTCCTGGAGCAATTCTGCATCTGAGCCTAATCTCAATGTGTCTGAACACACAGCATTTCCTTTCTTCCCTCCCTCTCTGCCTTTTTTTTTTTCCCCTTCTTACTAATGCTTCCCGTCACCTTTTTGGAACAAACCTTTGGGTGTACTTGTGACTTCCCCAGCAAACTGTCTTTTTATATGCTCAATGGAAATGTCAGGTCCCAAACACACTTCCAGGCAAGACCTCAGAAGAACAAGGAAAGGTTTATTTTCAGGAGCTAGGGAAGAGCATAAGGTATCTCAGACTTCAGTGGGGTAAAGATAAGGGTTTCATACAATAGCTGAAGATGAAAAAGATAAATCCTTAGAAGAAAATATGGGAAGAAGGAACATATAACAGATGAGTCAGGGATGTGGGAAGTGAAACAAAGCTGATGGCTTCACTGAGACAAAGGAATGTGGAAAGCAAGAGGGAGAACGGATTTGGGTTTATACATAAAATGGCAGAGAGAAAGTAAAATGGCATGATATAATTAACTATACTTATTGAAGCTTTCTTTCAGCTGCTAAATTTGCATATATGCTTCCCATATCGATCCACATTTCCGGTTATTAACTTGTGACAAGGTCATCCACTTGAAAAGAATTTCTGAACAATGCAATCAAGTAATTAATTTCTCTGTTAGAGAGCTTGTTTAGTCAATAACAGTTCTTAATATTTTAAGACAATTTCCCCCTACTTAGAAGTATATATGGAATATGTGTGAATAAGTAGTAGAAAAAACCTTACCCCTCAAGGGAAGTGGTGAGCTAATTAGAGCACTTCTCATATGCTGATACAATATTAAAAAACTAATTAATTACAAAATGTGGCTTTCTGCTGGCTTTGAGAAAACCAGTGCATAAATTAATTGAGAGGTATTGCAGCCAGATATACTACAGGGCAAGTAAATCAAAACCATGCTGGTCGTTATGGGTTATAAAATCCACAACTGGTGGTAGTCTGCAGCTAACAACCTGTATTCTCTTTGCAGGGTCCTATGAGATCAATGTGCTTATGACAAGATCTCAGCACTTATGACGCGATCTCTGCTTTCCCTATAGAGTACCATCATGGAGTACTCTCCAGCTGTTCATTCCCCTTCCCCCTCCATACACATTTCCATACTGCTGCTTTTCTGATAATCCCCCATGGCCTTGGGACTTCTTCTGCAGCTAAAATAAGACATATTAGTTTCAGCATAGTAAGTACTGCATCAGATCTCTACTTCTATATGCTGCCAGTCTTTCCAGCTGATCAGAAGCAGAAAAAAATGGATACACACATATCTCAGGGTGAGCAAACAGAGAATTCTCCTCAGAACGCGCTCTTCATTGTTAGTGTTACGTATTGCTGCAACTGAAGCTGTGCAGACACAAAGCATTCTTTTGTAGAAGCTGAATTTCACAAAAGAACAATGTCCTTTTCTTTAAAGGAAAATACAAACTGGAAAGAAGTCAACGAGGTACAGAGAGTCCTTCATGTTTATTGACTATCTTGGGGACTGAATGTTGAAAGTAATTTGCACCAGGTTATTCACCAGTTCTTGAGCTTTGTCTCAGAATTTTGCTTTACTGGAAAATGACTGAGGAAGAGTATGGGAATGTGCCAGTCCAGAATTTAAAACTGAAAATGGAGGAAGCCTGAGAATACTGTTTAACTTCTGCCCTGCATGAATTCATTTATTGCAAAATCTGGAGAGACTAACGTAGAGCCCACCAGTAGGTTGGCTGGAAATATGGAACCATGCTTATCCCCATGCACACAGCTTTGATCAATTGTTTACCAAAGGTGAAATTAGCCCCAAGGTCATACACAGAAAATAGGAGGAGGTTACTAAGAAAACTGGGCTGTGTAAAATATAAGTTCTTCTAAGAAAGGTGTCCAACAATTAGTGTTTTCTTAAAATTTCAAATGGGGAAAGTGATTAGGTTGGGAAAACACAAGACATGCCAAAGCCATGAATATTTTGGCAGTAAGGTACACAGCACAGGGAAG